>JAFFJZ010000007.1:11250000-12500000 GCA_018340375.1 Gonatopus flavifemur
TTCAACCAATTTTTTCTATTCTCAAGTCTTGGGATTTATTATTAATATCATTTCATTATTTGATAAGTCATCAACGGACTATGTACATCCTACTCTAATAAATATTCTTTAATGTGTTAATAACCAGTGTCTGTATTGAATAAACTTATAGATTGATAATCTATTCGTGTGCACCAAACCGTTATTATTCGAAAGAAGTGAATTCGTGAATATTCAGATGATTCTATGAATGTATTACATTCGGTAGGGGATGGATTGAACGAAAGATGATTTGAACCAATGCTGTATTATTGGTCGATGCATAAAACTTACTAGAATGTCACTATGCCCTTCTAGGGGACTTTCTTGTTCAACCAATAGTATATCATTTGGTCAAATTATCTTTCCTTCAATCCATCCCCTACCCTACGTTCATATAAAACAGTCTCATTCGAACATACTATGAATGTTCTATAAACATACGAAGAATCATAAACGAATATTCTTCGAACGTTTCTGTTTCGCATCATATAAGAATATACTTCGAACATCTAATGTTACTTGGGAATTAATTAACATTTTTTATCCGATATAAATAATAGTATTTATTGAAGTTCATCAATTATCACAGCAATATCCGATAATATAATTGAGATATTCCATACATTGTAATCATCAATAAAATATTTCAATGAGTTAGGATTGTCAGACATAGAAAACAGTAAGAAAGTGTTTTGAAACGTCAAAATTTCATAAATTTTTGAACAAGATTGATACTTAAACCGAATGAAAGTTGAAATTCTTAATAAAACAAATGAAGTTGAGAGTCGATATGAAGATTGAAAAGTGACAATGGACAAATTGCGTCGTAGATTAGGAATGAAATTGAATTATTCAATAAAAAATAATCGTATATAACATAAATCAAATTTGTGATCAAGGAGTCATCCCATATATTAAAACTATCCAAAAATAATTCTTTATAAAGTCTCGGAATTCTTTATGGATTCTTTTGAACTATTTTAGAATTCTTGTAATATATGGGATATTATATTGATATTTAATGAAATCAAGTGAATTTCATTTCTAAGACGTACAAAAATAATACCCATACGGCATACCAGATCAGAAAGAGTTTATAAATAAATCAATTGAGACTTGAAGAACTCATTATGAATTCTTTTCGAATTTTCGTTCTGTGTGGGCATGGTTCCAATCTTGAAATGAAAACGTCACTAACTATAGTTATTGACGTTCATAGAATAGAAACATATATGTTCCTATTCATGCTAAATTCTGTGGTAAATTCGAGATTTAATGATCTGCTTCGATAGAATTGATAATCTAATACGAATGTACTTATGTAACTAGAATATAAATGCGTGAAGGGTCTCGAGCGACAATCATTTATCATTTTTCCATACATGACTTCGTCTCTTTTTAATATGTAAATTAGCGACGAATAAAATTATGATACGCTCGAGTACCCTTAATCCAAGATTCATAAATCTAGATTTAGTATTGCTTGAGATAGTCAATGAAGTTAAGCTGGTCCAATGGTATTTGTGAATTGTCAGTTCGCAGTCTTTATAACCGACACTTCGAAGACGATTTACTTCATTAATAACATTTTTATTCAATTTAAAAATTTTTTCAGATGTGAATATTTTCATTGAAGTGTGTCAGCAAGAATGATCGTAAATTATCATTACTAAAATTTAATTGTATGCAATTATATATGAACATGAATAGAATGAATCCTTTGGTTTCGAAAAACTTCTAACATGGAATGCTCCGTTAATTCTCTAGTTTTTTTTTGCATCCTTTTGAATTCATGAATACTTTAATGATCTCGAAGTTTATGAATATTTGTTGGGAATTGAACTGCAGTCCTCTGAACTATTCATTTTATGAGTAATTGTTGAACAGAATATTTTCATGTACCTAGTTGAAGTTTGAATCCTTCTTTTGGAATGGAATGAAAATTCAATCTAATGAAATCTGATGAATACCGCATATCCATCTTTTTAAATAAGCTATTTTGAGCAGGAGAAAGTGTTTCAAGAATTCACTGAAAGATCTTAGGCTTCGAGCTATCGAGTGTTTTGTTATTCAATTACTAATTTGTTTCAATAAACGATTCAAACTAATGAAACATATATTTTGTCGATACCATCGAGATGATACCGATACTATGCCTAACGATACCGAGACGATACCCAAGTCTTACCATATTTTTCGATAGCGAGACGATACCTTTAGAATATCGGCGAGAATATTGTCTCGTGCACCCCTAGCTGTCAGTTTCAACTTCATTAATTTGTTTGTAGTAATTTTGTCAGGGATGCTGCGTCAATGACGAGCCATCTAAGTATGAAAAACAGAACCAAACTCACCAATATTTGCGTGCTGTAGTTTCCTGCATATCCGTGCTTCGCGTTCGAGCTTTTGAAAATCTGCAAATTTAAGAATAATGTTTTGAATACCAATAATACACATACAAACACTTTTATATACAATAATAATTATACAAGAGAGGGGTACGAAAATATCCTTAATCCTTTTTCGTCTAAATTTCATTTTACCCATCCCAAGAGTGTATTCCACAAGAATGGGGAACTATCCATTTCGTTTTAATGGCTTATTAAATTTCAGTTTGATTAAGGCTGAAATAATTCTCGTGCCAAGACCTAGGATCTCGGTTATCTTGATCCAAAGAGTCCTTGAGCAGGGAGCAAGGTGAAAAGTTAAACAGATTTAGTTGACACTAGTACTATGGTTCGCTGGATGCTCATTAAAATCACAGATATCACGTAGTCAACTCGTTTGACAATCCAAGGAGAGAGAGTTATCGTTAGGGGAGAGATAAAGTGAAAAAGAGATATACTTTTTATTCATAAACAACGTCACGTGCGTATGTAAATTACGTGCATAACGTGATATCGCGTTCATTCGGAATGCCACGCGATATATGCGGCAAAGAACTATGTAAGTATGAATAATAATACTTAGCGGAGTTATTAGTAGTCAATTACTGTGGTCGCGTAAGTATGCCATAACGAGATAAAATCGAATAGCGCCTCGTGTGAAATCTAACAAATCTCTGAAGATACATCTTAATTGAATAATATCCAATATTCTAAACTTAATATGAGAAAATCGATAAAAGAAGCGAAAGTTTGCGTAACTCATAACTATTTGCGTATACTTTCGTACGTAAATAGTGACACGATCAACATGATGTATTTACATCCATGTGAAAATGTAAAAGTTTGGATAAGGAGCGGAGTGTTTTATTAGAGTAAAAAACGAACATATATGAACCATACATAATTCATGCATAATACATATAAAATTCATATATGATTCATATATGAAAATGCATAGAATCATATACAATCCAGATTTAATCCATATGTGATCCATATATGATCATATATGACTCATATATAATCCATATAAAATTCATATACGAAAAATATTTCATATGTGACAGAATTTTTTCACATGTATGGGAAAGTCTTGCATCGAAAGCTCATATATGGATTCCATATGGGCCATATATGATCATATACGGATTTAATATGGATTGCGTATGAATTATATATGGTCATATATGACAATGTATGGTTTCTATATGCTTTATGTATGTTCTTATATGATTCATTTTTACTAGGGAGCATGTATTATGTATATGGATAAGTTGTGTTCTATGCTAATTGAGCCGAGTTCTAGATAGCTCGTTTATACCTCAGAAATGTATAAAATATCTTCTCACATTCTCCAAATAGATTCAATGTTTTATATCGAATTTGAATATCATTATCATATATGTTTCTCGATGCACAATTCTTAAATATCTTTAGTTCCGAATGAATATTGGGAAACATGCCTTTTTCATATTCTACACTCCCTGGCGAAAAAGTCTTCTTAAATTCTATTATGAAACGAAAAAGCAATAGAAAAACAATTAGAAATAAGGTGTACTTTTGTGATTGTCGTATTAATTCCCACTATTTTTCATCACTCTTTTAGTTATCTAATAGGATATAAGAGGACTTTTTCGCCAGGACTGAGAGGAATTTTTGAGGTGACCGTAACTGGAACGCCTCAATCAAATATTTTCAGTAAAAGCTACTAGGAATTTGATTATTTCAACTAAGAAAATATAATTGATACACGGAGAAAAATAAATTTTAGAAGATTACTACATTTTCTACTAATTTGGCAAGATACGAGGAAATACTACTTTTATTGATAGACAATGTAGTAAAAAATGAATGGTTTGCCTGACACTCTTTAGCATGAGCATGCAACGTTACAGATGATCAAGTACAGATTTTTACTACACTGTGTAACAATTACAGTCATGTTTTCTCGTATCTTGCCAATTTAGTAGGAACGTAGTAATTTTCTAAACTTTATTTTTCTCCGTGTACAATATTGAGTGATGAATCAACTATACTTCCTTGGTTGAATCAACCAAATTTTCAGTACCTGTCATTAGGAATTTTTAATTGAGACGTTTTAGTTACAGTAATCGGTGTCGAACTGGCTTGTATCAAGACCCCCGGCTGGAAATTATGTCGGAACCCCTAGACAGGGCATACTCTTGAAAAAATCAAGATTTCATCATAATTCCTACAAAAAAAAGAAAACTGAAAACCGAATGGGCCTTCAAATACCGGAGGGCTCCCGGCGATCGCCGGGGAGCCGGGCGGGCCAGTCCAACACTAGCAGTAACTATCAAAATATCTCTCAGTGTACATTCCATACATAACCTATGTTGAATAGGAAAAAATTAGTATAGTATTTTTATCCCATAGATGTGTGAATATAAAGAATTGGATAACCTGAGGAAAATTACATTTCCTGAGATTTGTCTGGAATGTAATAAGATTTATTGTCCAGTTTGATAATCGAAAAAAAATATAGGTTCTCAAACGAAAACCAATCGGTATGGAAGAGGTCACTGGGCGATAAATTGTCCAAATATGGCGAATTAGACAATCCCACATGTTGGCCAGACAGGAACAAATTGCACTGGAGTACACGGAGAAAAATGCAGCTTGAAAGGATAGTAATCTTTAATAGAAAATTGGAGAATATTTCTTAAAACCTGAGACCATTTCTTAAAATCTCAGAATTTTTCTTAAGTTCGTAATAAACATAAAACGGTTGGAAAATAAAACAATGGAAAATTATCAATACTTAACAACTCATAGAAACAAATATGAAGTTTCCAAGAGTCGCGCACGAAATTCTACAATGTAAATAACAAAATTTTGAAACCTAATTTCAAATTACAGAATTTTGTTATTCACTTTGTAATATTTCATGCGCGACTTTTGGAAAGTTCATATTTGTTTTTATGATTTGTTAAGTATTGATAATTTTTCATTGTTTTTCGAGCAATATTCAAGAGAAATCTGAACCGTTTTATGTTTATTACGAACTTAAGGAAGATTCTTAGATTTTAAGAAATATTCTCAGATTTTAAGAAATATTCTCCAATTTTCTAATAAAGATTACTATTCTTTCGAGCTGCATTTTTCTCCGTGGCTCAGCCATATATGGCTGAAGTGGCTTGGAAATTTAGAATCTCAGACTTCGTTGAAGCCATACAAGTTCTATACGTATAAGCGATTTATTTCCATCTGCCCAACATATAAGATCGTTTTATTGGCCATATTTGGACAATTTATTGTACAGTTATCTCTCCCAGGCCGACTTTTTTCTACTTGGGTTGGAAATATAGTAACCTTCAATAAAAATCTGAGAATATTCATTCAATTTACAATAAAAATCACATCAAGGTTTATATTTTTATTGAATTTTGCTTGAAAAACAATGAATAATTATCAATACTCAATTTCATATTTTATAAAGATTACTACAATTTATTTTATTTCTCAATTTTGATACATATTGATGAATTTAAAATCATATTTACTAAACATACAAGAATTAACTTAAAATGTATCAACATAGTTTTTCATTTCATTCCAAACATTTGTATTGAATTAGGGAGTTTTATTATTTCATTCGATTCGATACATTTTATGTACAGTCATCACTTAAAACTAGATTACCCTAGATCTTATATTCTAAGCCTACGTTTAACCTCAGATCTACGTGTTTCGATCTTGGGAGGTAATCGAGGTAGAGGTCGATGTGAATCAACCTCGTCAAATACATCAGCCACATGGACTTTGCATTTGGGTTGGGATTTCGGAATAATGTAAGCATGCGGACGCAGAGGCTTCATTTTTACCTGATCAGGTTTTTTGTCCCGGGGTGCAAAGACGTAATTGTACCTTGCGAACACTTCTCGGTTCTTCTCTTCGAGGTGATCTCTGGCACGTCTTCTCAGGACAGGATCCGATCGACAAACCCTTAGCCACTTGCGAGAGACCTGAGCGGCGCTCAATAATGACTCCGGGTCAAAATTACGGAAGATCAGTTGCGACACCTCCAGAGGCAAATTGGCGATCAAATCGACTTTATCCGGTGCATAACATCCAAAATAGCGCAAAAGTGATTTGAAGAACTCCATGTTGCTGGGATGGTGCGCAGCCGAGAATGGATACCTGTGCATCTGAGGCACCCTTTATATAGCGTTCGAGTGTCACGCTTCGGTAGCTCAAGCGATCATCTGTCACGAAGTCGTATCCTATTGGTGCGCGGCGAAGCGTGACTTGGGTCAAAGGCCCCTCAACCGTGTGGTAAGAACAAATCCATATAATACATGTAACAAGTAATAAGTACTGAACGTGGAACTTTTTAGTTGTTAAATTCACCCGAGTAACATCTGTAATCTTCAATCTGATCATTTTTATCTAATATTCATATTCAGAATCCTTGAATTGAGATTCACTATCTTGGATTCCATAATTTTAACATCAGATTCAGATCCTCTATGAGCTTACCCCGGTAGAGTTTCCTTACAACGGTAACACTGGTCGAGTAACACCGAAACGCCTCTTGAAATATCCAGCCGGCGTTATTTTCTACTGCTATTAGGGATAGGTAGGGATAGGCGATATTTGGACAGTATCGATATTTTTATAGAAAAATTTGCGAGTTTATATTGAATTCTATAAAATATAGATCCAAATTGTATACAAATTTTATCAAAATATCGATACTGTCAAAATATCGCCTATCCCTAACTGCTATACGCAGCAGTTCAGCACTTGAATCCTAACGTTTACGCAACGAAGCTCAATCTTAAGCATGGTCTGCACGGTACCGACGTTATCTACTGCGCGGCGTTCGCTTGGATGCGATATTTTATACAGAATTTGTATAAAATTGAATATAAACTGGACAAAGTTTCTACAGAATATATGTACATATACCTCTACTTTAATGTACCGATGTACACGCTGTACTTTGCTCTTTTCGCAAAAGCATCTCGTCATGCTTGTTTAAGCTGCACTGTAAAAAATTTCTATGGGAAAATTCCTGTATACTTCTGTAAAGCGATTAACACATGCATACGTCAGGAATTTCTTAAACTTTTCCGGGAATTTACTGTTAAATGTTGGGAAAAATCCCATGGAATTTGGAATTTTCAGATAAATTTATGGGACATTGATTTCCCAATTAGCGATTGAAATTTTCAGGTTCATATATACAGGAAAATTCCGATTATTTTTGACAGTGCGGGTGTGAGACTCATTATCAGTTCCCATAGTTCTTCATAAGTTCCTATGATATTCAAACTTGAGGAGGGATTGCAACAAAAGTCCATTACTCCTCCGTCCCAAATAAGAATCATTCCAAGTGTTTTTTTTCTGTACAAAGATGTCTCAATCCAGAATTTGGCTCTCTGTCATGGCAGAATATAAAGTAGATCTATTCTCATCGAGAGGAATTCCGTAGAAATATGGAATATCATGTGGGATCCATTTGTACGAAAAGAATGAATGATTAATGATGATCCAGTTCAGCAAATTCCAAACACAATTGATGATTGCGATTGATTTTCATTTTTGTACGTAGGCAGAACAAGAAACAAGTTTCGCTAATTTTAATTCCTGAAATCACACTACGTATGAAAATCTTTAAACCTTGATATTTGGCTATCCATTGCACAACAAATTTCTCGAACGACAAATCCGTTTCTATTCACGTGAATTTCATATTCACCTGTTCGTAGATGAGAATTACTTCAAATGACCCGATTCTACATGTGTTACACGAACTAATTGCATTCTAGAATCGAAACAAGATTTTTCTCCGCATGAATCGTGTCCTTTTACACGTATCTCGTTCTACTTCATTCAACACTGCGTCTGAAGCATTACGCACCTTTTCTACTGCCAGACTAAATCTATGTCCTAACTACTGCGCACATATCTGACAAATGATACTGTAACATCACTGATTCTCAAACGACAACTACGAAATCCAGAATTTCATACCATCAAACTCCATCCAAAATACCCATAAAATTTATACAATACACGATGATTGGAGTATCGTGAATGCAATCTGGTACGTACTTGAAAAACATCATATTCCTGAACAATGAACGTCTTCAAGCCAACCCCTGAACATCGATAAAATGAAAATCCAAGTACCATGTATACACAGTGTATACGCGACTCACACCCATCGAATGTACTTTTATCTCAGACGATTGAATTTTCCATGAAATTCATGTGCAAATGACATTTTACTCAAACACTCTGTATCATCCGTGAATATACGTCGCCGTGGGGTCCTGCTTTTCTTAACATTGCCGTTTCATCCTGTACAAACCCTTATGGGAACGTGTCGCTTGTTCTTGTCGTGCCAGTGTTCACAGCCACTCGCTCGGGATTATGAGCTCTGCTAGTGCACGGTTAACGAGCCACCCTTGTTTGCGCTAAACTCGTTATCGAGGCAGGGTACTTTGCAGACCCACACGTATACTCTGTCGCTGACTATCCCAGAGGTAGCGAAATACACGACGAGTGAATATGGCTGGAAAGAAATTGATACTACACGAATAGAGAATACAGAACGGATAAAATATGATGGACAAATAGACTGCTGCAGGCGCTTTTAGCCCTTGGCCCTTCGCATTCTCCACCAACAGGATTATCCTACTCTCACAGCGATAACTTCGAGTGTCTTCGTTTGATGTCATTTGTATAAGATTTTTCAATATACTTTCAAAAGAAAAAATAATATTACCGTCTTCGTATCGGATAAATATTTGATCGATGGAGAAAATAAAACTCGATATACACGGTAAGCTGAGAGGAACAAGGGGAAGAGGATGAAAATAAATATAAAAATAAAGTGAAAAAAAAGAAGCTGCGATCGTTTCTTCTCCTTGAACTTACTCACGCTCTTACCTGCTGCTCAACCTGCCGGAAAGGATGACCTAGTCGTGCAATGACGCGTACACGTGCTCGCGTGTCCGTCCGTGCGTATGTATCGATACCCACAAATATGTATCGACGAATATACGTGGACTGTCTTTTCAACGAATTTTATTTTATAGAAATTTAAGGTAGATGAAAGAGAGATATATTTCGTTTGGAACAGGTTTCTCTTACTTCGCAGTATTTTATAAATCCTCAGAAGAAGAGATGCAGTATTTCTGTATTCAGATCGATTCTTTATGTTCCCTTACATTGCTAATCCTGGCTGAATGCTGCTGAAACGGGGAATTTAGTGTGGAATATTGAAGTGTTACACATTTACATGTAGGCGATCAAAAATAAGAAAAAAAAATTTCCATTCAGCGACATTCCATGGGTGAAATACACTGTAAAAAAATCTGCCTTGAACTGCATGAAATTATTATGGAACTTTTTACATCACACAATCTGTTAAATTTCATAATATGATATTAATTTCAAGGAAATAATCCTCAATTTTAACCCTTTCCAACCTGGCTTAATTCTGATGATGATAAAAATTTTTTGTCAATAGGCAATAGTCTCTATAGCTCCTAGTATGAACTCTGAATTTTTACAGAATTTTTAGGGACGTAGATTAAAAATTACTGATATATCCATTCCAATGCACACAGGGTGTCTATGACTAGAACATAGGAGAGAAAATTAGAAATATTTGTGTATCACTATTCGTAATGAATCTTCATTAAATTTCAATGATTCAATATATCAAACAAAAATGACAAAGAATTCCAACGAAATAGGTAATTTTCCAAAAGAAACATTCATTAATTATACATACCGGCTGTTGATGAGTGTTTAGAAACAAGCCAGAGTATCAGATTATATTTTTTTTCTATTTTCATCTCCAACCTACGTGGCATATCGGCGCCGCATGCAAAGTAGTATCAGTGGTCATTTCGTTCAACCTGATTTTATGACTGATTGATTTCATTAGAATTCTCCGAGGTTGGACATCTTGCAGTGAAACCACTAAAAACTTCAATGTTATAAGAGAGTTACAACTTTCTTGTAACGGATTTTTATCTTGAAATCCATTGGAACATGATTATTAATTTCTAGTCATTTCTATAAGTCGGTCAACCGTAAGAATTTTGTTCATGTTAATTTTCGTTCCTCTTCACTGAAAGAAAGGATTGGTACAGTGGGTGGATTTAATTCGTTCCCTGTTCCTTTTGATCAGTTGCGGAAAACTATGCCATAATTCCAAACTCCTAAACACATGAGAAATGATTCATGTAGATCGATAAGATCGTTCAAAAGTTTCGAATCCGAATATTATGGTTACAATCGGGATTCAATTGTGGGTGTTCTTAAGTTGATGAAATTCGCACACTGAAAAAAATCTGCATTATACACGGAGAAAAAGAAATTCGCTGTGGCAGCGAAATCTGCTTTTGCTGGGTTCCTTTTGCCAGAACAGCAAATTTTTTGCTGTGACAGCAAACTATTTGCTGTTTCAGCAATCTTGTTAGCTGCGACAGCGAATTTTTAGCTGTGGCAGCAAAAAATGTTTGCTATCCCAGCAAAATTTGTTCGCTATTCTGTATATAATACTGAAAATTTGCTGGCGGAGCAAACATTTTTTGCTGCCACAGCTAAAAAATTGCTGTCGTAGCTAACACGATTGCTGTTATAGCAAATTTTTAGCTAGGTCAGCAAAAAATTTTGCTATTCCATATATAATACCTCGATTTGCTGCGTCAGCAAATTTTTTCTCTCCATGAAGAAATCATGTTTCAATATAGTGATGTGTTTGACGGTGAAAAATACATTATTTTGGTTATTATCACCATGAGCTAGATGATAAATACCACCCAATCAGCACCAAAATATACTATGAACGTTCTTCGAATATTCGAAATATGTTCTATGCACATTCGAATGAGACCGTTCTATAGGTGCTGTGCATATTTATCGAACGTATGTAACCGAATATATGACAGCATGTTGATTGAACGTCGATTGAATGTATATCGTAGATTTCGAATGTACTGCGTACGTTCTAAGTATATTCAAAACAGTCTCATTCGAACATTCTATGAACATTCATTATATGTTCTTCGTATCTCATCCGTACATTCTACGAACGTTTCTACTTCGTATATACTTTGAAATTCTGTTGCTGCTTGGGCATCTTCTTGGTGAATCAAACCGAATGTATGGTGAAATTCAACACAGAAAAGGTACTTTTCACTTTTGAAAGGCTAGCTTCAGTTTTCATTATTTGACGGGTGAAAAATATACGAAATAGAGGTTATCTTCACATTTCATTTTTCTCAGTGCAGAGAACGGATTTAACGGTTATCAAATATATATTCTTCAATATGACCAATCAAATATTCGATAACATTGAACAAATATCAATGATATTCATAAATTCATAATATACTTAATCATCATAAACACGTACATGAAATGTAATAATTGTCATCAATTATTTTATGAGTGTTATTGAATATTCGATTAGTCGTATTTTAAGAATATATTTGACAACTGTTACCAGCCTTCTTTCAGTGTAGTATTATATCTTTTTGAATGTACACTTAAGTGTGCAATTGTTACCTCGTTGTAGATGAATTTTGCCAACAGGCACCGAGTGTCCATTGTAATGGACACATGAAGGCTGAGAGTTCAAAAGGGCCTAACCCACATCGAAATAATTTTTCAGGAGGTGATAAAAACACTCTCATTTTTCCAATTCGTCAAAATCAACAGATTCATGAGTGATTTTACAAGTAATTTGACCCATTCTGTTACCCTGTATGAATTTTTTCGGAATTTATGCATTCTTCTTTATTTTATAAGTACTCCAAGTATTCAGGGGCCTAACCCAAGGGGGTTTGACAGTTCAAAAGGGCCTAACCCACAAAGTCATGATCTTGATCTTGCCTTGTCGCGCATGTGGTATTAGTTTCGCTTTGAACTTGATACACTATCAGTACAGCGTGTCATTATTGACTTTTATATGTTTAAATAATACTCATTTATGAATACTTCCTAATAATTCGTAATTCTTTTGAAAATAAATATGTTAAGATATAGTCAAAACATTCGTAAAGAGTTATAATTCGAGGATTTCGAAATCAAAACTCACATTTGCCAACGAAATTACTTTGAGGAAGGTGTTTTTGGTCGCTGACCACAAATCCGTCGTAAAAATTTCCAAATTCAAAATAATGGCGCATCTAATATGGTGGACCGAAATTGACAATTCATCGGATTTCCTTCAAACTGGTTACCTAAGGGTTTTTGGGGTCGCTGATTATGAATCCGCTATGAAAATTTCCAAATTCAAAATGGCGGATCCAATATGGTGGGCCGATTCTGGGAAATTTCATCGGATTTCCTTCAAACTCGGTTTCCAGAAGGTTTTGAGGTCGCTGATTACGAATCCGCGGTAAAAATTTACAAATTCAAAATTCTGCATCTAACATGGTGGATCAAAATTGACAATCCATCGGATTTTCTTTAAACTGAATATCTTTGAGTTTTTGGGGTCGCTGAATCCGAATCTGATGTCACAAGTTCAAAATTCATAACGGCGGATCTAACATGGTAGACGTGAATTTCAAAATCACTTGCATCCACTCGGAGGTTTTAGGGTTTACTAAATTCGAATCCAAAGTGAAAAATCCAAAATTCAAATTGATGGTTCAAATACCAAAAGGGTAATCGACGAAACTCAAAAACTCACGTACTTTTACTTGGAAGTATTAATCTGGTGGTTATTGACTCTACTTCCGAAGTGGAAAGTAGACCACTCCGGAATCCGACCACTTATTGTCCGCCATATTGGATCTGCCATTTTGAATTTGTCAATTTTATTAACGGATTCGTGATCAGCGACCCATAAAACCCCCGAATGACGAGTTTCAAGCCAATCCAGTGAGTTTTCAACTTCTCGTCAGCCATACATTGGATCCGTCATCTTGAATTCGTCAATTCTGTTGACGGATTCGTAATCAGCGACCATCAAAACCCCCGAATAACAAGTTTCAAGCGAATCCAGTGAGTTCTCAACTTTTCGTCAGCCATATTAGATCCACCATCTTGAATTTGTCCATTTTGCTGACAGATTCGTAATCAGCGACCCATAAAACCCCCGGATAACGAGTTTCAAGCGAATCCATGTTGGATGCGCCATTTTGGATTCTGAACCGAGTCAAAATAATATTGAACTATCTTCATCGTACCTGTTCGGCAGGAGAAGCTTTCGCACGTACAACTTTACCTCTGATTGTGGTATACTCTTCCCCTTTGCGATGTGAGTTACGACGCTTATTGTTCTTTTCGCTCATACTCCACTGTTTTATGAGTTTCGCTTATGAATAAAACGCCGGAATGCTCAAAATAACTTGGGCAATAACATCTCGTTTGCAATTTTTGGAATCAATTTGTAGCGAAACAGATATACACATTGAAAGTCGTCAACATTTATACCACTCAGAACATTCCGATCAACAGGGTAGGTGAATTTCACAATATCAGCAAAAAGCGATTGCCAAGTTGTTGACTGAACACTCAAGTCCCGTACAGCACAACCACCGATTCTCCACCCAGGACTTCGGTGGACTGGAGGTGGAGAATCAGGGGAGAAATGAGAGCCGTGGAAATAAGGGAGAAATAAGGGAGAGTCTCCGTTGAGGCAACGGAGAGGCGACGTGGATTTGTCCGCCCCCTTTATTTTCAATAAAATTTATGTTAGTGGATTCACTCATTGAAATTTGGTTGTGTAAATCGACAGATATGAATTTTATTGAAAATAAAGGGGGCCTCAACGGGGACTCTCCCTTATTTCTCCCTTATTTCCACGGCTCTCATTTTTCCACCGATTCTCCACCTCCAGTCCACCGAAGTCCTGGGTGGAGAATCGGTGGTTGTGCTGTACGGGGTATGCACCACTTTTGATATATGGCATTCTCAAACAAAGGGTTTCGTGCAAACCTACCCGAAACTATGAAAAACATCGTTTTTCCATTACACTACGTATGGGGATAGGCCCTTTTGAATTCTCAGAACCACTCGGGTTAGGACCTTAGAAATTTTGACTCTCGATTACAAGAAAACTACGTTGAAATTGAAAGTTTTGATAACACCTCGATATAAAGGCTTAGAATGACAATCCGGAAATGAATTAAAACCAATTTCGAATTTTGTGTGGGTTAGGCCCTTTTGAACTCTCAGTCTTCGCATGATGTTTTTGCATGATATAGCTGTGTATTAAAATACTTCAAACATGAAAAACACTTTTTGGTGCTCAAAACCTCTTTGAAGTTGAACATATTTTTTTGAATATTCAAACTGCATCTTGTAAAATCAGTAAAATTCATTTAAGTAATGGAAATTGCAGTATCCAAAATCTCGGAATTCTCATCACATTAGTTCCGTTTAAAAACATACCATACTGGAAATATAACTTTGAATTATTCTCTTATCGTCAATTGACACCTTGATTCATCTTGATGATATCATGGGTTTCAAACTGCTCTAATTTGTGGAACGATGTTGATAATTTGCTACATTCTATGTCCATCGGAATGGACGTCAGGTCAGAAAGGGTTGAGAATTTCCTGATATTTGTAAATTTAATAACTAATTTCTTACATTTCAGTAAGAAATTCTAAAATTTCATAACTTACATTGAATTTAAATCTGAAAATATTGAATTTCACAACCAATCTCCTGACAAATTTAAGAATTTTCCTAACAGCGCAGTTGCAGTTGTATCCATAGCAGCTGGTAAAATTGTTAGAAAGGATCAAATATTTGTGTCTGCCTTTATAAATCAGTTCGTGAATGACCGTTGAGCAGATAGCATTCAGAGTACACTGTAGAAAATATGGAGAGTTTGCCTTCATTTCAATGGTGAATCCCATCCTCTGATTGTGAAGAAATTGCTTATTCGTCAAGAATAGGAGAATTTTCCTCCATTTTGAGGAACTATGCAGCTTTTCGGGTAACGAATCCTCCAAAAAGTGAAGGAAAACTCCACCAAATCAGAGTGAAAAGTTTCCTATTCACGGCAGAACTTTGCTGCTACCAAATATCGGGAGAAAATCTTGGCAGCGTTCCTACAGTGTAACCATACGATCAAAAAGCAATCATCAGTCAAACAGACATCAAATTCCAGTGGATCGAACTATTACAGCTTTCCAAAACGGATTCTTCATCAAGGCTCTAGCCTCGTCCTAGCCAATTCCACTGAATCCTATTCAGAAAAGGCTTTTTTTTCTACATGACTCGACTTTTAGAATACCTTCGGGATAGTGGGATCCAACCCCAAATTTTATTTCCCTACTTTCATAGGCAGGTGTTTTGAGACTAAAAATTCAACATCCCGACTTTTTTCGCCACCGATTCGCGCCTAGTGCATTCTTCGACGGTTGATCGCGTTATCCGCGTAAACGGTTGAAGGATAAAATGCATGTTTCGTCCAAAGACGCTTGACAGGTTAGATCGGTAGTTGTAGAAGAGTTTATTCACCCTACGTTCTCTACATCGCAAAGGACAAAAGCAGGGATTTCCCGGAATTGAAATTATCGATTGGAACACATCGATTTGAAATTCTTCGTGTTACGTGGAAGGAAAACTGCAAGCACATTTTTCTTCGGAACGAAGGCGATAAAAGAAATATTCGATTGAACGCAAGGAATCCTTCCACCGTGATATTTCTCCTCCATCAATATATTTTCCTTTTCTTCATAACTGTGTTCAGGAGGTCTCATTACGCATGTGCAGGTACTTGACAAGAGTGAAAAAGGAAGAGTAGGCGATCTCATCGTTGATGCAGCTTCGCCGTGCAACGTTGCTAAATAAGCGAAAGAATTATCGATGTGCGACCTAATTCTATATCCGTGGATATGAAAAAGAACAAATAGCGAGCAAAAAAAAAGGAGAGGAGGATAGGACTGAGGCAAAGAGAAATGCAGGAACAAAAAAGCCGAAGAGCTTTTATTAATCTCTGCACCGAGCGGGAGATTGGTCTTTGGCTTTGCTTGGTCAAAGGTTGTTCCGTCGAAATTGAGATTTAAAAACTATGAGAATTATATATACGTATATACTGACCAGAAGTATTCCAATATTGAACCGAAGATATAGACTGAAGATACAAACTTCGATAAAAGACAGATGAATGCGATTCGGATGATGAAAACGAACTTCTTCCGAATCCTAATGGAATAAATTCTCCTGCGATTGATGAATTTCTTTCTCTGAGATTGTATCATGGGGATATTTCTGTATTCATATATACATATGATACAGTACTCTGCTGTTGCTAACTGCTACTGTGAGATTCTTCAATGCCATTAATAACAATAAAGGTGTAGTTGCATCCATGTTTAAAAAGAATATACTTTCAAGAAGTTTTCCAACGGTTTCATATCGTATTTACGGTGAATTCCACTTTCTACTTTCAATGCTATATTGATTCATGGTTTCACATGATACCTCTTAGTATGCTTGCAGAGAAAACTTTTATTCCTCATTTCTCGGTTATTTGATTTTTCTTCAAGTTCTACTGCTTCGAATACAACGACTGTATACGTAATGAAAGAATATACAAGAAGCCGAAATGTCGATATATAAAAAGAAATGATTTTATTGTGTCTTACTTTATTATATCCAAGGTGGATTCGTTCCGTTCCTCGAGCCGTATACATCATATTAATATTGAATCAGAGACGAGTAGCGATGGGGTGGGAGCGGGTCGAGAGGTTACTGGAGCAAGGTCGTACTTGCTCTGAGATGAAGATGCAGTAGGTAGGTAGGTTGGTAGGTAGGTAGGTAGGTAAGCAGATAGGGAGATAGAGCAAAGATAGAATCTGAATCTCTTTAGTGGATGAAAAAGAGAGAAGAGGAGGCCTGAGTATGACGAGACACGAGAGAAAGCGCAGTACGAGAATCCATAAAGGAACGAAGAAACAGGAAAGAAGAAACAAGTGCGCCTCTCTTTTTTCTCTTCTTCAGCTAAGAGAACTCTACTTCAGCATTTTAATCCCGTTTCCTTCGTTACCGTCCTCGTCTTCTTTTTTTCTTCTCAGTCGTTCCATAAGTCGGCTTTTTTGTCAGAGGTGAATTTATTTCACGACAAACCAACCCTCTTCTCAACCACCCTCTCAACTCAAGATAATAGATAGATATAAATAGATAAAGGTCAACATATAAAAAAAAGAAAAGAGACAAGAAATATTTTCCTTCTCTGGAACGGTACTCCCAGTGGCCAGGAATCGGACGCAATGAATATTTTGTGGAATTTGTTATTCGACACTGGTATTTAATCCTCTAAATGGAAACATTGAGATATCTCGGAAGAGAGCTGTTTAGTCAAAAATTCATCAACGTCGAGGTACCAATCGAGGTTGATCATCTGAAATTCAGGTGTCTTCGTGAAATATGTTCTGGTCCTTGAAGGAAGTTTTATTTAACACGGTTTTATCGTCTCCTTCTCGATGCACGTTAAATTTGTTATGTAGAAGGTTATATGAATTTTTTACACACATTTTTAGAGACTTTCCGTACGATCGACGAAAATACATCTTTGTGGTTTGGCTAAAAGGAGATTCTTTCATGAAGCATCGCTTGTAGGAAGGCGGAGGATTCTTAGAATCGTAGAACTGCAAATTACACGATTTTATTGATTTATTCATCTTCATGGAAACTGAAGAGAAAATTAGTTTCAATATCCTCTCATATCATTTATCTTCTCGCTTGAAACTCTTTGAATCCAAAGTTGGAGTGGTCTGGGTTCAGATAGAATCTCTTAGATGGTCCAATTTTCAGAGAAGGAAAACTTCTAATTATGCTATCAGTGATCTTTCACATAGGCTTTCTCCCAGTAGGATCATCAAGAGATGTCTTTCCCTGCGAACTTCGAATTCGTTTCTTGAATCAATTTATGAACGTGAACTGATTTTTGTTGTTGGCAGTTATCATTATCCCCAGGTCATGCCATTATCCTGCCTATGCATGCAGGATTCGGTGTTTCCAATTTCCTCAGAGGCCTGTCACGCATATCCTTTCATCCCCAGTTTTCTCAGATTTTTTGATACTTCTTTTCATAGAATAACTTATAGATACTCAATTCGGTCAATGCTTTTTATCAATTTGAAATATTCAATTCTGGGATGAATTTCAGCCAAATTCTCTATCCGCTGTAACCTCATTCAACGATTGATGGATCCTGTGAGAATTTCCGAAGGCTGGACAATCTGGATAAACCACAGTTCAGTCAACACAGCGAAATTAGATTTCATTGTCACAGCGAACTTTTCCCACTCAGTGAATGCCAGGGGATCCATCGTTGACTAGTCGACAGAAATCATACATCCGTCGATATTTGACTGTGGGGTGAACACCTCTAGAATCCACGTGGTGTTGACTCTATGTCAATTCTGAAAACTTTTGAATCAATAAAACTTCTTCAATATCAAAAATTCTCAATGCAGAAAGGTTTTTTTCATCGACCAGAGGGGACTTTACGAATAAATGTCAAGTCACGGTCCTTTTTCAGCTCTCGATCGCGTGTGTTGTCGAACTAAAGTCTATCATATTACAAAGTACAACTGTCTTTAATGTATCTTTGACAATAATTCTTTCCAACATCCATCAAAACACACATCAAATGAATCACGATGAATTAAATTCAACGATCATCGGAATTAAATTTCACATTTATCTCTCAATCTTTTTCTGAATCAAGTACGAACGTTATTTCCAGTGAGAGAGAAGAAAAAGATCACTCATCGCAATACAGTTCAACCATAAAATTCACACGTCAACCATTTTTTTCCCTTTTATCTTTTCGTCGCGTTCGAGGAGCATTCTTTGAGGTGCAATCGTGGTAAGGCACGTGTGACCTGTGACTCGAAAATTCCTGCCGGTCGTTCTCTCAATGGCGACTACATGTCTGAAATTTCAACAACTTGGGTGGGCTTAGTCTTATTAATGGACATCGTCAACCGCTTTATTATCATATTCAATTTCTCAAATTCAAATCATGCGCATAATAAAATGAGAAAACTTTCATAAGAGGCGTGTGTTCTTTCTCTGATACGGTGTGAGTCGGGAGTTCTTCCGATCAATCATGTTTACATACGTTATATGTACGAAGAAGAGGGCGAATAGTTTTTGATAACAAACAGGATTTTATCGAATCAATGAGAAAAACCAGATGGTTGACAATATATAGATTACACCAACTTCGTATGAAGATAAACGAACAATTAGCTGTTTCGATCCGAGTTTAGACCGTGATATGAAATGTTTCCAACTAAATTGAACAGGTGTGTAACAAGTCATCCATCCGCTCAACGCAATGATCACGAATCGGAACGGGTGGGAGTAGATGGGACATGTAATGTAACTGGGTTACTATTAACAGAAGTCTGAAATTCTGAAAATATGAAACTCTCTCCAATTGAGTTGATAAAATGAAAAAATAATCAAATCAGAAAAGGGGAAATTGATGTTTCATTGATTGGATTGTTGACCGAATATTTACTGAGGCAACTGAATGATTCAAGCACGTTAACGTAACGCTTTAATAGGCAGTTATACCGAGAGAATGATCCATTACTTTTTCATGTAAAATAAAATATTTTTTACTGTACTTCATATCAACGCCAGACCAAGTTTTCATTTTCATGAAGATTTACATTTCCACACAGTAAAATAGTTCCCCATGAGGATTATATGTACGTTTTCCAATTCGCACAGTAAAAATTCCTGTAATGAAATTCAGAAGTTCATAGATTTTCAGGAAAATTTCTTATTCAGTGAATATTGTGATGGACATCATTATCAATGACTGTGGGGTTTTTTGGGAATTGGATGAAAATACCATAATTTTTCCCGTATCTTTGCCCCCGTCTGATCAGCTTGATAGTTGACTAGATGTCTGGTTAAATGAATTCACTTCGAATTGTTTAATGGAGATTTCTGTTGCATTATTCCATAGTAGACTTTCAACAATCAGAATGAATTGGAATTTTGGCCACGATCTCTATAATCTTCTCTCTGAATTTTTTGTCATTGTTTGTAATTCTTCCCTGGAATGTTCAGTGCAATCAACAAACAGCAAAACGTGACATAAATATCGGTACGAATTGAGAGCATGAAAAGAAGGAGAATGAGAAAAAAAATCGATCAAATTTATCCCATTTCGTTAATTGACAAACAATATCCGTGAACTCATCGATTTCTCTACATAACTTTTTCTTCTCTCGCAGTATAACAACGTTAATAAGAAAAAAAGTGACATTTTTATTGCCGACTCGTGGAAATATCCATATAAATGATATCACGAAAGAATGTAAAGATGAATGAACGAATAAAAGAACTGATAAGTAACTCTGGTACATGCAATCAAGATTAATCTGATACACCTGTTAGTTCTTCTCTCCGAACCGCAGTTTTTAACGTAACACGAAAAGATTGAACATAAATTCGATGGGAATTTTGTGAGATAGAATCGTTAAAAACATACTATAAATATCAATTGATATGTTCATAAGACACGCGACTGGTAACAAGTGATGTTCCGGGATGGGATTTCTATTCACCCGAAGCGTACAAGGATAAAAATATATTGCATCCTTATAATCAGATCTTGCCCATCCCGTTCACTCTATTCCACCGATTCTTTGAAAAACGAGAGCAATATGAATTTCTCGCGATGAAAGAACGACACTTCTATCGAAAAACGAAACACAATATCTCGAATGATTTTATAACGAAAGAAAATATCGTGAGAGATTGTATCGGTAATTCCAACTAGGGATCATTCGAGAATCCTGTTTCATCTCACCTGTCATAACCTGAAAGGACGTTTCATAACACCCGTCCGACTTGACATTTTCCATTTGAGAACACTCAGGTTTTAGGATTTCCAATTACAAATATAATGAAGATGCTAGAATTGTTCGACGGAGATATTTATTGTACACACCACGTAACGAGCTTTTCTGCAGTGGGAAATCAATAGGAATGAAAATATCCATTATCCCAGGAAAATCAATGGTGTAAGGTCACGATCGTTTCACGTAACGAAGTAAATTGAAATCACAATTACTTCACGATAACGCAACTGTGCCAATTCTGTGTTTGATACAATACCCAAGTAGAAATGCTCTAGTTACCCGCGTGGAAAATTTTCCGAGCGTCCTGTATTGAATATAGGCCCCGTATGGGCTTATACTGGGTATCTAAACTTAGGATGTCCTAACCTTAGCCACTCAGGGGCCTAGTCGGGTTGCTGATATTCAACCTGATTTCTGTGAGTCAGGGACACCCATATGAAGCCCATATGCGGCCACGCGGCATTACCAATTTTGCCCCCGGTTTTAAAAGTCTAGGCATACCAATTACAGCCTTAATAGAGCCTTGCAAGGCTTCCCGTATTCTCCCCAAGATCTTGATTTAAGCATACCTGTACACAACCCTTATGAAGGGCCAAGCTCTTCCCCGTTTTGAAAATCTGAATGCACCCAACTACAGCCTGCATAGGGCCTTGCCCTTACATTAATTCCTTTTTAGAATATAAACCTACTTTAAAAATCAAATCTACTGAAATCGTATTGGTAATTTCACACTGTCGGTGAACATTGTCAAAAAATCGAAAAAAACATCACTGCACGGTTAATTCTAAGACTGAATGAGGCTGTTCTGTTTTTTGATACAGTCCGATAATGTATGAACAAAGTGATGTTGGGTGAAATACCCAAATATAAATTGGAATCGGCTCATTCCAGGCCCTGTCTGGACTTGAGTTGAAGTGGTCTGGGTACAGATAGGGCCTTGGATAGCCCAATTTTCAATTGAAGAAGTTTCCTCCTTGCAATATTCATTCAATTTGATGATATTCACAACAATTTATTATCCTTTTAAAGGTCCTAGTTTCATCGCCTATACTGAAAAAATTTTATGGCAAACTCCGTCAGACTAGTATCGTAATTGCGACATACACTCCCACTATGAGGTTAGGCACTATACTTATGTTGATTGTTATAATAAGTATGTGAATACTTCATATACTTATACCAATGAACATAAGTATAGTGCCTAACCTCATAGTGGAAATATACACTGAGAGCAAGGGTCTATTCAAATATTCAACAGCTAGGAAATTTAGTAACTGTAAATAAAAATTTAGTTGTGCTAGCTAAATTTTATTTGTCACGACTATATTTTTTATTCCCATTGAATAAACTACTTTATTCATATTTCAGACAGCTAGGCTTTTATTTACCCTAACTAGAGTCAAACTAGCGTAAATAAAAATCTAGCTGCGGCAACTAACATTTAGTTGTCCCAACTAGGTACCTTTCTCTCAGTGTATGTCGCAATTACGATACTAGTCTGATGGAGTTTGTCATAAAATGTTCTCAGTGTACATTAGCTTCATCATGGGTGTCCTACGTAGGCCCAAGTTGGGAATACTATGCAGGCCCTGAAGATGAGTGCGTCACAGTCCTGTCTAGGCCCCCAGGAGGGCAACCAAAATAGGGCCAGAAATAAAACGAGGACGCCTAGTTTGGTCCAATCTGCCACCTAAAATCAATTTCCACACCCCAGATAGCAATTTAACCTTGCTGCAATGTTGTCAGGCAAGCTTGTGACAAGGTTGACATAAGCCTCCTAGTTGACACACGACAATGGTACAAGCTTACAGAACCCTTGCAGCAGAGTTGCAGCAGCCTTACACTGACAAGGTTGTTAATAACAAGTCAAAAACAATCGAATGACAAGTCTGGCAAGCTTATGACAAGCTTACATGTTATCTGGGACGGGTATTGATGAGTTTTATAACGCTTAACCAGCCAGATACTAGACACTTGCAAGTACCTCGCCAGAACCCTACGAAGCACTTGCGAGCGTCTAGTTTTGGCTAGTTAAGCGTTACAAAACTTGTCAATCACTAGAGCATTTCTACTAGGGATAGGTAGTCGAAGGCTCCAAAAGAGAAAGATCAATCATGATTCGGCATGTGCTCAGGACCGAATTATTTGGTTAATTAACTATCATATTAATAATTAATTATTATATGGACCGATCTTCCTGGAAAAGAAAAAAGAATAAAGGTATTCAAAATGTTAATTCAAGAGAAGGCTTGAAGTGCGACAAGTATCTAGTGCGCGGAGTGTCAAGGAACCCTAGAGTATCTTGGTAAAACATCAACACTGTCATCCGCGCGGAGGACTCGTTGAGTTTTTCCGGACAATGCATCACGGATGTCGCGTGAGACATCAAACTTTTACACGGCCAAGCGTGGCGCGATCGAGTTTCAAAAGAGGACGCGCTTCTCTCTTTTTCTCTCATCCCTTTCTGGTTGGCTTGTGCTCTCTTACGGGCCAATGAACGTTTACGGCACTCGTGGCAACTGTTGGTCGCGATGGAATGTGCCACTCTTTGGCACTCTGACAACATCGTCGACAACGGTCTCGTATCGTTGTTTTTAGAAGCGCTTATATCGCGCTGAGGAAACGAGAGAGAATCTCTCCTCTTTACGTCGTTCCGCGCGATTAAAATCTAACGGCACGCGGAAAAATTCTCTATAGTTTGGAATCGTCGTCACGTGATGACCATGATGATGGTCGTTCGTTCTTGCACTTACCTCTGGAGGAAAGTTTTTTCGTGTTGATGATTTTTGCTGCGAACTCCAAACCTGTGCCCTTTTGTACGCATCTTCGAACCACGGAGAAGGCACCTCTGTGAACAAACAAAAGGACAAGATTGTTAATTCTTGAATGGTAAGAGACGATAAACTGATATCATTGTGTTATACGAGATATGAAAAAAGGTAGAATTTTTGGACGTTTTTTTTCGTTTTCAGTAAATGAGAATTTTCGAGTAGCATCTTTGTTTACACGGAAAGACCGAGTTTATTGATGATAAACAGTTTATTTCTAATATTTAGAAAAGTGACTGTCAATTTAGGGAAAAAGAGGATCTATGAAAAATATTCGTACTCAGTTTACCGAAAATTCGTAGTGAAAATATTAAAGGTTGATCGTGCTATTTTTATTCCTCACAGTAAAACTATCAACTGATTCCGCCCAGGTGCAAAATAGCATTCCTCAGAACCGAAATGCAAATCCGGACTTCAAATCAGCACACAAAAAGGTTCTTTTTTAATGGATGTGTCTATAAAGTCGATGCTGAACAACTGTGCTCAATTTGCAATACAAACGCTGACGAAACCTGTTATGCACATCCCTAGTAGAAATATAATTAGTATTTCCTATCACTGATGAGGCACTGATGAGGAAACGCTAATCAGGAAAAACTGATCATTTACTTATTGGGAACTGATTTGTCTAATATGATTATTAAAATTCATATGAAACTGATCAAATTCTGACAAGTTATTGCCTTTATTCGCAAGAAATATTGATAGCGTAAATGTTCATAAAAAATATTCGGTTTAAAAAACATATTGATTGTTATTGAAGTGATATATTGCAATTGTGAAATTACACATATTTCCGATATGTCTTGACCAAAATTTGAAGTATCTCAAAGAAATTAAATCGAATTGGTTCAGATTATTTGATCCTGGGTTTGCTGTATCAAATCGATGAAACCTAACCTCAATAATTATAAAGAGTATATGCACATAACAAAGCTACCTTGGAAATTGTTAGATTTTGTAAGGTTATGGTATAAAAGGAGATGAGGTGTAATATGTATACTTATATTCTTTCTCGTTGTGAAATAATATAGTTTTGTTATTTATTATGAGTAAGTATAGTAGTAACTTGCATATTATCTCATGATTGAGGTGGAAACACCATACATATGGTTTGATATATTTTTTGTCCTTGGCCAAAACTCCTACATTTTATCTTAGAAAAAGTCTAGGAAAATTTTTTCTACGGGTTTTGCTGGAAATTTTTAATCCTTGGAAACATCTTGAACAAAAACATAAATTATTATTTGAGTGAAGAATCATCAATTTAGTGTTATAATTTCATATCTTCATCGACATAACCTGCATTTTTGTGGGTGATAAATGCTTCGTTAGTTACTCGCAAATAACTCATCAACTACCGATCAGTCCCTCATCAGTTACTCGCTCATATCTGCTCAGTTTCTTCAATCAGTTTCTGATTAGTCAGAGCGTTCCACCCCTTGTCGGAAACTTGTAAGTTTCCTGATCAGTCCCTGATCAGTGAAATGGAAAACTGATCAGTGCCTCACCATTTGCTAGAGAAAATTTCTACTAGGGATCTTATGCAAGTGTCCAATATATAGTCCGCTTGAGGAACGTTTGCTGGGGTCTCTTGGTACACTGAGAGAAATTCTTAAAGTGACTATAACTAAAACATCTCAACTAAATATTCTTAATGACAGCTACTAAAAATTTAGTTGATTCAATCAAGATATTATAGTCAATATAATCCAGCTTGTTTTCGTATTCAATTGTTTTTGGACACTCTCCTTTCTTTCACACGTACAGGATGCGTGGATCAAAGTTGTGAAAATTGCTGTTTCAAACTGTGCAATTTAGATCGTCGAGGGTCTAAAAGACGAAACTGATTTGAATGCGTATTTTTTTCTACAATGGTAGTGTTATCTCCAGAAGACAAGTTGGCCTGGTCGACATTGCGATCAAAGTGGATAAAATGTTAAGAAATAAGAGAAAAATTGATACCAGTGTCATTTTTTCAATCTGTTTCATATGAGTTTTGTAGATTATTATCTAGGTTATTATTTTGTACGGATTTACCAGGCATATTTTGACCAGGATTTATGAATTATCCTATTATAGTGTAGCTCACTATTAGAAAGTAGTTGTGTTTGAACTAAAAATGAAGTGATTTCGATCCTAACCTTTGGTTTCATCGCACAATAAAAATATTAGTAAGTGATGCCAGAGATGAGTTGAAGATATTGCTAACGATGTATGAAAACTATGGTCCAGTTTTTGATTGGTGGTATCACATTTTCCGTCTATCCTCCCATGCTGATTGACTTAGAACAAAAATTCAACCAATCACATAATTTTTTTCAAAAGAAAAAAACGTGATACGGACCATGATTTTAACACTGCGTTAGCAATCTCTCCAATTCATCTCTGTTGATACTAAAAAAAATAGTTGAGACGTTATTTTACTAATTTTTTTGGATAATGGCAACTAATACATTCTCTCAGTGCATATGTATTGATTCGGACAGTAGTAATCTAAGTAGAATAAGAGATATGTTCTTACAAATTCTCAATAGAAATGATGTACAATCTCTTAGAGCACTGCATAATTTCGTACATGCCAGCTTTAAAATTCGAGCCTTCGTAATTGAGCAATAAAGTACAATTCTGTATACGTTCTCTCTATTTTGTTTCATAGTCTGAACTCAGCTTTGTTTGTACTGTATATGTATTTTAAGGCACTATATTTTTGGTAAATAGCTCAGAATAAGAAACTAATCTCAAGGTTAATTTGTTTTTTCAACTTTTATCTATCTATCTAAAGTAAAACTATCAACTGATGGTAAATTCACTACGAATATCCTTCAATGATCCCCTTTTTCCCCCCAAATTGACAGTCCCTCTTCTAAATATTATTAAACTCGGTCTTCCCGTATAAGGAAAAGGAGGACAATGAGGGTGCAGGGTACGATTGAGTGGAATCTTCCTCGGATTAGGGGTACGTAGTACAATGAGAGAAGAGTTTTTTTGTGACAAACAAGGCTTTTATTAATCATAAACAATCATTTAGGTCAAATAAGGTTTTGTTAATAGTCAACACACCCTATTTGATTGAGATAAATTCAGAAGACTCTCTTCTCAGTATAGTGGGAAAATTCTTTACAGAAACCGAGAAGCTTTGGAAAACGATTCATGTACCCAACAAACATTTCGTTTCTTTACCCCGCGTGTGTACACTGGGTCTACTAAGGATCGTGACTCAGTGTACACACGTAGGGTTAAGATATTTACAAGAAGACTGAGATGACTGATGCACGGAAAAAGAAGAAATAGCTGTGGCAGCTACTCACTTTTTTAGCATCCAATTTTCACCGTTGTAGCTAAAATAATTGTAGCTATAGCTATTTCTTAGCTACTGAAATAGAAAATCGTAGCTGTAATGGCACGTGTTTTGTGGTTGATATTTGGATAGCCAAATAATTTAGCTGTTGAATTTCCCCTGTAGCAGCTAAAATCCTTGCCGCTACCGCTAGGTGAGCAGCTATGACAGCTAAAAAATAGCTCCCGTGGCGAATTCTTAGCTATCCGAATAATAACTAATTATTTTTTCCCGTGAGCAACACTTTCAGATAACTTTTGGATCTCTTGAACTGTTTTTACACCTAAGAGACATCTATAAGATAACTATAAGACCTCTCTTCAGATATCTTGAAACACATCTTAAAAAATATCTGATAGTTATTTTATAGATGCCTCAGCAACGCTATTCATGGAACCGACTAGGCCAAGGGCTAGAAAGAGTCTCCCGTGTGGAAATTTTTCCGGGCTCAGACCTGGGCCAGGTTCATAATCCCTACTTAAAATGTGGCCCTGGATTGGCCCCAACTTGGGGTGTCACGCTTTTTAATCTAGGTCCCGTGATGGTTCCCAAACTTGGCCCACATCAAGAATTCAACTTGGGCCAACTTAAGGGGGGAGCCTGCTTTAGAGGCTTCACAAAATCGATGTTTTTTTTTTTTTTGATAAATGTCTTCCTAAACTATCCAAGAATGTGTCCCTAAAATTTCAGAAGCGAATTCAAAATATTCTCGGAATTACAGAAGAAATAGTGAGCAAGCGTCGAGCAAGTTTATGAGCGGCCGAATCGCTCGGAGTGCGCGCGAACATCTCGAACATCTGGGCGAAAACCAGTTTTTTGAAGAGTCTGAAAGCCTACTCTATGGAGCAAGAATCGCTGATCAGCATATCAATGCGGTAAGTTCAAGAAAATTACGATTTTTTATATACGAAAACTTTGACGCACGATTTCTCGGTTTTTTATTTTCATGATTTTTCCTGATTGGCGGGAAAGATGGGGAAAAAATGAAACGTCGTATCGAAACGAGATAAAATGGAATGTATTCGGGATCAAATTCTCTTCTTGTTGAACCTAAAAAACTTTAAGAAAGTTAAGATTAACCCACTTTTTAAACAATCTAAAGTGAATTTTTTTTTCCAAAACATCGAATTCTTTTTTCAATTTGCGAAGAATTGTTGAATTTTTCACTTTTTGTTGAATCTTCTTGGTTCAACTAGAAGCTATACGATTGAGAAATAAGAATTTTTTTGGGTTCTTTGTTTCAGATGGAAATTGCGACCTGCATCTTTCCCGCCGCACGACAAATGCATACTCGAGGCGCCTCGGCGAAATGCTTGTACCAAGCATAATATGACATATGTCTTGATGAAAAATTCTGAGAAGACTGTTGAAATATATAACAATAAACCCTGAAAGTTTCGTTTCAATTGGATATTTCTTTCCTTCCCAAAATAATTCTCGAAAAAATCGATGTTTTGAAGCCTCTAAAGCAGGCTCCCCCCTTGAGGCCCACATGGGCCGTGGGTGGGAAACTGTTATATTGGATGTCCAAGTTTTACCGTTACGGGGCCCGAACATACTTTAGGATGCCCAGGATTGATTTCCACACGAGTACAAATTTTCCCAGTGTATCAATTGGAAGTCCATTGGACGAAAGGTTTGGTTTGAAATCATTGTATACTGCTCAGGTATTTTGAAGCGTTGTCCGCGAATTCTTATTTTAGGGATAAAAACTAATACTATTTTCTCGTAATAAGTATGTACGAATCTGCAAAATTGCTGATATAGTCATGTAAAAATCCATTTCCAATTTGTTTTGTACCGATTGAAGGCTCATTGAAAGAAAGATTTTGTTTGAGATCATTGTGTACCGCTCAGTCAGTTCACCAAGGTATCAAGAGCGGGTTATAAATAACATCACATGGATACACCGTGGGAAACAACATAAGAACCTCAAAATTCATTATGAAATTGCATAACAGAGTTGAGAATCCCATGTCACCTTGCGGCGAAAAGCCGCGAAATTCTGTAATTTTATCACTGTGACTGAAACTTAGAATTCTCTCGTAGGAAAGTTTTCCCTGTTCATTTCTATAAACTTGCCAAATTTCCATTTTCTTTTCCATGTTTCGAGGAAAAAATAAGGAAAAGGACAAGGAAATTTTGCGAGAACGAGGAAAACTTTCCTAAGGGCCGCGTTTCCTGCACATTTCGAAAATCCCAATGGAAATTTAATTCAAAGAACAAAGGAATTCTTACTTTTATTTCCTATGTATTCATTGTGAATCTGTTATACGATCGTCTAGGGACTTCCAAAGTTAAGGGACGATGAAAGCGCGTTGAATGTGGTGTTCTTGATGAGTGAATGTTGTGGTTCTCCGAACGACAGAGAACTCCTTGAGATATAGTTGCGATACACATCGTACGTGGAGTGCACGCAACTAATAGGTCACGCTCAGTTACTTAAGTAACTGCTGTAATAACATGCTTGAACTCTGTGTACCTCATTATCGTTTATAAATTTAATATTGATTTCCAGCATTAATTGCGTGGTATTATTGCTCTCGCATCAAACTCAATCAATTTTCGAATTTTGTGCAGACTTTTCTTGGAAAGTACGTTAAGAATTCAAATTTGAAGTGCACAATAATGACCTACCTCACACAGCACCATGGTTTCTGGAAAATTCATGAGGAATTTCCTATTGAACTGATTGACTGATTAATTGTTATCGATTGTGCGCTTTATGAATTCTTCAAGAATTTTTCTGGGACTGTGGTGCTGTGAGGGACATACCGCATCGCCGAAGACTTGGTTAAAAAAATAGAAAAATTATCTCTCTCCATAATTATTCCGATGAATTTTATTTTAAAATCCTCCACCTGACGTTTTTATTTCTTTCTGAATATTATTATCGAATGTGAAGTCATATAGATTTCAAACTGATCATCGTCGTCATCATCATCATCATCACCGATTGGAATGAAGTTTTGTAATTTAGATTATAGTCTAAATGGTAAAGGGGAGGAAGGAGGGATTTGGCGAGTAGGTAGCGGCACAATCTCCGGTAATCATTGGTCGTCATGGAAACCAACCAAGCGCCCATCTCGGTCCTTTCTTTCTGTCACTCGGCCTTTCTCTTTCCGTCTTGTTACGTCTAATACGGTATCCAAGTCAATGTAATTTCCATTCAGCCTTATTCAAATTTCACGCATATGTTCCAAGTCAAATTCTCCCTTTCTATTCCCCATTGGCGAAGAATAGAAAATAATACATTTTACAAACCCATTTTTATTTGCAATATTACATTCTTATACACTCAGACGTTTTCATTCCACTCTGCCCTAAGTTGGAATGTTCTGGACAATTGAATTAATTTACTTTTATTTTATCTTCGTTATCTTTATGTGGGTTATAGGTTCATAGAGATTGTTGGGGACATTTTCTGATCTACATTCTGTATTGTTTGAATTGTTTATTTTAATGAACTAATGATCAGTCGACTGAATGGGTGAGGAATCTACTAATTTGAAAATTGCAAAATAGTTCGCTACTGAGTGTCTGTATTCCTAGACTGAGAACAAGATCGAAGTTAACCAAACATCTAGTCCTTTACAGAATGATGAATGCATATCATTAGAAAAGAGAAGTTTCGAATCAAACAGTGAAATTCCTCCCAGGAATAAGCATTTAGAAGTATTATTCCTACGAAAAAATTCAATCAAACCTGAATAGAACGTAATATTTGCGAAGCCGTGGCTCGTGAGACTAGCTTTATGCCGTACATAGTCAGAGCTAGACGGAAGCTATGCGATAGAAAAGGTAGCAGCAGGAATTAGCCAACTGGAGGGGAAAGGAAAAAGTTGAGGAAAAGGGTCAAAGTTAGCAGCGAAATTACAAATACTCTCCATAAATAATAGTGATAGAAGTATCTATAAGAAAGAACGTGACTGATGATCCAAACACGTGTGAGAAACTTCATTTCGTATCGGAAACAAAAACAAAGATTTATATTATATAAGTTATAAAAAAAAACAAGGATTTCAGGAAGTAAGCTTTACTTTTAATAAGAAATAAGATTTACGAAAACATGTTACTTTCTCGTATTAAGGGATCGGATACCGATATGATGTATATAAAAGAAAACGAGAATAAGTGGGAAGAAAATTCGATATTCGATAAACGTTTTCCGTCAAGCTTCAACCTTATCAACGTTGATTGGCAGTATTTTTCTCGTTCGCTGAACGATGCGGTGACTGTAATTGGCTAGAATTGAAACGAAACGAGGAACAAACAAGGAACTTATATTCTGACAATGATCAAACTGGAAAGCTTTGGTGTACATTCATCGAAATAAAGAATTATGATTTACGTCAAGCTATTTCGCAGTATCGTCGTCGTATCGTATAAATATTCTAAAGAAATATTTTCCGTTCTCCCATCGTCGATGGAAGATAATTGAAATTGAAATCGTTTCCAATCGCTCGTTCGAATCTTTGACAAAGATTCGGATGATTCTCTTGGTACACACGAATTTGGAGAAGCAAAAATAAATGAGCTCGAGGGTAAATAATGGGGGAAGAAAACGTATTTTCTGAGCTCCCTTTCACCCTTCTCTCGTCATTCGACGTCTTTAGATAGCGGTAACCAAAACTGGAAGAAACTCAGTTGCGTGGTTTCGTAAATCTCGACAGTCATATTTGGTTTTCAAAAACTAACTGTGATGGAATACTTTCAATCCAACGTCTCTTCATTAGTCATCAGAACTGTGTTTACTCAATTCCAGCGCGATTGCTGATCCGTTGGTAATTGGGACTAACCTCGTTCTCGAATGCAAGAAATTACACGTTGACCTGAATAATAAAAGTTCGGAAAACTACATTCAGTCTCATACGAGTGGAAGTTAGTTTTTAAAAATTCATCCACAGTAATGGAACTTCAAGTTCATGAATTCGGTGATGATTTTATTGATTTTCCATGGAATTTTCTATCGTTTCTTACTGACCATGAACCTTTTGTATAGAAACAGTTGAATTCCAGTTGGAAAATAGCGAAATCATTCCTCAAAAAGTTTCATTTCTGAAATCTAATTAACCGAGTATTGTTAGAGTTTCAAATCAACGAGGAGATGATTGGATGAAATTTGGTAAGATTCAGGGAGAGGTTCATTGGAACAGCAAATTTAGAGCTGTAAACCGTTGAGGGAACCTAATCTTCCGAGAAAACGGTGTGACGGTATGCGGATCAGATGTTGAGAGTTGAGGGCTTTTCTTAGGTTATTTGTGATCGGAATAAAAGAAAAGACTATTTAGGGGGAAATGAAATTGTGTTCGAACCACCTATGACTCAAAATATAGAGTCACCTAAACAGAGAAAAATAGTCGGTCCAGATTCAAATTCGGTAACAGATCAGGAATTTTGAGGAATCATCCAACCTGAACTTCAAATTCTTATGATATCGACGAACAATATTTTAAAATTCGGATCGAAGAAGTTCCAATTCAGCGCATGAATAAGTGGTTTGTTTAATTATAGAATTATTGGAAGCAATTACAATCACGACAATTCCCTGAATAACGCATATATTACACATTCAACCCAGTTCATCATCCACGATTGTTTATCGAATACATTCTCCAGATCCTAGAGACATATCCTATAATCATAACATCAGAATAAATTATCATAGACAAACTATAGCTTCCAACAATCAAAATCAGCATTCACTGGAGACTACATCAAGAATAAATCAAGCATTGTCCGTCGACAATGCTTTGTAATTCAAATGCTGTTTTTCGGACTCCGTAGCAGAGTAAAATTTCTCATACATCTGGAATTTTCACTTCCAACAAGATGCTCTCAACGAGAAAGCAATATGCGCCCTGTGTCCACTTTACACCGATAAACAACGCACTTGATACTCGTTAACAGCGCTCAAATAAGTGTAATTATTCTCCAGACTCTGATGGTGTTTTCCGGTCATCGGGAGAGCATCGGGAACATATCCAGAGAAGTAGGAAACGAGATGGTGAAAGCTTGTAACCAAGAAAAAGAGGACGATGATAGAGCACGAAGGAGGAGAATACATACAGACGCGAGGATATAGCAGTACCGTGTATGTGTACACAGGAAAATAATACAAAGATAGTACGATAGTACGGTAGTGAAGTAGGGGAAGTGCGGTCGAGTCGGAGGAAGCCGGTGGGGTTGACCGCTTTAGCCATGAGACGAGCCAAGAGAGAAGGGGAACGGCTTTAGCTGGTCGATACTTCGTTCTCTGACAAACTCCCTGCGGAACAGAGCTGCAGGATGCGGAAAAGAAAAACGGAAAGAGAACACGATAGACAGAACCGAATGCGTGAAAAAGAAAAACAAAGGACAACCGAGCGAGGAGAAGTGTTCCAACCGATCCTGTAGTCGGAAATCTATATAGTCGGTAGTCTGGGTTCCCTACATCTTTTATTTTTTCTATCTCAATGCCTTCATCTTCACTAAATTGTTTCTTCCCTCAACACCTATCCCAAGAAGAATAAACTCCAGGAGGATGTTGATAATCCCACGACACCACAGAAGATTACTCAATCTCCTATCCATTGATCGAACGAACTGAATTCTCTAGTTGGGAATTATCAAAGTTAAAGGGTTACCTGAATCGACAACGAAAATCAATCACCCCTCTGTTCGTAATATCACTAGCATACATATACATACGATTGTTGAACTTGAACGTAGATCGATGTGATGATATTTAAAAACAAAAAATATCGCGTGAGAGATCGTATAAAAAACGATATGTAATTTCAGACAACATGTTAACCAGTCTCCGATGATAATTCAATTAAATCGATGGTAAACTACGAAGAGTATGTATTCGAATATACGTATCTTCATGTACATATGCAATGATCGATCCGATGAAATAATGAAGATTGTCAGGAAACTCATGTTTATTGAACACCACAATTTACTTTGAAACTAGAACGTTCGCTTGTACAGGCGCGAACATGTTGTGAACAAATGCACTAACGACAGAAAACTTTCTGCACAAAACAAACACTGAACTGCGTTGAAACAGTAGTAGTTTCTTCTACGTGCGGAAACCTAGTGAATTCGTGGTATCGGGAGAAGAAACTCTCAAAACAATGAAGGGTATAAATGTGTCATTGTTTCATCATCGAAAGTTAAGGAAACACAAAATTCATATTTCAGGTCCGAAATTGCAGCCCTGAGGATGAAATTTTGTGGTACATATGCTGGAGAATGATTAGTGAATTCGAAACTATTCAACCAGGTGAGGAAATGAATCTGAAATTTAGCCGATAAATCAATTTTTGTCACTGATGAATGGCGAAGTACAAAATTCACGGAAATATAATGGAATATTCATGACATTTCAACGATCTGAAAGAATATTCTCTGTGTTAAATCAAGGAATAAGAACTGTCCTCGAAGGATTGGAAAATTGTGAGACAAGAACTGTGAATTGCATTCATTTGGTCAGTTGCATGACTAAATCATTAGCGGCACAAACTATCGAACATGAAAGTTTGGTACATAAAGGAGGCCGAATCTGTAATGCGATCGATTCTCTTTGTCCAGAACGGTAGTGAACCGTGTGGAACTAACTTGCAAGATTAACATCAGAGGTCAAGTACGAAGATATATAAGTTCAATCTGCTCATCTATCACAACGATTGAATTCTGTAACTAATAAATATATCTCAAAGATTCACAAAGGAGTTAAAAAGAGTTGGGCCATTTGAGCTGAAGAGGAGAAAAAAAAGTGTGGTATAAAAGTACAATAAAATTGTATCACCTCACATCTCACATTGAGAAGGATAGAATAAGGACAAGTTCAACCTCCGATCCTTGACACGTGTCTCCTAAAAACAATCGTATAATCTCTTCCGTAGAAACTATATTTCTCCTATCAAACGAATAACTACCATTGTAACTTCTGATTTCCAATAAAGATGATAATACAATGATTGTTAGTGTAACAACAAGTATATTAGTTACTTACATCTTCGTTGAACCCCTTTCAATCTATTCTCGTAAAATAAACGTAAAAGAGTAATTTATCTTGAAAATGGAAATAATTAAACCGTTATCGATGGGATCACGCCATATCACAAAGCGATGATTATTCTCGAGTGATAAGCGTATCGAAGGGAACGAGAAGACCACACAAAATTGAACGTTGTTACAATTTATTCTGGAAGAAAAAGAAAATTCCTTAGCCATACATATATCATTTCTTCGCACGACAGATAAATGACAGACAAGTGTATAATTCGTCACCGCACACGCGTACACATTAAAGAACGTAAACCCGGTATTAGAGCTTTGTAGTTGGAGGTGTTGACCACTGGAAATAGACTTCTATATTTAAGAAACCGCCCAACACATTTCTATTCCGCATGACATTGATATGGTTAAAACGCAGTGGTATGTATAATTCAAACGCGAGACCAAATGTCCTCGTAATACGCGACTTCGAGTTGTTGGTGTTTTTAATAGAAATTCCATAAGATCAAAATGAATTTTATTGGTCCACTATTTTCGACCAACTCGCTTCAAATTTGCTTTTCTTTCATTTATTTTCGACCACCTTCTGTCCAGGCTGACTCATTCTCTGAAATGACAGGGTCATAAATTATTCGTAATACGTTCAAGTTGGAGAAAAACATGAGTTGGAATGTAGAAAGTCTAGAAAATGATTGTCACGGATGATGCTTCGGAGTGAAATTCCAAGAAGAAGAATGTTTTCCAAATGAGTGAATCGTTCTATCGATATACGCTGATTCCAATCTCGTGAGGATAATGGTTTTTTAATAACTCTGCTCAATTTCAGCAATCGAAGTTTTGGTTAATTTGCCACCCTCGAGTGTTTGTTTAGATGCAGGGTAACTCGATACCTTATACGTTATACGCACGTAGACAGTATATTCATTAAACCGAGCGAATGTTCACAATCTTCAATGCTTTCATGATGAATCGATTTTGCGTTTATGAGAATCCGATAGCACGATCCATGAATGAGTAATATACGAGTACACCATAGATCAGTTTGAATGTTTTTTTGCGGAACGACTGTTCATAACTCTCATCTTAACACATGGATAGTTTGATACGAGACTTATATCGAGGAATTTGGTAGCGTCTCGACATTTGTCATTCTTGTTAAAGGGTTTTTTGTCCCGAGTTTATACGTTATCAATTTGTAAAGAATAACCTGATCAATAATGGATCAGACTACCCATATAGGAATTTACAATTGGCGCTAGCATGGTGCAACGTAGATAAATTATGGCCGAGGCTTGGCAACCAAGCATGGCGGCAAACCTGGAATGATAACATCATTTTATGATTTACCTACGTGTTTTTCCAATGAATTCCCATAATCGATGGAACAATGGCAATTAAATATACCATCATTGGCAAACAATTGAAAATTTTGTTTGTCAATGCTGCGCCAATGATCAAAGTAAAAAATATTTCACCCAGAAATATATAAAAAGTATGCGCATTTCGCAATTTCTGACATATGTTGTTTGAAGTCTCATTGTTTTCCCCTCATTTTTCTGTGAACAACTCGGCATCTTTTGTCGGTAAATTTTGCCATGAGAAGTAGACACAATGTATGTTGGCTCAGCGGTAGGAGCCCTCTGGTGTGACTCATAGTAAAGAGCGATTGACTGTTCTTCCAAAGACTTACTTAAGCCTTATATGTTCTTCGTATACGCGTTTCACCACTCGCGAGAAACACTTGAGAAGAATTTTCAGCAATGTTCAAGGAACACAGTAGATATTCAAAGAAAAACCAAATTATGATGATTTATGAACTCTTCATGTCAATTGAATCAGGCGATCTACATTTCAAAAATAATCATAAAACGAAATGATATCGATAAGAATTGATACACTGAGAAAAGAATTTGGTCACATGAAATAAATACATTTATTCGTCACTCAGTGGAAAATATTCATTTACTGTCAACAAATATAGTAACTATTGACAAATATCACAGTTGGGACACGTAGGATCTATTTTATACAGCATTTGGAATGAAAAAACTACTCATTTGGTACGTTTATTTCATATTAAGTATTCCATACTTCTTTTAAGTAACGAATGATTCTTATTTCATAACAAAGTGATTTGATATATCTAACTTTTTCATAAGATGAATCACAGTTGAGTATGAGTTCATACAAAATACAAATTATTCAAATCGAATTTGAGAACTAGTTGGATGTAAGTACAGTAGACTCTCGATTTAAGCACCATCCGTGTCCTTATTCTACTTGGGATGCAATCTCATGTGAGAAAAAGACAAAGATGATGCTTAAATCGAGAGTCTACTGTAATTAGTTTCCGATCAATACGAGATTTATTTTGCTGGAATGCAGATTTGTTAATAGTCAATGACAAACATTATAGGTTTGGCGTGACTTTTCACATATACCAGGTGTGTAAGTATGGAACCGGAATTTGCCCATAGGTAGCGCTAGATGTCGATGCAGTTACCGACACATCACGTCAGCGGTGTCTTGTTATTGTATTGATATCCGACAAAGATTTCCAACTCACAATAACACGAGTTTCATTCAGTAGTATTAGTTTATTAGAGATAAACATGTCGAGTTTTGTGCCAACACATTACGATTTGCGGACAGCACTACTTTTCTGTATTCATCTGAAGAAAACCGCAACCGAATCGCATCGAATGCTTGTGGAGGCGTTTGGTGAGCATGCTCTCGGTAAAACGCAGTGTTTCGAGTGGTTCAAACGGTTCAAAAGTGGCGATTTTGACGTCAGGAACGAAAAACGTGGAAGACCACCGAAAAAGTTTGAAGACGCTGACCTGCAAGCCTTGTTGGACGAAGACGACGCTCAAACACAATAACAACTGGCGGATCAGTTAAAGGTGACCCGAGAAGCCATCTCCCTTCGGTTGAAAGCCATGGGAAAGATACAAAAGGTGGGGAGATGGGTTCCACATGAACTCAACGAAAGACAGCAGGAAAACCGCAAAACATCATGCGAAATGCTGCTCGCCAGGTTCCAAAGAAAGTGATTTCTCCATCGAATTGTGACTGGCGATGAAAAGTGAATATATTTCGAGAATCCTAAGCGGAAAAAGTCATGGGTTACTCCGGGTGAACCATCAACATCGACGGCAAGACCAAACCGCTACGGACGAAAGACAATGCTGTGTGTTTGATGGGATCAGAAGGGCGTAATCTACTACGAGCTGCTGAAACCTAGGGAAACTGTCAATACTCAACGCTACCGACGACAAATGATCGATTTGGATCGAGTTTTGTGTGAAAAACGACCAGAATACCAACAAAGACAACACCAGGTGATTTTGCTGCATGGCAATGCACCAGCACACAAAGCAAAACAGGTCCAGGGAGCGATGGAGTCGTTCCGTTGGGAGATTCTTCAGCACGCGCCTTACTCACCGGACCTTGCCCCATCCGATTACTACTTGTTTACATCGATGGGACACGCACTTGCTGAGCAGCGCTTCACTTCTTACGAGGATGTACGAAACTGGCTCGATGACTGGTTTGCCTCAAAAGAGCAACAGTTCTCTTGGCGCGGAATCCACAAATTGCCAGAAAGATGGAAAATATGTAAAGATAGCGACGGACAATACTTTGAATAAGTTACTTAAGTAACAAAATACTTAAGATACAAATTTGTATCATATCATTACAATAAACGTGTTTTTTCTGTACAACGATTCCGGTTTCATACTTACACACCTGGTATAATTTCGCTGGTTAAAAAAATCCATAGAATCTGAGAGAATGGGATTTGGTCAGAACATTGCGCGGGACTCAATCAGATTTGGCAAGATTCGATCAGAATTACATTGAGAAAACATATTCATCTAATTGAATCTCATTGAAAATAGTTGAATAAGATTTGGTCAGAACATTATGTAAGATTCAATGAGAGTTGGCGAGAATCAATGGATTTGTTTTATCAGGATTACCTTTGAACCTATAATTTTTAATGATTTATATAGTTTTGAATGAGAAAAGGACTATGTTGGGATAACAGCTTGTAATAACGTCAATTAAAATCCACCATATGAAACTATGAGGAGCCCTTGTAGGATACCAGTTTCTGATATTCAACTGTATTCTTAATTAACGCAATTTTGATACAGTTCCTGATTCAAATCTACATAAACTAATAATATTAAAAACGGTAGAGTCAATAATAAATTACAGGTTCAAAACACTCATTCGAAACTATTCCCATTTACAATGGTTTTTTACAGAAAATGTTGAGCAAGCAATGATGTGTATCAACTGAGTGAAATGGTTATATCAATGAACCGTGATGTTAGTTCAACTTCATTATATATATAATCTTCCTTCAAACCACATTATTCTCCAATTCATTGATTCTTCAATATTGGCCCAAATAATGTGAAAATATTCTAAAATTTATATTGTACTCAGAGAATTTCATATTAGTTTTGAATTCAATTGTTCAATTTTTCAACCAACTGAAAATCAATTCCATACAAAAATATGATTTGTTAAAGTTATCTAAATTCGTTTACTATAAACTCATCTTGTCAACTATAAATACATCTTTTTCTCAGTGTAAGGAATTTTGTAGCTTTCGAAATTATGATTTGACATATTTTTGTATCACCTATGTTGTTGGTTTTGACTGTGAAATCTCAAAAATAATCATCTGTGACAACAAATTTTGCACAAATCCTTGAACATTGTACCCTGCAAAAAATATACCATCATAAGAAATCAGTAATGACCCATTTGAATAAGATTGTCTTGAATTAGACGATTCAAAGCTTGAGATTTGAATTCCTTTAAATTTTCAATGTTTTTCAATTCCTATTCAATGATTGGAAATGTGAAAAGTGCATCCCTAATAGTAATTTATAACTTTCAATTCCTACAATATAATAGACTCATTAACTAACCTGTAACATATGCAAGCACCTGAATTATATCAGTCATATACAAACAACATCGTATCGATTCGAAACTAATTGTGATCGAAATCACCCATTCCATTCAGTTGTTTTGAATGAAATGTCTTTTTCAAGGTTTGTTACAAAATTTTTTATATTATTAGAATACAGGAAAAGCTTTTGAAATCAACATCTAAGTAAGAATTAAATATATCTTTATTTGAAAATAAAGGAATTAAATATTATCCATGTGAAAGAATGAAACCAGCACTCCATGATTGGTTGCATGATCCAGAACAAGAATTGGAATAATTTTAGGAATCACGACGATTCTAATGATTTTCACACCTTTGTAGAGCGTGTTAGAACTTATACAACAATTAAAAAGAACAAAAAATTCACATTTTCTTTTGTTTTCTAATCATCAGGGAAAAGTGTGAATTCTATCAGGGAAATCAGGGAAAAATCAGGGAATTTCGAAAAGGCATCCCAGCGGGAACCCTGAAATCTGCATGGACAACAATAAGAAACGGAACTTATTGTCATATATTGTAAGTAATTTATTGGATTCGATGTTATAGACACGCGTAGAGCTTTCTCTTTTATCGAAGAAAGAGACAAAGGTTTTTATCGATCACGAATTATTATTATTATATTAGCTTGTAACATGATACATATGAAGAATAAAACGGTTTACCAGTGGCCGATACAAGTATTGGGTAGCGTTACGAAGAACGCTACCTGTGAATAGTATTATCTCCATGACAATGATGCATGAAAGTAAGCGGGATTCTTTGAGGGATTTCGCGTCCCTTCTTCGGATTTGACCCCTTCGGGGACGTCAAACCCGCATTTAATACGCGGCAAATCGCAGTCAGTCAATGTCAGTCGTTCGAAAATCCAAGTCTGCATATTATATGGACTGGCAATGTTTCATATTACACACGATTGACGAAGGGAATAAAATAATCCATTCCATAACAAACGAAGGGGATTGAAAATATGATTTGTTTGATTAGAAGGAAATTTTCAAAAACAAGAGATTAGTGTCTCCTATGTATGGGAGATTTATCAATCCACTGATGAGTTGAGTGACTTATTGAGAATCAATATCACATGCTGCAAAAAATATTTACAGGTTGGTTGAAAAGTTTTGAAAGCGACACCTATCAACCAGTACAGGAATCAAAATTTACACGCTATTTTTATATTTCATCCTTCATTTGAAGACACACACAATTTTATTCCGATCTGTCAATTCATTCATTGTTTACAAGCCATTCGAAGTTGACGTGTCAGTGTATTTTGTGAAAATTGAAAAATCCGAATATCGTGCAGTGATAAAATTCTTTGTTTTGGAAGGTTTATCAGCAACAGAAATTCATACTAAAATGAAGAAAGTGTTGAAAGAATCTGCTTCTTCATTTCCAACTGTACATCGATGGGTTTTAGAGTTTAAACGTGGTCGTACAAGCGTTGAAGATCAATCACGTAGTGGACGTCCGAAAAGTGCAACGAAATCAGACATCATTGGGCAAGTCTATGATATTGTTTGTAAAGATCCGAGTTTGACTAAGCGTGACATTGCTGATACCATAGGCATCTCGGATGGACGAGTACTCCATATTTTACACGAAGAATGACATATGAAAAAGCTTTTTGGAAAGTTAGTGCCGCATTCGTTGACAATTCAACAAAAACTGAATCGAAAACAAATTTCTCAGCGTAATTTGGAGCGTTTTAAGCAGAATAAGACCGATTTGTTGCGTCGTTTCGTAACTGTGGACGAAACTCGGATCTACCATCATGATCCTAAACTGAAACAAGAACGTTCACAGTGGACTGAAGCTAGTTGTTCAGCTCCAAAACGGGTGAAGTCAGAACGATCGGCAAAAAAGGTTTTAGCATCGGTTTTTTTGGGACGCAAAAGGGGTTTTGTTGATTGATTATCTCGAAAAAGGTAAAACAATTAACTCTGAATATTATTGCAACCTTTTGGACCAGTGGGATGAAAAAATTTGCGAAAAAAGACCCGGTTTACGGAAGAAAAAAATCATTTTTCATCAAGACAATGCACGTGTTCACACAAGTGTCCTGGCGATGGCTGAACTGAACGAATTGAAGTACGAATTGCTTGAACACCCACCGTATTCACCAGACTTGGCTCCCTCCGACTATTACTTCTTCAGAAATTTGAAACAATTCCTTCGTGGAAAGCGTTTTTCGTCGGATGAAGAAGCTATTGCAGCTGTGGAACAGTATTTCGCGGAGCTTCCGGAAAATCATTACAGAGGTGGTATAAAATTATTGGAGGATCGTTGGAATAAGTGTGTTGAAGTTGAGGGAGACTATATTGAATAAAAAAAAATCATTCCATCAAAAAAATAGACATTCTTTCATTTTTGCTTCCAAAACTTTTCAACCAACCTGTACTGTGACAACACAAATCGTTGTTCCAATCTCAATTGAAACCAAGAATCTATTTCCCATTGACGAACTACTACAAGATAATGATTTAATTACAAGTCTGGTGGTACTTTGTTCATGAATAATCTGCTCCATTGAATTCTTCAATCGATAATAAACTTCAAAACTTTTAAGAATGTTACGGTATAGAATTCGTATCCATCGAGCATCGACGATTGATGCAACCGAATTTCCATTGTTCCAAAACTTGATTTTCTCTTTCTTTCGAATAGACGGCATGAATTTTTTTCCGATATTTCACACTACTGGCTGGCGATCGGAGTGACGAGGTACAAAAACACGAGAAAAAAGTTGTTGGAGGTTGACTTGTGCAATCGAGTGTGACCAGTCTCCGATAATAATTCTTCAATGGTCCGATAATTCTGAAATATATGTTGTGTGAAAAAAATACGTATACAACTTTGAAAATTCTGCCGTCCAAACCTGAAAGAGAGACAAATCGAAGATTTCACTTCGTTATTTGGTTTTAAAACCTGAGCTTGTTTCATTTAGGTGAAATTTCATTTTGCGAGAAACCCAGCTGGGCCATCGAATGAATATCCGGAGCGTTTTTTCGCTATTGTTGGCGCCTTTTCCCACTCCCCTATGAACTTACAAAATAATGATTCAAAATATAATTGATTGTTTCCATTGAAAATTCCCTTCTTCGTTGAAAAGGATAGAATTTGAAAGATTCATATTTAAATTTCAAATACTTTTATACCATAATTTCCATGTTTCCTAGGACAACGTGTGCATATATCCAAATGATATCTGTTGATTTTCTGAAAACTTCTCTCAAAGTTCCTTATTTTCGTAACTTGGAAGAGAAGTGCTTCGGTTTCTCTTTTAGAAAAAGAAAAAATACGGAGGAATGATACTTCAAAAAACGAGAGTTGAATTCGCTACCAGCACACAATTGAAGTGAATGCATTCAATTACGTTTCTTTATCACGTATCGAACTCGATAGAGACTAAATGAATTGAAGTGTGTCGAATGTGTTGTACGCAATTGAAAAACCGATATCGGAAGTAACCATTGTGAATTCTACACGAATAAACTGTACATTACCAAATTTTAATTCCGACTGCACTCGAGTTAATCCAAAGAGGGTGATGGATCGGAATTTGTTTCACCCCTACTTTCCATTTATCCTGGTTTGTTGATTTGAAATACTATTTGTGAGATTGATGCATCCTTATCCTCGAGTAACAATCTTGAACTTTTCTAATCAAACTGTCAGAAAAAGCTGTTATAATAATTCAATTATCCGAAATAACTATTCGATCTTCCATACAGATTGAATATATATTTCTTAAACAATGAACAAACGAATCCCTATCCGATACAGACCGAGCTTAAATTGCCAGTTTACCACACGCTTGTTCTCATTTCACAAAACACCCACTATGTATTTAGAGTTTTTATAACGATGACGATCGATATCCGTGTCTCTATACCTCCCATTGACATCCACCGTAAATAAGAGAGATGAAGCAACAACCTACAGAAGTCAGCATTGAGAAAAATGCTGCTCAACCGCACAACGATAGATCAAAGTTATTTTTCCACGCGGTTCAACAACCTAACGCGATGCGCGGTTGGTGGAAGGGAAGAGAAGAAAGCACCGAAAGTGTGTAACTAACTCGGACCTTGGCATATCAAGAATCTTAGGGTCGTAAGGAACAGCGTAACATCGAATTTATATTTAGACTGCGCACACATTTCCTATGTAAACACCTCATTTGTGGATATAATTGCATGCATATGACTATATAGTCACTCGTAACTTAAGAATTGTCCTAATAACAATGATTTATTGTGAATGAACAAACATATGACTTTCGACGACTACCGTTATCAATCACAACTCCGCAGTGGTTAGGGAGTTTCTCATCCGTGCAATGGAATGAGCAGGAAGTCAGAAGAAAGTGATATAAATATCCGTGAGTATGCTTTGTCACCTGACGTTTCGAATTAATAATAGCACTCCATTAAGAAGATCGAGGGATCAAAAGAAGTGAGAGAAGGTAGTTTCGATCCAGAAGCCGCGGTCGCGACCGAAACGCTTAAAATAGGTTCGCCTTCGATCCGTGGCCCAAAAATAATATTCGTGACGAGGAAAGCTGTTGACGGGTAAGACAAAAAAAGTTGGGTAGCGAAGAGTGAGGTCACAGTTGAAATCCAGAATACAGCTACGCGGAGCACGAGTTATGTCTCGAGTCAAAGTAGAGTGTTGTAAAACTCCATGGTTTTCGGATAGACAGAAAACACCAAGCAGATATCTATAAATCTTTCTCTCTCGAGAAGGAGATCTTTCATCCGCAGAGATCCTCTACGCACTCGAGGATCGATCAATCATGAAAATTTCTTTCAAAATGCCACTTATCCCCGTCGATCGGTCTCATCTTCAAAGCAAATTCATCGAGAGAGTAAGAAAGGAACTACCGGAGCTTTCAGGAACAGAAATTTCGGTGAACGAGGGAATTCAAACCCCTAATCGTATCTGATCGTTTTCTTTCGTCATCGTAATGAACCATAAAGAGAGATGTCGGTCCATGTAATCGACTCTTTGCAGGGTGATTATCGAACCGTTGAGGAAAATAACAATCGATAGATCTGGGGATCTTATCTTCACCTTTATTGTCAGTCGAGGGAGATTAATGTAAGGCAACTCTGAATCATTAGCCAAGCATACGGTGGCGTTGAATTACAATAATCACTCAAAAGAATGGACTCAGGGGTTACCTACACACGGAGAAAAAGGAATTCGCTGTGGCAGCGAAATCTACTTTTGCTGGGTTCCTTTTGCCAGAGCAGTAAATTTTTTGCTGTAACAGCAAACGATTTGTTGTTCCAGCAATCTTGTTAGCCGCGACAGCGAATTTTTAGCTGTGGCAGCAACAAATGTTTGCTATCCCAGCAAAATTTGTTTGCTATTCTGTATATAATACTGAAAATTTGCTGGCGGAGCAAACGTTTTTTGCTGCCACAGCTGAAAAATTGCTGTCGTAGCTAACACGATTGCTGTTATAGCAAATTTTTAGCTAGGTCAGCACAAAATTTTGCCATCCTATGTATAATACCTCGATTTGCTGCGTCAGCAAACTTTTTCTCCCCGTGCACGTATTTCAGGAATTAGTATATAAAAATTATGGTCTTCTCCAGCTCGATAAATTCCTATTCATTTTTGAACCGCGCTTCCATTGAATCATCGAAACTTGGGAATCCTATGAACACGGAAATACGAAACCGCGTGGATAATTTTGATTTCCCAGTCGAGAAGACATTGCGGGCGCTATCGATTCCACTCCAACACATTTCCCTCTCTCTTTTTCACTCTCCCTCGAATGACGGAGGGTGATGGGGTGATGGTACTGATGCGCGCACGAGAAACGAAACAAGACAAGGTAGATGAGTGAGGATGTATCAAATGATGAAACTTTCCCATAACCGGATACAGGATATCCTATCTGGATAATCGATATTCCTTACTCAGATAACTCAAATTGGATAGATACGCTTTCAAAATAAATATGCTGTGAGAGACTCGATTGCACTTCAGCAAACAACATTTTATTCATGTATTTTGTATCATATTATCACTCCTCGACGAACGGTCCGTGATGGGGTTTGAGGGGTGATGAATAATACGAATGATTTGAATCACAAATGATGGGTTGATATGAATTTGTTCAAAATGTGATTCCGAATGAATCCTCGTATAAACATAGAATCTATTTTCTGAATGTTGTAGTCTATTTGAAACTTTGCTTTCTTGGAAAAACTTATATCCAACTAGAAATTATGATCGAATGATGGAATACATTCTGGATTCTTGAAGTTATCAGATGCTGTAGTCTGTTTAGTAAGAGATCATCCCGCAGGTCAGTCAGGTCAGGCCTGCACCTGCGAATAAGCTGTTGGGACGAATAACTTACATCCTCCTAAAGATTGTTTTAGGCCCTCTTGAACTCCTCTTCTGAGGCCTTGAAAAGACTTTGTCAGAATCCAAAAAATGACGAACTCGGGCTTGTTATTCGAATTACATTCGCCAAGTTGAAACTAATATTTGAAAGAATGTTAAATCCTGTTGGAATTTTGTTAACAGTAAGCGTTCATTTGATGACTTACCTAGTACTATCATGTTAAATGATGTAGTTGCAGACTCTGAAGCTGGAATGGCTAACCTTTTTGCTGATCACTTTGCATCGGTTTTTGCTTAGCATAACCCTGTGAATGTTAACTATTCTAGCCTTGATATGTCATTTAACATGCTTTCTGATTTAGCTATTAACAGCTATTAGGAGAGATCTGATCTGTTCTTGATTCGTTAGATACGAGCAAGGGCCCAGGTTTTGATGGCCTTCCGCCGTTGCTGTTCAAATCTTGCAAATTTATTCTTTTTCGGCCGCTTTGGATTATCTTCAATAAATCTCTTTCTACCGGACGTTTCCCTGCTGAATTAAAAACGAGCCTGATTTCTCCTATTTTCAAGCACGGGAATAAACTGGATGCTAAGAATTATATACCTATTAGTATTTTAAATCTTATGTCTAAGATTCTTGAGCACGTGGTTGTTGACGAGATAACTCCTTTGTTGTCTCCTCTTATTATCCCGGAACAACATGGTTTCATGTCAAGGAGATCTACTACTACGAATTTAGCTGCTTTCTGTCATTTTACCGCCGTTGCACTGGAGAATAACCCGCAAGTTGATGTTATTTACACTGATTCCAGTAAAGCGTTTGATACTGTATCTCACGGCGTTCTCCTATCTAAGTTAAGTAGATTTGGAATATCTGGTAATCTGAAACTTTGGTTTCAAAGTCACTCAACTGATCGGGTACAGATGGTAAAAGTTCGGAACTGTTTTTCTGAACCGATTATACCTTCTTCGGGAGTGCCCCAGGGATCCCACCTTGGTCCACTTTTATTTTTGTTATTCATAAATGACGTTAGGCGAGTTCTCAATGGTTGTGATTTCCTGGTATTTGCTGATGATCTCAAAATCTTCAAGAACATAAAATGTCTTGTGGATGTTCATCACTTACAGTCAGTATTATTTAGATTAGATTTTTGGTGCACTCGTAATTCTCTACATCTGAACTTAGAAAAATGCTTTGTAATGAGAATCTCGCGGTCAAGGAATCCTTTCATATTCTCTTACAAGATTGCAAATGTTACATTGAATACTGTTGAATCTTATGTTGACCTTGGTGTAACTATGAATGGTGATTTTGATTCCTCTGAGCATTCTGCGAAAGCTTGAAGCTTGCGGTACTGCGCTGAGAACTCTCGGCTTCGTCAAAAGATTTTCTAGTGATTTCAAAATCGTTAGGTTATTAAAAGTACTATATTCTTCTTTAATTACACCTCACCTGAATATGGTCTCCGTACGTGAAGAAGAATATTAGACTGATTGAGAGCGTGCAACACAAGTTTTGACGCTTGGCTGCTTTTAGAACAGGCTGCCCTATGAGATATTCTGACCATGATCCTTCCGGAATTCTTTGCAGAATGAATATATCTACCCTCGAAGAGCGGAGACAAATGAATGATCTCCTATTTCTTTTTCAATTGATTAATGGTTTTGTTGATTGCGAGTCATTGTTGAGTAAACTTAATTTTAACATTCCCGGTAGACCAGTTAGGAGAGCGCTTTTATTTAAACCTATGCAATTCAAATCTAGATTTGGAAATTATGAGCCGATTTCTCGCACTTGTGAATTAGCAAATAATTTTGATCGGTCGATGGAATTGTTTGGTGTTCCCTTGAATGGGTTAAAACTGTCGGTTAAAGCATGAGTACCCATGTGGAAATAGCCAGAGTTGACAAATGGCGCGGTGCTGGCGAGGTTGTATTTGCCAAAAATCGGCAAAAACAACTGTGCTTGTTCAGAATCATTACCGTTTTTCAACTGTCTCCGAACATTCGCCAGATTTCAGACGGTATTGACTCGCGTGGACAGACAGTATAGGGTCAGTATCGAATGAATACTGTCTGGACAATACCCAGGATGTAGAGAAACGGTACCGCGCCAGTATTCAGCCAGAGTCGGTATTATGATTCAATATGTTCGATAGACGACATGGTACCAGTATTGGTGGGACTCTGTTTGACTACGGAATCGGTAGTCGATTGACATTAAAATCACAATCTTGGCAACTTGATTTTTGTAGTGAGCCGGGATCGCGCCAGTATCAAGACAGAGTTGGTATGATCATTCAATACGTTCGATAGAGAACAATAAGCCAGTATTGGTAGAATCTTGTTTCACTACGGAGTCTATGGTAAATTGTGTGACTTCAAGGGGATTAGTACAATAAATGGGAATTCAAGTGGTCCGTTGTCAACTCGGAGATTAGCTGATGTGATAGAGACTCTGTTTCTCACTCGCAGGTCCCGGGTTCAATCCTTGCTATGTGAACTTTCATGAAACCACTCCCAAAGCGTCTTCCTCAGATAATGGTGATGAGAAAAATAGATTCACAAAGTTTTGAAAGTTTAAATTCAATGTATTTTTTTTTTCACTTGAAATGTAACTCCGGGGATCTCTAATTACCAGCACTGTGCCTGTACTGGGTCGGATCTGAATTCCTACATAGGATGTATTATTTTGACTCTCTACCACTTCTCATCCAGGTATGGCAGAACAATTGGTTCTGTTGTCATGTCAGAGTTCCGCCATAGTTGGCTCACATTAAAAACCGGTACCGACGCTGTTGTAAATGTTCTACTGGCCCTTATGTAAAATGATGTTATCATTTTGACTCCTTGCCAGTACCGTAAATTCAACTGGCTCCATGATGGCAGTTTTGGATTTGCCGGTACTGGCAACTCCGGCAACAGGACTCAGCCAGTAGCGGCGCGTGTTTCCATTTCCACATGGGTGGCAGGCTCAGATATAACGCCAGTACTGATACGGTTGTAAATATCATACTGGCCCTTACGTGAAATGATGTTATCATTTTGACTACTTGCCAGTACCGTCGATTCAACTGGCCCTGTACTGGTGAGTTTGGATTTGCCAGTACTGGCAACTCTGGCACCAGTACTGAGCCAGTAGCGGCCCGTGTTTTCCTTCCATATATTGTATTTGTATTGCACGCGTCTTTGAACGTTGTCTTGTATTACCTCTGTATTTACTTTTTATATCAAAGGGTGCTAACCCGTTTATTGCAATAAAAAAAGAAAAAAAATGCCTAAACTGATTTCAGCGGGAGAATTGAAGGACCGGCAGGAAATCGCCCGAAGACAGGCACCCACCGCCTATCCCATTGGAGGACTTTTATGGTGAAATAAGGTAAGGAATTTGCGATACTGCAACAACTTCCGGTGGGAAAATTTTTGCGCATAGATGAAATCTTTGAGATAATCCAGTATCGCAGATCCATTTTCCATCCAATTCGCGATAATTTCTAACCTACAATACGGAATACTTTGAAAATTTATCAAACTGTCAAGAGGATATGTTGTTTGCAAAAACTCACTGGATTTTCTCTTTTAGTATATCAATTTTCTTACTTTATTTCATCATGAAAGTCCTCCAACGGGATTAGCGAAGATTGCCTACTTTCAGGTGCACTACACGGAGATTCAAGCGCATGACCGATTTTCTGATCCGGCCCTTCAATTGTAACTGCACGTCCTCACCCAACAATATAAGAATTTGTCATTTCGATGTACTACTCGAATCTACTGTTTCCCAGATTCATCGCTTGTCGGAGCGATGAGACATAATGATTCAAAACTCTTCCAGATAAACTGGGAAAAGGATGTATAGTGATGAACAACCCAGGAGGAATGTTTTCTATGACTTACACCGAGTGCATATAGTAACTTTTTGTGAAGTCTGGTCATTCGTTCCCTCGTTACTGTGTGTCCTTCCTCATCAAGTTTTTGTAACGCATTTGCAAAAAAAACTTTGAAGAGTTCGAGTAAACATCCTCCTTTCCATCCTTCCCAACTGAAATTTATCATTCACGTGACAACGGTAATCGCAACCCTCGTAAAAATACAGAATTTTCAAGACATTACAATTCCACACCACCCTTTATTTTTCTAGCGAATCAAAAAGATTTCAAAGAACACTCTCGAGAGATTCGCGTATTTTTTTCTTCTCGCTGAGTAAAAGAAAGGAGAGGGAAATGAAACCATAAATCCGTCGATTTCAGAAAATTTGGCCGTGGGCCATCATCTCGACGACCAACTCTATTCTCTTTTCTGTTCTTCCGTATTTCGTTTCATCGTCCATGTAGGATTCTCTTCCGTACTTTTTCTTCTCCTCCTCGTAAGATTTTAATCTGAAGGAATGATTCTAGGAGTACTTACGTACACGTTATGGATTTTTCGACACAGCAGGCATTACTTGAATCGTAAGTCATTTTTAGACACGAAAAGTAGAAGGAGAAAAAAGAATATAAAAAGAATTAAGCAGATGGATGGATTTGCAAATTTCAATCAGATATTTTCATTTTCAATCATGTTTCGTGTATTAACGTGAATTGTGAACTGAGATTGCTAAAAAATATGATAACCTTTGATCTCGAGTCACGCGATATAATACAACGTAACAAGATGAACAATATCTTTGATTAATTAATAAAAATTCGAACTCTCTCTCTCTCTCTCTCTCTCTCTCTCTCTTCCTCTCTCACGCAACCACACATACATGAAATTCTAATATTAGTCCGTGGCACAGAACAAAAATAGGCTTGCAGAACTATGCAACACGCGCTTCAGGAATTTCATCGTCTACCGACCTCGGCACGGCCATTTTCCTTATTCTAATGAGATCCACGACGCCGCTTGGTGCAGAGAATCTGCTCATTATTAAAGTCCAAATCCGAAACTCAACAGAGAGAGAGAGAGAGAGAGCTGATCATTACTCGATGTTGTGAAGGATGACGGAGGATGTAATTGATCAAATTATAAGAAAAAGATATATCCACTGAATTTGTCTGCATCTCCCAACGAGTATTTCATCATTCCACCCATTCCCGGAGTGATATTGCATTATTCTCATGTGCAAAAAACATGCGATACACAAGAAACGAAGAATATTTTTCGAGATACGGTAAGGTTGTAGAAACTCCGCCTGATAGCAGTCTTTTTAGTCATATTATTTGGAACGTCTGTAGAGTGATCTATAACACGGCGAAAAATCATTATTAGATTTCAATACTTGAGGGATTCATCGTGTTTGTAGAAGCAAATGCATGTCTAATTCACAGTTAATGATCTAACCGTAGGAGATACGTTGGAATATTCAAAACTAGGAAAATTGATCCGTGTTTGATGGAGTTAGTTTTAGAATTCGAAAGTCACATTTATACAAACACGTTTTAATAGCGTCCCTACTGCATGGATTATTTAGCTTTCCCTAAGCTGAACTTAATTACAAATGCAACAATGATCGCTTCGTTCAACACTCCACTCTTCGTTGCCGTCGAGAGAATAAGTATTCACATGGATTATAAGTTTCCCTATTCCACTCGGAGGAGATTAATGATGTAAATTAACAGCCGAGGGAAATAATTCAAAAGTGAGAAATCATGACATTAAAATTATATTAGTGTTCTCGGAATCATGAAAATTATTATCCAAAGATGAATTATGGTAATCTCAGTTTGTAATAATAATTCCGAATAGTCGAATTCTTCCTTGATTTATTATTTTTTTTTCACTCCGCTTTACTGTACACCATGTTCTGAAGTTATTAACTGTCGTGGGTTTTAGAAATCAGGAATCGGTAGCCGCAATTATTTTTCTTATTGAAAGTACTTTCTATTTTCAAGTATTTTCCAAGTTTGATGTGCGAAAATATTTATTTTGGAGAAATAAAAGAGTACTTGGAGTAGAAAAAGTAATTGAGGCTGGCCATTCCTGTCAGAAATGTTGTTCAGATCCAAACAAAATCTCTTAGATATTTTCTGGTTTTTAATTGAATTTGGATATTTTTTGTGGGTATGTTTTTGATATTTTTCAGGAACTTCTAGTGATATTTTTACCTTCACAAATCTTATTAGTTAGAATGACCAATCAGGAAAAAAAGTAATAGTGAAGGTAAAAGCCCTGTTCTTCGGGTAATTGCACTTTCGGGCACTTGTTGCCTCATCGAAAAAATCGATATCCTTCGGGTATATTTTTGCGCATAAAAACATGAACGAGAACTCAAAGGATAAGAAAATTATACCCTGGTTGAATAATCTCGTTCATTCCAATTGAAACTAATTAATATACTCATTACATTCGAATCGGGATTATGCGCATTCAATAGGAATTAATCGGGTTTTCTAACCAGGGTTGTTATACACCTACACTAAGAGAAAAGTACCTAGCTGGGGCAACTAAGTGTTAGTTGACGCAGCTAATTTCCGAAGTAAATGAAAGTCATATTATCTGAAAAATTGAATAAAATGGTTTATTTGCAGTGACTATTCCATAGCTGTCGAATATTTAACCAGACCTTTTATCTCATTGCAGATTGAAGGACCAACTCCTACTGGATTCAATGTTCGTATTTTCAATCATGTTGAATTTTTGAATTTTCTAGTCCGACTTCGTAATAAGTGACCTCAAAAATTTCGCCGTCTGCCATCTTGAATTCCCAAAGTTTGAAGTTGAGATTCATGATCAGTACCCCGGATTACTAATTGTTAGGGAAAATGTGTACCTCAAAGAATTGATAGAATCAATATTCTCTTACGTCAAGTCCGACGAACTTGAAATGCTAATGAATTCGAATATTTTTCAGATTGAAGTTTTCTTATGAGTTTTTGGAAGTTTCAAAACAAAAACTAGAACTCTTTATTCCTCTTTATTACATCATAAAGTGAAGAAACGACAGAGAGAGAGGGGGAGATAGAAGTTGGAACGGAAATGTCTGAAGATCGTAAAGTCAAAGAAGATATGACTTCAGTCAGGAAGCCTCGTTACTCCTTGTTCTCGTGCAAATTTCAACTATAAGGAAGCGGAGAAAGAATGTAGAAGGATTCCGTAACGACATAACTTACTTTTGGATGTTATTTCGCAAAAGTTGTTACATTCGTGTCATTTTGTTGTCCTAGATTTAGAACTTGGAACTTCCAAGTACAAAAACTGAATTAAACGTGACTCCTCAGAAGTTGTACATGTGCGAGTTACTTTATTGTCATTTGCAATTCCACTACCAAAATAATCTCACGTTTTTAGAGTTTTTTCTAAGGAAAAAAGCCTAGAGTTTAGCACCCATCAGTCAATGTTGAGTAACATTTCAAGTTGAGCATCATGCTCATTTTCATACGCGATTAACAATTCTTCCTCGTTTTCATTTTGACGTGTGGAAGACAAGACAAGCCTCGACAGGTCTTGTGCCAGGCTTGGTCGATACACACATGGAAAGGTGCAAGATACTGGAAACGAATTCGAGCTCACCCGTCAATGAATTATCGTTAAGTGGAGCCAATATTTTATTAATTTCTCCTTACAAATTCAATCAAATCTTCTTTGCCTGAAAATTCTTAATATCGAATGGATGGAATCCTTACACTTTCACTCTTCCCAAAAGAAGTAATGTTCAATCCGATAAGTACCATCACAGCTTCACTTTCCTATATATCATTCAATGTCTTTTGAACTACCAATTCATCTCACCTCGCGTTTCATCTTTTGTATTGTGCAGAAATCAGTGAAATCGGGCGTGGATGTCTGTCATTCTGGGAATACGGTATGAAGGAGAAACTCGAAACTGCTACTCCTCGTATCTTGAAATGAAAACTAGAGAGGATTGACATTTTCACTGCTTGCTTTTCAATAGAACTAATATTGACTCTAGATCCTAATGTGAGCCCACTCACAGCTTTACCAAAACCAACATACTTTGGTAGCCACTTCAACTCCAAGCGTGACTGATATTCGTCACTTTTCGTCGCAACGATTTATCGATATAAAATGTACACGTTTGAACTGTGGGAAAAGAAATTAAAGGAGTACCAACGCCGGGAGATTGAATCATACGGAAAAATCAAGCTCGTAGTTCCTTAGACCATAAATCGAAAGAATTTTGTTGTAAAAATTACCGGGAAATTCCAGTAATCGAAAGACAAGTAAAAATTCTTCAAACAATTACACTGTGAAGCCTGTAAAAATGGGTGAGTTTTCAAACAGTTGAAAGTGATATGTACAGTAACATTTTTGAAAATTCCTACTTGTCCCTCGATTACTCAAATTTCACGATAATTTTTCAAATAAACTTCTTCCAGTTTACGCTGGAATCAATTGTTATAGGTGTATAGATCCACCTGCACTTCACGTGAAATTTCGAATTGATTCATTGTAACAGTCCATTCAAAAAGTCCGTAGGATGACACAGATGGCGTTACAAGAATTTTTTTCATATGATTGTTATTTAGTACTAACCTTCAAACGATACGTGTGTAATTTTGATAGTGATCTGACTATTGATTCGTGAGTTATAGCATTTTTTGTGAAGCAACTTTTGTTATTGAAAAAAAATAAATTTCGTGTTTTGATAAAGCATTGCTTTTTGATGAAAAAAAATACAGTGGAAACCAAACAATGGCTTGATCAACATTATCCGGACTCTGCTCCATCGGGACAAATGGGAGAGAAGTGGATTGCTGAATTTAAACATGGTAGTACCAGCACAAATAACGCAGAGCGCGGTTGACGCCCAAATGAGGCTGTTATTCCAGAAAACATAAAAAAAATCCACAAATTGGTTATGAACGATCGCAAAATGAAGGTGCACGAGCTAGCTAATATTGTAAAGATATCAGATGGTAGTGTTTTTACCATTTTACACGAACATTTGGGTACACTGAGAAAACAGATATCCTGAAAATTACCATAATTTATGGATTTTCAGCGCTGGTCTGACACGAGTCGGAATATTTACTTGCACGAATATCTAAAAGTACCATAATTTCTTGGACTTTTCAGAATAAGTATGGTACCTTCCTTATAAAAGTCCCAGCCATTATGGTACTTTTAGAGGTTTGTTCAGGTAAATATTGAGACTCGGGTCAGACCAGCGCTAAAAATCCATAAATTATGATACTTTTTAAGATACCTTTTTCTCCGTGTATATGAAAGCTTTGTGCAAAGTGGGTGCCGCGTGAGCTCACAGTCAACCAAAAATAACAATAAATTGATGCTTCAGAGGAGTGTTTGGCGCTGTTAAACCGCAATTAAATCGAATTCTATCGTCGATATGTGACAATGGATGAAAAATGGCTTCATAATTACCCACCAGAATCCAAAAGATAGCCAGCTGAGTGGATAGCAGTCGACGAATCGAATCGACAGCGAGCAAAGACGCAACAGTCAACCGGTAAGGTGATGGTGTCTGTATTTTGGGATGCGAAGGAAACGCATCGACGATCTCCAAAAAGGAACCACCATCACAGCGACTATTACTGTGCACTTTTGGATCGATTGAAAGCTAAAATCCCCGAGCAGAAATCTGTTACGGCTAGCCGTAATACTGATGCGGTCCGAATCTGGCTCTAGCACGGTATACATTATCATCGAATCCACATAGGGTCCTAATGAAGCACACATATGAAATAACGTATCAAGGAATTACACGTTAGGCGCAAATGTGTAATTCCGTAAGACTCTCGCGGTGCGACATACCGTTTTTCATAAAATCCGAGCCTGATGAGATTTTCTAGTCCCTTTTCTGGACCCCATTACGATTCTATCAACTTGGACCTGACATCGGTATTCTGATTTCAGGCATACTAAATTCCACGCTTGGCATTATCGACATGTCGTATTTCAACTATCCCTGTTTGGATCAGATGTTGATTTTATTTGCAAATGAGGTTTTATTCTGATCAAAATCAATTATTGGGTGAATTTCAAGAAGATTTTTCTCCTAAAACAATTTTATGCAGGGCTCAGTTTTTGAGTTATGGGGGAATTGTTTTTCTCCAATATAAATATTTTGGAACTTAATCATTCAAAGTATTTGTTCCCTAAAGCATTACATTATTCATATTCCCAACAACTTCTTAGGCCCTCTTTTTTTCAAGTTGTGGACTTTTAAAAATTCAACTATTTCAATCATTCATAGTTGTCCATGTTTCAATAGCCACAACTCAAAAAATATGAGTTTTAAAAAGAGATTAGGAAAAAATTAATACGTTTTCATGGATAATCGGATGTTATGGGGAACAAATATGTACAATACAATATGTTCCAAGATTTTTACGTTCAGAAACAAAATTCCATTTTCCATAACTTTGTAATTAGAACCTTTGATGAAAAACTTCCAGAAAGAAAATCGTCTTAGAATTTGTTCGATGATGAATCTTCAAAAAATCGTTCGTTGAGTCAAAATTGCCATGGCAAAAGTCATTAGATGCGTATTACAACCAGCTGATACGCACGTAGCGCATGGAATTTTGGAGAAAAGGGCCGACTTCAATAGTCTAATATGGAACGGATTTGGTAACCTAATCTGTGCCATACATTTTTCAGATAAGGAACCGGAACGGTCGGTCACATTCGGACCGTATCTGTTTAGGCGTTACATTTTGTATACGAGCCGGACCCGGCAACCCTGACTAGGACCGTATTTATAATTTGGCAAACAGGACGAGGACCGCAATGTAGCCGTGACAAATTTCCGCTCAGGTCGCTACGACACGGCCACATTTGCGAAAGAAAAAAGTGTTGTCTCACCAAGACAATGCACAGTGTCACGAATCGATGAAAACGATGGCAAAATTGGATGAATTGGGCTTCGAATTGCTCGCCCACAGATTTAGCCCCCAGCGATTTTTTCCTGTTTTCAGATCTCAAGAGAATGCTTGCTAGAAAGAAATTCAAGTCCAATGATGAAGTAATCGCTGAAACTGCAGCCTATTTTAAAGAGAGAGAGAGAGAGAGAAATCGTACTATAAAAGTGGTATCGAAAAGTTGGAAAACCGCTATACTCGTTGTAACGCCCTCGAAGGCAACTATATTGAATAATAAAATCGAGTTTTGTCAAACTTTTTTTTTCTTCTTACTTATCCTACGAACATATTGAATGACTTGGTAATTGTCAGAAGTCCATTTGAACATTCAGATTTATTCTGAAAATGAGGAATGATATGGATGAATTTTGACGTTACAAAAATGTTGGATTCACTATTTCAGATATTTCAGGACATGCTAAATAAATTATAAACATACTGCGGATCTCCCAGACTAAAAATCACGGACGCGGTTTGAATAGAAAATAGGCATCGAATGTGATATATCTCAACATTAATTATAGGCTCTCTTTAGACAGAATTTTGATGTTTCAAGTTTATGCGTCTATCCATCAGAGCAATTTTCTGCACTAAACAGGATATTAGGTCTCGAATTTCTTAAGTGAAATGATTTATAAAACATTTGATTTACTGCTCTAATACCCGTATTAAAACTCGAGTTAAATTCGATCGATCGGAAAGTTGTTTCAAAATACAATCGTCTGTGAAACCCTAGGTCATGAAATTATTGTAAACCTGTGTGTGTGTTATGAGGAAGAGTCAATTGGAAATCTATACATCACTGAGACTATAAAACGCATCGTATCTTGCAAATTGTAGTTCATGTCGTGATTATTGAACGAAATAGAGAATGAAATCACTCAGCGTATCTGTGTGATCCGCGCGAGCTTTTGCTATTTCCCTCTACCACTCGATTGTTCCTTGTTATTGGCGCAAGACTGCTGGATATATCTTTTGAAATGGATCTTGTATATAAATTCCAATGGATTATAAAGTACTAGAATACAATTTACACTGAGAGGAATTGTATAGAGTCAAATTTAATATGAGGTATTCGCTCTGTTCTTGCTCTCTTCTCAATCTAATCTTGCTTTCAAAAATCTCATTTAACTTGATCTTAACCTTTTTTCGATCAGATTCGACTGCATATTACGGAGCAAATCAGGCTTTAGAGAGCATTATAATTTTCCAACTCGAGATACTGACTGCCAATGGAATTTACTGTAAAACATTGTAAATTCGATCAGGCTTCTATTGTTGTACCTTAGTAAATTCCATTGGAAATTTGTTTTTTTTTTGTACGGAATGTTAAAACTTTCTACGCTTGCAGCTGAGCGCAATTTCACGTAATTATTCGTAATTTTGAACACATCAAACGCAGACCACTATACATACAAAATTGATTTTATTTTGAGTTCATTGCGCATCCACGAGAAAAAAAATGAGGATAATCGTCGATTCATTCATCAAATCCAAAATCGATTAAAGTAATACTGTCTGGTTTATTGATTTTCCAGTCCGCAAACTGTCTTTCAGGTATAAAGATTCCACCAATACATTGGTATCATCAGGAATGATCAAAGAAGTTTCTTGTTCAACGAAGAAAAAAGTGAACTTTTCTTCTTAAAACAATGATTACACTTTTTGTATTCACTTTGGAAGAGTTAAAAAACGTTTACACGAAAAAGTGACTTTTTTATCAATATACCAGAAAGTTTAGAAACGAGGGACAGTACAATACCCAATGGAGATCTCATCATTCGCAGCAATCTATGAACTCGTATTTGAGAGCTTCTCGAGGTAAAAAACGAAGAGAAATGATAACGATGGCCCAGTTGTATGAAATACATGAGGAGATTGTTGGTTGCTTCCCACAAAAAAAGAACTAGTTTATACGAGTATATTTGAGGATTAGGCAACAGAGTCGAGCGAAATTCAGTCAGGGTTCCAAGATTTTTTCACTAAAACACTGGAGGATATGAAACTTGACACTATAACTCCAACGAAACGAATTTCTCATCTTATTCTTACGAAACATCGTTGAAATCAATTAATTTGACTGGCTACACCGTTCAGGAAGACCAAGGATTCCTTCGTTCTATTGATTTCTTCCCTGAAAAGATATATTTTCATATCTCTTTCCCCTTGCGAGGATACGTTTGAAATTTTTATTTCATACGCGGCACGTGCCTGGGTTTAAAATTTTTTCCTGTACGAGAGTATTATACGAGGAAATTCCTCTATCTTAGGGAGAGATGTTTTTTCTCGTTTTGTCTTTTACTATGCTCCTATAAAAGGAATACGTGGAGTGTAAAAATCATGAAGTTACTTCGAAGACATCAATGTGAGCCTGTAACTTCATCGATCGTCAGAAGGCCTAGATGAAATACATGGATTCTGAATAGAACAGGTATGAATATTAACAAAAATCAAGACGAAGAAAATACGCACGCAAATATCACACGAACATCTCCCTAGCAGAAATCACTCTAGTAATTCTCTAGGCCTTGTAATCGCCTAGAGAATGACTAGAGTGATTTCTACTAGGGTAGGTATGCTAACCGAATTCCTAGACAGCACCGAGAGCTCTTTGGACGTTTCTGAAACATAACCTCGATTCTAAGCGCCTTGGTCCCCAGGAAGTAGGTTCTCATACGTCCGAAGTATCTTCATCAGTGTCGGACTGGCTTGCACCAAGGCCCCCGGCTGGGAAATACGTTGGGACCTCTATAGTGAAAGCAAAATTTCTTCTCACCACACGGAAAAAAATGTTTAGCAGTACTAGCTATATTTTAACTGCGGTAGCGGAATATCTAGCTATGATAGCTAAAATCTAGCTGATACAGCTAAATATTTTTCCCGTGCACATAAATAGTTTGTTTGTCCTCTCTCCATAGCATATTTCTTGGTATTGATGAAATATTCAATCAAATCATATTATGGAATGCTTGCTTGTAGATAAATAATTTATTCGCCACAAGTAATCAATTTTGGCACCCAATTGAATAATTCATTCCTACAAATAAATATTCCATGAAGAGAAAACAAATAAATATTTTTTTCGCACTGTAGACCGAACGCATTCTCAGGAAAATCAAAATTTTATCATCATTCATCAACAAAAAAAGGAAAACTGAGAACTGGAAAAAACCCAAGCTCGTCCCAGAAGTGGCACATGTATCAGGAACAAACCTCTGTTGAGAATAATTGGACCAATATTGTTCCAAGATTGTCCCGCTGTTTCCAATGGACAGTCAATCATGGAACATTTGTTCCATTAGCCTAAGCTTCTCCTGATCTTATCATTTCCAAGCCTGGACGAAGTTTGGTGAATTGTTCAAGACAAGTCACGGCAGGTCTTGTGTCCGACTGGTCATTCTCGTTATGTTCCCTAAACGTACTTTCATGAAAACTAACCTACCTGGTAAAAATAAAGCGTCAACGATACCACGAAGTTTCATGAAAATTGAATGCAAATGTAAACCGAGAAGAGATTTGCGCATTTTGGAGTGTAAAATGACACTCCCTTTTGCGAATTTACATCATATTTTTACCGGGGCTTTGCAAACACATGCGTAGCATATTGCAGTCATCCATACTGCGGGAACTCAGGTAAATTTGAAGGACGAAAAGAAGGAGGGAAAGAAGCTGAGGATATTCATTTTAAAGGCGCAACTGGGTCAGTCGAAGCAAACCAATATCTCTCTTCGGTCACGTTTAACTGAACGTGGCAAGGACGAACGCACCGAAGCTTGTCATTGTAACGCATACAACTACATCGTTTTTCCCCAGCAATTTATTCAATCACCCTTTGAAGAGCACCGCAACTATTCTTGCGTGCAAAAGAAAATCCCATAAAAGATCCCTACATCGAAGGGAAATCGTTAACAAAAACTATATGACATTATCTAATCATTATAATAATAAATTTAATTATTTTTCATAACGAACGAACAAGTAAATTGAACACTCTTTCGATAAATAATTGAATCTTCTTTTAATCCTACTGAAATCACATAATTTGAATTTTTTCAGAAAGTAAGCTCGCGTGGAAATGAAAACTCATGTCAAGATTGCCTTCGAGTTGTTTCAAGATGAAATACTGTATTCTACAACTATAAACTTGATCTCGATGAATTTTGTGGGATCCCTAGTTCAAGAATCTCATCAAATCGATCCAAACCCATTCAAAATTCATTTTCAATGGGTTTTCAGCAGTTTCCTGTATCGGAATCAATGAGAATCAACCAATTCAACAAGATTCTCTAACCAGGGATTGATCGTCAATGAGTTTAGATTCAGTAATATTTTGAGTCAGTGGTCGAACCAACTTACTTGAATTTTCTGAAATTTATAAACCCTGTTTTCATCAAAATCATAATTTAAATACTTGCGAGGAATCGGCGAGCAAATTTTGTCGAGAGCTCTGTTGCAATAATCGTGAATACTTGGAGAATTTCTGCTAAGGTAGATTGTAGTGTTGCCGCGATCTGAGCTAATCCGAGTTTTGAGCATGAGCGCGGCTTCACTGAGAAAAATGATCAGTCGGCACGACTGAAAAATTCCTAGTTGTTCCATAATAGTTGCTGCAACCATTTTTTTTGTTCGGAATACTGTTGAAGAAGTCAGAGCAACAAAAAATAATTAGTTGTCACAACTATAAATAATTCAGTTGTAGATTTTAGTTGATGATACTATAATTATGTAACCATAAACGATTAGTTGCATGCATAAATATATTGCAGTGATGAGAAATAAGAATTTTAGTTGATGGAATGAAACATTTCTCAGTTAAATAGTTCGGTTTCTGAAACTAAAACTTATGAGTACCATCGACTAATTGTATTAGTTCATGTTATTTTGTACTTCACACTGGAGGGATTGTTCAGTTGTCATGACTAAAAACTTATTGAAATATGACAGTGTATAAAAAATTAATTTCTCTCAGAGACAATTGACAAATCAACTTCTTCCGTACTGAAATCAATCTGAAAATTGTCTAATGGAGTTTATGCCCCCTGGTTACAGTATCAAACGTTCCTAGGAGTTATTGCAGTTCGTCGTTTCATTTATTTCATAGCGTGGCGTTGTGAACAAAACACTACCGGATCTTGTTCGTACGCGTTCACGTGTTACTCGACATGGTTATTCTTGATTATTCTTCTCAATCAAACACACAAACAACATTAATACAACATCAAGTTGAAAACCTAAAACGTTTTATCCTATACGAGTGCTGAAATTGTGTGAAAAATTTGGGATTTCAGCATATCATCGAAAAATTTTGTCGGTCACAGTACCAATGTTCCCAAGAGTTGTTCATAGCGTGGCAATGTAAACAAATCACTACCGAATCTTGTTCGTGCACGTTGACGTGTTACTCGGCGTGGTTACTCTTGGTTATTCTTTCTTAGTGAAACTTGCAGATAATATTACGACAGCAAGTTGAAAATCTACAAAGTTTTATCGTATATGCAAGTGCTGAATTTGCGTGAAAGGAAATTGTGATGGATCCTTTTGTCAGCAACCAGTAAAAGGAATGGGGCCTGGAACATTTAGTGGATGATTTTACCCGTAAGTTGTATTCTTTTATAATTATTGAATATTCTATAAAAAGTTATTACATCCTTGAATTCTCAAAAGTTGTTGAAAATACGAAAAAATAATCCATATATTATTTGGACAGTAAAGTTTTGATTACGATTATGGAAGTTCTCCTTTTTCACCTTTCGTAAATATTTTGATGATTTTGAAATTTTTCAATATGTCTGACTGTTCATAGAATGTACATTTTCTAACAAGTTTATCCATAAATTTTTCCAACAAACGTTCAACTCTTTCAAATATTTGTTTGTGTTCTCAAGAGGGTTTATATTCAAATAGAGTTGTTGGAAAATCTGATGACCTTGAAATTCAAATACATTAGGAATGTTCTTCTTGTTAAATATAAATGATATTGATTTAGGACAACAAATTGATCGTGAAACATTCCTATCAATTCCGACAGAAGGACTAGATCCAATAATTCCCATTCTAGGTTGACAATATCAATTTTTACGTAAGCGAGGAGAATATTTGAGAATAATGGATATAACTTTGTGTGGAGAATCTTATGTATTTTCTGTATGAAAAAATTTTATAACCGACAGATATATATGCTATGGGAAGATGGTTAATATTTGTAATATAACTGTTTTAGCGCATGAGTGATTTGGAAAAAAGAATAGAAGACCGCACGAAAGAATTGCAAAGACACAGTAACACATCTCAACCCTTCATCATCGCGGTCGGAGATCCTGCTGAAAAGATAGAAGCTGTCTATGTGATTATTGACAAAGTAAAGTACAAGTACCAAAACATCACCTCTGCTGTTGAGTTGTGCTTCAAATCATTTTTTGCATTGGATTTAAAGTATATATTTGATATATTTGAGACATTGGGGAAAAATTATCATATCCAAGCTCCCACTGTAGCACGATCTTATAGTGCGAGTCTAGAGTTGCATAATGTTTAAAATATAAAAATTAAATCAATTTCGAACAGCGAAGATGTGAAAATGTTAAATCTTTTTAGGTTAATTCAAACTTATGGCCTGTACTGTATGCTCTATCCCAAGGAGCCCCTGGATGCAAGAATGTTTTATTCGCGTTTGTTTTGAATGAAGTAGGATCGTGAGATCTTCGATCTAGCTCGACGATCTTCGAGGCAGTCCGAGCAGTGGATCTATCGGTCCGATTTGCGAGCCGAGCCTATTTGTCAAAAACGAGAGCCAACACTGAGAAAAATTTTTAGTTGTCACAATCAAAAATTCACTAAATTTGTTAGTGAAAAACCGCATCAAATAAATTTTTTTAGTTGTAGCAACGAAAAAAATATTCCCATGTAGACTCGGAAAAATGATGGAGCGAACTAAATCTTCAAGTAAGTCCATTTAGTTGCTACAACTATATTAATTCAGTCAACACTTTTAAGTTGTAGTAACAAAAATTTGATGGTTCAAATTTCTCATATTTTATTGTTACGTTGACTAGAAAAAATTGTCAGCTGTACTTCACTTTTTTATTTGTGACTACCGAATAAAATTAATCAGAATAACTAAAATACTTTGTCTGAATGCACTATGCTTCATATTTGTTACTATCAAAAAAATTCAGTTGAGGTAATCAAATTTTAGAGTTAGAATGAGTAAATCTATTCATTTGAACGAACTGTTTGTCTATATTTGCTACGCTCATAAAAGTGAATGAAAAATAAAATTCATCATGAAATGCCATATGTACCTTATCCTAATATTACGGATGAGATTTACATAATATGTAACTGATTTTGTATGTATGCGGTTTTTGCAAACCATTATGTTCCTATCACTATGACAAGTATGAATTATTACATTTTTTTCTATTTTTATTAATATGTCAAAGTATATTTGAATAAAATTCAATGAAACGAGTAGAATAAAATGTACTCATTTTAACTTTCTTCATGATAAAATATATGCTTGGGATTACACTCTGGATATAAATTTCTATTCTGTAATAGTTGAGGAATATTGAATGGCAAATTTCCTAAATCCTAACAACTTTTCAAATCCATCCAATAATATTTCAGATAAAACAACTAAATGAAAATTCATCAATATCAGGGTGCAATCCCCAAGACGTATTTTATCAACAAATATTTCAAATTTTCATTTCTTCCGCACTTTTCGGAAAAGGGAAAAATTTGAATGGAAAAGTAATTATTTGAGTGGTATTTTTTCATTCATTTTTTTGAGCGTAGCAAATATAGAAAAACAGTTCGTTCGAATGAATGGATTTAGTCATTCTAACTATAAAATTTGATCACCTCAACTGAAGCATAGTGCATCCAAACAAAGTATTTTAGTTATTGTGATTGATTTTTTTTGGTAGTCATAAATAAATAAGTGAAGTACAGCTGCCATTTTTTTTTAGTCAACGTAACAATAAAATATGAGAAATTTGAACCATCAAATTTTTGTTGCTACAACTTAAAAGTGTTGAATGAATTAATATAGTTATAGCAACTATATGGACTTAGTTGGAGATTTAGTTCGCTCCATCATCTCTCCGAGTCTACATGAAAATATTTTTTTTAATTGCTACAACTAAAAAAATTTATTTGATGCGGAATTTCACTAACAAATTCAGTGAATTTTTGATTGTGACAACTAAAAATTTTCCTCAGTGTTGGCTCTTGTTTTTGACAAATGGGCTCGGCTCGCAAATCGGATCGATAGATCCACTGCTCGGATCGAAGCTCGGATTGGCTCGAAGATCGTCGAGCTAGATCGAAGATCTCACGATCCTACTTCATTCAAAACAAACGTGAATAAAACATTCTTCCATCCAGGGGCTCCTTGGAATAGAGCATACAGTACAGGCCATAAGTTTGAATCAACCCGAAGACATTTAACATTTTTACATCTTCACTGTTCGACATTGATTTAATTCATATCAACTAGATAAATAATAATCAAAAAATGTCTAAACAATATAAAACACAATAAACTTATGTAAATAAAGTATGTTGATTTCCTGAAACAAACACATCAACTGAAGAAATTGTTTTTCCTTTGGGTGTATTCAAACTTTTGGCCTGTACTGTATTTCTGAAGCTCTCGAAGTTTAAGTATAAAACAACGTCTTCTCAAAATTTTTATGACTCGGCAAATCAAATTTCATAAATGTTAGTTATAAAAATTTCATGAATGCATCTTCCAATGAATAAATAGATGAATATATCATTGAATCTATCTTCAGAGGATTGGCAATGAAGAAAAATCCACTTTATAAACATATTTTCGTAATATCGACTCTGCTACTAATCAAACATTAAACACAATATTGTTTCATAAACTGAGTCTGACAAATGAAAGTTCATGAGATTTAATCACACGGAAAAAATCAGTGATCCAAATTTTCGTTGACTAGTATGTCACTTTTGGACGGAGCACAATTTGGAGAAGAATTCTTACACTGGATTTTAATAATTCGTTGACTCTTTACATTATTTCGACGATGAAAATGAAAAGTGGATTCCATTGTTCGAATAGAGAACACAGTTAACGAATTATTAAAATCCAGTATACGAATTCTTTTCAAACTTGTGCTCCGTCCAAAATTGGCATAATAGTCAACGAAAATTTGGACTACTCATTTTTTTCGTCCAGAACATTGTCCAAGATTCAATGAGATTTTGCGGGATCCAGTGAGATTTGGCGAGAATCAATGGTTTTTCTTAACCAGGGTCCTTCGTCTGATAGGAAATTTTCTCAGTAACGATCTAGCTCGTCGATCTCATAGTTCTGGCTTAGCTCGAAACTTCAATCGACTGAAATTTTTCCAGCTCTGCTCGAAGATCGGATCGTTTGAAACTATTGAGATCGGCTCAAAGATCGCGGCAACACTAGTAGGTTGTATAGTGCAGATGTAAGATCAAGTAACTCGATGACAGAGATTTTGATTACTTTATCGAAGACCCTGTACAAACTATTCTCCAATGCAATCTTTTTTTATTACTCCTTATCAAAGTTTTTATTACCATGCATTGAAATGCTCCACAGGTTTCCTTCGACAGATCGATCATCTCAATGTAATTATAACAAAGGTCACATTGAACAATAAACCGTGCACGGAGAAAAATTGTCTATTATAAATTACTAGACTCGCTAGTATATTGCGGATATACTTGCATTTTGAAGTTATATACCAAACATTCTCTTCAAAAGTACCAGACTTTCTGGGAGTTAATGGTGGGATAATGACATTTTATATAATAGAAAGTCTGATGCTTTTGATGAGCATGTTTGATATATAACCTTAAAATGCAATTATATCCTCAATATACTAGCGAGTCTAGTAATTTATAATAGATAATTTTTCTCAGTGTAGTTCCAAATTTATCACTGAATTGTTTGAAATTGCGCTGAATAGAACATATCATAAAATTCAATCATTAGACAACGCCTCTCTCTAAAGATGAATCTTTACTTTATTGGGGTGAGAATTTTACTTTCATAAAAAAGTAACAAGTTTTGTTACTTTGATGAGGTAAAAATTCCACTCCGTAACAGTGAATTTTCACTCTCAAGATTTTTTAGACTGCCTATCAATCGGTAAGTTTTTGGTAAAATCAAACAAACATTGACTGAAAACCCACTCTCACATTTGAAGAGCAGTAAGTTGAATTCCGGTTATTTTACAATTGGAAAAAGTGTTGAAATTGAAACTGTACTGAAGAATGACAAAAAATTAGGATTTACGAGTGTCATAAAAACTTTTACGATCCAAGAGATTATTTTTTTCCAAAACAATTCTACAAAATTGTGTAAATTGCCCCTCTCCATAACTTTCAAATTTCAAACTGTAAAGTTGAACTTCGTAAGATTTTTCAAAAGAATGGCTCTGCATCATATATTCTATGAATCCCTCATTAAAGTTTCTTTGTGAATAAGATTTTCTGTACTATAAACGATACTCATTCCTATGCAAGGAAATGATAACCTCCAGTGAGAATTTTATGTACCGACATGACCACTGTTATTATCGGAACTTATGAAATTGGCAGTAAAGTCGCATTATTCAATTTGAAAAACCTCATAACTCGCCGATATCGTATCTGTGACATGATTTGGTTTCACTTACATGGCGATAATGAGGTGTGTTTAATGAGTTAAACTCGCAGAAAATGTTATACTCGAGTGAAATCATTTCAAGGTTGAACACAATGACGAAAGGCAAGAAAACAGCCATATATTCGCAATGACACGTGGATTTATTTATAATGATATGCGAAGTATCCATGCAGATATAGATTAAATACTCTTTGATGCCATAGATGAAACATCGTTGCATTGATATTAATAATCGGTCTACATTATTTTTCTAAAAATATTCCCTTTAGATATAATACCACACGCGTACGTTGATATTTATAACTTGTTCGCATACATTCAAAACAGAAAGTCTTGGATACTTTCGTGTAATTGACCAAGATCGTTCGAAGGTCAGTAATAATACAAACCAATTCTCATTTCACTTGATGAATAATTTTTAGGAGAAGAAGGGAAAAGAATTTCATGCGAAACGATATTGAAAGATACATGCACGAGTGGAGATCTAATTAACGTTCTCAGATTGAAATTACAGTACCGTGTCTCTCTGGAACTGGATTTCATTAAACTCCTCGAAGACGATATTTAAATTTTCAATAAACTTATTGCATAATTATTCTTCCAATTCAAGGTACAAGCATATAATTATATACGAACGAACTCGATACTTTACGGGCAACTTTTTTCATTCTCTTTCTCTTGGAATTCAGCCAATTCGAGGATCGAATTCTTCAATATTCCATTCATCAATTGCATATTATTGAGAAAGATTCCTCTCTCTCTCTCTCTCTCTCTCTTTCTGCCTCTCATTCTCAATTCTGTAATTTTTACGTAACACTTGGATGCGTACCTGAAATAAATTCATCCAATCAAATCTGCATTGAAGTTTCAAATCCAACACAACAGATATCGAATACATTGAATATTACTGCCATTATTCTCTGCATCCACAAGAGTTCATCCAAGGTTTTATTAAACGACACTTATATTTATAAAGCAGTACTGAAATGAAATACAAATCATAACAATGAGTTGAAAGTGGAGAAAACCTGGATTCCATCATAGAAACAAGTTTTGCTGTTTGAATAAGGAAATTTATCATGTTTGTTTTGTTCTCAAGGTAATTCATCGTAGTTTAGTTACTTTTGTATACATTGGTGTATATACACACATATATGTACATATATATCTTGGCGATGATAATATTTCATTTGAATACAAACTAATAGATTCATTTTAATACGCGTGTGTAATAAGAATTCCAAACGATATGATTCGTTCTTAGAATTTGATAAAATATATCTTCGCAACGAGATGATCTTTCGAACGAGATTTTCTTGTTGCTAACTTTCATCGAATCTCAAGTTTATTTTAAATTGCATGAAATTGAATATCATTGTTCGAATATATCTGGAAATTTATGGTGAGATACTTTTTTCAATGTTTATCTTCAATTAGAGTGTTCCGGTAATATCAGTTCCCCGCACAACCATTCTGTAAGGTATCTTATTTTCGATTCGAAAACAATCAACGCTTGGGAAAGTCCAGTTCAGTTTACTCTGCAAATTTGTTGACGGTAAATAAGTTCTTTTATCGGAATTGAATCTCATGACCATGTTAACACCTAGATCGCACCGTGCGTGGATCGAATTGAATCTGTCAAAAGATATTTTCGAGAGAGAATGATCGAAATGTGTTATTTTTTGTAACCACTATCCATGTACTACGAAATATTCTGTATAAATTCAGAAAAAAACTCTGAGTTCTCAAGAAGAATTCATTAATAATTATAAAAATGATCTGAAAACAGTCCTAAACCAATGATTTTATGCCCGTGTTTGTTGGTTAAAATGTGATAAAAACTACCTGGTTGTCTATAAAAACTAAATTCGATTCAGTTTGCAAGATGAAGCTTTGATATTTCATCTGAACTTTCGTCAAACTTCACACAAATTTGTATTGGAAAATTTGCTTTTCTCAATCGAATGTATCTGGAAATACGAGTCGAGAGGTATGTTATGGGAAAAATGTTCAGTTTTAAATATACGTTATTATATTTTAACAAAAGTCGTTCGAAATAATGCTCCATGTGTGCGAACCTACATATTTCATTCAACAAAAAATAAATGTTGAATTGAACTTTGCTGCATACCATCGTCTATATATCTACACTTAGAAAAGTGAACTATAACCATTACCATGAGGTTATTTAGTATCCATCTTCATGTAAATGGTAACCATTCCCATGTGCATGAACATTGCTACGATTCTCTATAGTATCCGAAACCAAGTTCGCGAAGTTGTCCCCCAGTTACTATTTGTACATGGTAATCATTACATTCCACTTCTCTCAGTGTATATGTCCTATTTATTGAAGGTGAATGTCAATTCGAATGTTGCTAAATCAGCTGGATCCTACATATTTCAACGTCCAGACTGACATTTACCTTCGATGAATGAAATATATAGAAACAAGGTCATATAACAACGTTCAATTTGACATTTATCCTTCGATGAATTCAATATGTAGGATCTCGCGCATGCCAGACTGAAAATGTATCTCCTAGACCTGGTCGGGCTAACCTCGATCCTCCCCAAGTAATTACAAAAATGAAGCTGAAACTGGCAGCCGTAAAGCTAGCAGCCGATTGTTATAACTTTTTACACGAAATTTTAATGAAGGATTTCAGCATCTGAAAAGTGTAGTGAAACGCGGCTTAATCGATTTCTGGTATGTAGAAAGTTTGATCAAAAGTTACAACAATCGCCTGCCAGCTTTATGGCCGCTAGTTTCAGCTTCATGGGTTCTACAGAACCCTGGTGAAAAAAGTTTTTTTGAAAATCTCTGAAAATTTCCCTGAATTTCACTGGGAAACTCTAAATCTCGCTGAAAAATATTGAAAAGACCTGAAAGAATCTGAAAAACTTTGAAAACCTATGAAAATTTTTTCAAACTCTGAAAATTCCAATGATTTTCAGTGAAATTTTTCCACAAGGGCAGGCTGTAACGCTTGACCATTATCAGAATTTTGTCAGGAAAACCTTGGCTAGAACAGGATTCGAGTACAGATTGTGATAATTTATGATGAACACCCGAACGCAAACAACCAGAACACAAACCAAACGTACCAAATTAGCACTCTACATTCCTGATTTCCAAATCCCCTGTCTGGTTTGTTCTATGATATATCCTTCAGAATCTGTGGATTGGTGTGATTCCTTGATTGAAATACAAGAAATCATGAATCCAAATTCATTCAATCGTAACTGGATTTTCTTCAATGCTCTTTTGTGAAATGCACGAGATGGGATACTGAGAACTGCAAAACTGATCCTCGTGTAAAATAACTAAAAGTCATTAATTTCTCTCCCGAGGAAGAAAGGAATCCGCTGTGACAGCGAAATCCAATTTTACTAGGTCCCTTTTACTGGAGTAGCAAATTTTTTGCTGTGACAGCAAACTATTTGCAATCATGTTGTCTGCGACAGCGATTTTTTAGCTATGGCAGCAGAAAATGTTTGCTCCTTTAGCAATTTTTCAGTATTATAGATAGAATAGCAAACATATTTTGCTGGAGAAGTCAACATTTTCCCCTGCCACAGCTAAAAGTTCTCCGTGTTATTTCTCATTGATTTTAAATGATTTTGCCACAATATCGACTCGCGTATATCATCAAAATCAATAACAAAATACAAAAACAAGGATTTGCATACGAGAACAAACATCTCGATCATAAATACTGAATAAAAACTATAATTCGACGATTAAACACAAATACTCGAGTTATGAGTTATAATGAAAGTCATTTCTTTCCAGATGCATCCAAAGAAACTTTGATCGATCAAGAATTGAATGCCGCGATCCAATACTGTTTCCCAACATCTATTATTGAAAATACCACATCACTCGAGTATTTTGAAACATGTTTCAACTTTGATAGTACTTTAATTTGAACGAATATTGATCCGCCGGCAGTACATTGCACACCTGTGCCTAATATTAGTCCAATATAGAACGAGTAAGAAGAAATCGATACACAGAGATTGTACGCAGAGAATCCAATACGTAGATAAAATTGTTGTCGCATCTGAAATTGTTGACGAGATCGAAGCTCCTTCTTCCATCTCAAATATTCTTGCTCGCAAATGTTCTTCTCGATATTATCATCGAGTACCCGATCTAAAGTAATGGGAAAATTATTCTCACATTTCTTTCTCCCATCCAGCCGAAATTAAGACAACTTCGGTTCTTGAGACTTGATTGAAATGGCTGGAAAGAAATCAATCGCATTTATCAATTACTTTATTGCTTTGTTCTTTTTCTCTTGAAAACATTGCTTTCAAATTTCTTCTAAATATTTTGATTGGTTTTATTCAAATTTTGGCAGAATGAACGAACTTTAATGTTCATTTTTCTGTTTTCAAATATCTCCATTACTGAATAATTCTTTCAAAATGGTTCATTTCTGTTTAAAAATTCGATGAATGTGAAACATCTTTATTCCTCGTATTGCATTCTAAAGAGCGTAAAATCCTAAAATGACACTGATTCAAAATTTCTCAATGCTCAAATATATCTCCTCTTGAAAACTCTGATCTTTAAATATTCCAGATTCGAAGTATCTCTTCATCTTCGATATGATTCATATTTCGAAGAGGAGTTGTTCTTCATTTCTTACAGTTCTGAAGAACGTTGACGAAATGAGAATTGATTATCATTTTGACGAAGGATTCAATCGAATTACAAATAGCAACGACTCGTCTCCAAGGTGGAAAATTCATTTCCATATCCCGTTGGTATTCTGACTGATTACTGGTTATACGTGTCATCTAATTTTCAGGAATTGGTATTTTTGTCATATATCCGTATATAAGCGCCTACGAATATGCCCGAGTCAAAAAATGAAACCTCATTTAGCTCTGATTCGTTGCGTATTACAGAGTGAATCAGATTTGATTTCATTTTTCGCCCTGATCTCGCCCTGTTCTCAAACTGATCTTGCTTTTAACATTCTCATTTAACCTGATGTTAATCTTTTTTTCGACCCGATTAAACTCTGGATCGTTGCGCATTACGGAGTTGATCAGGCTTTAAAAAGTATTACAATTTTTCGACTCGGGTGATTATCGAATCCCTTCGACCTTGGAAATAACTTTCCAAATTTGATTCTGAATATCTCTAGAGAACTACGTTGAGACAAAGGGGATCAATAAAAAATGAACAGCTCTATTTAAACCCTTGATTCAGAGTATTGACTCAAGAAACTTCTCAATGTGACCAAATTCACGGAAAAAATAATTTAGCTGCAGCAGCTAAGTAGCTAGCACGGACACGGACAGCCATTAAATTAGCTCCTGCAGCTAAATTTTCGCTGTTACCGCAAATAAATTAACTACAAATGCAAATTTTTTTGCTGTCACAGCTAAAATTTAGCTGCAGGAGCCAATTTAATGGCTGTCCGTGTCCGTGCTAGCCACTGAGCTGCTGCAGCTAAATTATTTTTTCCGTGTATATAGCATCTCATTGAAGTCTCCAGACTGATGATTGTTGTACTCTGAAGCAAAACAGAGGATAACGTTGGCCCAGACGGCACAGGAGTTCTGAAAGAGTTCTTTACGAATAGATTGTATTCATTATGAGGTTTTTCAGATCTCTTGTGCTGTTTTGTGCTCTTGTAACGTTGTTGCCATTCTTACTTTGGGTCAGTACTATCAAATCCATTGGCACTGTGACGGTTGTTTGAATACGCTAGCGTTGTTAACTGCGTCATAGGTACTACACGGAAAAGAATGGAATACCTGTGAAAGCTAGAATAATTGCAGCTGTAGCTATTTTTTAGCTACCACAGTAAGAAATCGTAACTGTAACTGCGCAGGTTTTGTGGTTGTTATTTAGATAGCCAAATAATTTAGCTGTGGCAGCTACATTTCTTGCTGCTACCGCTCAGTGAGTAGTCGTGACAGCTAAAAAATAGCTTCCATGGGTAGTTTTGAGCTATCCAAATAATAACCAATTATTTTTTTCCGCAGGGTTGAAAAAAAGCCGGCCTTTTTGAACATTATCCAAACCACTGGATAAAATTGGTTAAAATGGTCAAAATCGGTCAAATTTGGTCAAAATTGCACAGTAAAAAATTTTTCGTCAAATTCAACACACAAGCTAATGTTAACCATTTTTCTTCACACTCAACGTGTGTTGATTCCAGAGTGACACTTATAAAGTGTTAATTTGAACTCGAATAACATTTTAATGCCCAAGTGTGTATTGACGGCGGGCCCCATCTATGCCCAGGGTGGGTGCCCATGCCACCCAACGTGGGACCAACCCTGGGATGATAACATCGTTCCCAGCTTGGCCGTATTGCTTTGCCCAAGAATTGGTAACACCACGGGCCCAGCATGAACCCAGACTAGGCAATCAATACTGCCCCTTCCTACCATGGGGCCCACCCCGGGCCAGCATGGGCCCATCCTGCCAATATGGGACCAAAATTCTTACACGCTGAGGATTGTACACACATGCTCGGGATATAAATTCACCCCAATCTTGGCCTAACGCTGGTCCAAATTGGGGCCAAGTTCAAATGTGCCCGCACTAAGATTCATTATCTCCATTTTTTTCAACTATAATTGTATGGGAAAGCACGACAGGGCCAAGATTGAGCCAACATGGGCCCCATCGTCATTCCCTAATACTGGGTTAAAGAGGATGGACCCAGCCTGGGGCCCATTGTCATTATAGGCAATACACGGTTGGGTGTGTTGAAAATGAATCGATCGAACAGCATTTGATCAGCGTGTTAAATGAACACACAAAAGTATTAAATATTCAACACTTGAATTTTGACACGTACTTCTTTTTTACACAATGACGGAATTTTTTTTACTGTGTGGTCAAAATTGGTCAAAATGTTCAAACTTTCTATTTTAATCGTTTATTTCATTTGTTGTGTATGGAATAGGATTACATAGTTCATATGTACAGCGGGAAGTCTCTGTACGCAATGATAGGAGGTCTTTTGGCCGAATCGACATGATTTGACAATCGCTAGTCGCTTTCAGATAACACTAAGGAATGACTAGCGATTGTTAAATTTTATGTCGATTCGGTCAAAAGACCCCCTACCGTACGCAACCATCTGTGTCCTTTTCTCGCACACAATTGAATATTGAGTGTGAAGGACACAAATAGTTGCATATACAGAGGTTCTATTGGAAGTAATTTTTGGTGTAGTAATTTTCAATTTTTTATATGTCTGGTCGATTATCAACTGTTACAAGAATCTTTGTCAATGAGATACGTCAACTCGCATTGCTGTGATCGTCAATTATTGTTAATCGATACTTGGCGATGAAATTTGAATATGGCATTATGCTCAATTGTTCCAACTTCATAACAAAATTCATTTCATTAATGCATTTAAATCTAAGGCTCTTCTCTCATGTGCCAGCATTTCTATGGAACAGAGAAGAATTTGAAAACTGGATTGGTTCGTTCACAGTAACTCGCTAATAATCATTGAAAATCCCCTAAATATTGCAGTTTATGGAAAGCACTCTGATTAAGGTTTCTCTCCTATGCAGCCGAATTGTCTGGAAAGGAACGTTCACAATTGGTGGATTCCTAGTGTTGTTATAGTTGTATTCGAATAAGACTTAGGAGTCCACCAGTTACGATCGTTCTGAAATCATAATTTTGGCATAAGATTTCTCATACATATATAAGAATTTCCATGTATAAAAATATATAAAAATTCTTGTTTTTATGGAATTTTTACAGTAAATTTATAGAATTCTCTCGAATGTTTATGGGAAATTTTCCATTAATTTATTATGAGTAACATTTATAAAAGTATTGACTTAGCTAAATAAGCCCAAACAGCTGCTTACACTGAGAAAAAAATTGGCTTAATTGTAAGAACATATTTTCTTGTGCTAAGAATACATTTATTTTTCTTATCTGAAGAAGATGTGTACTTGTGGTAAGAAAATTTTCTTCATATTGAGCTGTATAATTTTGAACCAAGAAAATGTTTCCTCCCTTCAAAGAAAGTTTTCTTGAATCAAAAAAATATCGGATTGGACTCGATCAATCCAATATTTTCTTGGTTGAAGATTTTTTTTCCCTCAGTGTAGCAGCAGCTCAAAAGCGTTTCAGAGCATCTGGGATTCATTCAGAAATTTAGCTGTGAGGGTCATATAAAAAATTTTTCGGACTACAGTTATTATGGAAAATTATTTTTGGGATGTTTTTACATCGTTTCAACCGATAAAAAAAATGGAACTAGAAAAAAAGTAAAATATGTGTTTACCTATTTTACTTTTAACCGCGTAATATTTACAAATCTAACTATCAGTCTACTCTCTCAATACGGGAGAATGAGAATTCCACTCGAATGAAAAGATAGGTTCCCTTCTGGCTGCCTAAAGAGTGAATTCTCACTCCAAAAGAGTGGAATTTCACTCTTTAGGCAGCCAGAAGGGAACTTATCTTTCCGTTCGAGTGGAAATCTCACTCTTTCCAATTTAGAGAGTAGGGTCATGAAGTATCGTTAAAGTATATTGTTAGTGTGAATGCTTGAAATTCCCAATGTTTTTGTTCATTTTTCATAGTGCCACTCAGTGCATGCTACAAATTTTTCTTACATCATGCATTAATTTTTATAGTGAGACTACTAATTTCAAGCGTTAACACTAACATAATTTTTCAACAATCCTATTTATCCCTAAACTGATAAGTCACGTTTTTTGAATATTGATTATAAAATGTTTTTTTCTCACGTGGCCTTCATTCTTTTGTTCGTCTGAAAACTATAAGACCTTTCAGGATGCAATTTTTTTGTGTCGAGATTTTTGACCAGTTTGAACCATTTTAGACCAAAAATTCAGAAAAAATTCAAGCCGGCCAAAATTGGTTAAAACCACAATAAAAGCCAGTGAGGGCTGAAATAGTTTCAACCCTGTTTTTCCGTGTATGGAGTCAAGTTTCAATTCTCACATAAAATTGTATAATTTTTCAGTAGAATTTCCAGAAGATGCTTTTGCCATTCAAAGCAAGAAGACCGTAAGTACATTCGACTTGAATTCGAGAAAATCAAGAAAAACTGTTTCCTTTTGAAATCAATAGAACAACTCATCATTTTTTAATGGCAAACCATACTCTAGGGTATATGGAGGGTGCTCTGTCTGATTTCGTAAAAAAAATTTAGGGTTTTTCATAACAACCATTAGTTTATGCACTTACGGTTGTTTCTCGACCAAACATACTTGTCAAGAAGGCCGTAACTAACCTTAGGGTCTTTTACCAAGGAACTGTGTTCAAGCCCAGGCCACTTTCCAAAGCTTGAAGATGGTTAACTACATCCGAATGTCAGAACTGATGCACGAAGGTAGTTACAATCGACTCACGGGATTTACAAGAGAAGAAAACCGTAATTACATAGAGGTGATTTTATTTTGTATTTGGGGTCTGCTTCGAAACTTTTGCCAGAGAAAAAGACCGTAAGTGCACTTACGGTGTTGTTATCTGGCAAGATGTTGACATATTCGAATAACTTTCCATTTTTGTGTTAGTTACAGCTTTTTTTCTATGAACGTTTCAAATTTGATTAATTTTTCCGTACTTTGAACTGCTATTATTGAAAAACAAAAATACGTTTTTTTCAAAATAAAAAACACAGTAAAATGCAGAATTTCTTCACGATTAAAATGATATGAAAAACTCATTTTCGTCAGAAATGCGACTTACGGTCTTCTTGGTTTGGACGGCAGACTTGCTGGCCTGTTGCTAACAAATTCTCCACGCGCAACGCGTGAGGCTGAATAAAATATAATCCAAACCACAACCTCATATAAAACAATTCTCACTTCTTCCATTATTGCTCATCCCAATCCATTCAAACCAATATAAAATCTTGTTCCATGGATTCTACGCCTCATCATCCTCACGAGAAACATCTCATTTCTAGAAATCCAGATTCTTTCTCCTAGAGAGGGATAAGAATAAACGGGTATTCAATTTCTGTACTTCAAGGCATATCAAAAGCAATTCCAATTTCACTCTCCACTCTCATCAACATTCTAGTTACTTCGCTTACAGCGGTAAATAACCTTATTGTTATTATTATTATTATTATTATTATTATTATTATTATGTCAGAATACTGCAACCACCTGCCGTTATCTGCGCACGTATGTTATGTCATACGAATATGAAGACTGGAAAAAAAAGAAACGAATAAGAAATTTTGGAAGGAAACAAAAATTGCATGTTCTTCGAGAAAAGTTGGAGACGAAGAAAACAAAAGGAAATCGAAGAGAAAATACTAGGGTAGGAGAAAAAGAGAGTACAGAGAGCGAGAGAACGAAAGCAGCGCGACATGGTCGTGGTATTGATTTGGTGACAGATCCCCTGGTATACGATGCGGATGCCACGTTTCTCCAGACACGAAACGGGAGGAAGAAATCATTGGATGATTCCATATCGGTATACTGTCCGTATACACACTGTATACAAAAGAGAAAGAGGAAGAAAGACCGAAGAATATAGCGAGCACCCAGGTGCTTATATATAGAGTCTGAGACCACCAGCAGACGTCCCGAGACGCTTAAATATAGACAGAAATGCAACGGGGTGTGATCTTGGTGTATGAAGCTAGCAAAAGCAACCGACGTACGTCTCCGAGATAAACCAATCAATGAAACACAGAGGGATTTGATATTTTCATTAAGATTTCAGTATATTATATTCCGAAGTGTATCAAGTGAAAGCACTATTAATTTTCATTTGGAATTTCCTTGTTATATACGTTAAACTAATGAATGACAAGAAATATCCCTAGGATGTTTGGATATGTTTTGAGATGATTGTAGATGGTTGTGGATGGTCATAGGGTCGTTATAGGAAGTAAACCACACGCATTGATAAGAGCGACATCGGCTGTTCGCGATAACAGAAATTCACTGCTGATGGTGTATCCTCTTTCGTATACGTACGTACATGTAAATTCACTTATCCGAAGTTCCCAATAGAGTATAGAATACAGAGAATGTTTGATATCTTATAAATCTAATGATATCGCGATATATCGTGTCTGTGGATACAATAATGTGACTACTTACTTGCCAAGTTCTTCCTTGAGATCGTAGTTTTCACTAAACCGCTTGGAAGCGGCCTGTACAGCCATACCGAACAAGTGTAGAGTTTGAAATTGAGCGACGATCTATCACTTTTCGTTTCTTTTTTACTTCAATCGGACACTTCACCACCACACGTCTATTATTTTTATTTAACAATGATGTCTATATGTACACATATATGTGACTGTACGTATTTATGCATTAATGTACGTATTTATATATTTACAAAGTATATTACAACCTGAACGACACACGGTAGAGAAAATTAGAGCAGGAAGTCGAGTAGGGGGTGGGATAATGAGGGTCAGGAATAGATAGATAAATGGATAAGATAGAAAAAAATTATTCAAGTCTCTCTGCCGGTCTACTGTCACTACTGGTGCACGAGAGTACTACAACACAACCACCACCACGATCATCATCACCAGCACCACCACCAACGACACCGCCACCACCACCACAACCACTACTACCACCGACACACGCTGCTTTGCTTGGAGCCTAGGGGAAAACTTCGCAGGTCAAATTCGATCAATAGAGGGGAACCGCCGTGGCGCGCCAGTAGAGACAGTACGCGAATACGAGAAAGAGCAGGTGTGTATATCTATATATGTGATATAAGTGAACGATAGAGAGCACACATACATCCATACATACATACATATACATACACACACACACACCCTCTCACACACCGGTTGTAGACAGGACAAAAGTCTCAAAACTTGTACAACGAGAAAGAGAGAGAGAGAGAGAGGAACGAATAATGATTATAACAATGACAACAGATTCTTCGGCTTGAAGTGAATTCGGTGGATGCTGATGTTGTTATCGTAACTGGCAGATTATACGACGTGAAGAATGAATGGGGCAGATTCATTCGTCAAGTGCAGATCTGGATAATTTTGACACATATACACGCACGCACGTACGCACTCACACCGACTCGGTGTGGGAGACGACGACGACGACGACGACGACGACGACGACGGCGACGACAACGAAGACGACAACGACCAAGACAACGAGCTTTCTCGATTCAATGATTATGATTATTCCTACGCGCGCATACACATAATGTGCATGTAGTAATAATGAACGCGAAAATAGGACCGCACCGTTTGGATGAGGAGTCAGATATTTATTATTATTTATTCCTTGACACGACGACGTGTCCGCACTGCTCGCCGGCAGACCGTCGACTGACTCCAGTAGTGGTGGTGGTGGTAAAGTGAGGTAGTGCTAGAATGTTGTCGAGAAAAGGTAGGATGATCGTGATGAGAACGATGGCGCACGAACCAAGCAAAACAGTGGCGCAACGTCACGATGATGATGATTGTTGTCCGTGTTGGCCGCTGCTATCGCTACTGCCGGCCGAGAAAAATCCTATCCAAAGTACGATCTTTTTTCCTCGAAATTCTTCTAGGCTTAATAACGAGTGGTAGTGATAATACTTCGTCACTCCTGATCAAACACGAAGCAAATCCTCCAAGGGTTGAAGTTCTCTCTCTTTCCAGGGTGAACGAAACCTTCCCTCACCCTATCGCAGTCACGAGGATACAAGATTGACCTCTAGTAGCAAAGATAACAAACTCTCAAACAAGGAAAATCAAATTCTTTGTCACTTGTGGGGTATTTTTTCATTGGAAAACGATCTTTTGGATCTGTACCATTCGCTGAAAAATCAACCATCGATTATATAAAATTTATATATAATTCGTACATTGAAATATGATTTTATAAAGTTTCTATACAAATTATATACAATTTGTATATAATTCTGAAAACTTGATTTGGATTTACTTTAAGATGTTTTCAATTCAACAATGTTCGATCAAACCAAGAACATCGTAGTACATATCCCTTTCATACTATGTTACATTTATTTATAATGCAACTCGCTATAATCTATGTTACTATCTTTCAATGTGTGTATTTTCATGACAGTTCATCAACCCAGGAACACTAACCTTTTTCCTTCTTGAATTTAATATCAATTCACGTACATAGAATTGAAAACACGCACATCATTGTTCTACTGCTAAAGGAACATTGAAGTTACAAAGCAAGTATGAATCTTTTCAGCCCTGAGTTACAACACAGTGGAGACAATTTTTAATCGACCAACAAAACTATCATTGTTGGATGGTGTTTGTTGCGCCGAATGCGAATATATTCGAGACTGAAAGTGCTCAAAGCGTATAATTAGCTATATCTAAGGTTACTTTCATCGGGTATGAATGGGCGTTCCCGAGGGGAACAATTTTCAAAATTATATCTAATTTATATACAATTATATATAACATATATGAAAATTCTATGGAATTATATATCAATTATATACAATTTTGAATATTCTCTCCAATACGGATGCTTGAAAACATTGATACTTTTTTTTATAGAAACTAGATATTGTTTTCTATTAAAAAAATATCGATGGTTTTGAAGATCTATTTCTGCATGGCGAATGATTGTTTCAGCAATAGTTTTTCACACCACCCCAATGTGGTTCAAAATACCAAAAATATCTTTATGAAAAGTCTCAAGTGTCTGATGCAACACTTTGAGACATCTTTTACATATCCTGAACTCTTTTTATATCTAAAGGATATGTATAAAATAATTATGAGACTAATCCCTAACAATGGGTGATATGTGAAAATATCGATTTTTTATAGAATTTTTGTAAAATTCATATTGAATTTTATAAAATATCGATAATAACTTTATAAAACTTTTATATAGTATGTCGATGTCGTAAAATATCGCTTATCACTAGTTTGAGAGATCTGAAAGTCATCATCAGACATCTTAGTCCTTCCGCAAAGATATCTTAAGAGAGTGCTCTGGTCGATTTTTTCACCAAAAAACTACTAGATCGTTTCAACTATTTTACGTCAAAAATATTCAATCAATTGCATTAAACTTTGGATCAAATGATTCAGAATCAATCAAACAATCCGGGTCTGGTCTGTTTGTCGTTCAACTAACTCGTCATAAATAATTACAACGAAATTTCGTTATCAGCCAATAAGAAACCTCTATTCAGTTTTTTTGACATTATAACAAATATGATCCATGTACGATTATTTTGAGACCAGAGCCGGCATCTCTGATTTATTCTGGATTTGTTGATCTCAATGTCGATGTAATTAATTGAATATCAATGACGTGAAATGGTTGAAACGATCTAGTAGTTTTCTAGTGAAAAAATCGACCAGGGGACACCCTCAAGGCGATTCACCACAAGCCAAGTTACTAGATCTCTCCCCCCAGTTTTCTCAGTAATCAATGAATAGAATCAATTTTAATGAGCAGGTGCATCTTCTTAGGCTATTGAAAAAAATGCAGCTACTCATTATTTTTCATTTTATGTGTTCGTTCCTGAGAAAACTGGGGGGAGAAATTTGGAATCCAGTAACTTTTGCAGGGAATAATAAATCCCCTTAAGGGGAGGTTCTCATCAAGCAACTTCCGAAATAAGGTGATTTTCTCGAATTTTGTTATTAAGAAGGAAGTCAATTTGAATTATTTGAAACTGATTAAATGTAGAGGTGGGTGAATCTTGACGAAGCGAATCTTTTGTAAAAAATACTTATCGAGTTTTGATAAAAATTTTATAGAATTCGATACAAATTGAACATTTTTTATACAAAAGATTCGCTTCGTCAAGATTCGCCCACCTCTAATTAAATGGGTCTTGGAGTACATGAAAAACATTGCTATCAAATCAAAGAATTCGTATCCCAAAACTTTAGAGGCACTTTTCTCGAAACCATGGCTTTCCTGGTCAAGAGTGACCGCAAAAACAGAGTATTTTTCCGCCTATTTTTTGGAACCGCGAGTTTCAGGTTGAAATGCATTCTAACAAATCCTCTATGTTGATCATTAGCGAGGGGATACCACACTGAGAGAAAAAAAATCTCAAACCAAGAAAATATTGGATTGACCGAATCCAATCCGATATTTTCTTGAATCAAGAAAACTTTATTCAAACGAAGAAAACATTCAATCAGTTTGAAGCTATACAACGTGATGTGGAGAAAATTTTCTTACCCCATGTACGTATCTTATTTAGACAAGAAAAAAATTCATATTCTCAGTCCAAGAAAATATGTTCTTAGGATTAAGCTAATTTTTCTCTCAGTGCATTTTCCGGTGAGCATAACACTGGTTTTGGAGGTGAAGTAGTATCAATTTTCGATCAAGATTATATAAAAATCTATAAGTTTTCTATAGAAAAGAATCGGTTCTGTCAAGAATCTATCGATTCTGACGATATCTCTAAAACCATTGTTGTGCTCATCGGGAAATGGTATTCCCTTGCAAATGATCGACATAGGGTATTTTTCAGAATGCATTTCAACCTGAAACTCGCGGTCCTAGAAAAACCGGCGATTTTCGCGCTCACTCTTTACTGGAGCCTCAATCTAAAAAATGATATTTATTATTAATATTTTCTTCCAGCACTTTGAAGACTGCGAAAAACCGCAAAAATACGAAATTAAAATTAGCATGTCCGCTATTTTTTCCAATTTTCGACTTTTTACTGGTTTTACAGGTTCAAGCTTCAGCAAATGTACCAAATTTCATAAAAATTGTTGGTTTTTTGATTTCAGATAATAATTGCAAGTGCTAAAATGCCACCCACTTGGATATTTTTTTTTGAGGCGGCCATGTTTCAGCCTGCATAAACAATTCAAATTACATAATTTTTGACTAAAAAAACGATTGTTCTGTGTACTCTAAGATATATTAAATAAATGTCGAACAAGTTGAATTGTTTATTCACCTTGGTATATGAAAGACAAGAACGAACCTCCCCTTAAGGATGTATTACACCTATTTTTCAAATAATGGAAAACTCACGAAAATCTGCGAAACGATTTTTAATGATCAAACAAATACTCCTGCAAAATTTCAAATCGATTCAGAGCTTCCTTCGAAAGTTACATCAAAGTTAAAATCCATTAATTTATAGATTATAGATTGAAACCATATATAAATGAAGATGAATACAAAAATATCTTCCTCAATATTCATGAAAACATTCGGATCAGAGTCATTCGAACTTATCTTCAGTAGTTTTATTGTGCCATAGATCATATTTTGAATCACGGGCCATCAGCGATGTATTATTTTCAAAATCTATGTAATTCATCCTTAAGAGACACGGAGTGTTTATTGTAATGATGCCGAATCTTTTTTATAAAAAAAGTATTTAGTTTTAGATTTGTATAAAATATCGATAAAAATTGTACATACTCTGTATAAAAAAGAATCGATACTTCTAAGAATGGGCATCGCTAGTTTATTGGAATGAAGGGTTTTTGAGATCGTCAATAAAAATATCCCCGCAGGGTTGGAAATGAAAAATGCGCGAAACGATGGATCCAAAATGGTGAATCGAAATTCAAGTATCGATCTGAAAATCAAAAATATGCACCAACAAATTGTTTCTTGTGCTCGAAATATCCCACAAATGCTACCGTAAAACGGAATGAATAGGATCATTGAGGTGGATGGAATCACGAACGGAAAAAACACGTTGAATGAATTCGTAATTCACCCCAGAATGATCTCATTCACCCCGTTTTACGATATTTAATACATTTTAAAATCATGTTGAGGAAAACTTGCGTTTGGAGTTAAAAATCTGCCGCGGGAACCATCTTTTACTGAATGTTATTAGAGAACGCATGAGATTTCAAATGTTTCAAAAATGTTCAAAGGGTACAGGAGACTTGGCAGTCTTGCGCCGGTGTATGCTTTGAAAAGTATCAATGCAAATCTTTTGAATTTTCAAGAGGAAAGTGACTTTAGTGATATATATCCACATTTGATCGAAAAAATTGGATTTCCCTCCGTCCAAAAAAATATACCTCATATTCAAAAGACGAGAGTAACTTTTTTGTTCCAAGTTTTTCTCGATTGAAAGTAGTGGAACTAAAATTTTCTTTCAGCCAGAGATTAAATTTCAATAAATGAAATGTTGTGAATTATTACGAATAATTTGATTCTATCAGAGTTTAAAATCGGATGCATTGGAACAAAATATGATCGGCTGCATTTGGTGTTTTATATTTTTGTATAGTTTTGAAGGGAAAATTATGAGCTTTCTTGTCATGAAACGAATATTTTTATAAGGCTCAATCAATTGTTTTTTATCTCACTGTTCAAACAAGAAAATGTCAACTGGATAAATTATAACGGCAATCGATGTTCCCGCAATGATTTGATGAACTTTTTTCCACCCTTTGAAAGATTCAACCTTCAAGAGGAAAAATTCTTCATATTCGGTGAAAAAGAAAATACATCTATCATTAAGGAACATACCCCATCATTGGAGGGGATTCCTCCGTAACTTTTAGTGTGCAGAGCACTATTTGAATAAATGAATCGGTTCACCATTTCAATAACTGAATAGAATATTCTACACAGTTTGAACTCATCACCGATGGGTTTTGATTAGGTCTATTGCGTATCTCTTAATCGAAGTCTGATATATTCTGTCTGTATCCACTTCGATACTACATTATATGCGCGCACAACAGTGATTTTGTCACATGAACAGTCAAAAAGTAGGGTCATTTTTCAAGATTTCGCAATATATTTGAAACATTTTTTCTCACATGATTACTTATATATTGACAAATGTCTAATGTCGATGGGAGCCGATCTGTGACGGGGTTAAAACAAAAAAAAATATTTTGCGGTGCGTGGAACAGGGTGGCCAAAGTCATTTGATATCCAAAAATTATAAATGTTCTCTTGATATAAATATTTCCCCTGGAATTGAACAAATGAAAACAAAAAAAGTTACTTTTTTCATCCAAAAGATCGGTCTATTTATTGCTTATGGAAATCGATCAATTTGGAAAAAAAATACAAAGATTCATTCAATCCCACACGAATATCATATCAAAGATGCGTTCAAAATTTAATACACATCAACGCAATGCTTTCTCAGCTATCTTATGCATAAGGTCCAGAAACGGTTTTGCGAAATACGCGTTCGGTTCCGTGAGAAAATATAAAAATATCTGCGATAAAATATCAATGGATAAAATAACCGTGGACAGAATATTCAGGCACGAAATATCTGAACTAAAGCATTGACCTTGGTAAAAATATGGTGGTTTGTGCAAGAAATTGTTGCTTTCACATTTAAAAGGCGCTGAATAACTCTCAGTGTGTACATTCGCTTCCAATTTCTGCCACACTCCGTTGAATTGTCAACACTTATCACTGATTCGTAGGGGAATTCTATTGATTCAGATTTGGATAGCGTTAACAACCCTGCTTGAAAAAGTGTATTGAATTCTATGTTGATTAATAAGATTTGATATTCAAACGCTTTGAAACCTATTAGAACCGATTGAATAATCAGATTCAGTGGGAATTTAATGGATCAGAAGAATGATCGTTTACCGTTGCAAAATTCGTATTGAGTTTCATTAATCACTGAGTTTTAAATAGAATTTTTTTTACTAGAAAATAAACTTGAGTTATTCCAATTTACTTCTGACTTACATATTATAATATCTCCAATGCCAAAACCATATTGAATTCCTTTGGTGGCCGTTATAGATTCCACGGAAGCAAAAAAAAGTCGATTATTTTTGACCCGACAATAGTATATTGTTCATCAAGGGGGGAAAGTGGGAAATTTCCGACAATCACACGAGTGGAAATTTCCCACTTCTTCCCGAGGTGAACATACTATTTTTTCCCACAACTGCAAGGAAAGTGAAAATCATCTGTTTAATTGCATATAAAATATTCATATGCATATTTCAGAACGAAAAGATAGTTTGTATTTTCCTCCCGCTGCAAGCGGGCAGAAAGTACTTCCTCCCGTTGCGAGCGGGCAGAAAGTACTTTCCTCCCGCTGCGAGCGGGCGGAAAATATTTTCCTCCCGCTGTGACACATCCGCTTGGAATTCAGCACTTTCTCCCCTAAAAATAGGTCAGAAAACATCAACTTTCCGTGCAGGTGTGGGAAAAAATATATTTTCCCCTTCAAATGAATTTTATTCATTTAAAATTTGAAAGTAGTAGGAAATTGTACAACAACTTGTAAGTTAAAAGAAAAACGATTCCTATCATTAATACAAATTCAGAGAAAGTTGGATAGAACTATGTTAAATTACCGTGCGGTTTTTCCTGCATTTTTGTGGCCTTTTGGAAAAAATTGATTTTACCTCAAGGGAACACGAGCGCATGGATGGATTCATCTGGTGTCATTTTCTTCCAAACAAATTACTGGGAATTCAATTGATACAAAATTCTGGAATCTTTGTGGGAGATGTTTTTGAAGTCTTATACATATACGTCTAACAAAATCATAAATTTTGAATTTCACAAAGATTTTTGTTTCAAAATTTTGCTTTTCTGTTTTTAATTCAACAAGATCTTAAAGCATCATAATATCTTTCTTGCATCTTTTCTTGTTCTTCAATCAACAACAAGGAGATGAAGGATCTCACGGCCAGAATTTTATCAATAAGAATTTTCAATCCTTGTGAGAGTGTTGGATTTCAAAATTGTTCCAATTCTTTCATCTCTGACAACGTCTGACTCTGAAAGAGTTTTCTACTTGAAGGATTAATGTAATATTTTTCGAAATCTACAGAAAAGGGGTTTTTTACGATAAAAGATGACGCAGCAAGTCAATTGAATTGTTTAACTTCTGTATTATTGATAAAATTTGGAGCACAGGTTTGGCAAACTATCATACATAACTCACTGCATACGATTTTCAAACAGTTCAAGTTTTTCGCTAGTTTCACCATTTTTGATCGAGTTATAGATTGAAATACACATATATCCTAATATTCTGAAATATCCACAACTCGTTGAAACCTTTTTGGCGTGTTCTGCTTTTCCATGAACTAGCTTATCTATTCAAATTTTTTAAGACATGCTACCTGTTTTCATTTAAACGACTGTAATTTCATCATTTTGGAGTTTTCATTTGCTTCAGAATTTGAAAACTTTGAAATTCGAACTCTCGAGAGTGTGTACTTTTGTGAAATGCAAGAAAAAATCGATCTTTTCAGGATGTTTAGACTTGGAATAGTTTTATCTACCTATTGGCTAGGATTCCTTGACTGCTGAACACCTCATTTTTAATCGATTAATTTCACGTACTCTATTTCTAAACAAGATTCGAAAATTTGGATTACGAGATTGATTAATTGCAATCTCATTCTCAAATATGACATAAAGGGAATCCAGAGATGGAGTTCCTTTATGGAAAATTCTACCAAGAAACCACGGATTCTACGACAAGAATAGAAGTTACATAAGATGGTATTTTTTTTTAATTAAAAACAAAAATTAATATCAGATTTGTTCTTCCATTCCCCACACCTTTACTGTCCAAAGCGACATTTTTTGCTATGAAATTTGTTTCTTACGTACTACAACTTGTGATTGTGAATATTCACATCTCAATTGATTAAACGATTAATCCCTCTCACCCCTGATGACTTAATCGAGATTTTCAAGACATTCAAAACATAATTTCATGTTATTAAAAGATGACTTTCAAATCTCAAGATTCATTATATTACAATAAATTTTATTCTTCATACCTTCAGACACTTATCACATTACTATACAAGAGAATAATTATCTTTCGAATTTTGTTTATGGACCGTTTGCACCGATTATGACATCTTATTCACAATCGCTAAATTTAGAGATAATAGTTGGCTGGTCCATTTATCCAACGCATTGTACCTAGCAGCACAAAGAGATTTTTTGTCCAATTCAAGGACTTGATTTACCTAAAATTGAAATGAAATAATATTCAACTGTATTGTTCGTTCTCATTCATCATCAATCAAAAGTACATTACTGTTACCTGATCTATGCGTCCACGGATAGTACTGTCTAAAATACAAGATACTAACAAACTTTCAACTTCAGACACGTCAATATTCAACTCTTTGCTAATGAATGGGATATGAATTCTCGTATATGGTTTTATCAATTTAATGAGTACCTGAAAATAAAAAGCATACAAGTTAGGATAATCGAAATATCACGAATTGTACGAGACGTCTATTCTACGAGTACTTGAAAAATTGTTTGAACATGCAAATATACCTGAGTCCGAATATTTCGTAATAAATCCTCGATATGTTCTCTTATAAAAGGATCATCCATTATATTATTTCTATTTTGTTTTAAAATTAATTCGAATTGATTAATATCGTTGTTTTGATAACTGACTACCAAATTCGTCATGGCGAGAATTTCAGGATCGTTTTTATAAGGTTTTGCTTCTTGCGAATCAAATGGATTGATGCCAGACTTCATTAACCTGCGAACGTTATTCGTATGTACACGAATTCTATTGAACTTCTTGTTGTAATAGAATGAAGTCACAACAGGAAAACTTCTGATGTGATACGCAACATACTAATAGACTCGACAAAACATTTGTTCAAATTAAGTCATACATACATATTCGCTAGTACTAAGTATTTTAAACACGTTGTGCGTCGAGGAGAACCAGATTCATCGTAATTTTTAAAGGCTTCAAAAAAATCAGTATGCGCTCGTTCAAACTCTCCTTCTCTCAAATGCATTTTTCCACCGCATTCTGCATGCAATATGAAAAAAATTGAAAATAAAATCATTTGTATCATTTGATAGATTGACATCCAGTTATACTATAACATATATGTATAGCAATACCTCTGATAACTCCCATAATAAGAGGATGTGGTATTGCACTTTTGATGTGAAGGCTTTGCTCGTATAAAGTTTTCAGTTTCTTATTATTCTTTTGAGCTGTATACATTTGAATCTCTAAGGCATAAATTTCTAATAATTGAGTACCTTTTTTCAAATCATCTTCACCATCGTCCGTCTGTAATATCGAATCGATGAGGTTATGTAACAAATTGTGAAACAAACAGAAATGAAATGTACCTGGCAGCTTTGATGAAGTTGTTTTAATATTTTTGCAAGTTTATTGAAATCAGATCGATCAAAGTATAATTTTCCCAATTTGGTATTAGTTTTGAACCATAATCTATCATTTTTGGCATCTTTCAAAGCATCTAATGTCGTTTCATAAAAATCTTGCAATAATTCCATCTGTAAATAAGTTTCAAATTTTATGTTGGTTTGGAAATTAGACAATGTACAGCTAATATACTGTGCACAACTTTTACTCACATTCTTTGATGTACTAATATAATCTAGAATAGAATTTATAGACTTTTCAGAATGATTTCTCGTTACAGCACTTTTGATGTAAGTTAACAACTGTTTATACCTGGTCATCATTTCTTTGTAATTTGACTGGAACAGAAATTTGGTTACGATTTGAATGAATAAAACAAGTATAAAATTTCAACATACCAATTTAAAATTGATTTTAATCATTTGTTTCAACGCTTTGAATCCCCATTCTCCTTTCTCGCCTCCTTCTAGATCCAAAACCTTTTGAAAACTTTGTAAAGCAGCTTTGGGATCATCTTCTTTCAAAGCTTTACTATTATAATATTGATTTTCTAAATCCACATCTGGCTCAGAATTGGAATCCTCGGAGTATTCCTGAAAATGGAATTTTGAAATATTCAAAAAGAATACAAATTTGTTGTACCAAATTCACCGACATAACCTCCAAAATCGGCTTTGCTGGGGTTTCAATAACACTGATATGCAACAATTGTTGGATAAATCGATGAATTACTTTCAATCATCGTTTCAATGAATATTACATATTTTATAGATATTATAAATAAAATATATCATTTACTTGGAAATGTGAAAAACTAACCTTAAATCATAAAATTATACTTGATATAAATTTTATTTCTAACATCCACATTTGTGATTGATTAAATCTTACCAATCCGTAATCTTCTTCTTCTTCGCACATAAAATCATCTTCGCCGTCTGACATTTCAAATAAATGTATCAAATACTAATAATTGTGACCAAACGTTCACTTACGCGTCTTTTTTGACAACTACTACAAATGCACCTCCAAGACGGTTGCGCATAAAAAAAAGTGAACCGGTCTCCCCACTCCACTGTGCAACAACACAACGTGGGAAGCGAATTTCTGTAAGTATTACTGAACACAAACAGAAATTAAGTATCCCATTAAAGTTATGAAAATGCAGAGCAATAGCAATTTCCTACCAATCAAATAATAGGACCCAATTTTTCACCTCTGTACTTTTCTGAGAATTATCGAAATTCACTCTAAAACGAATTTCACCTGTTTTTAAATAACCTCTATTAATTCAGATGGAATATTATTCAAACCTATTGTTTGGGATGCACTTTTACAAATGTAATTCCACTTTTACCAATTAATAGCCATTGTTTGTTGACATTAGTAAATATTGAATGATATCACAATTTCAAATACGTGAATCTCACTTTCAATACTCTTACATTTAATTTATCATTTTCATATCCATATTTTGTATACAAATCACAATGCTACCCACGCAGCACAGAAAATTCTTTGAACTCTTTCATGAACTCTTCCTTAACTGATGTCCTGTACGGATATCCATTTTTCAATTGAACAAATTCTTGAATAAATAGAAGATTTCATACAACAGTTTTTAAATTTTCATACAGATCCTCAAAAATGTGTACACTGATGGTCAACGTGCAACAAAAAAGTAGCATTTGCTCTCTACTGATTTTCTGATGATACACATGATTGTGTAATAACTTTATTTGATCGATCGTATTGTTCATAAATTATTGGATTATACAATTCTATACCAAAATATGTATATTCCTTACAGAATATCCACAGCCATGTCGGACGACGAAGACTTAGTCTATGTGAAAAAACAGAAAATTGTGCATTATGGTTCTATCGAGGAAGTCGAACGTAATCGTCTTGCAGCAACAGCGGCAATGGCAACAGAATTGGACGAAGAGAAAGATGTGTCGAATTCTAACGATGTCGGGAATACTTCCATCTCTGCAGCCAATGTACACATTTCTAATGAATACATGGAATTGGAGGATGAAATGTCCAAGGATCGACAGGCGTTATTGGAAGAATTTGAACGTCGAAAGAAAGCTAGACAAATTAATGTATCTACCGATGATTCCGAAGTTAAGAAAAATTTGCGGCACTTAGGTGAACCGATTTGTCTGTTCGGCGAAGGACCTGCGGATAGAAGAACGAGATTGAGAGAATTATTGGCTAGTCTAGGAGAAGATGCTATTAAAAAAAGTCACGAAGATGAAGAAAGACCATCTCATCCGGTTGAAAGAGATACAGAAAGCACATGGTATCACGAAGGTCCAGAATCTCTCCAAATTGCGCGTAATTGGATAACAAGTTAGTTGAATTTATTGCATAAATTTTTGCATTCATTATAGAATTGATTATATCATGAACCATATCTTCATAAACTTTTTTTTTTCAGTGTATTCTCTTCCTAGAGCTAAAGCTAGATTAGACAGGGCAAGACAGGAGTTACAAGTATCAGGAGCAACCCGTACCGCACGTAGACAAGAATTACTGAAAAAATTACAAGCTTTGAGTATATACTGCTCTCAAATAGGAGACACCAGGCCGATTTCTTTTTGCGAATTCAGCCCTAATTCAGAAATCCTTGCTACCGCTTCGTGGTCTGGTTTATGCAAATTATGGTCTGTACCCGATTGTACTCTGTTACGTACTCTTAAGGGACATGGTTGTAATGTTGGCTGCATTGTTTTTCATCCAAAAGCGACGGTGACGGAAGAGGTTTTTGGAGATGAAACAGGTCAAACTTGCGTGCTCGCAACCTGCGCTGCAGATGGTATTGTGTTTTTTTCTCTTTTCCTTTGTGTGGTTCTTTCAATTGAAGAATGATAAATACTCTCCTGCAAAATTTGCATTGCACTAACTCGCGTTGCTCGGGATCCATAAACAAACAGTACATGGTACATGGTTAGTTTGGAAATTGTGCAGCAGGGTGAATATGAATAATAATATTATCTTTTTGGTTTCAAACGGAAGATTATATTGTAATTATAAACCAGTCTTTTATAATGGTTACAGGGAGTGTTAAATTGTGGGGCAAAGGATCAGGAGATAAACCTTTAGCTGAGGTTGAGGGACATGAACCCCACAGAGTTCCAAGAATCCAATTCCATCCATCAGGACGATTTTTGGGAACCTGTTGTTATGATGCGTCGTGGCGATTATGGGACTTGGAACAACAAGCTGAAGTTTTACATCAAGAAGGTCATGCGAGAGCTGTACATTGCATAAGGTATTCTTGAGTACATTCTCTAAAAAAAAACATGTCTTGAAAAATGCATTAGAGTAACACGCTGAATAACTGAATTTCGCTACAGTTTCCAGGACGATGGTAGTGTAACCGCGACTGGTGGGCACGATTCATTCGGTAGAGTTTGGGATTTACGCACCGGTAGATGCATCATGTTCATGGAAGGCCATTTGAAATCTGTATTTGGTATCGATTTTTCTCCTAACGGTTTTCATATAGCAACGGCGAGTGAAGATAATACCTGCAAAATATGGGATTTGAGGAAAAGATCTTGCATGTATACAATTCCAGCTCACACAAATTTATTGTCAGATGTTAAATATCAGAGGATAGATGGACAGTACTTGGTTACAGCCTCTTACGATAATACCGTGAAAATATGGTCGAATAAGACTTGGCAACCCCTTAAAACGTTACCGGGCCATGATGGAAAAATAATGTCCGTCGACGTATCTCCTGATCATAAATTTATAGTTACTAGTTCTTATGATAGGACTTTCAAATTATGGGCCCCTGAAGCCACATGAAAAATTTTCCTACACGTAATATAAATCGGAAAAGAATATTCATAGTGATGGAATTGAATCCACAAGTACATCTATTGTTTTGGTACTTTTATAATATTAAGATTACTCGAATGATGTATTCTTCATTTTTGAAACGAAGAGATCAACTTTTCATTCTTTCTGAAACGCAACAAATTGTACATACGGTGTACATGTTGAAAAATAATTGTACATACACTTGAAATCATTTGATTGATTCAAATACTATTCTCAAATAATTTTCATGGCTCAAACATTATTTTTATTTTTTTTTATTTTCATTCCAAATGAAATCCTTGTTAATTTTTCACAAATGAAACCTATTGTTCCGAGATTTATTGAATATTTCTTACTGAAATTCCTTGCATCTTGTGTATTTTCAAAATCTCTCAGCGGAGGACTTTTTATTGAAATTTGTTGTAGTTCCAAAAGAGATCTGATTTCTTGAATGCTGGTGAAACAGCATAAGTCTGTCGTCTGTTGAAAAACTTGTTCCAAAAATTGACAAACTTCAAAAATTCCACATTTAAACCGAATGAAACTGGAGCAAAGTTACATTTATTTTCATCTTATTTTTACATAAAATACGAAAATGAAAAGGTGAACTTATTTTAAACTGAAATTATCAATGTTTTTATTGATCGTATATCACAGAACATAAACTAATACATTCTTCGAATGTACGAATCTACACAATAAATTTATCTACAAACATCTACTTTGAAATTGAAATTTTAAAAGAACCATTGTTTCATTTATTTCCTACGTACAATGTTGTGAAAGTCACAGTGAAGTTTTCCCCAAGTGAAATTCAAACAATAAATTTCTTTCTATCCGTCATATCAATGTTCTGATTTCAATTACATAGTTATGCATACTCCAGAATATAAATATCATTCATACAATTCATATCAATAATATCTCTACTCGATTAGACTTTGTTTAGGATAAATGTCTGATTCGCTTATTCAACACTGACAAAATATCAACATTTTTATTTGATGAAAAAATAGAATAATCTCATTAAATATGAATCTTTCGTTTCATATTCATAACACGTTACGATTTTTTTAATTTTTTTATTAAGAAAATATATTTTAATCATTGCAAAGGAGATGCAAAGAATTATATGTCTATATTAGCACAAGGAATTTCTTGGATGAGGTCTCAAATTATATTCGGTTAGTACAATCCAAGTAGAGGATAATGTGTTCCCATGGATATTCGAACTCTGTTGAGCTGGTGGTCAAACTTGAAATATCCATTCAAGATTAAAAGCTGCATTATCATTCTATTCAGAAACTTGGGAACTTTGCAGAAAAGTCCAACAAAGTATCCAAAAAATCGAACCCGTAGAAATTCCTTGGAGCTCCTTAAATATTACTTTAACCTGTTTTCATATCACTTTCTAAATGTCTTCAAACTCTATAAAAAATATTTTATAAATTTATTACACAGTTCTTTGAATGAGTTATATTACAAATATTGGATAATTATTCAAATAAATGAGCCTCCGCGCTATATTTTACAAATATTCACAAAAGAGGATAGGATAGGATATTTTTTCATGATATTCTGACAAAACGAATTGCGCTTAAAAGTACGTGCTGATCGAGTGTAGCTTCGATTGAAAATGTTTCGAATTGAGAGAACGAAGACATTGAGTTCTTGAAAATTTGGTCCGACCAAAATTTCGGTTCATGCGGATTCGTTGAGGGGCAACGATTCGTGGAGCCAAACTCTTTCACCACCGTCGGCAAAATCTGAAGCAGCATGTCCGTCACCATGCAGAACCCATTTTGTAGTTAAAAGTCCATCCACTCCTACGGGTCCACGTGCGTGAATTCGAGCGGTAGATATGCCAACCTACGTAAATGACATGAATGAGCATTTGTATCAGAAAACATTTTCAAACTCATATCTTCGATACTCCACCGGTTGAACTAAATGTTTGTTAATTAAAATTACCTCCGCGCCAAGGCCAAATCTGTATCCATCGGCAAACCGCGAGCTCGCATTGTGGAAGACGCACGCACTATCTACTTCTCTCTGGAAGTGTTTTGCCCTCTGTTCATTTTCAGTTACAATAACATCTGTATGACTACTTCCGTATTTATGTATATGATTAATTGCATCTTCAAGATCCGGTACTATTTCGATAGTACATTCGAGGGCTCCATATTCGATTCTCATACTCTTAGCTGGAGGAGGGCCGAACGTGAGTTTTGATCTCAATTGAGGACCGGCATAGATTTTGACCTGAAACGTGTAGGATTTTATCGGTATGTCGATCATATTGATTTTAGTGACACAAAATTCATTGATAAAATACTTACACCTTCTTTTTTCAACATACTACAGACGTCGGCGAAGAATGTTCCATTGATATGGCTTTCGTGAAGTAAAAGGGTTTCCATGGCATTGCAAGCAGCTGGATAATCGCACTTGGAATCTCGAATGATCTTCATTGCTTTCGTAAGGTCAGCGTCACGATCTATGTACACGTGGCAGATACCTTCCGCATGTCCCAAAACAGGTATGTGTTTAGATTGTTCCTGAATAGATCTCACCAATTCCGAGCTACCACGAGGTATAATAAGATCGATATGTTTTTCCATAGATAACAAATCTCCTACATCCTCTCGGGTAGAGACAAGGGATATCGCATTGGACGCTCCTACGCTATTCAAAGCTTCCTTCACGAGCTCTATCAAGTACTTGTTACTGTGAGCTGCCTCTTTTCCTCCTTTTAAGAGCAATCCATTGGCACTGGACATCGCCAACGCTGCTACTTGGGGTAAACTATCGGGCCTTGATTCAAAAATAACAAGAAGAACGCCTATCGGGACGGTAATTTGTTTTAATTCAAGACCCTCCGCTAGTTTCGTTCTTCTCACCACACGACCTACATTCGTAAGAGAATCGTTTGCTATTTGCCGTAAACCGCTGCTCAATGACTTCAATTTGCTCGGGCTCAAAGACAATCTTGATAAAAGTGGTTTGGCAAGTCCAGATTTGCCTGCTACTTCCAAATCTTTGTTATTAGCTTGAAGAATTTCATTTTGTCTCGATTCCAATAAATCTGCCAGAGTATTTATACATCCGGCTCTTTCTTCGGGTTTGAGAGCTTGGAGAGCTCTGCTACCAACGCGAGCTAAAAACATAAAACAACGTGTGATTCAAACCATTCTCATCACACGATACAAGAACTATAATATTTATATAATTACCATCTTCAGCTACAACTTCTACCGGTGTCGTGGTACCGGTTGTCTGAGTGAAGAAAGTTCCAATTTTCCGACCGGATAAAATATGTTTTATAGCTTTTTCCTGAGTTCCATTACAAATAACTACCGATACGCTACGATCCAACGCCCACAAAGCGGCATTCACTTTAGAATCCATACCACCGGTACCAACTTTGGATTTTTGTCCAAATTTGATGGTATCCCTCAAATCCGAACTGAAAGTATGCAACATCCTCGCTCCATCTTGCCAAGGTGGTAAATTATAAATACCGTCGACGTCGCTCATTAAGATAAGTAGATCGGCTTGGACTTCGGCAGCGAGCATAGCCGCCAGGGAATCATTGTCTTTGATAGAAATACCTTTCCGTCCACCACCTCCGGATACTTCCTCGTCAACTTGAGGAGGTGGAGATACCGCGTCATTCGTATTGATAATTGGAACTATATTCAAACTGATCAACTCGCTCAAAGTGCTGAAAAGATTTTTTCTAGTTTCTTCGTTGTAAAAATCTGGTTTTGTGACTAGTACTTGAGCTAATTTGACCCCGTATTGAGCAAACATAGCGTCGTATAGAGACATGAGACCGGATTGTCCTACAGCTGCCGCCGCTCTTGGTTCCAGAAGGGTTCCTAAAACATTTGAACGTCGTGTTGAAAGATTCATTCGATTGAAGTAATCTAGTTCATTCTTGAATAAATAAATACCTGCGTGTTCTCGAGTGTGATCGGATGGGCTCAGTGTTTCTCTCATTGACAATGACATCAGTAATTCTTGAGTAAGTTTTTGTTTGCCGAATGCCACAGCTCCGCTGGTCACCATGATACATTCTCGTCCTTCGAGTTGACATTCCGCTACTTGTTCAACGATCGAGGCTAAACGTCCAAGAGCTAATCCATGTTCGTCCTCTCTTGTGATTACAGCACTTCCGAGCTTAACTACCAAACGTCGGGCGTATTTCAACTGACTTCTTTCATTGAATGTGATCCTATTAGCCCTTCTTGGCCTATCAGATGTTTGTAATTCTCTTCTTAGATGGGCCTTGAAAATAAATTATTGGAAATGAAAAAAAAAGCATTGATTATGATCGTTTAAGATGATACTGGCAGGGTGGCAGCAGCATAAATTTCATTTATCACAAACTACTACACTGTAAAGAGTCCGACTGAAAGTGACTGCATCTTACTTGGAAACTTAACTGAAATTCAGTCTTTTTCATTGTGTTGGCATTTGTTTTGGATGCTACTTTCAGCTGAAATAGGGCTATTTTTGACTGCATCTTAAAATAAGCTGATATTAGGATTGAAAGTAAGTTTCACTTTTGATTGTGTAGGGAATAATTCAATTTAATCAAAATATTTTCCCTTAGTTTGTCATAAATATTTTAGATATCTGCCATGCCGTTAGTATCTCCTTAAAAGAGGTTCATTCGGTTACATGTTTTTTTTCCTTTTCATGTCGAAATGAGTTATTGAGAAACGTTCAATTGGACGGATATATGTTTATCTATAATAATGCGTATGATTCTTGGATATAACTTGCAAATATCGTACTTCGAAGATCGCCTGACAAGGACAAAAGCTTATAGATAGTGTACAGTATCAGTCTTATCTATATTCCAAGAGTCATTTTATTTTTACATCACATAGTTCCTGATTACAATGCTGAAGAAGCTGCGAACTTGATTATGATTATTCTGTATTGTTGAAATGAAGAACAACTGTGATTCACAAATTTTGTATGAGTTTGTCGAAATGTTTTGATATGCTGATAGATTTAAAACCGCTAGTACATGGTCAATCGCCGTGTCAAGGGAAATCGAGGTAAACCCTGCTGAAAATGCCAAACAGAACTAGATGAAAAATTGTCAAACTGAAAACAATTTTGCTATCAGGTTTAAGGCCTACCAACAAGTTTTCACCCGGCACTGCTGGGCATTTTTAGCAAGGAAAACAAGAGGATCCAGCTTTGTGAAATGTCTATACACTATTAGAGAGTACTGGCTCTCTTAATCTCAAAAAACCGCATTACAATTATGCACGAATGCTGTGTTATTCGATTTTTTATGTGCTGATTCTTCATCCTGTTCTATATTGATCCTATCCGGAATTTGGAACAAGTTATTGTTCGGTTCCTTGATAGGATCCAAATAGAACCGAATAAAGAATCGTCACCAAAACTGTATTCCATCAAATCTACTCAAAAAGTAGTCGTCAGGGTTGGAGCGATCTCTGGAAATCCGGTCGGAAAGTGACAAACTTTTCACCTGATTTTGTCCAGAATTGCCAAATCCGAACATCCTGTTTGAACCCAGCAGAGAATTTTTTTCCAGTTTTTAACTGGATAAACCAGTTGTGGATTCCAAACAGACCCGTCCTAAAATGTACTGTCAGTTTTTGATAGGATATTCGGATTTAGCAATTCCGGACAAAATTGGGTAGAAAATTTGTCAGTTTCTAACCGGATTTCCAGAGACAAAAACCGCTGAAAGCCTGATAACTATTTTTTGAGCAGATCTGACAGCGATTTTCAAGAGAGCGCGTTGAGATACACACGAAAACGGTCTAACCGAGTTATACCCAGATTTGCATCCGGGTTTTATACGGTTTCTCATCCGGCTTTCTTATCAGGAAACTGATTGAATACCGCCTCATCATTGGAAACATTTGATTCCTCCATTTCGTCAGGATTTAGCGACTGGTAGCAATTATGGAAATGCCCTGCGGAAAATGCTTGGCAAATCCGGATGAAAACCAACAGATCCTGGGATAAAAACTAGGCAAAACCAAACAGCAACTTGTCTAGTTCCTCCCGGCCCTGATCGGTTTCTATTCCAGGATCCCGAAGCCTGGATTTGCCTGGCATTTTCCGCAGAGAGGGGCTCCAGTGGAAGACAAATCGTGAAAGCTATGAAAAAAGCACTTCGAATTGTGAATGGTTAAAAAACCCGCATGAAAAAATCAGCCCGAATCGTAAAGATTCGGGAACTTACGTGAAACCAGCATGGAAAGCTGGCCTCCCATAGACCAGAATACGTTTCGGCAGAATGCAAATTAAACCAATGCACAATATTTTATAGATTTCTTATATAACGCTCTGAAAGAAATTGTCAATACGATTGGTTTACAGTAATTCCGTCGGAACTTAATCCGGTTCATGGGAGGCCGCAACCTCACGCATCACGCTGAATTTATATACATCAGAAGACGGAACGGGGATTCTTAGAGAATTTTAGTTCTCGATCAACAGAATTTCTGAAACGCGTTCCGTTCCATAAGAACCGTGTTACATGGAACTGAAAAAAGGCGGAAAACGGATCGCGGAACCGTTGGTTAAAAAGAAAGGTGAGTATTGGCCTCTCTTTTGAAACAAGGGTTCCGCGATTCTTTGTTCACCTTTTTTCAGCTCCATGTGACACGGGTCTAAGTACTCCCGATGTATGTAAAGTCAAATTCAAACATAATATTTGTTTAGCGTTTGGCGACAAATACATATTGAAGAACATGTCAACGAGCCCTGCTTAAGAAACCTCACCTATTCCGATTGAAAAAAAAAAAATCCAATGAGAATGACTGAATTTTCCACATCGGAAATTCCTTATTGAATAAACTGATTTTCCCATTAAAATTGCCCATTGGGAATCAATCGACATTATTCAATATACTTTGGAAGATGAACTGAAAAACAATGTTGATTGCGTTGACATGAAAAATGCTAAAAACTTACATGAGACATTTCTCATACCAACCTGTGGAACATTTGTACCCTGGAAATATCTTATTATTCCTGTAGAACGCACTTCCGGAAAATTTCGATTGGAACCGATTAAACGTTGACATGGAGAATACTGAAAAATTATATCAGAATTCTCTCATAGAAACCTGTTCAACATTCGTACCCCAAAAATTCCTCATCATTTCTCGTAGGATCCACTTTCAGAAAATTCCTATTGGAAACGATTGAGCACTGACATGAAAAACACTAAGAAATTATGTAAGTCATTTCTCATAAGAACCTATGAAACATGAGTACTTTGCAAATTTTTCATGATTCCTCGTAGAACGTGTTATCAGAAAATTCCGATTTGAACGTATTGAGCATTGACCTTGAAAATACTAAGGAATTATATGAAATATTTTTCTTGAAAACCTATTGAACATCAATCCTTCGGAAATTTCTCATCATTTCTCATCATTTCTCGTAGAATCCACCTCTAAAAAATTCCTATTGGAACCGATTTACCGTTAGCGTGTGCAGAAAAAAAGGATGAAATTTTATGGATTGTTTCCCACAAACACCTGTTCAACTTCCGCCATCAAAAACTTTTCGAGGCATAACCGATTGATTTTCATTCCTCTTCAGATTCAATGGGGCACATGAATTTTCCTTATTGATCTCATTCAATCGCATTCAATTTGAATCAGATTCTATCGAATTGTATGGGAGTTTTTCAGTAGGGATGCATGTGTTGTTCATAATTTTTCCAAACTCAAATGTCTTTTTCATGATCAAAACTTGGCCCTGCTGAAAGTGTCGAAAAGATTGGGAAGAAAATAGGACAAAAACTGTCACGAAACGTTTCCCATTCGAGTATGGGAAAATTTCGAATATTCCTTACAGTGTAGTTACAAGAAACAATTTCAAACTTGTTGCAACAGCACAACACGCACCGATATCTTTGTCGTATCTCCGCGAGCTCCACATGGATAACGTTTAGCTCCGTGGAATCAACGTGGAGGGAACGGAAACATCTGTGATGGTCAGACGAAACCGTAATCTACGTTCCCCTTGCGAGCCATAAGCCACCCGCTTATTGTTCTTCATTCTTTTGTCAATAAGATAGTATTCATATCCACGTATGGCCTCACTTCTGTTAATTTTATTCCATCATGGGACAGACCCAAAAATCCAAAACAAAACTATGCTTCAAAATAATTCCAACATGACTTAGCACCCTTCTTTCATTGCTGTAGCTGAAATAATTGCAGCTGTATCTGCACAGGTTTTGTGGTTGATATTTGGATAGTCAAATAATTTAGCTGTTGAATTTTCGCTGCGGTAGCTACATTTTTTGCTGCTAACGCTAAGTGAGCAGCTGTGACAGCTCAAAGATAGCTTCCGTAGCTAATTCTTAGCTATCCAAATAACAGCTAATTATTTTTTTCTACGAACACGGAAAGACCGGGTCTATCAATATTTAGAAAGAATTTATGAACGTTTAGAAAAATGACTGTCAATTTAGGGAAAAAGGGGATCCCTGAAAAATGTTCGTAGTGAGTCTACCAAAAATTCGTAATCAAAATATTAACAGTTGATAGTTTCATTGGTATTTTTCACAGTGAAACTATCAAATTGTTAATACATCGACTACGAATTTTTAGTAGGCTCATTACGAATATTTTTCAGCGATCCTCGTTTTCCCTGAATTGACAGTCATTTTTCTAAATAATAATAGACCCGGTCTTTTCGTGAAGGATTAATTTCTGGAGGGGTGAAAGTGATGTTACCCCTCAATACCAACACAGTTCAGCTTTGTCAAGCTCGATAATTTATTGCTAATTCTCGCTCTTATAAATATTGGGCGAATTTTGGCTGGAGCTGGAAAATGTATCGTTGTTTTCGTAGCATTGAATATTTTTGTACCAATACTATTCAAATACTACCCTGTTGAAAAGATCTCATAATTCTAATGAATTCTAGTTATTTCGAGGACAGAAACCGCATGAAATCTAGTACACACACTTGATTTTATACGATTTTATGAGATTTTGCAAATGGTTCTAATTGAAACTCATAAAGTTCTCATATAATGTTTGCATTCTCATATTAAATCATATAAAACCCATAAGTTCTAGGACAGAAACCGCATATAGACTGATAAAAACTTGCTGAAATTCATATAAACTAATAAGATTTGTATATGAGAATTTATGGGACTTTTTCAACAGGGTACGTATAATTCGATGCCGCAATGTATAAAAATAAAACTTCATTGAGCATTGATCTTCCAACGTTCATCATCGTTGCGTATCATCTATATTTCTACTAAAACTATCTCTCATTCGATAAAATAAGAGCAACTGTAATAAAACACAATAAATCGTCACGGTACAATGTCGACAGTGGCAATGAACAATTGATATAAACATGTATACGTACGGCTTGCTCAGACGCTTTCAATCTCCTGGTGTACGAGATGAATCTTCGTGGATAGCGTCCAAACGCATTAGACGTGAATGGTAAAAATGTCCAGTACATGTTGTAGTTTTGGTTCGCGAACTTGAATGATGAATTCCTTCTCGCTGCTCGTTGGAATGATACTTAAAGTTGCTCACGACACTAGAAGTGACCTTTATTCCATGTTGGCGATAACTAATCCGCATATTATAAAATATTTGATTATTATTGATGATTAGAAAAGAAGACATTGAAATTAGAACGAAATCTCATTCTACATGCCATTCAAAGAACGCGTAACTTGACCCCCATAGTGATAATGTTTTTGCCTTGAACTATTATTTTCCACAGGTCACTGAAAAATCTTCGCGTAAATACGATCTTCGTGGATAATCAGATTTTCAAAAATATCGAAGTCATTCATATGAAGAGGTGAATCACGGATCTATGGAGAGCGAATGATGTGACACTTGCAATGGACTTTTTACAATGCTCAAGTCATGGAATCTATAAGATGTAGATTGTACGGGAAGCGTGCGTTTTCGAATGCTTCTGTCATTCGAGAATTAATAAAAAGTTTACAGAACGGCTAGATTGCAAAATTTGGATGAATTGGCTTTTATGAATTTACGTTTAGAATGTTCCCATCGTGGAATTCATGAAAAAATCAATGGAATATTACATTCGTAATATGCCAGGATGTCTCATGTCACCAATTTTTTCACATTCTGAAATATAGCTGACAATGAAGTCATTGAAATGATATTCTCTCCGGAAAAAATCTAACACTAACGAATTTACAGAATATTACTGGGATTAAAAAATCAAGACGAATTCGTGCAATTCAATAATTCGTTGACTTTATTGATTATTTGACCAATTCTTGGTAGAAAAATTTTCAAAATTATATACAATTTAATAGTTATATTAATTTAATTACTATACTGAATTATAAATGTATAAATTGTATACAATTTGGAAAATTTTTGCACTGCGAAATTAGGGATCCTCGATGTTTACCACACCGATATCTTTGTATAAAATATTTATTGTGTCTGTATCGGAATTTTATAAAAGTCTATAAAAACTGGATGCATATTTTTTCCCACACGTGCACGGAAAGTTAATGTTTTCTGACTTATTTTTAGAGGGGAATATTTTGTACGCAATTATACAGATAATTTGCACTTTCCTTGCAGTCGCACAGTGGGAAATTTTGGTGCATTCATGGACAAAAATCAGCCTACAACTCAATTTTCATCCGATGCTGATGAATTTCATTTCAGAATACTCAGAAAGGGTTCCCCTTGAACGTATCACTGCGGCATTTCCGTAATATTGAACTGAATTAGAGGAGAATTCGAATCAAAATTGAAAAAAAAGATTTGGTGAACGTGTGAATCATTATTTATCTAAAAAGAAACGTTTTTCCTGTTTTACGTGACGAAACATATTACCTCCACATGGAAGTACTAATACTTGTGATGGAGAAGCACAAAAATGCTATAAAAATCTGATAGAAATTACATGATCCACCCAAAGATCAAAAATTTTTGTGAATATAAATAACTTCCTCAGAATCAAAGTTGGGTATTGGATAGCAGAAAAGACTCAAGAAAACTGGGACAACTTTATATAGCTCCTAACTATTGAAAATTCGAGAATTTTCATTATTAAAAAGCGATATTTTGCAGTATCGATGTTTTTTCATTGAAAATTTATCGAGTTTCTGTTCAATTGTATAAATATCGGATTGCTCCAAACGAAAATGCCGCAGTGATACGTTAAAGTGGAACTCTTTCTGATTATTTTAAAAGGAAATTCATCAGCATCGGATGAAAATTGGGTTGTAGGTTGATTTTTGTCACTAAATGCACCCAAATTTCCCACTGTGAGTCGTGGGAAAAATAGTAAGTTCACCTCGGGGAGAAGTGGGAAATTTCCGACGGGTGTGAAGTTTGTCTCTCCGAGCCGAAGACGAGGGAGACAATCACACGAGTGATGTGTTTGTCTCCCTCGCCTTCGGTTCGGGGAAACAAACTTCACACTTCTCGGAAATTTTCCACTTTGCCCCCTTGGTGAACAATATACTATTGTACAAAACTTTCGTTGAGAAGTAAAAAATCACTGTATATCATTTTTACAAAGAAGCGTCGAGGGGAGTTAAAACACCTACAGCAATCTTTCCTTCATCCCTATTAGACATCACTCTAGTCATTCTCTAAGCGATGATAAGGCCTAGAAAATTACTAGAGTGATTTCTGCTAGGGATCTTCTATCTATTTTTTCCTCACTTTTCCAATTCTATATGAGAAGAAAAGAAGAATTCTTCCGAAAGATGGTCATAACTGAAGGACTTACACTGGAAAAAATATTTATTTGTCCCCTCTCCATAAAATATTTACTTGTAGAAACTAAATCTTCAATTAGATGCAACGACTGATTACTTGTGACTACTAAATTATTTCTTTAGAAGACCAATTTATTTGGGGTAAGCATTCCATTATTTGATTCGATTAAATATTTCATTAATCCTAAGAAATATTTGATTGAGAGAGGACAAATAAACTATTTACTTGGTTGGAAAGAATTTCTTTTTCAGTGTAGCTAACGTTGAATACACGCCAAGTGTCAAAAAAATATTTTAAAAAGTTTGTTTTCAATCCAAACAGCCTGTTCCGCTGGAATCAATAAGAGAGCTTAAAGATTGTAAATGCAATATACAGAAACATATCTCTATACGCTTGAAGAATATTTGAAAGAATATTTATTGGAACACGCAGTCGCGTTGGCAAAAAAATGTCAACATTAATTTGTGATATTTTCGAATGACGCTGATGTACCTAAAATGAATCATATGACTGATAATATACAAGAAAATCATGAACAGAAATCAGTAGCCAAGATTTGAATGATTACATTAACTGATAAGGGAAGACTCCTGTGGCGTTTGATAAAGAATATTTATTTGAATGAATTCGATTCTACCACGCGATTTAAATCGAATAAAATTTGACGTTAATGTGATCTAAAATGCACATTGTCACAATATTATTGTGATAATATCACGTAAGAAGGACTAGAATTATCAGTCCTCCGTGATATAAAAATAATCTTCTCAATTCTTACTGTTACACTGCACTCTTATCATAATCAAAACTTGACATGTCTTGTCGTATATACGACAAAACCTTGCTCTTGAAGATCTTACGCAACCTGATTGAAGAGAAAAAATCTATGCGAATGGAAAAATCAATATCAATGAATAGGATGGGATGTCGAAAGATTGTTCAAGTTTTGCGTCGAGACGGAATTCAGCTTTTAGCTGTACTTTAAGAAGTATCCCCTCGATGTAAATAAGATCAGACGTGAAAAGCGGTCAAGGTTCCACGAGTGTTGCATATTATCTTTTTGACATGTGTTGGTTAATACATGTAATACTTATCAAATAAATTGGATATTATTGAAACAATCAATAGGCTAATCATTTATGAACACAAAAAAATTGGATCAATCGTCTTTAAACAATTTTTCTACTGGATTTGTGTGGTTTTATGCGCTTTTATCTAGAATTGTTGACAACATTATCAACGAGTATAAAGTTTGATAATAGCATCATGTAGATTTCATGATTTCTATTGATCGTAACACAATTATCGCAGTGGAGTAGACTGCAGTAGACTGTAGTCTCAATAAAAATGATAACATAGATAATGATAATGGTTATGATCAATTGATCCTTGATATTACTATTTTTAATCCTCAACCGGAGTCCACGGAGCTCAATTCTCGTGCAGGATTGCCACATCAATTGGGTAAAAGTGGCGTCATTTGCATATTAATGGCACCCATTGGTGGCACATCGTGGGTTGACTGCTACAAGGACGATAACCCTGGTGAAAATCGGTCATTTCAATTGAGTTTCTAAAACGCGCTTTCTGCCTGGAAGAGTCAATTGGCGCGGTTCACGCTGTCTGGACGTTTTCCTTACATCGATAAAAAAATTTTCCCACGCTTGATGAACGTTATTTTTTCACCAGGGAATGTAGGTCCAGTATTGGCGATAAATACACATAGAAAAAAAACATTCGCTGAAACATCTGATGCGAAATCAGATTTTGCTGGGTCCCTATTACACTGAGAAAAGTGAACTGTAACCATTACCATGCGGAAATGGTAGTTGAATGACAGAAACTCTAAGTTGATGATGGCGACTATGTTATTTGGTATTCACCTTCATGTAAATGGTAACCATTCCCATGTGCATGAACATTGCTACGATTCTCCATAATATGCGAAACCAAATTCGCGAAGCTGTCCCCCAATTACTATTTGTACATGGTAATCGTTACATTCCACTTCTCTCAGTGTATTGAAGCAACAAATTTGAAAGCAAACTATTTGCCATCACAGCAATCTTATCATCTACAACGGTGATTTTTTAGCTATGACAGCGAAAAATTTGTTGCTTCTTCAGTAAAATGTTCTGGCTATTCTGTATATAATACGAAAAATTTTACTACTAGTCCAGCAAAAAATTTGCTGCTTCAGTCAATTATGTTGCTCTCCCGGCAATCCAGTTTGCTGTGCCAGGGAATTTTTAGCTAGGGTAGCAGAAAAATTTGTTGTCCTACATATAATACCTCGGTTTGCCGCGTCAGCAAATTTTTCTTTTTCGTGTAATCGGTCATGTATCGACTGATTATTGGGTCAGTGATGATCGAGGGAACATTATTTCGATTTTTGGTCAGAACTTGTGATGTTTGAACGCGGCTTTTTTCTCAGGAAAACCGGCTTTGCCCCAGGAAAACCGATCAAAAATTGACAAAATTTTTACCCAATTTATATCTGAAATTGCCGAATGGGATTATCTTGTCAAAAATTAAGTCATTTTATTTTGAGATAGTTCTGTTTGGAATTCACAGACTGTGGTACCCAGTCAAAAACTGACAAAAATTGTCCTGCCAAATTTGGACAGGATATTCCAATTAACTATTTCTGGAAAAAAAACAGGTAGAAAGTTCGTGAGCTCTTGACCGAATTTCCTGGGGAAAAAACTGTTCAAAGGCTGGAAACTATTTTTCGCCCGATTCTGCTTGGCATTTCTCGCAGGGTTATTGAGGGAGGTATGCAGTTAAGTCTCAGACTGGACCTAGTTCTAGTTCGTAAGCTTTAAAATAAGATGAAAAACTTTTTATTTTCGCATTTTTACATGTCCTGTAAGGTACAAATTTCATACGGTTAATACGGATTTTCCCCACTTTGCCTTGGATTTTCGGACTTCACCTCGTCCCTATCGTATATTTAGCGCCTCAAAAGCTCGAAGAATCCACACTTCGTCCACTGTTGCATCGATGGCCAATAATCGGCACTTTTTACACCACCTCTTTCATTTATTATTCCATACATAACACTGAAACTGTTGCTACCTCAGCAATTAATTCGCTGCTACGGCTAAATAATTAGCTGACGGAGCAAATTATTTGATATGTTAGCAAAAAATTTGCTGGTACAGGAAACAGTGAGGTAATCAAATCACATTGTGCTGTTCCAGCGAATTTTCTTTTCTCTGCGTATCTAGAACTTCTGTTAAATAGACGTGAAACTAAGGGCGGGTTCGAGGGAGAGGGGGGAAGGGCTCAAGGGCTTATGATCTCTCCTCTCAGAAAAAAATTATATCATTACAATAAATATAAATCTGACCTAAAAAAGCTAAGTTGGGTCCTGAAAGACAGATTACACGCAAAAAACTGAATTAAGTGAGGCAGCTACTGACTTTTTTTGCTGCTATAACTAAAATAATTACAGGAGCCGTCTTTGCGTGAAATGTTGGAGAAAGAATAAGAATCGTGGAGATGAGAGAGAAATGAGGAATTTTGGTTAAACACGTCTATCATATTTCGCCAAATCTGATCAAAATTGGACAAAGGTGTGATTAAATCATATTTGGAAATTTCTGAACCGAATTCATCGAGATTCACTTGTCTTTGACGATAGAAAGTATATTGGATCTAGCCAAATTCCATTGAAACACAACAATACATTTGATAACTTGATTTTCATTGATTTGTTTAACCAATGAACCTTATTAAAAATACCGGAAATGTACGGACAAGTTCAGAAAGAAATCTGGGCGGTTTTTGTCTGACTCTCTTCCGAATCTTTCCGTCATTTTTAGCCGGAAAGAGCCCCCAGTTTTGCGTGGGCTCTATAGAGCCCGTATAACTTGAGAAAAACGTATATGTGCTTTTTATATCCCAACCAGAAATTAACAACAGACGCAGTAATGCATCGGTACTGGCCAAGACTGGAAGGGTGCAGGCATTTGTTTGGGATGATAACGCTTTTCTGCATTGGGGATTCAGTACCAATACTATATTACTCACACCCAGTGCAGTGGCTGTACTGGATCAGTACCTGGCCGACATTAAGCTCTCACTTCTAGTTTATCAGTACAAGCGTAGTACCGTATTTCTATGTATCCAGTACTGATCCCGTACGTGTTGGTCAAGTGTTGAAGATCCAATACTGGCACTGTACTACACCTATTATCAACATTTGCATAATTAGGATTTTCCTGATTGGGATAGGCAATGCGGTTTACAGGCTATTTTCAGAATTCACTATGCGGATTTCTGTGACAGATTTTTAGCTGAAAGATTGGTGTTTTTAAAAAATATCTCCAGCGCCTTCAAATCTGGAATTATATCGATTTGAAGATAGAAAATTCTGACGAAATGACGGAAATGTGTTTATACGAGAAAAAAATTTGTTAATTCACCGAAGCTTTCTTGAGCGCTATAAACTGAATCAAAACGAATGATAAATGTCGATGGGTGCATTAAAAATGAATGGCTAACTTCGCTCCATGCGTCGATTCATTTTATCCAATCCAGTTTAGTTTACCCGAGTGGAAAAATGTCCAAAATTATATATAATTTTTATATAATTCAATATAATTTATATATAATTCAGATATAATTCGATATAAATTTTATACAATTTTGAAAATTTTGCCACTCGGGTAGTTTCAGATTGTAAGCCGCTTTTTAAGATTTTATATCTTGGATATTTTTTTTTTTACTGCTCAAAGACTGGTCATCGTGTTGTTCACACTCAATTTTAAAATCTAATCTGCCTCTGCAAATACGAGGGTTCAAATTCTTGATTAATTGGTCCGTGTCTCTCGGTAACGGTAATGCCACGTAAACATATGTAGGAAAAAGAAAATTCGAAAAAGCCTCTCCATTGTCTGTTCGAGGAGTCAAAACAGGATCTCTTCACGTCAACCTTTTTTACTGAATAAATAAATTCCATACAAAAACTTCGCACATGTATGAAGATGATGCAAGAATTGTGTAAAATTCTGTATTGAAAACAATTTGTACAAAATTTGTGTCCAATTTGATCAATTGTATATATAATTTATACACAAATTATAAACAAACTTGACAACATTATTTTTCCATACAAGACTTTATATAATTTTTATAAAACTTACATATGATTTTTTTGCAATTGATTTTATCTGAAAAGACACTTTTATGACACTTTACATAAAATGTTCTACTTTTATGAAAATTTCCAAAGGCAGAAAATTCAGTCAGATCATGGTTCTTTTTCAGAAAATTCTGTTTTGAATTCAATACTATAGTTTGAAATGTGGTTCCAGATTCTAAATCCAATATTTGATAAAAAAAATTATAAAAAATCTGAGTATTCGTTCACCCCTGGTTGAAAAAAAAACTCCATTGAATCTGACATAATGAAAGTTCATGAGATGGGGCCAGAATCAATGAGATTGTGATTGAAGAAATTTATAAAACTGACCAAATTCCATTAACGAATGATTAGATCAGATGTAAACAGACCAGTTACCAGACTTTGTTCAATTTTAATATGATTTGGCGAGATTCAGTGGGTCTTTTCAAATCAAGGAAGGAGATCCACTTTTCAGCATTATTTGAAATATGTGATTAAATCCAATAACTAGTAGTCAATTTTTACAATGCAATCTCATTAAATTCTATTGAATACCATTCGATTAGTCCACTAATTAGTGATATTCTTCACAGATGTACAAATCATAATCTCTTCCCTCAAGGAATTTTCCCATTGAGCCGATGAAAACTTTTCCATCGTGATGGATGGTGGACCTTAGAACGATTCAGCTTACACATATGAAAAACGAATACAAAGAAATTTCTTTTGGCACACGAAATACAGATATGACAGATAAATGAATGATGATACAGTAACATTCTGTCCACACATAAGTTCATTCATCTCTACAAGACTTTCAATAATAAAGAAGGGTGCATTGCCGCTGTCAGTCAAAGCTTGGCCCTCGAAACTAATCGAGACGTATGTTTGTGTGTTGTCAAAGAATGAAAGAAGTGTTGATTGATATTTCTTACTCTCATTTCAACGATACACTTTGGTAACTGATTAATTTTTTCTCCACATAATTCAGTGACCTGTGAACAGCTGATGAGAAGCGGAATGATTTTTTGAAATATTCTATTAGTCGTTGCAATGAAAAATATAAAATAAGATTTGTTCACCTATGACGATCGTTGAACGAACAAATTGGAGAATTCCAAAAGAGATTTGCAATGACACTTTTAACGATAAGAGAGGACTGGATTAACTGATTTTACGGATAGATACCTCGGTACCGAGGCAAAGCGTCTGACGCGATTGTCAATGAGACACTGATGATCGCTCTTCGAATACGATGAAATCGTACCAGAAAAGTGGTTTCCGTTATCGGAACTAGATTAGAGTTCTTACATCGTCATAATGGATGAAGAAGGGGATGGAAAATGTTTGTTTCTTCTATTCTATTTACATGTGCGAAACCAAGGATGCAGCAATTGCATTATGGTTGAGAATGTTACATATTCAATCGAAGATATGATATAACAACTCGTGAACAAGGAACTATAAAATAATGAATTTTCAAATTTATTCATAAAAATTTGTAAATTGAATGTATCCATCGTAGCCAAATCATTTCTCATCAAGCAAATATTAATTTCATGTATAATTATTTATTTTTATCTTTTCAGATTGTTTTTTGTCACCGCTGTCATATCAAAACAAATGAATTGAAAGATCCTATTTGAATACTATATTTGAAAATCAATGGAAGTGAGCTTGAACAATTTCTTGAAAACTAATCATAAATTCAAATAGATCTATCGCTAATACAACGACGCTAATAAACGTTCTGAAACGTTTGAGATGTGAAGTTGGTAAAATCTAATGGTACTGCATCCCGTGTATAGAAATGTATTTCTAGTGTGTCATGGAGTTGAAGTTAAGAGAATAGCCGAACTTTGACCCGATACAAATATACCGAGACGAACGGCAAGCAGAATCTCTATCAGGCCATTCGATGTCTCTTTTCATTTCTAACTCATCTCTTTTTTCGACGTAAATGAAATCGATTTGTTTATGATAAACGTAACCGTGCGCGTGAACGCATGTACTTGACTTATACGTTAACACTTGAAGATTTTACTCTCAGAGTAAATAACTTCATGTTTCTTTTAACGATTCTCGATAACCTCGGGAACTTTTATTAGGCATGATTTTTCATTTCCTTTTTTGAGCGATTAGATTTTTATAAACAAATGATTCGAGTCAGACTATGCATTTTAATATATTTTAAACAACAATACAAGGAGTTTGAAAAAATTTCTCAAAGTAATCGAGAAATGTTTATCCACTTTTTATGGACTCATTGATCATTGATCAAATTCTAAATAACGCGCAAAGCTCGAGCTTCCGAAGCATCGACATCGCAAACATTCACCCGTTTACCAGTATTTCGTTGATGAATATATTATGACTCGCCAACTGCAGGTGAATAGCGATCACACTAAAGTATAAATGTGATCGGATGGCTCTATTACAAAATGCTATTAGGAGTCGCAGTGAGAACAATTATAATAACAACAAAGTATAATCGGGCTTCTCTCAGGGACCAATTCAAATTTTTTCTATTCCTTCTTGAATATGTAATTCAATTCTGTTAACGAATAATGGGAAAGGTGAATTTTCTCCACAGAATCGCGATCGATTTTTCTAAAATCTCTGATTTTCAGGTTCAAAGCAAATTTTCCTACAATTTTCAGTTCAACATTTTGAAATTGGTATTTTAAATCCAATTACGTTTCTTGTTCCAAACTTGTAAGAACAAAACATATCATTTCATCCATTCAAAACTTTCTTCATCCATCAAATTCAGAACGAATTCAAAGATGTGTTCGGCCCACGGGGTGATCGACTGGTTGATTTGATAGTTAATAATTTTTCATCATTGGAGTAGTATGAAAATTTTGCAAATACATGCCTAGAGGGAACCAACACCCAAGATAGTCTTGAAACTGTTTATCATATTACTTCTGGTCAGATTCTGCGTTGCTGTTCCGAGAATTTATTTCTTCTTTTTCAGGAGGATATTTCAACCATCGCTCTAACTGTTCCAACAGGAGCATGTTCAGTCAACGATTCAATCAATATACCATTATTTCAGATTATTCATATTCGGTCGATCAATTACTATTATCTTAGGTATTGATATTTCGTTTCTCAATACGTCTTCAAAAAAAAAACAAAAAACTCATATTATTTTTGATCAACAATATCTTCATGGGTTTTTTTTTATTAAATTATAAATTTCAACTTCTTTTCAAGAAACAAGCCTCCTGACACAGTATTTTCCATTACTGTATATTTGATTCTCGAATTGTTCACCAATATTTCTTCACTGCGAGAGTGTGATCAAAGAGTGAGGTATTTAAAAACTTTCCTTTCGTTTCTATGATATAATAAAATGATTTTCCTCTCACTTTCAGAGGCATATAAACCGTTTTTCGACTTCTGTCATGTGCAGTTTGGACCTGGAAAAAAAAATTCAAATAAATAAAAAAACATTTTGTAAATTTTAGAATGTTTTGAATGATTTTGAAGTGTAACTACTGTTTGAAATAATCTATAATATTTATTTTCTAATATTATTTCTAATGTTACAAAAGAAGTCATTTCTACACATAATTTTTGATAAAATAACACATGATATGACACTATTCAAAATGATTGTGACAAATTTACTAGGGAAAACAAACGATTCAAAATAATTGGATTATATCTAATAACAATGTACGGATAGTAAGTGATGTGAAACAAGACAAATATCGTGATAAATGGTGGAAAACTTGACAGTATTCAGATAGTCTAAAAGCTTTCTTCAAAGTCCTTTACACTTCCTTTTTTCTTGTTATATTTCAATCCCTTGTGATCATGTAATTTTTGTATCTTATCACTTTAAACCAAACCAAGATTAACCAAGAATGAATTCAGGAATTATAAATTTCATACACACTGTTTTTCTTTTGATTATCAATTGAATTAATTATTTACTGAATTTTGAATTATCTTAATATCTCACTCTATGTAGTTTCTTCAATATTAGCATTTCAACGCAGTACTTTGAAAATGATAACTCAAATTTGTCACATCTATTGAGAAGCTTCTCAATTGCGAGAGTCTCTAACCTCAGGGGCTATAAATCAACTCATGAAAATTCATTTTCCAAGTCTCGGAAGTGATGAATTTCACCTATCGAAAACATCTTGGACCTTTACACTCTCAAATCCTCACATTCATTTAATTAAATATGCTTCGCGTTTAATATTTTACATAAGAACAGTAATGTTTATAATTGATATTAATTTTTTCAGACCAGAAAAATCTCTTATTTTGTTACAAACGTCCGGCTTTGAAAATGACGTCATCTTGTTCTCCATTTTTTCAATCTATTATTTTCAAGTTGAAAAGATGTTGGAATTAACTACATTTTAGTAGTTTCAAAGATCTGTTTGAGCAGCATATACTCGAACCATATGCATGACCATTTACCAGCAGTTTATTATGAAGGGAAATTTATAAAGTATCATTGTACACTGTTGAAATTGACTTTGATTCTATCTTTAATTTGTATTTGTGACCAAATTTTGTACTGAATAATTTCACTTCACTTCCTGGATACTGTATTTTACCTTCACCACATATGAAATGAATGAATGAATAAATTCTGGGATCATGTATGAAATATGTTCCTAGAGTTATAATAAAAGTGATTGAAATTTACCATTTCTACTGGTACTGTTAACTTTGTTTCCTTCTTCCAGGGGTTGAATGTGACTAACGTTATCTTTTCACCACCTCTATGAAGAATGATGTTCTTGACTGTTCTCACAGTTAAAAACCATATCACTAAATAACACGAAGGACCTGAAAAATAGAATTTTAGATACTTGCATGTTTGTAATAATCTACTTTTTTATTGAATGTTGAAAGTATCTATGAAAAATGTTTACATTACCCATTAAAAATGCAAAAATAGCACCTATAATAATGAACGGATTTGATTTTTCACATATCTGATCCCATAATGGTTGGTCACGATTGATTCTCAAGATGATTACTTTGAATAAAACCCAGGATACAAAGAGACAACCAACGAATTGTAAAATTGCAAAATAGTGCATTACTTGAAACCATCTTTCACCATCAAATTTATATAAATAAACATTATTGCTCACATTTGTATTTACATCTAATGTTTTGAATTCATTATTTCTTTTACATAATGTGTGTGGATTTATATTTCTTGATTTCAAAATTGTTGTACAACGCCACATACTGAACCATCTACAAAAAAACAATGGAAGATGTTACTGCACTGGTTTTAATGTGAAAATATCTTAAAACAAGACAATGTTTCTAGAATATATCGGTTTTCATAGCAATTGTAGAAGCATCGAACAGTTGCTGTACAGAGCAATATTTTGGAAATATATGAGAGGTATTGCGAGATAATTCCACAAGGAAGATTCAACTGATGTTGCAATACTCTCATATGCTCATAAAAGATCAATGAACCTGACTTATTAGTTGGGATCGAGATTCTATGCCGAGAATCCTAAATATGAAATTTGATAATTCAAATGGAAGAGTCAAATCCATGAATCTTTCGTTTGATTGGGAAGGGCACAGGGAACATAAAAATCTGTAATTACTCAGCCAATCTTACCAATTTGACAAAATATATATTTACATACAGATGCTTATCAAATTTTACCTTGAAGGTTTTGAAGGAACAGTTGAATTATTTATCTTGTACGCCGGTACAATTTGAATAAATTGTTTATGTAATGTACACCTCCTGGTTGTGATACACAGAGAAGGTAATCGATTAATTAAGACATTGACCATCATTTTCGAAGTAAACAACATTTAAACTTAAGAAGAGAAAAACAAATCTGAACCGAGATTTGTATTCTGTTGCATGTTATCAAGAATCTACATTAAAATATTAAAGTTTACTTTTGCTTGTTTATGTCGTTTATGATGGATTAGGTTATTGGTTATAAATGGCTCAGGCACAATAACAATGCCTATACGCCAATTTTAATGGATTAGGTTAGGTATTCCGAACTTGTAGAAAAGCACATGGACAGTTGCCAACAAATCTCTAGGTTTAGTAGAATTGATGAACCATGGAGTCCAATGGAGTCTCATGATTAGAATGACCAATCAAAAGAGCTAGTCGGTTCCTCGGAGCAGTGTTCCAATATTCAGTGAGCTGGGAAATTGCAACAGCTTGGAGCCTTGGGGTTAGGGATCCTTTAATAGCTAAGTTCGTTTACGGATGTCCCAAGTTACCCCAACTCGCTCCAAGTATTTTGGGTTCGCTACTTCCAGTCTAAGCAACGAGATGGTTGGTTTGATATAAGTTGGAGTAACTCCGAGCACGTAGAACGAACGAACCTAATGAGGGATCGGACAATCAGTCGCCATTAGTGGGATACTTCCGGTTTTTTCTATAGTTTAGTTAAGCATGCATAGTGTATGTTATTTTATTAAAATCATTTTTCTCAAATGTATTTACATGCTTTGTTCGAAGAATGTTTCAGATTCACTTAATTGTAAGTGATATACATGAATAAGCTGACTTTAAATATGTATCTCGAATATTTTCATAAATATCAGTACCTATCCCACTAATGGCGGCCGACCAATCCGTAATCAGCAGTTGATTGTCCGATCCCTCATTTAAGGATCCCTACTTGGGGTAGTATGCAATAAACCCAACTGGTAATGAGCCCGAATGACACACTTGAACCCGACTGGCGTTAGCTCGACTGCATTTAACCCGAATGACAGTTAACCCGACTAATTATAAAAATATAATGAAATAAAATGGAAAATTAATCGAAATCAAAGCGTAATTAACTTTTAATCTATACATCTTTACAGTAAAAGGTTGAATAAGCTTTGATTTCGATGAATCTTCCATTTTATTTGATTATATTTTTATAACTAGTCGGGTCAACTGTCATTCGGGTTATAATCCGGTCGGGCTTAAGTGCCATTCGGGCTTATCGTATACTACCACTACTGGAGCGAGCATCCGACCGAAAAAGTGGTTCGAGATATGTCGAGTGGAACAGATATAGAAGTCAGGACCTTAGATCATATACTACTGGAGCGAGCAAAGGCTACGGAGAAGTGTGGTTAGTTTGAATTGAAGATAGAATGAGAGTTCCGACTTTTAGGCTTATATCTCATTGGATGAAAAGAGAGACAACTGCCTAAAAGTCGGATCTCTCTCTCTCTCTCTCTCTCAATTTAACCACACTTATTTCTATTGAAAACATAGGCAATGCTCGCTCCAGTAGTATATGCTCTAAAGTCAGGACGATCCAGGGGGCATAATCTCGGATAGAAAATTTTCAAACGGATTTCAGCGCCGGCATACGGTAGTACAGTGAACTATTTCACATGTATACACTAACACTAATTCGAAAATCGGTGTGATTTGTTCATTGTTTGTGTTAGTTGTATCTATGGCGAATAATTCACTGTACTACCGTACGGCAGCGCTGAAATTCGTTTGAGAATGTTGCATTTGAGATTATGCCCCCTGCATAGACATAGGAAAATTAGGAACAAGGGGACGGAGCATATTGACAAGGGGGAGAAGCATTTGAGGGACGAGGCGACGAGGTAAATGGAGTTCACTTTTCATTGGCTACTGCTGGACGCAAGTGCAGTAGTTCGAATCAGTTGACATGATTTGAGTGAGGTTATGTGTATTATATTTATGGGTTATGTCGGAATGTAATATTTTGTACGTTGTCACAAATATTCTCGAGTTTATTGACGAAAATACATAATTCATAATGGTGTCGTGTCTTGTGCGATCCTGTCCAAACAGATCAGACAACCGAAATTGGAAAAAAGATATTGGACATCGTAAGAGACATGTTACCCCGGGTACTAACGCTAGCGACTGTCGCGCGCGACATCATTAGAAGAAAAAAAGAGATCCGAGTTGAAAACATCTTTCCTCTTTTTTCTTCTAATGATGTCGCGCGCAACAGTCGCTGGCATGAGTCTCCGGCCTTACTTTTCACAGGTAAAAGATTATTTCACGGTATTTGAAATGACTTTATATATTCAATATTAGAATGTGCATAAAATGAATATTAATTTATTTCATAAGGTTTCCTAAAGAAACTTGTAAACAGTGGTTAGAAATATTGGAAAGAATTGTTATTTGTCATCGAATTCATTATATTATTTGGAATAATTATGAACCAAGAAAATATTTCTTGTCTTATACGCACACGACTAGTAACGTATAGTAAGATTTCGGATTATTGTCATTCGGTAAAATAAATTTTGGTCCAACGGTGTTTCGGCCTAACGGGCTTTCAGTCCAACGGGTGTTTACCCATACAGCACCGGGAGGTTTCCTGAACGTTCAGAAGACGTGCTTGATTTCACAGAGAACGTGCAAATAACGTCTCAGGATGCTCTAAAAACGTCGCATGTATGTCTCAGGGACATGCAAATGTCTCGGTTAGTTCTATTCATGTCCCCGTGTGACTTTGTGGTTTTTCAAGGTTAGTTTTCATGAAAGTACGTTTAGAAGACATGATGAAAACGTCTGGTAGTAGATCAAAGGAACGTGCTTAGAACGTATTCAAGGATATCAAATGGGAAGGTACTCTAAATGTTTGTAAAACTTGCTTCAGCGGGACCAAAACACGCAAAACCAAGAACACGTTTTCAAAACGTTCAAAGAACTTTCTGTGCTGTCTGGGTATGTTTACCGCTCTTGGGAACTCTTTGTACTTTGAAAGAGTTCTTTTTTCAGAATTCATTTGAAATTCTTGTGTGTTATTTTGAGCCATCAATTAGTTGAATGATTTCAGGGTTTTTATCCCAAACAGCACCGAAAATTCTCAACGCGTTTTAGAAAAACGTGTCCAAAGTCCCACAGATGTTGGTTTCCAAAAGCACATTTTCCAAACGTCTTAGGAACATTCATCCAATGTGTTGGGAAGCACGTTTTGAGGACATTGTTTACACATGCTATGGTACGTTTTCGAGACGTTATATGAGAACCAAGTATTTTATCTCTAACCTATACAAATGTATATTTATAGTTTTATTAGGGAAAAGAGTACCAAACAACCATAAAAATATGTTTTGTATTGAATATTTGGAAAGATTCCTTTCCAGAAGTTCAAAACTATTGGCATAATGTAAAATATCAAGATTCACATAACCTCAAAGTTGACGCGAAACAAAATTTCACTACATGTAATGTATGAAAGAGATGCAAATGTAATTTATCAAATCTATCGATACAGGCTTCACCGCAGTTCATTTGCATCTCCTCGAAATGGAGAAAATTAGAAGATTTGGCACAAGTTTGATCTTTAACAAATTCTCATTTAACATGTTTCATAAACGTTCTATGAAAACCTAAATAAGACTATACCGGACATTTGTACATCCCTGGAATGTCTATGTGACATTTTTAAAACGTCCTGGAACATTTTTTGAACGTTCTTCTTGTGACCAAGTATGTTTCCTGAACGTCTGAAGAACGTCCCAGTGCTGTCTGGGATAGAGTTGTGCGCGCCCAATAATCAACCCGGCTCCGCTATCATTGATTAATCACTAGGAGTGTTCAATGATTTCACCAGAAATCACTATGTTTCATCCAATGATAATCCGTTGGGTTCATTACCAGTTAAGAGTGTCCCCTTAGAGCATATGCTACTGGAGCGAGCATCCCATATCAAAACAGTGTTGCAAGACGGTTCGTCTGTGCGGACAGAGAGGGCAATAAAAATCAGGAGAAGCTCTCTTTTTACTTATTCTGGATTGATTGTAACAACAGAATTAATAACACTTCCCGTTGAGGCAGCCAATGAAGATCAACTAGAAAGAGAGATCTTCCTGACTTCTATATCTGTTTCACTCGACATATCTGGAACCACTTTTTCGGTTAGATGCTCGCTCCAGTAGTATATGCTCTAAGGCTGGCCTCCCATGGACCGGAATTCGTTCCGGCGGAATGAAAATTGAGCCAATGCACAATTTTTTATAGATTTCTGATAGAACGCTCTAAAAGAAATTGTGAAAGCGATTGGTTTAAAGTCATTCCGCTGGAACGAATTCCGGTCCATGGGAGGTTAGCCTAAGGGTGTCCCCTGGTCGATTTTTCACTGGAAAACTACCAGATCGTTTCAACCATTTCACGTCATTAATAGCTAAGTTCGTTTACCGATGTCCCAAGTTACCCCAACTCGCTCCAAGTATTTTGGATTCGCTACTTCCAGTTGAAGCAACGAAATGATTGGTTTGGTACAAGTTGGAGCAACTCAGAGCACGTAGAACGAACGAACCTAATATTCAATTAATTGCAATCAACTTTGGATCAAATGATTCAGAATCAATCAAACAATCCGGGTCTGGTCTGTTTGTCGTTCAACTAACTCGTCATAAATAATCAGAACGAAATTTCGTTATCAGCCAATAAGAAACCTCTATTCAGTTTTTTTGATATTATAACAAATATAATTCATGTAAAATTATTTTGAGACCAGAGCCGGCATCTCTGATTTATTCTAGATTTTTTGATCTCAAGGTTGATGTAATTAATTGAATATTAATTGACGTAAAATGGTTAAAACGATCTAGTAGTTTTTTAGTGAAAAAATCGACCAGGGAACACCCTTAGGCTGGCCTCCCATGGACCGGAATTCGTTCCGGCGGAATGAAAATTGAACCAATGCACAATTTTTTATAGATTTCTGATGGAACGCTCTAAAAGAAATTGTGAAAGCGATTGGTTTAAAGTCATTCCGCCGGAACGAATTCCGGTCCATGGGAGGTTAGCCCTAAAACTTCTCGCATACTACCAATTTAGAACATAACCTAAAGATAAATTTCAATATTTCAGATGGCGTTAGAAATCGCGTCTCCCTTCTACCACGAACAGAGGTTTCTCGCGATGTATCGAGTGGTATTTTGAGTACTCTGATTCGTACCATTCATATATATTTCCAAAGCCGCTGATGCATAGCAATGCATAGTATAAACGATTGTTCAACGCAGCTTGCGATAAACTGACCAGTGCCTTTGTGTGTAATGAAAAATTTGGAAAAACGATCCAGTGTGAATGACTATATTAACAAATTAGAATGTACGAACTACACGGTCCGCGTAATAAATACTTTTTGTGATCGTAAATATTGTATTCCTGGTTACAGATTTATATAATGCGAAAAAAATGGATGAACGGATTAAGAATTCATTGGAATGCAGTTAAACGTAAATCCTCATCACGCCCTTAATCAAATTCTCGTTGACTTGAATGTTTTTTAAAAGAGTTTACATTTTTCGTGCGAAGACGGCTTTGTCGACCGTTGTTAATTTTGTGTGAATGGCGCATGTACGGTGTGCACAGCTCAGCTGTGTGCAATCGCGACTTGTTCCGCGCAGAAAAATAATGTATTTTATAGTATTTTTATCGGATTAAAAGTAGTGCTGGACACTGTGCTGGTGGATATTAGGTATGTGAGAGTTCATTTCCTTTGGAACTACAACAGCTGACTGTGGAAAATTTGAACAAAAAAAAAGGTACAACTCTTTTGTGATTTGGAATCGAGAGCACCTGCCGTGGGATCCACCTAAGCTCTCCAAATTTGCTGTCACACTTATTCTACTTGTCAGGCAACAGATTTTTTATTTCTCTATCCAAGTCTTTGAGCGACCACAGTTTTTCTCTCTTTTTTAACCTACATTCTTTCCAACATTTTTACATATTTTATTTCTATTTTTTTCCTCTCTATTCCCATATCAAAAGACACTGATTCGTGATTATTAGAAAAGGATGTCTTAAGGGTTAGTTGATAGAATTCGGTATGCTATTATTTTCATGATCATGTGATTATTGCTGTTGTGCTATAATTTATTTATTGGTATTATCAAATTTTCATGCTGAGTCATTGTAATTTAAATATTAATGTTAAATGCATTTCCAATTCAATTTCAGTTGTTAGTTCTTGAAAAGTATATAAAATTTTTTCTATTTGAATACTTGAAGATACAAATATGAATATTCCCATTTGATATGTCAATGAATATGTTATCAATCCAAGGGTATTCTCTGTTATGCAGGAAAATGGATTCTCGTTCAAGCATAATGACAGCACATTGCTCTTATTCGTTCTGCATTTAGCAGATATCCAAGGAGGTTTATTTTAATGTTTCAAACAAACTGGTTCGTTATTGAGGTAATTTGATTGGAAATCTCAATAAAAACAATGGAAGGAATATTGGACGAAGACAGGCGCAGGCGCCTTAGACTATTGGAGGAACGGATTAGAGATCCAAGGAGTGTTACGAATATCGATTGTTTACTAGATACAGTCCAAGCATTGGTAGCTGACTGTGATCATCCTGGTGTGAAACGTATGAAAAATATCGAAGCGTATATGCAGAGATGTAAGTGTACTTTGTAAACCATGTATCATATACATCTATGAACTGTAATTATTGAAATTATCAAAATTTCAGATGATATGGTTGCTCAGGATATTTGTAAAATGCGCATGCGTACTGATGATTTCACTTTGATCAAGGTGATAGGACGAGGAGCTTTTGGAGAAGTTCAATTAGTCAGACATAAATCTACCCAAAAGGTTTATGCAATGAAACTGCTCAGTAAATTTGAAATGGTAAGAATCTCCATATCGTTTGTGACACGAGCTTAACTTATATCCAGCATCCTTGCTCTTTATTGTACTTTTAGTCAGTCCTCAAGTAAACAAATTGAACTGCCCTGGATCGGGGTGAGTTTCTCTAATAAACTCAACTAACGGTATAATACCAAGTAAAAAAAAACTAGAATGAGGTTTCCATTCAGACTGCTGAAGAAAATGAAATTGAATATCGATACCGATGCTCATTATTTTATAATTAAAACCGTTTGTTTTTTTTCCTATAGATTAAACGATCAGATTCTGCCTTTTTTTGGGAAGAAAGAGATATAATGGCTCACGCAAACTCTCAGTGGATAGTACAGTTACACTTTGCGTTTCAAGATAGCAAATACCTATATATGGTGATGGACTATATGCCAGGAGGAGATTTAGTTAATTTAATGTCAAATTACGATGTGCCAGAAAAATGGGCAAAGTTCTATTGTGCTGAAGTGGTGCTCGCGTTGGATGCTATACATCATATGGGATTTGTTCATAGAGATGTGAAACCAGACAATATGCTATTGGATAAACATGGTCATTTAAAACTAGCCGATTTTGGTACCTGCATGAAGATGGACGATGTAAGTTTGATAATATTCATGAGAACGTTATAAAATCATTCATAACGCATCGGCTGTTGTTTCAGGATGGTTTAGTTCGATCCGATACAGCCGTTGGTACTCCCGATTATATATCCCCTGAAGTACTTAAATCACAGGGTGGAGAAGGGGTTTATGGAAGAGAGTGCGATTGGTGGTCAGTCGGGGTAGTTTTATATGAAATGCTATTCGGTGACACACCTTTTTACGCTGATTCTTTAGTTGGTACATATTCGAAAATAATGGATCATCGAAATTCTTTGCATTTTCCCGAAGAAGTTGATATTTCTCATGCTGCCAAAAGTTTGATATGTGGCTTTTTAACGGATAGAACCAAACGTTTGGGGACAAATGGTGTTGAGGAAATAAAGAATCATCCATTCTTCAAAAACGATCAATGGAATTTCGATAATTTGCGTGAATGTGCTCCACCCGTGGTCCCAGAATTATCCGGCGACGATGATACTAGTAATTTCGACGACGTCGATAAAGATGAGGGTCCCGAAGAGAGTTTTCCTGTGCCAAAAGCGTTTTCTGGCAATCATTTACCTTTTATCGGTTTTACTTATTCCGGGGATTATCAATTGATGGCTGTCAATGGTAAGGAGTCTGTAGATGGATTGGAAAATCATATGAATAATGGCAGCACGGAAGATATTAAGATATCTCAATTGGAAAGTCTGTTGGATCGGGAAAGGAGACAGGTAGAAGCTTTGGAAGCTAGACAAAGAACTTTTGCCTCTCAATTGGAGGCCATGACACGCCGAGAGACTGAATTACGTGAAGAGGCAGCCAGAGCTGATGAAGAATTGACTCTCTTGAGATACAATTGTAAGGAAGCTCAACGTCGTGTCGAACACGAGACTGCGACTCGTAGAAAAGCTGAATCCCTACTCGTTGACATGAAAAAAAAATTCGATGAGGAACAAACCAAAAGAGCTCGAGACGTTAGTAATTCGCAACAGACTTCTGAACGTGTAACTAATTTAGAAAAACAAATCAAAGAAATGCAAAGTAAATTAGAAAGGGAAACCGAAACTGTGGCCAGATTGAGAAAACAGACTATGGAACTCACGGTAGCGCGTCAAGCTTCCGAACAAATGGCAAATGAACTTCAAATAGCAAGAGCCCAATTGCAAGCTCAACGTGATTCGTTACAACAGGAAGTGGCCACATTACAGGTATGGAATAATCATTTCTTTTTCATTCGACATCAACTCATTATCATCATTCATTTAGGGACAACTATCGAAAGAACGTAGCTCCAGGTCGCAAGTTTCATCTTTAACCGCTGAATTGGAAACACGGTTGTCGGCTTTGCATTTAGAACTCGAACATAGTCGTGTCAAAGAGGAAAAAGCTACTTTAGATAATAGACAGTTGAACGAAAGAATTTCTGTATTAGAGAAGGAAGCTGCTAGTCTGACCCTTGAATTGAAAGCCGCTCAAGCTAGGTACAATCAAGAAGTTGTAGCTCATCAAGAAACAGAAAGATCTCGTATATTATCTAAAGAAGAAGCTAATTTGGAAGTTGTCAAAGGTATTTCTTTTACATATTCATCACCATATAGATACATCATTCATCTAAATGACGTTTTATCACTTTTGAACAGCTCTGCAAACCAAATTAAATGAAGAGAAAAGCGGAAGACAACGCGCGGAATTGTTAGCTCAAGAAAAAGAACGACAAACTTCGATGTTATCTGTAGATTATCGCCAAATTCAACAAAGATTACAAAAATTAGAGGGTGAGCATAGGCAAGAAGTTGAAAAAGTCAAAGTTTTGCAAGGCCAAACCGAGCAGGAACAACAGAAAAGGAATGTTCTTCAAACTGAATTGGCGCAACAGTCCTCTGAGGTCAGTAGATTACGTGCTCGTGAACAGCAATTGGTAGGAGAAGTAGCTCAATTGAGAGAAACGAAAAGACAAATCGAAGAGGAATTGCATCATTTGAAAGCTCAAAGGAACGTCGATCAGTTACAAACAAAAGAATTGCAAGAACAATTAGAAGCCGAAGCGTATTTTTCCGTAAGTTTACACTTTAAGATTCCTCTTTTTTTTTCATTTTCAATCAGTATTTCTGTGAAGAAATTATTTTTCTTTATTTTCCATTGCTAACAGACCCTTTACAAAACGCAAACACAAGAACTTCGAGAAGAACTTGACGAAAAAACGAGACTCCAACAAGAATTAGAAGAAGAGCGTAGTTCATTAGTCCATCAACTCCAATTATCTTTGGCAAGAGGGGATAGCGAGGCATTGGCACGATCCATAGCCGAAGAAACCGTGGCGGATTTAGAAAAAGAAAGAACGATGAAGGAATTGGAATACAAGGATGGAGTGGCTAAACATCATCAAGAGACAGCTTTGAAGGAACAAACAATTAACAGGCTCAAGGAGAGCGAAGGTGAATTGAAAAAATCTTTGGAACAGTATATCAAAGAGAAAGAAGACTTGAATAAACGTATGAAAGATCTTCAAGATCAACTTACTAAAGCTCAGTGTAATGCCGAAGAAATCGAAAAACTCAGTAGTAAAATTGAAACTGAACAATTACTCAAAGAGCAAGCTGTTAACAAATTAGCTGAAGTCATGAACAGAAAAGATCTTTCGTCTAGCGGTAAGAACAAGAACAAAGCATCGGCTGCGGATTTGAGGAAGAAGGAAAAAGATTGTCGAAGACTGCAACAGGAGTTGACGCAAGAGAGAGAAAAATATAGTCAATTAGCTGCTAAGTGGCAAAAAGAATTGCAAGACTTACAGGTAAGTTGCTATTATTTATTTTCTCCATTCAGTTTTCACATTCTTATACATGGATTTCCTCCAGGCACAACTCGTCGAGGAGAATCAAGCGAAAACAAGATTACAAATGGAACTCGATTCTAAAGATTCCGAGATAGAAACACTACAAATGAAGATAGCGTCTATAAATTCGGAAACCGCTAGTGTTTCTTCGGTTGAGAACGATGGCGAAGATTCTGTTTTATCAGAGCACGGTACTATGAGACTGGAGGGTTGGTTGAATGTACCCAACAAGAATATCAAGAGACACGGATGGAAGAAACAATACGTTGTTGTTTCTTCGAAAAAAATCATTTTTTATAATAGCGAAAGCGATAAAATGAATGCCGATCCAGTTTTGATATTGGATTTAAGTAAAGTTTTTCACGTCAGATCTGTTACTCAAGGTGATGTTATTCGAGCCGATGCCAAAGATATTCCTAGAATATTTCAGGTAATGTTCAGGTCGACTTCGATATGGTTTTTTTTTGTCCTTGATTGTGTTTTTGATTAATGGATATTTGTTTAGTTGTTATACGCCGGTGAAGGAGAAGCTAGACGCCCCGGGGACGAAGGGAATGCATTACCCGGAGTTGAATTACCACAACACGCCGATAAACCTGGTACGCAGCCGTTGAAGGGTCACGAATTTGTCTCGATATCCTATCATATGCCAACTACTTGCGAGGTTTGTTCCAAGCAACTCTGGCACATGTTTCGACCCCCACCAGCTCTTGAATGTCGAAGTAAGTTGACTAATGCTGCAAATGTTTTGCTGAAACAGAATAATGAATAATTATCAATGTTTATCGTTCAGGATGTCATATAAAGGTTCACAAAGAACATTTGGATAAAAAAGAGGATGCGATAGCTCCATGCAAACTACATTCCGATCCAAACAGTGCGCGAGAGTTGTTGGTTCTTGCCGGGAGTCCTGACGAACAAAAATATTGGGTCACCAGATTATCCAGGCGTATACAGAAGTGTGGATTCAAAGCGAATTCGCATGGTGACGGCACTGGTCAACGTGTTTCACCAAGGTAGCGTAACCGAACGTCTCGACGTAGCAGGAGCTTTAATAGCTCTCTTATATTGTGACGTCGCATGAATGGGTATAGAGAGAGGTTAGATTTGTTTGATTTTTCTTCCTTCTTCCATTCACCTACGTCAATCTCTCACATGCTTTGCTCTCCTTTTTTTCCTACGTTTAAATCACATCCTGATAACTTTTAATCAACATTGAAACTTTTTACTATGGATACCGTATTTCTTATTAATTCCATTCTTCCCTTTAATATCATTTTTCAACTATTACAATCCTTGTATCGAATAGGATGGAATATTTAAATAATGAGACTTATGATATACATACTGATATTTATTTTCCTTAAAATTCTAAATAAGTCAACATTCCAGAGTTTAATTTAACTTCAAGTTTTTACATTACCAATAATCAAATGCAAATATTCTATTGTGAGCCAATTACGTTTTTCACAAAAAATAATATTCGAAGTATGGATTTTTAAAGTTAATTGCAGAGAATTCCTGTTGAGGAGAGAGATTGGCAAGGGGCGTTTATCAACGAATTATGTGGCAGTTTTTCATTGAAAACTTACAATCGTTACCCTTACATGAACATCATTATCCAATGATAATTTTTGTGCTTTTAAGATTTTTGGACACTAAAATGGGTATGAAATATTCTGATAATATTTTTAATACAATTTCTGTTTTCATTAGTGACATGAGAAACATAGAAGAAAACCAATCAAGTTCCGCTATGTATCGGATTTTTTACTTACAAGAGACAATGGTCTTAGGGCGATATACAGAATTGGTCTTGATGTGATTCATCACATGCCACATGCATTGAATCGGAAAAATAAGGATTACCGTGCTATGAAGTGTTTGGATTTGTCTATAAATAAACAAACAATAAAGAACGGTATTAATTGAGAGAGAATTGTAACTGGTGGTACGAAGTGGTAATCCTACGATAATTCTAAAAGAAAAATACTTTGAGTAGAATACTTTGCGTATTCAGTGGGATATGATATAAGGAACGCCTTATCATAAATTTTCGAAACAAAAGGAGGTAACTAACAATGTTGATTGTGACAAACAACAATTCCTACCACTGAATTGAGAAATTTCTGTCGGAAACGTTCAGATGTTAACCAAAAACAGCATTATAGTATAATCAATAGTGAAAATAAAGGAAAGTTTCAAAGAAATATGCGAGAAACCCATTGTTCAGTTGGAATTTGTTACTGTCAAAATATTGAGTCATATCAATTATCATAGATTATCAATTCAAACATTTCCTCAATACTATCGTTACTCTTATTTCTTTGTATTCATATTATTTTCTTTTGAGTAATGAATGTAGGTAACACGTTTTGAACCTGTTTAAAAATCTTTCGAGTATTCTCCATCATCCCAAAATGATGCTTTATTTGTGCCAAGCTTATACCTGATGTTCGCATGTGAAATATAATTGCAAAAAATGGTTGCTCATCTACTAATCATCACATTCTCCCGCTTCTTTTATTATTTTCGGAAGTAGGTGATTTATAATTACAAATTTGCACCGCGTATGGAGTGTGAGCTTTATGATTTTCATTACATAAACGATACATAACAGCATGGTTTTTGATGAATTCTGATTTGTGTTCGAGTGGCTTGATATTAACACGTTCTTCATATGTCCGTTTGATGTTATAAATTTGATAAGATTTGTAACTGTTAACAGGGAATCCACAAGATCAGCACTGAAGCCATATTTATCGGTACAGCAACGATCTGCAACATTACCAGCTAATGCCAGTATGGGAAAGTGACCTTAGCTGATTATCAAAAATAATATATATAGGGTCCGCTTATCGATCTTTCCCTCGTTACGCTCAGCTAAACAATGGTGATTGATGTCAAAGGTTGCTCGATTCCTTTTCTCTGACTTGAAATTTGTCGATCATTGCAAGGTGTAAATATTCATTTCATAAGATTTGTTATAAATTAGATGATAAAATACTTGTGAGGTAAAAATAATTAATTGATTGAGAAAAAGTGTGTTTGTACACGTGAGTGTGCGTATGTGTGTGTATATAATAACCAATATCGATATCAAAGAGGAAGAGTGTTCCTCGAGGTGTGTGCCGCGGTCCTTTTTTCTCTTTGCTAACCAATAACGAAATCCGTTCGATGTAAACCTGAAAGTTGTTGGAAAAACAGGGTTACTAGGGATAGAATCAAGACTATTGCTTGCTTCCACAGTAAAATAAAATAAGATACAATAGAGAATAAAGTAAACTCGGCTGTTCAAAGTGATTATTATTTTATATTAATGAAAGAAGGAAACAATCGTTTTGTAGGCAAATGATCCTACTTCTTCTGATGATATTATTGATTCATGATATAACCGTGGTTCTTTCGATCTGAAGAAAAAAACAATACAAATATTTACATTCAAAAATCTAAACTTAGAGATCTATGCTGCGAAAAGCATGACGACAGATTATATCGAATGCACTGGATTTTTAGTATTATTATTTTTATAGTTACACGTTTGAATTATTTAAAGAAAAAAAAAAGAAAGCTTTATTCGGAATAATCGCGTCTTTCATCTATATAACTCACGCGAAACAAATTTTTTCTTTTTTTTTGTATCGAAACTTATCTTTACATGTCATATTTGCCATGAAGCCGATGTTGCCAAAAATGTAACAAGAAGCTTATGTTTCAGGTATCAAGTAGATAATTCTTGCTACGTGGATTCAGTAGTTGAATATAAAGAGAACAGGAAACCGATTCTTGGATTTTATGTATTATGTAAACTTGTACATTTTTAACCTTGAACTACGGAGATGGAAAACATGTTCTTGAAACAAGTGCTCTTACAAATAGTATGTATTACTATTCTTGAAATTTCAAGTTGAACACTTTGACGATCTTTTTTGTATTCTAGAAGGAAAACTTTAAGAACAATACATAGATGATAATCCTTGATAGATGCCTTGAGAAGTAATTTTTTTTTCATCGTAGCATTTACGATGGAGTTTGTGAGAATCAAATGACAGAAAATATTTGTGATTGAAAGACACAGACACGATACTAGAGGACTGTTTTAATAAGGCAGCAGAGCTATGAGCCAATCATTGTACAGTAGATATAATGTTACGCTTGTAATGTAAAATGTTTATTTCTTCTTTTCTTTTTGAATGATGAAAAAGAAATGAGTTTCTTAGTTGTAAAGATTCAATAATGAAATCATTGAGGAGGCAGACAATTTTTTGCGGTGACATATGCTGCTCAAAGGTATAATTTGGAGGAAATTGAGAAACGAGTATTAAATACTAATGCGATGTAGCCATTTGTGTTCTATCCTCGGAATATATGTACGAGTCACTGCCTTGTATTGGTGCAAAAAAGAAACATACTTTCCTAAACAACGGTGCGTCCTTCCCTTTTTTTTTTCTTTGAAATTGAAAATCTTCATAAGAGCAGCACAAAGAGTCTCAGAATTACAATCAAATCTTAATCGTGAATGGTTTAAAGGAAATATTGCCAACTATATATATAAATATATATATTTACATATATATATATATTATGTGCCTTCGTTCCATGTTTATTTTATCTTTCTGAATTTTTAATGAATTTCGCTCAACAGAAATGCTTAGAAGGAATTCCTAAGGAGAATAACATGATGACGAATGATCAGCTTGCAAGAAGAAGAAAATGAAAATGTTAGACAAAAAATTTGTTAAAGCATATTTTATTATTGTTTAGTTATTTACAATCTGTATATTATTAATTAATTATTATTATAATTAAAAGTATTTTGTAGATAATGTGGGTTCTTTTCATCAATCTGGTCCTTTAGTATTTAAAATGGATGTACATGAGTGCTTATGAGATATTTTTACACAGTGCTTCCATGATGAGATGAGTTTATTAACAATAATAATAATGAATCCGAGTGATTTGAAGAATCGTAAATCTGCAAAAATACGAGTGGAAATGAAGAAAACGAGAATAATTGGTGTTGTGTTATACGACGTCAAATTTGCCCGAACCATTTGAAAAGTAAGCAATCGCAGTTGAAATGATAATTTTCCCTGTTTGAAAGTTTGCTAATATCACTGTTTTGATTTATTTTCAGATATGTTGTGAAGGGACTTTATAAATACGCTCAATAAATCCTAGAGCTTTCATGGAAGCAACAACTATGCGATTATAATGAGTGGAAGAGCTGAAACGAGAGTCAAATGAAACTCCAAGATCACGAATAGAAACTATAAATGATAACAAAGGATGCGATAAATTTTAAGAAAATTACATAGCATTATTACCCCTATAGAATCTCATCACATGGTATTTGTTGAGATGAAGCCACATGTTAGACTGCATACACCAAGATTCGAGTCGATTCAAATCAGACTGCAGATTTTGTGCATCACTGTGAGTTTTTATAATCATGGAAAGTTTGAAGTCATCAGAAAAAATAAGATGTCTGCAGTGCTTAAAAGTCTCAGAGATATCATTAATGAAAATAATGAATAATAAAGGGCCTAGGTGAGAACTTGGCGTTACATCTGACTCGGCTAGAAATTACAATTTTTTGATATCTACCGTATCGAAATCGTCTCTAAATTTAAGAGTGTGATATCGATATCATATCGACATTGGCTTTCTGGCTAGGGAGGATACAAAAAAAGAATCGGAAAAATATTGAGAGATGCGAATTGATTGCGTACGATTTAGAATATAACTCTGTAACCAAGACCAAAAAGTTATTGCGGATCCTTAAATGACTCAATTCATTGACCAAGATAATTTGATCAACTCTGTCAAAAGCTTTTGAAATGTCTTTATAAATAGTAAAATACTATCATACGATTTAGACATTTTGTTCAAGCGCGGAAGAAACAACATGAGAAAAAATAGACGAGTTAGTTACTGCAGATGTTCCAGAAATGGAGCCATATTGGAAATCAGAAATTATTCCAGAAAACAGGGGTGTCATTTTATCGGTAACCATATTTTCAAAAATTTTTGGAATAACGTTCATAATATTAGGCGTACAAATAAGTTTTATTACAGTTTTGAAAAAATTCAAGATTTATTAAAAAAAAAGTAAAACACAGTTATTCATCGAAATAATCTCCATTGCACTGAATGATCTTCAGCCATCTCTCAGGTAACTCGGATGCCTTTCGTAAAGAAACTTTTGTCTTGCGAGGTGAGAAATTTAGCGCCCCATTTTTCCACTTCAAATGTTTTGAATCGCATGTCAGACAAATTGTTCTGCATTTTCCGGAATAAGTGATAATTGGATGGGGCTAAGTCTGGTGAATACGCTGGGTGTGGTACGCCCTGCTAAGAATTTCCCATAGAAAACGATAGAATTCGACAGTATTTTAGCTTTAGGGTGTATCGTGACATCAGATTGAGCCGATAAAGAAATTTGTCCCAATGGGGTTCTATAGTGATGAACCGATACAACGCGAATGGGTCTTTATCGGATTTTTATGGGTTTTATCGTTTCTGTTCGGTTATGCACTATAAATTGTTCTCACCTTCTTCAGTTTTATATGGTTTGATCGGAAGTTTCCCATACATTTGATACCATTTTTTGCTTATACGAGTTTTATCGTAATGCATGGGGAAGGCACGAGAGGATACCTATAGTTGTCTATCGTGGGATTCCTTTAAATAATTACCTTGTTTTCACCAGAAAATCAAATTTGAGAAATGTATCGGTATTTATCGTGTTTTCACGATACACATCATGTCAATAACTTCAAATATGATTTTTATCATTTTGTATGGGGGAACACACGAGGGGGTCCCTAAAGTTGTTCCTATAGCTGTGGATTCATAAATACATTTAACAGTTTTTTACACAAACATTTCCTCTAGTGGATTTTCAAACAAAGTTTGGAGAAAAACCTCCTTGGTTCCTTAACCGAAACTTTGATTTTCTTGTTCATGTATAAAAAGAAAGTAGCAATTTTTCTGTGAATCCATGAAAAAATTTTCCACGGTCATTCACAGTTAGATCTTGAATGATCTACATAACTACGGAAATTCCAGATTCAGAAATCACGTAGCAAGTAATAGGAAAAAATCTCTACTAATTTTTTAGTAGCAATTTTTATCGTGAAACTATGGTAGAACCCTATGAACAGGAGTAAAATTCTTCTATCGTGAATGACCTATGGAACAACGGAAGTTCCAGTTTCAGAAACCACATACAAAAAAAACGATAGAAAAATTTTTCTATCGGATTCTATGGGAAATTGTTAGTGGCGATTGCTATCGTGAAAATACGATAAAACCCCATAAACAGCCGTAAAGTTCTCTTATCGTGAATTACCTACCCAGATAGAAAACCATGCCCTAAATATTTTGTAACATAATGTGACGTAAACATACTATCATAAACTTCGTTCAGCTTGCAATGATGCACAAAATGTAAACATTATGTCTTCATTATGGTACCATCACCTCGTTTTGCTACCAATAACAATGCTTTTTGCGGAAACACTTTGGTACCATGATGCAAACATTTCTTGGCGTGCATGTCACAATTATGATGGCATTATTGAGACATTTTTATATCTGGGTATGGAATATCGGGAATTCCAGTTTCAGAAACCACATACAAAACGATAGAAAATTTTTCCTATCGAATCCTATGGGAAATTTTTAGTGGCGATTGGTATCGTGAAAATACGATAAAACCCCATAAACACACTATCAAAAATAATACGAAATTTTGTATCTGAAAAGATATTGAATTTCGTAACGAGCTATGATATGAAATTTCGTTTCAAAACTGATCCTAAATTTTATAACAATGATACAAACACATATGGCCGCATGTATTGACATGATCAGGGGCAGGGGGTGCAACTCACCTAATCACCTTCAAATGTTTCGCGAAACGTTTTGTCACCACAATAAACTTCACTTGAAGTCCGTGAACGGCGCTGTCTGTAGCTAAGTCAAAATCACGTGATGTTTTTTTTTGTACACTACGTACGTGATACGATTGTCAGTATCGTCATTATCATATTTGGTTATGTGACATATTCAAGAATTGTATGTATATATCAACACCATGATTGATATGATTTGTCAAGCGATTTCAAATGCAAAATTAGGCGCCGAAAAATTATCGTATCGGGTGACTTTTTCTGATAGTACAATCAGCGTCTCTTGCGGACAGTTTGGGAAATATCGAATGGTGACAAAACGTTACGTATAGTTTTTATCGAGTTGCACCTCCCTGGACATGATACAAAATTTCGTAACACTGATATACGTAAAAAACTTCGTATCTGTGTTATGAAGTTTTGTACTGATTTTTCTAACAGTGCAGCCGTAAAGTTCTCTTATCGTGAATTACCTATGGAATATCGGGAATTCCAGTTTCAGCAACCACATACAAAACGATAGAAAAATTTTTCTATCGGATTCTATCGGAAATTTTTAGCAGGGGTACAGCTTCCCATCCAAGCGCTAGTAACGTTTCCTTGACCGGTTTACCCACATGAGGCCGCGCGTTGTCATGGAGCAGTTTTACTGGACGTTTTCCTTTGCCAGAAAATGGACGTTTCTTCTCAATTTCTTGATTCACTTGCATCAATTAATGACAATAGCGATCGGCAGTAACTGTTTGACCAGGTTTGAGAAGTTCATGATACAGTCCGCCTCTCATATCCCACCATATGTACAGCATGACTTGGTTACAATGAACATTGCGCTTTGGCGTGGATGTTGTCGGCTCGCCGGAGTCAACCCAATGATATTTGCGTTTTGGATTATCAAAATACATCCACTTTTCATCGCCGGTCACAATTTTCCACAAGAAAGACTTTCTATCTTGCTTGTTGCAAAGACTCACACAAATGTTAAGACGACTGTTTTTATTTTCTTGAGTCAGAAAGTGTGGTACCTACTTTGTTTCTTTCCGAATCTTACCCATTGCTTTTAAACGATGAGAAACAGTTTGTTGAGTTACTCCAAGCTGTTCCGCAAGTCTGACAAGGGTTTTCATCCAGCAACGCTTGCAGTTCCTGATCGTCCACCTTTACAGGAGGCCCGGTGCGTTCACGGTCACTAACGTCGAAATCACTCTCTTTGAATCGCTCATACCAATACTCACATGTACTTTTAATACAATGTTGTCTCCAAGAACGGAAAATATCGATTCACACGCTTTCCTAACACTTTTTCCTTGATGGAATTCATAGCGAATGCAGTGCCTAATAAATAGCTTATCGGTCTGCATGTATAATTCACAGAATTTCTAGATCATGTTTATGACTCCTTTACGTTTCGATACTACACGAAAAAAATTTTAGGACTGAATCAAAACAAATGTTCGTACTGAAAGAGTTCAAATGTAGTTTGAACAGTAACAGTGCAACTTTTGACTTGACTCGGTTGAAAAATTGAATTGTAAAAGTTGAAAATAACATCGAACTCTTATAGTCACATTATGCAGGCCATTAAATCCAATAGTTTGGCGTGAGAGAGTCCGATCGCTTGAGCTCTCGCGGTTCGACGCAGCGCCGCGCTCTCTCACGCCAAACTATTGGATTTAATGGCCCGCATTGTGTGACTATACGAGTTCAATGTTGTTTTGAACTCTGAAGATTCGAATTTTGAACTTGCATAACCAAAAATAATTGAACTGCTAGAGTTACATAAATTTCGAACTCTCACAGTCCTAAAATTTTTTCCGTCTACATATCAAGTGCCATCTATCATAAGTGAGCGGAACCTTTGAAGTAATTTAGAATATCTGTTATGATACAAAATCAAAGTGTCCTAAAACTTATTTGTACACTTAATATTAACCGTTCTATAATTGAGGGTCCCCATGCAATAACCACGTAGGCGCTCGAGAAGCGGCATAAGTATTGTCCAAGCCATGACGTGAAGGGTCGAAAAAAAAATTCGGAATTTCGAAAATCTAGAAATACTGGACAATAGGGCTTGAAAAATGAATGAGTCTCCGTTTACGATTTTTTTCTAGGATCAGTAGTTTTCGAGAAAAAAAATAAAAACTATCTATTCTTCCGCACCACAAATCAATGTTTTCCAATATTGAACTCGTTCAAACTCGGTCATTTTTCGATGTATCTTGATGAATCTTGCGGATTCTGATTCGTAAGACTTCCCCGAAGACAACAGCGTATAAAAAATTCATAAAAGTTGATAATAAATTACCAATTTTTTAATCCGAAGTGAAAACCCTGTTTTTCATGCTTTGCATTGAAAAAGTGTCAGGGGAAGTATGAGCCACAAAAAACTTCCAGCGACAAAGTTGTTCACCAGTATATGGACAAACTTTGTGGAAAGTTTCAGATCGATTGGACTCTTAGTTCGCGAATTACAGCGGTTTATTTATTAACGCGCGACCGAAATTTTTCACCATTTTGCGTCATTCATCAACTAAATATCAAGGTCCGTAGGAAAGATTGTGTTCGCTCAATGTTTGAACCTGGGTTTTTGTTTTTGGGATCAGAAAATTCGAATATAGAACTATTTTCGCAAAATTCTGTATCCATTTCTCTTGAATGAACAATTCAATGGTTTATAACATTATGGAAATACTATTGACCAAAGAGAAACATTTTCTTGACAACAAAAGTTTCTTATCCTGTGATAATTAGATTTTGTACACAAAAATTTTTATCAAAACACTTGTATTTTCATGAGTATCATAAGTATATTTGAATAAATTCACATGGCCTGTATTACATCAAGTATCAAATTTTTCAAACAACACATTATACAACGAACAAACAACACGTGTATTGTTTTTTAAACAATACATTTTATGATACATTTTCCTAATACGTTTGCAATTAACTTTGTAATGTTATGCCTTTCACAAATCGATTATTTTTACACCTTTTCCCCAACTTTAGCTATTAATGCATCGAACAATTCTTTTCCCTTTGGAGAGAAAATAATTTAAATCATTCTGTTCCTCTTTAGAAATGCCCACTGGTTCAGTGAGTGGTGCTTCGTCTAAATGCTGTACGGTTGATGATTGTTCTATGGAAAAAGGTTGTACTGTCCCGATTTTCATAATAATTATGTTGAAACTCTTCTTGTCAAGAAAATGTTTCTCTTTGGTCAATAATATTTCCATAATGTTATAAACCATTGAATTGTTCATTCAAGAGAAATGGATACAGAATTTTGCGAAAATAGTTCGATATTCGAATTTTCTGATCCCAAAAACATAAACCCAGGTTTAAACATTGAGCGAACACAATCTTTCCTACGGACCTTGATATTTAGTTGATGAATGACGCAAAATGGTGAAAAATTTCGGTCGCGCGTTAATAAATAAACCGCTGTAATTCGCGAACTAAGAGTCCAATCGATCTGAAACTTTCCACAAAGTTTGTCCATATACTAGTGAACAACTTTGTCGCTGGAAGTTTTTTGTGGCTCATACTTCCCCTGACACTTTTTCAATGCAAAGCATGGAAAACAGGGTTTTCACTTCGGATTAAAAAATTGGTAATTTATTATCAACTTTTATGCATTTTTTATACGCTGTTGTCTTCGGGGAAGTCTTACGAATCAGGATCCGCAAGATTCATCAAGATACATCGAAGAATGACCGAGTTTGAACGAGTTTAATATTGGAAAACATTGATTTGTGGTGCGGAAGAATAGATAGTTTTTATTTTTTTTCTCGAAAACTACTGATCCTAGAAAAAAATCGTAAACGGAGACTCATATTCATTTTTCAAGCCCTATTGTCCAGTATTTCTAGATTTCCGAAATTCCGAATTTTTTTTTCGACCCTTGACGTCATGGCTTGGACAATACTTATGCCGCTTCTCGAGCGCCTACGTGGTTATTGCATGGGGACCCTCAATTGAGGTGCCGGGAAGAATAACTCGCTTAGCGCTCGGAACGCATCACATATTTGATCCAAACGGCCCCGTCGGAGGTCGGAAAAAAAAGGTTCGAATTTTGAAAATTAAAAAATACTAGGTCATAGAGCTTGGAAAAACAAGGTCAGTGTCCCTTCACCATTTTTTTCTAGGATGAATAGTTTTCGAGAAAAAAAATAAAAACTTCACATTTTTTCATACCAAAAATCAATGCTTTCCAACATTGAACTCGTTAGATATCATTCATTTTTCAGCGAATCGGAATAAAACTTACAGATTCTGATTTGTGAGACTTCACCGAAGACGACAATGTCGAAAAGATTTGTGAAAATTGATAATAAATTAATTAATTTTTTATTCGAAGTAAAAATCACGTGTTTTATGCTTTGCATTAAAAAAGTGTCGGGGGAAGTATGAGCTACAAAAAACTTCCAGCGACAAAATTGTTCGCTAAGGTATTGACAAACTTTTTGAAAAGTTCCAGATCGATTGGATTATTAGTTTGCAAAATACAGGTATTTTTTTATCAGCGCGCAACGGAAATCTATCACGATTATGCGTCTTTTACCGGGTGACTATCAGGGTCCGTAGGAAAGATTGTATTCACTCACTCTTTCAACTTTTGATGTTTTTTTGGGTCGGAGAATTCGCATGTCTAACTATTTTCACGAGATTTCATTTCCTTTATCCATGTTTTTGTTATAAAAAATTTGATTGAAGTTACAGAAAGAATAACTCGCTTAGTGCTTGAAATCACGTAGAAGAGTGATCATATTGGGCAATAAAAACAAGTAGGTGGAAACAAGTAATAAAAAATATACATATTCAGACTCTTGTAAGTAAAACTTCCTATTTTGACACATATTTCTCAAGATGAAAATAATCAATCAAAAACATTCTCGGTCTCAAATCAATAGTTAATGTAATCGTGAGGTATGTTTTCAAAACATACGTTTTCAAAAAATTAATTAATTTATTATCAATTTTCACAAATCTTTTCGACATTGTCGTCTTCGGCGGAGTCTCACAAATCAGAATCTGTAAGTTTTATTCCGATTCGCCGAAAAATGAATGAGATCCAACGAGTTTAATGTTGGAAAGCATTGATTTTTGGTATGAAAAAATGTGAAGTTTTTATTTTTTTTCTCGAAAACTATTCATCCTAGAAACAAATGGTGAAGGGACACTGACCTTGTTTTTCCAAGCTCTATGACCTAGTATTTTTTAATTTTCAAAATTTGAACTTTTTTTTTCCGATCTCCGACGGGGCCGTTTGGATCAAATATGTGATGCGTTCCGAGCGCTAAGCGAGTTATTCTTCCCGGCACCTCAATTTCTCACGTCAGAACGGTCACCAGATTTGGAATTGGAGTAATTAAGCTTGATTCTCACTGAAAAAGAAATATGCCAGAGGATAAAGAACGGTTAAAAATCAACCACACAGGCCGAGTAATAATGAATTCGCAAGATTTCAGAAAACTAAAAAAAATACCATCATCACCCCACATAGGACAGTCGCCGAAGAATTGCGTCGCATCTCCGTAGAATTGAGGGAGAAGAAAGGGAGCGGTGGATATTACGTGGTACGATGGAGAAGCAACGTAGAGGCGACGGAGAAATGTCCGTGCCGTTTTTGGGGCGGACATTTCTTCGTTGCCTCTACGCTGGTTCTCGATCGTGCCACGCTGTATCCACCGATCCCTTTTTTTCCCTGAATTCCACGGAGAGGCGACGTAGGTGTCCTGTGTGGGACTAGGACTAGGAGAAGTCTTCAAGAATAAAATTTGATTTAAAACCTCACTGAGATCGATGTATAAATCGGAAAGATTCACGAAGCAAACAAAATCCTCCCCCCATCATCCAACGATTCTAATAAAATATTTACTAGTCCTTCTGCATTTTGGCACCGGCGATCCAAGAGTCCCGATGCACTCCCCTTTCTGAATTCCTTGCAAATTGGTTTGGCATCTTTGGCAGGATCAGGATCACATTTATACATGAAACCCATGTATTCACAAATCATTCAATACTCAAATATTACAGGATGTTTAAAACGCCGGTATGAGAAATCCGTCTATAACAAACATTTTGGTTCATACACCTAGAAGTTTATGACTGCGTTTATTTGTATTTATAATCATGTTTACATCTTGAACAAAATAACAGCGGGAATCGTTTGATGGTTCCATTTTCATGTAAATATGTAATGAATTATATCATAATCATTTTCAAAAAGTTTACGTATCAATAACAAAAAAAAATAATAATAAAATTATTCACAATATTCATCAATCACACGTCTGAAGAGTAGTCAGGTAAATGAGGTGCATACATGTACAAGTTATTCAATCAAATTCTAAATTATGGAAAAAGATATATATAAGCGTATTCATGTATACATATTTTAACGTAAAAGTAAAATAAGTGGTTTTGCAAAATTGTGCCATTAATGATGGAATATAATGTTTATAAAATCAATATCATTCAAAATGTTATATCTTTTTTATTGGAAATAATAGAATTGATTATCCCTTGAATCCAATTTTGCCAAATCAGTTACAGAGTTTGTATTTTTAAATATTCTCAAGCTTGTTTCCGTTTCGAATTTCCGTTGGATTTGTTCGCTGGACAGACCATCACTCTCAATTCTCGAAATATGTAAAATTTGAAGAATGATACACACGTTTTAAACACCGAAATTCTGTTGGAAATTCAAAGAATAATTTGAATCTTTTTTTTTTGTATTTTAAACGCTACAAAGATTTGGGGCTTTATTTACAAATAGATAAAATATCTATCTAATGTATACGTTATATGTAAAGGCAATATTATTCAATACATTCGATAAACACATGCATGCACGTCGGCGCGGGGATGATATCAGAGCGGAAGATTGAGAACAGATATAATGTAATAATTTCTCGATACGATCGTTATAAATCCTCACTGAATTACTGACAATTCATACGATCACAAACAAGAAACATTATTTTGGTATTTTGATTGAATAAATACAGACTTACCAAGTAAAAAATGATACAAGATATAACACGAGGTTGCGATTTATTCAATGAGAATTAATTTTTTTGATACAAATGATGCTTGAATTTTGCAAATACGTAGCGAAATCGAAGAAGAGAGAAATGTATTCTTCGGTTGTATTTTATATTCGTCAGCCTATATTCATATATCTGAATCAGTATGTGTATAGTTGTGTACGTTTATTTCAATTTCGATTGTTAACGATAAAGCTATAAAAATGTAATTTTTTGTTGATTTCAAGCCGAGGTTTATTATGCTCTTATGTTCTCATAATTCGAATTTGGCGAGCGAAACTGATGTATCTTTTTTCTTTTATTTCCAAAATCAGATCGTTTCTTTTATTTATTTTATCCAAAATTATGTGCACATTTGTTCATATCGTATTGCTGAATGAGCTTTTTGATAAGACTGCGCGGTCTCATAGAAATCATGTATTGTATATATCATTGTGAATTATTTACTGAACTTTTGACGGGTGTAGTCAAAGTAATATAGTTATGGAATATTCGTCTTTAAAGAAAATCGTTCAACGAGTCATCGAATGTCTAACGAGACTGCGCAATCTTGTGGCAAAGGATTATTTCCTTACAAGAGAAACCAGACTTCGGTTCGTCATTTTCAGTCTAGATTTTGTTGACTGTTGATGATTATTTCGCGTAGATGTGGAATTCTGCTGTTGCTGCTCCCTAGCGATTTGCTTTTTCTTCAATGTTTCCTGCTTGGCGCCTCTGCGGAAATTTATGAATTTGTGAAAAAGATTGGTTTTTCGAATTCGCAGGAAAGCCGGAATGAATACTCACAAATATCGAGTGAGATCTTCAACATCGACGAGCATCGAATCTTGCTCCATATGCAAGTCGTCTCGTCTCAAAAGACCTTCCACGAGGGCTTCGTTTAAAGTAGCGATTCTCGCATGAAGATCATTCGCTACGACTTGCAGTTGAGCTACGTTCAAGTCTGTGAGAAGTACACGGGATAATCTACGTCTGCTCTCACCTAGTTGAACACCGACCTGTACAAATCAAGGTTGTAAAAATATATATCAATTGAGAAGAATAAATGAATTTGAGGAATAAATAATATTACCTTTTCCAGGCTGGATCTGACCATTTCGGTGATGGGACTTTGTTTGAGTCTTTGTCTTTCAACCTCCATTTGCATATGCGCCATCTCCTTAGCTTGGGCGAGGGCCATTCTCGCTTCGGTTTGTAATCTCGCTTGTCGCGCGAAGAAATCTGCTTCGTCTATGGGCGCAGAGCTTGGACCCCAAGTATCCAGTCTTAAAGAAGGTAAACTAAGCACTTGCGGTCTCATCGCTGCTTGCTTTTGTTTGGATCCGTTTACAATTGGAGTTGGACCCGGAGATGTATCGTTCTCAGAATTTGGAGATTCCGTGTCCGAGGGTGTTTCGTTCATGAAGCAGATTTGTAAATTCATCCCTGTAAATGAAACATTAATTTATGAGAAGTTTAAACCACTTGGTAACGTTAAAATATCAACGAATTCATTGAAAAATTGTACCATGCACTGAAAATGGTGGAAATTAATGTTCATCTGACACTAACCACTTTGAAGACGTGACTGGAGACTCGGTTTTCTACCCCTTTCAGCGCGCAAGTCCTCCGCGTCTGGCCCCATTGCCAGTCGTCTCCTGATTTCCTCTCGATCATTCCGTCGCTGTGAACAGACAATGAAGCATTTTTGAAAATTCAAAGGTTTCCAAGAGAGAGAACAACCGTTGAAATTTTCATTGTCATTCATACAACAAGTATACTGTAAGTCGAGTCATTAATTTGAATTGGATATCAATAATTTGACGGTTAATTTCAATTTCGAAGAAATTGAGAAGTTCGTTGATCGATTCAGGTGGTAATTTATTCTTAATAGAGTGTTTCTAACAACACTTAGAAATACAATACCGTGCCATTGATCTTTCATGTGATCAAAAATTCGCACCTGAATAATAGATTCATCATCAGTATTTCCTTGAATGATTCTGTCGAATCGTGCTATCACGTCTTCTCTTGCATGATATATTTCATTGCTCTGTTCTTCAAGCGGCGGCGAAAGCGCCCCCGGTACTTCAACTGTCTCTTGTAGCGGCTCCTTATCCTCTTCCTAGCGATGATATATGTGTGTCAAATACCAGACAAGTCCGATAATCAACGAGACGGAACTATTGTAGCTTTTATGAGCATTTTTTGATGTCTTATGATTATTTTCAGTCGAATGAAACGGATGTGTCGATTACACGGGAGTAACATTTGAGTCAGGAAATTGAAATCTGTATTTGAAATACCCCTAACAGCACAATGTGTCTCTGGGACGTTTTCTGAACGTTCTGAAAACCTCTCCTACGTTCTATAAACCTTCCATAAACGTTCCAGTGGCACGTTGTGCTGTCTGGGACAGGTCTACAGCATGCGGTTAAACATCAACCTTGTCGTGATTTTACTTCCGTTGAGCACTTTTTCCTTCCACCCGTCCAAAGAATGATTCATAATTACAGTTGAATAACCGACAAGGTTGTTTCCAGTTTCTACTGTATTTGGATATTGGAAACTTGATTCACAGTTCGTTTCACATTTTATTTCTGTTTCTGTATTAATAATGATTTTAGAGTGTGATACTTTAAAATATTAGAGCAATGATGATGATTTGATTTTTCATAAAGGATCACAGTTATTCACAAATTAGTAACTCTCATTATGTAAAGAAACTTGAGAATGTAACCAGGGATGGGTTCTGTACACGTGCGATAAGTAATATGCGTTAACTCTGCGCAGATTATGCATAGAACATGTAGAATGCGCAGAAAATGCACAAAATGCATAAAACATTGTAAAATTAATTCTAACTTGAAATTCAAAATTTAGAAATGCATGAAATATATGTTTATAAGTGCTAGAATGAAACAAAATTCACAGTTCTAAAATTATCACCCAACTTGACCATAAAAAAAAAGGATGCAGAAAACTCCTTTTAGTTATCTGCGTTATCAGCATGGATTTTATACGCACATTATTCCTTGCATAAAACTTAACGTATTATGCGTACCCAACCCTGAATGTAACTGCATACTTAGATCTGGATCGAAGATCATCTCGGATCGGCTCGAAATTTCGAGCCGATCTTCGAGCCGATCTCAATAATTTTCAACGATCCGATCTTCGAGCAGAGCTGAAAAAATTTCAGTAGATCCGGGTTTCGAGCTGAGCCAGAGCTATGGGATCGACGAGCTAGAATTCGTTACTGAGAAAATTTTCTATCAGACGAAGGATCCTGGTAGAGATCGACCGAAATTTTTTGCCGAAACTGACTAAAATTGAAGCTCTGATTATTGGTTTCGGAAAAAACTTGGTATTGGACGTTGGAAGTGTAGATAAGCTCCTTAATAATGCAATTATCATACTTAAGATCACATATCAATGTGATTAATGAAATAATTTCAATTTTCGGTTTAAATTTTCGGCTAATGCTTGTCGGCCGAAATTGTAAACCGACAATCGCAAGTATTTTGTTAATTACAATGGAATGTGATCGTAAGTATGATAATTGGATTATTAAGGAGCTCGTCTACACTTCCAACGTCCAGTCCTAAGTTTTTTTCGAAACCAATAATCACAACTTCAATTTTAATCATTTTCGGCAAAAATTTTCGGTCGATCTCTAGATCCTGGTTAAGAAAAACCATTGATTCTCGCCAAATTTCACTGAATCTCGCAAAACCTCATTGAATCTTGGACAATGTTCTGATCAAATCTCATGAAATTTCATTTGTCAGAATCGGTTTATGAAACAATATTGTGTTTAATGTTTAATTAGTAGCAGGGTCGATATTAAGAAAATATGCTTATAAAGTGGATTTTTCTTCATCGCCAATCCTCTGAAGATGGATTTAACGATATATTTATCTATTTATTCATTGGAAGATGCATTCATGGAGTTTTTATAACTAACATTTATGAAATTTGATTTGCCGAGTCACATAAATTTTGAGAAAACGTTGTTTTATACTTAAACTTCAAGAGCTTCAGAAATACAGTACAGGTCAAAAGTTTGAATACACCCAAAGGAAAAACAATTTTTTCAGTTGATGTGTTTGTTTCAGGAAATCGACTTACTTTATTTACATAAGTTTATTTTGTTTTATATTTTTCAGACATTTTTTGATTATTATTCATGTAGTTTATATGAATTAAATCAATTTCGAACAGCGAAGATGTAAAAATGTTAAATGTCTTTGGGTTAATTCAAACTTATGGCCTGTACTGTATGCTCTTTTCCAAGGAGCCCCCGAATGCAAGAATTTTTTATTCGCGTTTGTTTTGAACGAAGTAGGATCGTGAGATCTTCGATCTAGCTCGACGATCTTCGAGGCAATTCGAGCTTCGATCCAAGCAGTGGATCTATCGATCCGATTTGCGAGCCCAGCCTATTTGTCAAAAGCAAGAGCCAAGCCCGAGCTCATGCTCAAAACTCGGATTAGCTCGAATCGCGGCAACACTATGCATACTTGAAATTGAAATAAGAGGAGAGGTGAGTGAAGAGTTCTGGTTAGCAAGAAGGGTGAGATAGGGACATCCCTCGAGCCCAGAGCTATCCAATATTTTGATGGAAGACTGGGAGCAATCATTGGCAAATGCAGGTGATACAGTACTATTGGCAGAAAATGAAGAACAAATAGAGGGGGAAATTGGGTTCTGAAGAGGTATTGTGATACAAAAGAACTTGAAGATGAATATTGATAAGGAAAAAAGTGGTGAGGTTCAAGAAAGGGGTGGGGGGAGAATAGATAGTGGAATGGTAATAAAGTAGACAAGTAATAGAGGAAGTTAGAGAGGTTAGATATCTGAGATCCTGTTGAAAGGACCCGGATTCCCACCCGGAACCAGTCGAATTTTCACCAAGGACCCGCGTTGTCCTTCAAGGTCCCGCACAGGATCTTTCAGGATCCCTTGGGGTCCCGGTCGGGACCACTCAGGGGCCTGTCAAGTGGAAACCCTAATGGCCCGGACCCACAACCTGAGGGACTCCTAATGGGTTTCGCATAGGACCTGAATGGGCAATGCGGGTTCTTTTTGGGAAACCAGTTAGGAATTCGGGTCCACACGCGAATTTCGCGATCCCATCCATCCGGGAATTTTCCACAGGATAGGACGTGTAATGCGAAAGAATGGAGGAGAAACGCAAGACCGTGTGAAACAAAAGTCTTATAAGCGATGAGTAAGGCTTGGAAAATAGAAAAGAGAACATTCTGAGGAGATTGGGAAAAAGATTCGGGGGTTCGATTGTCTGGTGCTGAGCTATACACTGTTGAAAATTTCTTGAAATTTTATGTACTTTTCATGTACATATGTGAATGAAAATTCAATTTTTGTGAACTGAAATAGGAATCCAAATACATGTTATTGAATTTTCAAGTTAGAAAAAATGTAAACTTTAAATTTAATCATGTCTGTAAAGCCATCTACCTGAAAATAACAACGGTAATCCAAGTCGGTTTAGATTTGAAAAAAAAATTAAAAATGCTCATATCTCAAAAACCAATCTTCAAAAAACGGGAAGTTCTTGCATTATGGCTGCAAAATACGCCATTGAACTACAATTTTCCTCATTTGGGTCACCCCGTATACTAACGCTTTGACGAAGCCATCCACGTATCCATTTCAACTATGTACTATTCAGATCACACGGTTTGTTTAGTGTTTCTACATCGCAAGTACATCTTGATTGACAAGTTTGAAGAATGAACGCAAGGTCATTGGGCAGCAAAATACTTCCATCCACATAAGTGGCGGTGGCTTGAGTGATAGAGCTTCGACGTCCGGTTTCGACGCCCCGCGTTCAAATCTTGTAAAGGTGATTTTTTTCAACAATGGTCATTGAATTTTCAACCATGATTTCTTTCAACAACCAAGAACATGTTCATGAAATTTGAAAAACTGGTTATTGGATTTTCAATACTACTGTACATTATTTTTCATTTACGCGAGTGGAAATTGCTTCCATTACTTGTGATTGAAAATTCAATCAGAAATTTATCATAGTGTAGCGCGGAAATTTGAAGTTGGAAACAGAAGAAAGGGTGAAGAGATTACAGGAGAGGTGAACGAAATGGACTTTCGGACTTGATCGAAAAACAACAGGATATAAGAGAAGAGAAGAGATATAAGATATATAAGAGAAGAGAAGAAAAGAGATAAGATGGAGACAAAAATGGGAAAAAATCTTGGAGTTTTAAAATGAAAGTGAGATCAGGAAAGGGAAGTGAAATAGTGAGGTTAGGCTGGGAGGGAATGAATATGAGGGGTGCTAATTCAAGGTGAGAAGTGGAAAAAAAGGAAATTTTTGAGGAGGGAGAGTATTCAGTGGAAAAGGTGAAGAGACTAGGGGAGGAAACGGAAGATGAATATGAGGAATTAGAAGCTGCAAGATCAGGAAAATTGAGGGAGGATAGTGGGTTCGAAATATAATGAATGGACCATGGGAAAACAAAGGTATTTGAAACAGAAGGAGGAAAATAATGAGAGAGGAAGATGAAGAAAGGATGTGTAGAGTATGTGGGTGGATAAAATTGGTTTTCAATGGGTTTGAATCAATTTTCTGAATTCAACATCAATGAAATTCTTTAACCGGTGAAGTGCATAGTATGGTTTGGGGATTATTTTAAAAACAACGACATTGATTTGCAAGAGTGAATAGAGGTGTCTTATTTTCTAAATATAAGAAAACATCCGAGAATTATATTTTTTCGAATTCAAAAGAAAAATCTGTTTCTAATTGCAAATTCCATGAGATTTAGAAAAAAATGCAGAAAACATTACAGTGAATTTATCATACCACTTCCTTGAATTGAATTCAATTTAAGGAAGAAGCTTGATTATTGGGTCATTACCCGATCGTACAACGACACCAACACCGTCAGGAAACAATTTATCGAGTAGTCGTCGGACTCATTCTCGATATCATCGTATTGTGCGAATGAGAATTGTGTAGTGCTCGACTTTTCATGTTACCCTCGTATTATCGTTCAAGGGCCAATAACGATCCATTCGAATTCTGAAGATAGTGATTACAAATATCGACTCACGGTATCTGAATCGACGTACGTGAAGGTATAAAGGTCGGTCAAGAATCGTGAATCCTTTTTGTAATGTCTTCGCGATTTGCTGCTGCTTCCCATTGCTCTTTTTCAAATATGCTTTGTACTTATTTCTCTTCAAATACCTCGATACATTGTCATCGTTCTTCTTGTTCCCAGAAATTCCTAATTCTTCGTATAAAACATACACTCAATAGCATCTTTGATATTTATATTGTGTTTAGAGTTCAGTGAATTTTTGTTTCTTCTTTTCCTTCGTTGATTGAAAATCAACTACTGTGGAGGAAGTAAAATTTATCGTAACTGGAGATGAAACCAATTTATTCGAAAATTTCAGTACTTGAGTGCCGAAAAAGTATATTACAAAAACAATTATAGAGAATTCAAGTAGCTGCAGTTGAAATTTTGACGCTGTCACGAAACTCTCGTTCAATGAAAATTTATTTTTACAAAATTCCAATATCAATTTCATTCAATGGTGAAAATAAATTTCACGTTATTTCAAACTCTCTTCGCAGAAAAATAAGGAAAATCTGAATTATCGAGAATCACTTTGATGAAAATGAAGCGTATTTCAGAGGATTATGAATATTTGTTTCGTGTGCGAATTGTTTTAATCGTTTGATTCATATAATTCATTGGAGGGAAAAAATGTCTCCATCTGATTTCTTTCACTATTGTTTTCTAACATTAATTTTGAAGAGAAAATTGTGAACGTCTGTTCAGGTGGTGTTGGAGTTTCCACTGTGGCTCTAGATTACAACATCCCTGCTGAAAATCTTGCTAGGAACATCAAGCGAGAAGATTCCATTAACTTCCGAAGATTACCACATTCTAATCCCCAGTGAAATTTCTATTAAGATCGATGCTACGGATGATTAAAGTCGACGTTATCGAATGAAACTTGGATTGTTTTGTCAAAGCGCATATTAGATCACACCGCACTTTCTCTCCCAAACAATACATTATTTTCATTTCACTTCGTTCATATCCAGTTTTTCTCGTTCTTCTATGTACTTTATCTCAATACGCCTTTTCGAATTCTTCTTTCATTTCTCATACTTCACACTAAAAACACGCATCGCTAAAGGTGAGCGTAATGCAATGACTTCATTCTTGTCAAGTTACAAAACAAACAACATTTTCTAACGTCATGTTAATTTATTGAAAAATTATTCCTTCATTTGAAAGAAGTTCTTCAAGTTCCTTAAAAGATGCACCCACATATAAATAGGAGAAATCTTAATCACAGCATTGATAGGTTGAAAGAAAGAGAAATAAATACGCGAATCGCGTGCAACGAGCACGAGACGTGGACTGGCATCCACGAGTTGAGTTAGCAGGAGTTGAGAGCCGAGTCAAGAACGATCTTCCGGTTGTAGGTTGTAGGTGCTGAAAGAGGTGGCCGACTCGATGTTGATAGTTAGAGCGATACAAAGAAAAGTCTAAAAAAACTCTATGAGGAAGATAATGGAGATTGCCTTCTCACATTTATTTTTCTCCTTCTTTTTCTTCTTGTTCTTCCTCTTTGGAGAAAGTCATTCATCGACTCAGCAGAACGCATAAAAAATTCTGCTTACGTATGTTTCGATGTATGTTTCCAATCATCGTTGAGTTTATCATTCCGATAATAACTTTCGTAAAATTGCGTGGTAAATGGACTGAATGATTTACCAGTGTCGTGGATAAAATTTCAGCACAAATAATTCCAAAGTTCTGTTTCAATTTCTAACGAATAAGCGTTTGAATGTGCAAACACAGATGTTTATTCTTACGATCAACGAATCGAATGCTGTATTTTGCATAAAAGTCAATATGTATTCAATTTTTACAATGTCATTCGAACATTCAATTCAGTAGAATTCGGTACAAAACTTTCACTGTTTTTATGGATTTTTTTTCCTTGAGCATCCAAAGAAATCGATACTTACTTCGATCTATAAGAAGACAAATAAAAATTGTATTCGTATTGAGAAGGAAAAAAAATACACGTGGATGCATATTGATACCGTTCATTACCATGCAATGTGAGAATTTTCCATCGTAAGTAGATAGGAAAAGAAATGTTAGGTGAAGATCGTTACGATTAGGAAAATCGTTTCCTTTGTATTCAATGCGAACCAATTACGGTGTAATTAACAGGATTATAATTGTCTCTTGTACTTTGAATTTTGCAATTCCACACGCATTTTCGAAATATCTGTTCTACGCAGCAAATTTTTATTCAGAGAAAATTTCCACTTTGCTGAAAAATTCTGTTTTTCTTCATCGTTTGAGACTGTGAGTAAACCGTTTCGGTTGGCCGCTCGTGCGGGTCTTTTTCACTTTCGGTGCAAAGTGTCTTTACGAGGAGAACGTGAAAATACTGGAAACAGAAATCGACGGTGGGATTATTTGGTTTTTATTCTCCTTTATCGTGTTCTGTGCGTGTCGATACACAAATTCTTTTTGTTCATAGTATTTGGAAATTAAATAGAATATGGAAGCCGATAGCGAGCTGAGGCTTTGAACGGAAATATTGATCGATCGATAAACAAACATTAGTTATTCTCCCAATTTCGTTATGTTATTTATCTGTGATGAAAGTATGGTTCATTTAGGATCAGATTAATCTCGTTACTACTTCCGCTTGATCCATTGATATTTCCATACAATATAGTGTTGCGGCTCGCAGATCACTCATGCGTGTAACGAGACCCATGGCTCACGTCATAATCTCAAACGAGCATAAATAAACTGTATAAGAACAACTGTGTGTACGTGGAGAGGGATGCCATTAAATAAAATGATAATACATAAATTCAAGTGGTTTTGAGTCACATAATTGAACAAAATTCCTATATGTTGCATACAAGAATCATATATAAACTCTATATGAATTCTGAGCAATTGTATTTTAATAAACATTTCAAAGATTAATCGGGGAATTTTTTATATGCAACTACCGGAAAAGAATGGACATAATCGAACCGGACTATTGAAAACCAATACAATCTTCAGAATTGGGGACCCATGTTACATTAATTTGACAAACTTGTGTCTGATCTATCAAAAAAAATCACTGGATAATATCCAGATTAAGGTCGGATCTATTCGGATTTTTTCCGATTTCCAGATTGCCGGAGGGAAGAAAACTTCTGCGAAGAGGAAAATAGTAACTTCACGGACCAGGAATAGCTGAATAATCGTGAGTAAACACCGAGAAAAAAGTTTTGTTGAAATGTAAACAACCAAAAACTTCAGTTATGCTAACCAAATTTTTGTTGTTGCAACAAAATATTTGGTATTAGACACAAAATATTTTTAGTTAACACATTTAGGAACAAAATAATTTTGTTGAAAGCACAAAAATTTGGTTGAAGGAACACAAGTTTTTGGTTGTTCACATATCAACCAAAATGTTTTGTTGTTTTAACCAAACGGTTTTCTCGGTGCAATAAATTTGATTTGAGATATTCGCATAACTGAACACGCGGTTTTCCCCATAATACAGTTGCATGCAAAAGTGTCCGGCCAAAATCAGTTTCATGAATATAAGTGATGTGAAGGGATAGAATTTTAAAACCAATATATTATCATGAAGTACTATTATTATACTGTCGAAATGTAGAACTTAGGAATTTGAAATAAAGAATAAGATCTATTCATAACAAAAACAAAAGTTTTCGCTTCTTCAAAAGTGTCCGGCCAAATCCCAAAGTGCTATTATTAGCTCTGTTTTGTTTACATTGTTGAGCGCTGAGGTATGTAGCTATCAAGAATTCAATTTTATTTACAATTGGACATTAGTATCATTTAATCAAGATGCCGAGTCGCACGTCTGTGAGCATACGCAAAGTTATTATCAAGTTGCACGAAGAAGGTAAAGTTTCACGTGAAATAGCTAGTAGTTTGGGTGTCGGTAAATCAACAGTGAATGATATAATAAATAAATGGAAGACAGCAGGTTCTGTGGAAGATAAACCATGTACTGGAAGGCCTAGAAAAACTACTCGTCGTGTAGATAAACTGATCAAGAGAAAAGCTATAGCAGACCCGAAGAAGAATGCTGCAGTTATTGCGCGTGAATTACGGGAAGAAAATTTAGCTAACGTTAGTCAGAGTACGATATCACGCAGGCTCAACGAAGTAGGCCTTTTGGACGTATTGGAGTTAAAAAGCCACTGATTAGCAAAAAAATAAAAGGACAGATTAGAGTTTGCGAAAACACATCAGAGCTGGACAGTTGAAGATTGGAAAAAAGTGCTATTTTCAGATGAAACGAAGATCAATTTGTTCGGAAATGACGGAAGAAGGTATGTCAGACGACCACAAGGCACAAGATATGATTCCCGATATCAAATACCAACAGTAAAACACGGTGGAGGTAATATCATGATTTGGGGTGCTTTCTCTTGGTCAGGCGTTGGCCCAATTTTCAAGATTGACGGTAATATGAACGCTTGTATGTATAGGGATATACTATCGAAACAAATGCTTCCTTATGCGCGAAAAAATTTACCACGGGGATGGATATTTCAGCAAGATAACGATCCGAAACATTCATCCAAACTAGTTCAGGAATTTTTTTCATCAAAGAATATCCGAGTCTTGAAATGGCCCAGTCAGTCTCCGGACCTGAACCCCATAGAGCATTTATGGCAAGAGCTCAAATTAAGGATTGGGAATGAAAATCATTCTAACAAAGCCGTTTTGTGGGAGAACATTCAAAAAGAGTGGAGAAATATCACCCAAGATAAAATTCACAAACTGATTGAATCGATGCCTCACCGATGTGCTGCGGTCATACAATCACGGGGTATGGCTACCAAGTATTGATGGATATGTGACATTTATCATGATTTTTTGAGTTTTTTTCCGGAGTTACATCGAATTTTCTAAATATTTTGTTTTTGGCCGGACACTTTTGAAAGAGCGAAAATTTTTGTTTTTGTTATGGATATATGTTATTGTTCATTTTGAATTCCTAAGTGTTATATTTTGACAGTATGATAAAAGTACTCCATGATGATATATTAGTTTTGAAATTCTTTCCCTTCACACCTTTTATATTCATGAAACTGACTTTGGCCGGAGACTTTTGCATGCAACTGTATATTCCTACACAAAATGAACGGTGGGGTTCGTCTCCTCGACGTAGAATTTAAGGGGATTCCAGCGATCCCCGCTGCCCAGGTAGGAATTAACAAATGGCCCAAGCTTGGCCCGATCTTGGCCCAATTATGACTTATATTGGGCCAGAATCCATGAGGAAAAATGGCCCAAGCTTGGTGAAAGCTTGGGATGATAACCTCGTGCCAGGCTTGGTGTTCAATATTGGGCCAGAATGCAATGCCAAGCATGGCCCAATGTCTCATGATATATGTATTATGAGTATTTTGGAGCTTGGTTCATACGATTGAACCGGATATGGCCCAAGTTGTGTATTTCAACTTTTGCCGTGCTTCAACCTGATTCTTCAAACATACTTCTTGGAGAAAAAAATGACGTCATTTTTCATGCCATCCCTGCTAAAAATTTCCTATAGAAAACGATGAGATTTTTAGCAGGGATATCGGTACAACTCTGTAAAAATCACAAACATGGAGATGTGGCATAGGTTCTCAAATAAACATTGGTTGTACATTGGCCCAATATTGGTTCACCATGCTTGACAGTTTAATGTTTTGCCAAGCTTCAACCACTTGTTGTAATTACATTCCCTACGAGACGTGGTATAGATTCTCAAATAACAAATGTTTGATATTGGGCCGATAGTGGTTCGCTATGCTTGGTAGCTTAATTTTTTGCCAATCTTCAACCACTTGTTGTATAGGCGTTCCTTATGAAACGTGGTGTGGGTTCTCAAATAACAAACGGTTTTATATTGGGTTGATATTGGTGCGCCATGTTTGGCAGCCCAGTATTTTGCCAAGCATGGGCCAGTTGTCAATATTGGCATTTCTTACCTGGGTGATGCAACCCGCCATACCAGCGTACCGACTGAGTACCCTGGTAAAAAAAATCTCTCTGAATCTCTCTGAAATCTCTCTGAATTTCTCTGAATCCCTCTATATTTTGGGACAAATTTCAGAGAGATTTAGAGTAATTCCAGAGTAATTCAGAGGAAGTTAGAGACTTTTCCGATAGTGATACGTTCTGAATTCTTCAACTTTCTCCGAATCTCTCCGCATATCACTGAATCCCTCAGAATTTTATATATTTAAATTTCTAAGTTCCCTCTGAATTCACCTGAATATCTCTAAATTTCTCTAAATCTCCCGGAATCTAATGTATTCAGATTTCAAAGCTTCGTCTGAATTCCTCTGAATTTCTCTGAATTTCTCTGAATCTCTCTGAATCCCTCTAAATCTCCGGGAATTTAATGTATTGAGATTTCAAAGCTTCCTCTGAATTCCTCTGAATTTCTCTGATTTTCTCTGAATCTCTCTGAATTCCTCTAAATATCCCGGAATTTGATGTATTCAGATTTCAAACCTTCCTCTGAATTTCTCTGAATTTCTCTGAACTTCTCTGAATCTCTCTGGATTACTCTGAATCTTTCTAAATTCCTCTGAATATTTCTAAAAAGTTCCACGCACAATTTTCCTCAATGTATCTGTCTCTGGAAGTCTCTAAAACTTCCAGAAAGCCTCTGAAATGCAGGACCAAGATTTTACTGAATTTATTCCTCTCTGAATTTCCCAGACTTCCCCCGCATCTCTCTGAATTCCGCTGAATCTCTCTGAATCTTTCTGAAAAATCCCACGCACAATTTCTCCTAATTCACCTGTCTCTGTGAGTCTCTGACACTCCCTGAATACCTCTGGAATCCTGAACCAAAAATTCAGCTGCATTAATTCCTCTCTGAATTTCTCTGAATCTCTCTGAATCACTCTGAAATTTCTAAATCCCTCTGAATAATTCTAAAAAATTCCACGCATAATTTTTCTCAATTTATCTCCCTCTGGAAGTCTCTGAAACTTCCAGAAAGCCTCTGAAATGCAGGACCAAGAATTTTATTGAATTTGTTCCTCTCTGAATTTCCCAGACTTCCCCCGCGTCTCTCTGAATTCCGCTGAATCTCTCTGAATCTTTCTGAAAAATCCCTCGCACAATTTTTCCTAATTCACCTGTCTCTGTGAGTCTCTGACATTCCCTGAATACCTCTGGAATCCTGAACCAAAAATTCAACTGAATTAATTCCTCTCTGAATTTCTCTGAATCTCCCTGAATTACTCTGAATCTCTCTAAATTCCTCTGAATATTTCTGAAGAGTTCTACGCACAATCTTTCTGAATTCATCTATCTCTGAAAGTGTCTGACACTCCTTGAATGCCTCTGAAATGCAGGACCAAGAATTTTACTGAATTTGTGCCTCTCTGAATTTCCCAGAATTTCCCTGCATCTCTCTGAGTTCCTCTGAATTTCTCTGAATCCTTCTGAAAAATTCGAAGCACAAGTTCTCCCAATCCACTAGTCTCTAAAACCTCTCAACCACGCTGAATTGCTCTGAATTTCTCTGATTCTTTCTGAATCTCTCTGAAACGTGAAATTTTCAGAGAGATTCGGAGAGACTTTTTTACCAGGGTAAACATTTTCTCGGCAAGAATACTCTGAATTAAATTCATACAGGAGTATGAAATTTTGAGGAATCAATCTTCAATCTTTTATCTACTGCTGTACATCGCCTGAATTTTGAATTTCGAAGAAACATGTTTTTCTCAGTCGGTAACACAAACTTTGTTTTCGAAATTCAAAATTCGGACGATGTACAGCAGTCGGTACGCTTGTATGGCGGGTTGGTTTAGTGGGGATCGCTGGTATCCCCTTAAGAGGAAAATCGGTGGATGCTCGGTTGCTCGTTGGGAAAGCATTGGGAAAGCGTTTGCCACTTGAATTCTACATCGACACGACGAACTCCACCGGTGATTGTCTTTCATATGTATTCTCAAGGCGGTTCGTGTGAAAATATTTTGCTGAAAAATGTCTGCAAAACCTCGTATTTTCTCTGCGAAAAGCTGAAAAACTCTGATATACTCCGAAAACTCTGCACAGAAATTACGCCCTCAAAGAATTCTGACAAAACTCTGATGAGTTGTTAAATATTTCTCTGATTGTTGAAAAATTTTGAAATCCTATAAATACATTAATGTGCTCTATTCAAATGTCATATGTGAAAGAGGGTTTGAAAATTTCTCTTTCAGCAATCAGAAAAATGTTGGAAATTCATCACAGCTTCGTCAGAGTTTTTTCAGAGCACCGTTTTGTTCCTATTTGTTTGCAGAAAAAATTCAAAAACTTCGAAAAAATTCTGGAAAACTCTGACAAGAGTGCAAATGTCCTAAATTCATTGGATTTTTCATGAAAATTTCAGAGATTCTCAGAGAGTGTCAGAATTTTTCCGATTTTTGCAAAGAAAATGCGATGTTGTTCAGAGATTATTTGTAGCAATATTTCAGAAAAATATTTGCATACGGCTGAACAATCCCTTGAAATTTGTATCTCGGTAACAGGAAAAACTGCCCTGTTTGGAAGGCCATACAAATCCAGACAAAATCATACAAAAAAACAGAGACATGATTGTCGGTTTGGTACAGGGCCGTCTTTAAGGCAGGGTACACCGGGCTCGAGCCCAGAGCCTCCTGCAAAAGGGGGGCCTTTTCGTAGAGAATCGTTAAGATTTTTCTATATTTTTTTAAAAATGTTACTTAAGGGGTTACCTATTTGAACGGTCTGAAAAAAGGCCTTCTTTGAGAAATTTTGTTGGTTGTGATAAAATAAATCAATGGAAATAAAATTTTGCAGGTTTATTATACATATATTAAAGTATACAAGATAATTTTTTTTTCAATTCCATTCTTCAAAATGGGGGATTTACAAATACTTTAAAAGAACTTGTTTCTTTTTGTGGAGTGGTCTGCGGCAGGACGAATAACTGTTTCAATTTTTATTCAATCGACTTGAAATTTCAACTGTAGCTTCTTAGATGGATTTTACAGAGAAGTACACACGATTTTTGAGATTCATGGATGATTACGTGTTTTATAAACGTTTAAAGATCGGGTTTTTTGGTGAAAAAAAAAGTTTTTACGTTGAACTTGTGTCATATTGCAAAAAATGATTATTTTCCAATAATCGTGTGTACTTCTCTGATAAATTTAATGTAAATTATGAAAAAAATTTTTTTTTGTCCTAGGTGCAGAAATAAAGATGGGAGATTTGTCCTGCCGCAGACCACTCCAAAAAAAACACGTTCCTTTCAAAGTATTTGTGAATCCCCCATTTTGAAGAATGGGATTGATAAAAAAAATTATTTTGTATACTTTGATATATATGTATAATAAATCTGCAAAATTTTATTTCCATTGACTTATTTTATCACAACGAAAAAAATTTCTCAAAGAAGGCCTTTTTCCAAACCGTTCAAATAGGTGTAACCTCTTAAACAAAATGAAATCAAGTTATTTTAAAAATGAAACTAATAAATATATATATATATATATATATTCGTTTTAAAATTTATTTTTTACTTTGAATGAACAGTTTTTTATGACATTTTTTAGCCGAAAAGTCATTAATCAAATCATTAAAATCTATTTAATAATTGTAATAAATCTGATCCGGTGCATACAATACATAAATTGTTTATCCTTGACTCGGTCATTGAATTTCTTCATATCGTTTTTCAAAAATTCCAAGATTTTACGTCTCCTTACATGGGCCTCCGCTCTAAGTAGGCCCAGGGCGTTCAAGCAATGAAAGACGGCGCTGGTTCGGTAGGGTTGTGTACGATTCTTGTTCTGGAATCTGCCCGAATCTGTATGAATTTTATCTGACTTTCGAAACAGGGGCCCCTGGTTAAAAGAATCCATTGAATCTGACAAATGAAATTCAATGAGATTTGGTCAGAACATTGTCCAAGTTTAATCGTAATTTAGTGAGATTTGGCCAGATTCAACGAGATTCGCATGAAAGTTCTGACCAAATCTCATTGAAAAATCACCGGTGAGATTTGGTCAGAAGATTGTCCACGTTTAATTGTAATTTAATGAGAATTGGTCAGAATCAATGGGTTCTTTTAACCAGGGGAAGGCAACGCTTCGAATTCTGAACAAAATTAGAATTGTGGCATCGAATATCAATTGTTTTCTACACTGTCAGGAATATCTGGAAGTTTTTTTCAATTACGTACAAGAAATCAGGTTCATATACATTCTGCATTAAATTTAATGTACAAAAACATGAAAAGACTATAGATTATGCTATAGTTTACATTAAATTTCATGTAAAATGTGCATGAAACTGAATTCATGTACGTACTTGAAAAAAACTTCCAATAAAAACATTAAAATTAATGCGGAAATTTTTAACAGTGTACAACGTGGATGAGCTCTGTTGTTATTACGTATTAAAAATTCCAAAGTCAATCAAATACTTTCAAACTTCAAATACCGTCATAAAAATTATGCAATATAATATGAATATTTTCATACCCCAACAAAAAGTCACCTCAAACACATCACATTATCAGTTGAAGACGATAATTTGCCATGCTTGTAATTGTGAGTTATTTTTAACAATAGATAATGTAACTTGCGAACTTTAAACTCTCACTGCCTTCATGATGAATGTAAACATAATTTTACGCGTCAAGCTGGAGAGCTTGATAACATGTTTTGACAATCCTTGGCCCAGAGAAAGAACCAAAACTGTATCAAAAACAATAAATTGCCCTCCCAACGATTTCAAAGATACAAAAACAATATTCATATGTCAACACTTACCCGTCGTTCTTCCTCTCGAGCGGCTCTGAGATGAGACTCGATAGCATCCAAATCGATTTTAGGCATCGCCGTTTCGATGTTGTATACGTCAAAACCACCTACAAAATTAAATAAAATTCATTCCGTGATGTGTATTACACTTTCTTTACAGAGTAAAGTTTCCACTTGGTTACTTTACAAGCATATATTGTCAACTGTTACGCAGGATACCTGACTGTAAGTTTGATAATAAACACTTTTGCGATAACTTGAACCAGTTGTGTACTTCAAGAATCGTGGAAACTTGGTAACGAGGACACGATACGATACGGTGAAACGATAGACATTTACTTTTGTGAATACATTAACAAACCGAAAAAAAATTAAAACAATAAGAATCATTACGCGATGACTACGCGTTTCGATGATTCTCAATGGAATTGTATAGAAATGATATCGACTAACCTGGTCCGTTATCGTTATTGTTCTCGGTTTTGCGTTTATCGGGGCGTCTTTGAGCGGTTGAGGATCGAGATTGATGGTGGTGATGATGATGATTATGATGTTGTTTTCTCTTAGCTTGATTACGCGCCATTTTATCTTTTTTCCGCGAGTCTAAAGTGGAGGCATCTGGTAAATTGCGATCCATCAATTTGTTGGTATCCTGTTCATTTATGTGATTCTCTTTGAGACGATTATTGTCGTTCGTGGATACTCGAGGAGGGACAGCAACGGTTTCCATAGCCACAACGACGTCCGGTACCGAGGGTTGAACGTATTTGTCAAAATCGATGTCGATGCCAGGACCGATGCTCGATAATAAATCAATTTCTTCGAGTTTCGTATAGGATGGTTGCTGATCGTCTCCGCAATCTTCGGAATCGCTATTCGCCCCGGAACTGGTGCTGGTATTATCGTCCACCAGTCGGCCAGTTTTGGATACGGTCACGTGATTGCCTATTTTGGATTGATAAATAGGAGGCAATTCCTTTGCCTCGCGTATCAGATCAATATGCTCCACTATCAAGTCCTCCGTCTGTTAACAGAGAATTCAATTTGAAGTTGAGGAATAATCTTCTCGTGATCCCATTAAATCCAAGGTTCTTTTCTCTAAAAATTCCTTCAGAACTGGGCAAAGAATTGTTGTCGTCAGGCTTTGAACGATAAAAATCTTTTGAAATTGACAAAATCAGGTTTTTTATCGAATTTCCAGGAGCAGCCACCGTTCAAAGCTTCAAAACTATCTTTGGCCTAGTGTATTTCCTGATGAGTATTTCTTACCAAGGCTCATCAAAATTTGATCCAACGAAAGAGAAATGAAAAGTGTACTCACCTCTCCAAATTCGCTAGTCTTTCCAGAATCTGGGATTTCTTCGATTTCCGGAAATTGCAAGGTTTCTTTAACGCTCGTCGATAATTCAACGATTTCAACTTCAACTGCCACCTCGCGATCTAGTTTATTCTTTAGAGTAGCGGTGGATAATTGATTTTTAGTGTTTTCTGAAACACTATTGGCGAGACCTTCGTCCGGTTCAAGGTGCGTCAAATAAGTTTCCGCCTCGACAACGTCGTTGACGATTTCAAGTTCAGGAAGAATCGTGAATGGATTCAGGGATATATTTTTATTTTCCACAGCAGAAGAGCCTACAATATTCGTATAGTTTCGTTTCTTCGTTTCCTGATCGGTCTCAGTTTCAGATAAATTAATCAAATCTCCGAAGAAAATATCTTCCTCTATTTTCGACGCTTCTATACTGTTCACGTAGTTGATACACTTTTCTGCTGCCGGGACGACGTTTTCGTACAAAGATGTAACGGTCTGTAAATTGTAAATTTAATAAATATAATAATGATGAGATGAGAATATTAAATAAGCCTCGTGTAACGTCTGTTCTTCATCGAATTATAGAATTCTTTCTTATGTTACATTTTTTGCTGCATTCATTTTGATTTAGTGCTGCAGTCTTTTTGAAGGAAAATTAAGGGTTCGCAGATAGGAAATCATGAAGTCGAAAAACAGTTACTCATTCAAGAATATTCACGTTTTGAAAAGATTTGCTCGATATTTCAATTCAATCGAAGTAAAACACATTAAATTATAGCCATAATGCAACCTCACAGACACAACGCCTAGAACTTGACAGAACAACAACTAGATTCTTTATTTCTTGTCTTTTTTCGTAAAAAACTGTATTCCTAAATATCTGTATTCTCAATAAACTGTATTCTCAAATATCTCCATTCTTAAATATTTGTATTTTCCAAGAACTGTATTCTTAATACCTAGATTCAGGCGGATGACTATTGAGAAGTTTTTAATTGTCGCCATTGAACTATATAATTATTGTTGCAATAAGCGATCTTTATTATCTGTTTTTATTCTATCAACAACACCTCCTCAATAGTATTTACCTGGATAATGGTATTAAGAGTACAAGTTTCTAAGAATACAGTTCTTTAGGGAAATAGTTCTTGGAGAATAAAGAAATTTAAGAATACAGTTCGTTAAGAGGACAGTTCTTGCAGGATACAGATATTTAGGAATGGATAAATTTGAAAATAAAGTTCTTTGAGAATCTGAGAATCCACTTATTTAAGAGGATAGTTCTTTGAGAATACAGATATTGAAGATTCCAATTTCTCGAGAATACAGTTCTCGTTCTGCCTAAACATTGTCAGAAAATGTTGTATATGACATCTTTTTAGACATCTTCTAGATATCATTTTGACAATGTTCTGAAAGATTTTGTTGGAAAATCGCACTTTTTTTTAGAACTGAGATTTTTTAAGTCAGTGCGTAAGATAATTTGAAATCTACTGCATCGATTTTCATCAAATTTTAAACACTTGTCCAAAATTCATGTCATATATCGTTGTTAATTACCTGTATGTTAAATTTCGGCTTTTCGTAGAAAAACTTCCGTTCCGTATTCTGTTCACACAAATGATTGATGCTATCTTGAACGTTGTTGTTGTTGTTATTGTTATTGTTGTTGAAGAAATTATCGTTTTGTTGAGTATTTTTCGATTGTGTATCGATTTCGTTTAATTCTGTGCTATCGTGCTCGTCGTCAGTATCGGAAAGCAGAGACGGGCCAAGATGTTGAAATCCAGGATAATTTGGATTGACTATCACACGACAACCAGCTGGTAAATTTCCTTCTTCGGACCAGTCGGACCACTCGGATGGTGATAAATCGTGAGATGAGTCTTCTGGTGACGAATGTCGACCTATGAGCATTGAATTTCACCTTTTATAAGTTTCATCTAAAATTGTCGCGCGATTGATTCACTTTACTCGCTGTTTATCAAATTCGATTTAATCTCAAACTCATATGGATACATCGAGTAACGCTATGAGCAACTGAATATTTTGAAATGTTTTTCATTTTTTTATGATAATGATGATATAAAATGAAGAGCACGAATTTTCAGAAGACGCCTGATTTACGCCCAACGAAATCTCATGCTTGACACATGTCGCGGTTCAACTGATGTACAATCGAGAACAACGCATTGCAGCTGATTCATCGTCATTAAAGCGAAGCCACTGTACATTAAGAGAATGCGGAATCTAGGTGACTACATTTATTTGAATATTCCATCAAATCATCTTGAAAGAAGATTAACGTGACGACTATTTTACCATTTGTTGATCTCAATTGGCAATACTCTTTTTTCTTTTAATTTTAACCTCGTGGCTATGAGATGTTATTGAACGTATCGGCATAGAAATATACGATATGATTACATGATTATTTCTATGAGCAATATGTAATCTTCACGTTGTTGTACAGTTTTATTATTCTACATTCACGTTGCTGGTGAACTTATTTAGAAAAATTCGAATCTGATTCAGGAAATATATTTTTTCTTACAGATTTTATGCATTGATTGCACGTTGAAATGCAGCAAATCGGGGAAATATGCCAGCAAGTGGCCTATGCAATTACATGCACTGCTATTCGAGAGCGTGATAACGAAATGATTTCCAGGAATCATTCTTCTTCCTGGGAGTGAAAATTCGTAAGCAATTTGAAAAGCGACGTGGAGTTCACGTTAAGAGCGAAGAAGAAGTATGTTCAAATAAATTTATGTGCTGAAAGGAAAGGTAGGGAGAGAATAAAAATGGCAATTTGCCTCAAAAGAACATTTTTAACGACTTCTCCACTGCTATCAAAATATATAAAATGTTGATGTCATTCTGGATCTACCAATGCTTTTTTTCGACATTCAGCTAAAATTGGCAAAAGATTGGACCAAGCTTGGCTGTTGAGATTGGCTACCACAACTGGGATTTACCCAAGCTGTTCTTTCTTCATCGATTCGATGATGCCATCGTCATTCGAATCAATTGTACATCACGAAAGTTCATTGTTGAACAAAAAAATGGTCACAAATCCAGTAACTAGAAAAATCAGTATCGATACTAAACGTAAGATGTTTTGAAATATTTGAGAAATGTTGCTTTGAATTCACGTACGTGAGATTGTTTTATTAACAAAGTGAGTAATGTGTGAACTATTTTCGGGATATTGAAAAAATCATCGTCTTCCTTCCGAAGAATTTGAAATTTAAAAATGCTGAAAATCTGAAATATTTTGATCGTGATATGCGTTTACAGTGCAAAAAGCATCACTTCTTCAGTTCAAAAACTAATGAAAAACTCAGAATACGTTCTTGAATGACAGCAAATTGAATTTTAGTGGACGATATTATACCTTGACCCCATTTGACGCATGTCTGTTCACAATTCAAAACACAATTATTACAACGGATACGACTTACCCTCGCAATCGGTAATACTCTCGACCGAACTGTTACGTCGTAATCTTGGAGTGATAAGATTGTTGTTGACGTTATTGCGAGTGTTATTGGCGGTCTCTAACAGAACGTTATCCCGAGCTATCGCGATCGACGACCACGTGGTAGTTTCTTCGGATTCCTCCTCAGCCTCCCCTGTGGTGATATTGGTAGCTGTCGCCGTCGTCGTAGTTGTCGTCAACACCGTTTTTGACGACGAATTTTCGTTTCTATTGTCAATCGGCTCGTTGATTATCTGACTTTGACCGCTCCTACGAAGCTGACTGTAGAAAGAAGAGAGCAACCAAGTTTAACGAGGTGAATCGATATGCTCGTTCTTTTTTACACTACAATGTTCCAAGAGAGAAAGGAATCACCATCAGTGTAATCGTATCCGTGTACATATACGAGCGCACCTACGCGATTCTATTCCTCTGAATGAAAAACACGTATGCAAGCTACCCACACAAGATTCGAATACACGCGAATTTGAAAATAATACTCTGACGAGAGAAGTGGGGGGTGATCTTGTTGCAATCTTGCCTTTTAACAAGCGGATCGGGTATTCTCGAGTTACAAGAACTAAAAGAGGTACAATTTATAGATTGATTGATAAGAATGGAACATTTAAATCACACACGATATTCGGTGACAGTTTATGTCGTAATGATATTCACGTAATATTTTCACAAGGAAAAAAAATATAGTGTTTTGTACTCACTTGTGGTTCAGTCCCCCAAGGTGTAAGGGTACCGAAACCACAGCTTCCCGAAGCCGCATATTGTTGCCTCGTCTGTAACAGAGAGAAAAACCGGAAACAATTATCATTTTGCAGGATTTTACGATGCTCTGCGATCTAATTTCAACTACCTCACATTATATTATTTATAGTTACGACTAAATACAACTTGCACCCTCTTTTTTTCCATCGATTTTAGATCTGGAATAAGAATCGCTCGATCGGTGTATTTATTGAGATCAAAGAAGACAATTCAAAGAGGATATGAGATTCGCAATAGGAATCGATCGGTACAATTTCCTTGGGAAGACGATGCCTATGCCTGCGGAAGCTAAGGGAACCAAGGGACAAAAGGGAATGGGACACATACTCACCGTCGTCGGCCATGTTGAAGCCTTGCGCAAGGGTGGTTTGCGTTCTACCCCGTCTATCGTGGTTTATCGACTCGCAAACCACCCCCTTTCTCTTTTACTCGCGCGCATATTTCTCTGTCCTTTTTTATCTCTCTACCTCTACTACCTCTTCAGTGCTGTAGTTAGGGTACACGTAAGATACCATTGCATCACGAAATTGCATCTTTCATGTCGTGGTTTTTTTATGATCATTTTGTTCAGATATCTCATGAAATTTGCAGTTTTTTTGTTAATTCATTCAATACGATATCGATAATACGAGCCTGAAGGTGCATATGGAAAATCTTGTTATGGATGTAACAATTATGAAACCAGATAAAAATTTATTCATCTTCTTGTCGGTAGAAGAAAAATGTATAATTCTATTGATTTATTTTACAGAGGAATATAAATAAAGAGCAGAAACACTCAACTAGACTCTCATTATCCCACTCAGCACAAATATCGCAGTAATATTGCTGCAATATTACTGCAATATTTCAATATTGCTGTAATATTACTGTAATATTGCTGCGATATTTGTGCAGGGTGGGATGAGTGGTTCACATGGCGTAAGGTATCGTGTCGAGAGACCTGAAAAACTTGTTGAACTTGAAAACATAGATTTTCATGATATGAAATGAACTATTGTATTCATGAAGTAAGCTTGAAAGCTAATATTCTTCCTTGAAGAGGAGTATCATGTCCAAGATATTTTAAGAATTTGTATAAATGCTATACACTCGAATTCGTCACCTTGTAAGAAGAAACGATTCAATGTATAAAATACGATGTACCACCAGAATGTTTGAAACAAATCGAAAAAATATTGCAAACGCATACTGCGCTGTATGACAAAAAGTCAAAACCCGTGATTCGGTAAAATGTGATCAAACATTCAAAAGAAGTCCATTAGAATCTCATCTGATCGATGATTATTGGTTAATAATATTCGAGGAGATTCAATAGATACTTTGATCAGATTAAATGTTGTTCTACTTTATTTAATCGGATTCAATGAAAAATCTTTTCAATCGAGGTAAATTTTTGACAAATGGATATCTTTCATGAATTTTCAACAATTTCCAATAGTTCTAATCATTTGGAATACATTCGAACCCACTAAACACGAGATGTGACGTCAACATACTTATTGCATAACAAAAACAGACTGTTACATTGATGAAAAATATAGATGTTAAATTCTGAAAGATGATTTTATTGAATGAGAAATGAGAATGAGTACAAATATGAAATATATTTATCCGAGCTTGGGGAAGAAACCTTATTTTTGCAAATGGAAAAATTAATCTGGTCGCAATATTTGAATGCGTGACAGAAAGAGTTGAAATGCCAACTTGGTAAGGAGGTTATCATGTACAGTGCCGGGAACAACATATACAACTTCTGTTTTCATGGTTTCGCAGTATCAGTTACCTCAGTGCCGGTAATAGGTTTCAAGAAAAGAATACAATGTAATCTTGTAATAAATGACCCTCTTACTATCATACTAAAAGTTACGACATTTCACTGTACTGATGTATCACTGTTTTATGTACAACTTTCTTTCACGTTCATTGATCGGTTAGAGGTTGATAAGATGATGTTGGATTGGCCAAAAAGTAATTACGTTTTTTTTTTAATAGATAGATAGATGGTCTTGAAATATAACTAATTTTATTCTAAACTATAAATTCATTACATAACTCGACATTTGATACTTCAAACATGTTGTAGAAAAAGAAAGTGTACGATTTCGTTGATAATTGCTTGTTTGGCATCGATTTCCGAATGGAAAATCAAAAGAAACATATCCGTTATATTTTGTTGTATTGTTTCTGGAAAGGGAAAAGACACTGTGCAGGCTCATAGAAAGTTGTGTGATGTTTGCGATGAAGATGCCTTGAAACTACCTCCTTCGCCCTTTACCTGACGTTATCGAGGCAGCCTAGGTGCATTGACCAATGGCCTATATCCAGTAGCCAGTGAACTGCCTAATATGATTTCTACCAGGATACGACAGACTCTGAATTGGTTTGGATATTTTGAGAATAGAGATGTACCACGCTCGGGAAGACCGAGTGAAGTTGATGACAACAAATTGAAAGCACTGATCGAATCCAATCGACATTCAACGACATGAAAAATTGCTGAGAATGTGAATATAGAAAATTAAGCATTAAAAACCATTTGAAACGCTTGAATATGTTAGAAACTTCGATATTTGGTTACCACATGAACTCAAAGGAATTCATCTCACTTAGCGTGTTGAATTTGCCATTCTCTCTTGGAACATGAAGAAAACGATCCATTTTCAAAACATATAACAACAGGCCATGAAAAGTGAATTGTCTATAACAAACTCAAACGAGGAACATCGTGGAGCAAGCATATAGTGAACCTGTTCGAGACACTTCAAAGGAGATATTCATCAGAGTGTGGTGAGATTTCAAAGGAATTGCATATTTGGAATTGCTTCCTAGAAATTAGCTTATTGATTCAGACAAACACTATCGTCAATTTAATAAATTCAACCATGCAATCAGGAACAGAAGCGTCAAGAATTGGTGAATCGCAAAGGTGTTGTGTTCCATCATGATAATGCTAGTTCACATACAAGTTCGGTCACTCATCAGAAAATTGTTGCAGCTCTTGCATGGTATGATTTACCACCAGCTGACTAACATTTGTTTCGTTCTGTGCAAAATAAGGCTTTGCAGGAGACTCTCGTCTTGAATTGAAAAATGATCTATATTCATTGTTCTAAAAATGTATGACATAAAAATTTTGAACGGTACCAAGCTGCTACCTAAGGTATAACAAAATCACATGGAATTCCGATTTCGTCGCAGAGGATAACTAAGATATTCTCTCAGTATCGGTCTCGGTGCAGGTCTCGTTGCATATTTAGACATATATCTCTGCTAATTTTGTTTGAATGATCAAGGTTCCATCCCATTCCGTTGATTCTATTCATACTCTCAAATTATCTTGATCATCTTGATATTACAAGAGATTGGAATAATTATTGGTAACTATTTCATCTTTCTTTGACGCGAGTCTCGTGCGAAGCCTCAGCGCAAAACACCTTGAATTGAAATAAATATTCTCGTCAATCTACCACCAGTGCACCATTCGTTTAAGAGTGGACCAAGGTATCGCCAATATGATTTGATGAAATAGATTATACTGTTGTGTCAAGTATGACCAACAATTTAGGTGGATCACCGTTCTATTCTTCTAATGCCGAAGATCAGCCAATCTTGGGCTGTATTGCGCCACCCAACCACCTGTCGTTAGTTTTTACTTGGTTACCTCATAGAGCAATAGAAGATTTAAAAGTAATAGAACCGGTGAATAATAAAAGAGATGACAGCAAGTAATAATTCCAATCCGGATAATCTTAAAATTCGATCGAAAACATCTTTAACCGAAGAAGCATAACAGGTTGTCATGATTGGAATTGTTGGAAGAAGATTATGTCTTGAGATTCTATGCGACTGTGATGGTTTTAAAACGAAGAAAACATTCTTATTTTGGCTTTTACAATACCAAGCTTACTCATCAAAAGTTGAATAAAATTTCTTTGAACTGTGAATTGTAAAAAGAGAATGCACAGAAAATTTGTTTCGAAAAAAAATTGTAAAAGAAAATAAAATGATGAAGAATAATGAATTGATCTGAATGGTAAAAAAATTTCTTCTAACGAAATTGAGGTAAGAATATATTACGTAATCAGGAACTTGAATCCAATCGATAATTCTTCATAAATTCTTGGTCCGAAGGAATTGATACCAGTTTAGCAGTCGCTTGGGATCAAGAGTAAATTCAAACTCCAATTTTATTGAACATCCAAGGTGAAGAAGTTTTGGAACGAACAAATAGTGACACAAAAGAGAATTTGATCTTACGGTATTTTAATTAGCCGTATTCACTAATGAAATTCAACCCAGTGGAATATCTATTCTCATAATATTTCCAAACAGCAATACACTGCAATTTTTATCCACAATATAAAGCTACAGAAATGCACTCTGAAGCTTTGAAGTACTAGTATTACGACTGAATTTATTTTTTTTCCTCTCCATTTATACATCTCTCTATCCTCTCTTTACGTTCCATTTTTTTCTACTCTACCTTTCATTTTCCTTTTTCATTTGTCTTGTCTGCTCATCCCTGATCCTCTTCATGTTCCTCCCTCCATGTCTGTTCTCACCTCAATACCGTTCTTTCACCCCTAAATTCACTTCCCTTCCCTCAAGAAGCCCGTGTTTCGTCATTCTTCATTATCGGTTTTCTTCACACATTGTGTGGTCAAATAAATACCCTTTTTTTTCATCATAGTAATTCCAACTCCACCACATGATTTTTTTTCTATTCTTCTTAATTCCATACATGATAGATCGGAATTCATGCCGGAGAGCAGGGGAGATGATAAAATTAGTTCCTCAAACTCGAGTTTGAATCATAGTACTATAATCAAAATCAATTGGTTTTGTAAAATTGAATTAATCTCTCATGGGAAAGATCAAACTTAATAATCGGAATATTAATTTACCAAAGTATTATTCTATTACCTGATCATCAATTTCGTTCTTAGTTTGAGACGTTCATCGAATTTTATTGATAATTGGTGGAGGTAGTGGATATTTTAATTGAAAGATCGTTTAAGGGGTTGCATGGGTTTCAGAGGGCAAAAAAAGCTCATTTTCTCGATTTTTTGTTCGATATATGAGGGATGTAATTTATTACTTGAATTTTTTATATTTTGCCAAATTTGAACGATAAAAGTTCGAGAATTGAGCCAGTTATAGCCACTTTCCGGAGACATCTCGAAAGAAAGGTGGTTTGTGGTGGACAAGATTTCTCGAAAACTAATCGACCGATCTCGCTCAAATTTTGCACACGTCTTTATAATCACATTTTCTAGTATTTGAACGGAAGATTTGTTTCGTTCCAACCATAAACAATTTTTTAAGGTGATAAATACCAAAGATTTCGCTCGAAAATTGCACTTTTGGCTAAAACCTCTGTCACAAATTAAATTCCCAATTTTTTTTAAAATCCTTCGTTCATTGTAAAGAAGTGTGCAAAATTTGAGCGAGATCGATCGATGAGTTACCGAGAAATCTTGTCCACCGCAAACCACCTTCTTTTTCGAGATGTCTCCGAAAAATGGCTATAACTGCCTTAATTCTCGGAATTTTATTGTCAAAATTTGGCAAAATCCCGAAAAAAGGTGATTTTCCCGAATTTTTTTGCACTTATTTAACGAGTTTTGAAGTACATAAAACAAATTTTCCCAAACAAATGAATTCTTATAGGGTCAGTGCACCAGTGAATGAACACAGTAAAGAATAAAGTCGGGTGAAAGATGAAAACACTAAAGAGTGTACACTCGCCGTGCGTGGTAGGAAAAACACTCCCGCGTGTGGTTCTGCACGAACCACTTAGAGTGTTACTTGAATATTAAATTTCATACTAAATTTTTTCCTCCGAACAGTTAAACATTCGTCTCTGTCAACTCCTACTTTCCACATTATCTTTCTTCCTAATTGAATTGACTAATCGTGGACTTGCATCAACTAGAAAGCCCAATCAAATGAAGAGAGGAATTCCATTATGAAAACCCTGCTGGGGACTCATCCTTTCAAAGCTTGGATTTATGAAAAAAGCATGTATGAGAAAAGCGCGGAGCTAGGCAGATCCGGATAAAAAATAGTTGTCAGGCTTTGAACGATTTCGTCCCAGAAATTCCGGTCACAAACTGCCAAATTTTTTCTGTTTTTTAGCTTCGATAGCTAACTTTCAACTGCTGCAGTAAAAGTTTTAGCTCTATGAGATAAATTTGAGCTAATGTTGCTAAGAAATCAGCTGCCCTGTGGGTGCTAAAATATTCAGCTATACATATAATAGCTGAAATTCAGCCGATACAGCTGACAATTTCTTCCCGTGCATGAAAGAATATCGCTTATCCTCAGGGTGTCCACAGTCTGGAAATTCTATGCGTCTTGTTGGTTATTCTATTCAACACAAATTGTTGGTTGATCAATTCCGTTAGAATCCCCAAATTTTTCACATCCCTCTATAGCATTTGCGTATCTACTGCTGATTGAATTTCAATCAATAATATAAATCGTGTGCTGTTTGATTCCGATAACATTCGATTGATTCATCAGTTATTTAGAATTGTTCGGATCAAATGGGTTCTTTGACCTAGGATAACACAAATTGTACCTCCAATCACCGAACATTATCACTAGAAATGATTTATACGAGGACATATCTTTATCATATTCAAACCCACTAACATGGAATATAATTTCATGTTGTCATGCTCAAGCGCAATAAAATGGGATTCGGAAATCTACACTTGAATGATAATAACAATGCTGATTGTTATGATAATCTTCACTCCCAACGTTTTCATTAAACATTGCACACGCGCTTAAACATTGAAACACTCCAGAAAAAATATGTTGGAGCAAGAGAAAATGAAAACCGCTATCGATTCATCAACCGTTCCATTCCCTGTCGTGAGTCTTGTCTCACGTTGAAAATCAAACCCTCGTTCCAAATAAACTCCATCTTTATTAGAATAACGATCTCAATACTCCCCTTTGCGAGCAAAATCACATTGAACTGTACTGACAATCACAACAAAAGTAATTAACTCCAGTTTAATAATCACATTCATTCGTGGGAAGAAAAAACAACATACGTTAGCGATCAGATTGAAATCGATAGAAAAAATTGAGATATAATACTCACGTATTTGAAATAATTATCTTGAATATTGTGTTGGAATGATTCTCGAATCAAGATTATTGAGCAAACTTAGAAACAATGAGTTTCTCTTCTGTCATTCCACAGATTTACGTAAAAGTAGGTCCACCGCGAAGTCACAAGTTCGGTGTTTATCGTGATACGTGTATGTCTGCTTTTTCTCTTCAAGAAAACTCCAGCACTCGTGAAATACTCAAGCGATTGGGTATTGGAGTATCCAAACCACGAGATGTAGTTTTGATTGACTTATTTTCGCGGTTAAGGCATGAAATTTTACAAATGCATACGAGAATAGACTTTCGCAAGAGACGAGTCACCTTCGATCTATATTTTATTCTCTTTCTTCCCTTCGTATCGTTTCAATGGGGTTGCGTATCACCCCCGCGTAATGGAACCAGAACGCATGCGCTTCCACAGCAGGAGGGTTTGTTGACGGCACCCTCTCATCTCGCTCAGGGTTTGATTTAATTTCACTCTCTCGTGTGGTGGATCCTAGAGATTTGTTGAAAATGTTGGGCATATAATCGATTCTCCAACAAAAAAAAAAACTTATTTTCCTGATGTATTTATTCAATGAAATCGTCATGCAAAAACAAGTTGCAGATTTCGTTGCAAAAACACAATTCAAAGTTACAAAAAATATTTAGTCGTTCCAGTTGCATTTCAGCTGGCGTAAAAGAAATTCTAGTTATCTAGAATACGAATGAAACAATTTTTTCGAGGGAAATAAAAAATTCGGCTGCCATCAATAAAATTTATTTGACTCAACTCGTAACAACAAGTGGCTTTATTAATCAAAATAAATGCTTTTCTGTACATTAATAATCAATCCGGCCATAATACATCATCGATTGATTCTTCTTTTATCGTAATTGAATCTTCAATCACTGTACATACTTTTGGGTGATGGACATCGAAGAAACATTTGAAACATAAATCCTTCTCACACCACGCACAGACGATAAATGCTACACCATCACATTCACATTTCTTTTTTGTAAGGTCAAGCGGGAAACAGATTTCATTCACGTTCCGAAAAATTGGTCTCTCATTTAATAATTTGGATGCAAACCATGCATATTGAATCATATCACGAAAAGCAGGTGCACTCAACTGGTGATGTATTAATGAATGAATTTTAATTGCATTTTCGCGTGATGTTATTTCCCGCTCTTTCTTCAACAAATCTGACGCGTTTTGCAATTTTTTGATAAAATTTTTCACCTGTCGATAAAAATACACTTCGCAAGGTTGGCAAAGCGGTGTACATTTTGGAGGAATGACTTTAACAGTACAACTTACTTCTCCGTTTTCCCTAGCAAATATTTCGTCGTAAACTGGCATATCAACTTGACCTTCCCAGGAATCTAACAATAGAAGGAAATCATTATTTTCGACATAAGGTTTGATCGCGTTCTCTAAAAACGTTTTATGTAGTTCTTTGGTTAATTTTCCGGACTTTGAGGACGTCACTATAACATTTCTATACTCTTTTGTTGATCTTTCAATCGATGCTGAAATTGTTGGGCCAAATATATTGCCAGGTTCAGCCATGCATAGAAAAACTTGAGGCAGTAATTTACCCGAAGCAGTAATACTGTATTGTGCTGTATATGAATGTGTTGACTTTGTCAAATCTGGTTTTTTTTCTAAAACAGTTTCTGTGCTCCGGGAATTCAAAGATCTATTATATATCATTTGGTATTGACACCCGGTTTGATCAGTGTTGATTACAAAATCCAATGAATATTTTGGAATTAATAAACTCGTCTGTTGTTGGAAATTTTTCGCTATTCGAACAGTGTCTTCAAGAGGAGCAGAGTCGTATTTGCTTATAAATTTTGTGATTTCTCGACGCTTAATTTTATGTTTGCGCTTGAATTGTTTCATCCATGTAGGTCCAGCGATGAATGAAAAGTTCTTTGATAAATGAGGAAAAGCGCTCGCCATCGCCCATTGTTGCACCATTCTCGTCGTTACCTGTAATGTTATTTCAAATTTGAAAGATAAGTTTTCTCTACACGGAAAACTATTTACATTGTATTCATGATATATATTTTTATTATTGTTATGTCAAAAATAAATGGGAATGTGCGGTTATTAGTTAGAAATGTTCCCCATCAATTGAATCAGTGAGATTTAACTGCAAAGATCAGTTAACATTTACTGACTGTACACCGCATATGTGCTAATCCGCAATGGTCAACTTTTTACCGCAATTAGTGAGATTTCACTGTTTCAAATTTATAGAGTATGTATATAATAATATGTATTGAAAATTCATCTTGATGTACGAGTATCGTGACTTGTGTATTTATATACCTGCTCTTGATGATTCCTTGCCTCCCTAAAACGCTCCAAAGTTTCGGAATCTATGAGTCGCAATTTATCATAGCGGGTTCCACCTTTGATCACATCTTTTCTCCATTGTGATAAACAGTCCTTCCTCTTCAATTTCGAAAATCCACTCGACTGGATAGTTTTCAAAGTCCATTTTGGGTGTGCGTTGACAAAAGCGATTGCCCTCATCTTATACTCCAACGGAATGTGTTCTGCAGGAGACTCCTCATCATCTTTTATATTCGATTTAGATGATTCTTTCAAAACGTCGATACACTGCAATGTGAATAATTCAATTATAATTCCTCTTTGAAAAAGATTTATCCCTTATTTTCCAAGAAAGCGGAAATGAGCACAATCGAGACGCACACAGCTCAAGCATGTTTCAAATGAACTCTTGTTTATCTTCGCTGGAAAAGAGGGATTGAAACGAATTCTAGAAAATTCAATCGAATTGAATGCGTTTTTCCCGAATATTTTGAATTGAGGAGGATTTAAATCATACTGTTTTTGTACTATGAATTAATAGTTCAATCCATACTCTCCAAATTCAAATCAATGAAATCTCACTATTTCTGCAGTTAAAAGTCGACCACTGGATGGAATCAGTGAGATATCAGTGAAAAATTCACTCCTAAATGGTCTTGGGACATCAGAAGACGGAAAACACTTTGCTACGTAGTTTTTAGACAACCAAGCAGTAATAACAAATTTTAAACCTCGAATGCCGGCGTCTTCAAAAGGTGCATGAATAGCAGCGTATATTTGTAATCAATTAGGCTCCAAATGTGAATTGAAAGCCCAAAGTAATTCCCAAACATGAGGAACAAAGTTATAAAAATTATAAGAAATCATTCGTAGTTCCAATTTAATATACGAAGCTCAATTTTAGCAATGCACTTTATTACCGCACATTCAAAATTCACATCTACCCCAAGAGAACACAAACCTTCAGGAACGTTCATTGAATGTTCCTGGACGTTCGCAAACGTTCAATGAACGTTCCTGAAGGTTTGTGTTCTCTTGGGGTATTGCTTACCCTACCCGAAGAGAACATGAAGCTTCAGCGAACGTTCAGATCAGATGTGTATAGATCGGGCCGAAGGTTCATCAGAGCTAACCTTTAGATTCACAAACGTTTGACAGAGGTTCTACGGACGTTGAAATGTCCGCCTCGAAATATGTTCAGGGAACATAGATGGAACGTTCGCTGAAGGTTCATCGAAGGTTTGACGAAGCTTCACAAAAATATCTATACTTATATTAATTTTGATCAATTTATATGAAAAATAAATGAATTATTAAACATAAATTATTATAAATTAATATAAGTATAGATATTTTTGTAAAGCTTCGTCAAATCTTCGATGAACCTTCAGCGAACGTTCCATCTATGTTTCCTGAATGTATTTCGAGGCGGACATTTCAACGTCCGTAGAACCTTTGTCAAACGTTTGTGAATCTAAAAGTTAGCTTTCATGAACCTTCGATCCGATCTATACAGATCTAATCTGAACGTTCGCTGAAGCTTCATGTTCTCTTCGGGTAGTAACACACAATCTTCGTCAAACGTTCTGAGAATGTTTGCAGGACGTTTAAATATTCTAGAAACGTTCAGAGAATATTTTACGCACATTGGTGTTGGGTAATTGCTTAAAAAATACGTAGCAAAATTTTGCCTATTTCTTCAAGAACTCCATGGCCCTTGAATAAGTGTGAAAATATCGCCAGTCAACAAGAGTGAATTTTCACTCTATCAGAGTGGAATTTTTACTCGCTCCAAAGTGTGAAATTCCACCTTTTTATAAGAATGAAATTCTCACTCCGAGGGAGTGAAAACTCACTCTTGTTGGACTCGTAGCATTTTCACTCTCTAAGAGTGTGAATTTTCACTTGAAGAAATTTAGAGAGCACATTTTCCAACAAGAATTGCATTGGCATTCACTGTCAATTGAGAGGAATTGGGAGAATTTAGATGAACTCGAATGGATTGAATGTTAAGTCTCATGAATCCTTTTCAATCGCCCTTTTCTAGCAGGGATGTCAGCTCCAGAAGAATTCATAATAATATAACTTCTCGAGAGTTCTTCAAGAATTCCTTTCGAATACCAAGAGTCTATAAGCAATTCATTTTGAACTGTCATCACAAGCATTCTTGGAGAATAGCACGATGAAGTCATAGAGAATTCTTTATGAATACACCGGAGCCAGAGTGTTGGGCGGAAAATATTATACCTCTTCGTATGAATTGTCGTCTTCTTCGGAAAGAACCAGACTTTCCTCTCTCACGAGAACGTTTTCGTTCATTGCGGCCAACACTACTTCAAAAAATTTTCTTCCCATCGCACGAGCCGAAGAATCGATTTCCGTTGGAGGAGACGAGACAAGCATGCCATTCGCTTCGAATAAGGATCTCATAACAGTAAGCGCGTTTGTAAAAATTTTATTAGAATCTTCATTTGGAAATGAAATTCTGTCCTCCAGAGGATCAATGTCCATTTCCGTAGAGGGCCCTGCTAATGGGTCCATCTTCGTTTTCTTTTGATTCCGAAAATTTCAATTCACGGTACGCACATCATGGAATCAGCAAACAAAACACTATACACTACACTGAATGTGACCTGTGTATTTTCCAGCAAGTAAAGAACTTCGAACAGTTTCACGGGCAAGGTAAGGGAACAATACATGAATCCAGAAGAAAACACTTCTTTTCTACCAGTCTACCAGCTCACCTCGCTACCCACATTTCATTGTCGCTCCAGATTTTGGGAATCCCCACGAAGTTGTTAGTACTATCTAAGAGTACTATTTAACAGTAATATTGTTAGTAAATAATCCGTCTATCGCTCAAAAGTATGTACTGCAAATAAAGATTCAGATGAATCAAAAAGAGAATAAATAGATGAGGTATTGTGCATGAATGTACAGAGAAAAATGCTATTTGTTTCTTCAGGTACAATTTTGAAAAAGAAAAAAAACAATTCTTCCATGATGAATGATATACGACATGAGAAGAAACAATGTATTATAATAAATTGAAAAAAATCATGATTAAGAAATTTGAACGCAGGTCGTCGAAACTGAAAAATGGGGCTCCATCACTTGTGCCAACGCCCACTTCCCTTATAACATTTTCAAATCCTGCACATCCAGTATAGTTGCAATGTATATAAATTTTATGTTCAACGTGAAATTTACATACATTGTAACCACATGGAATATGCAAAATTCGAAAATGTTATAAGGGTTACTGCTTGGATCGATCTAATTTCTTGGCATCCCTAGTGAAAATGGGAGCGTAAGAAGAGTATGAAGTGACGCCCCAGACAGCACAGAAAGTTCTCTGGATGTTCTATAAACATAATCTTGGTTCCGCGTGTGTTGGTGCCCAAGGCACATATTTTCCAAATGTTTAGAGTACCTTCGCTTTTGATGCACATGAATACGTACCGAGCACGTTCTTTTCATATATACTACGGGACGTTCTTTCCGCGTTTTCTAAACGTGCTTCCATGAAAACTAACCTTTTAAAAACATACACGGAAAAAATTGGTGATCCAAATTTCCGTTGACTTGTATATCACTTTTGGACGAGGCACAAATCCGAGAAGAATTCATACACTGGATTTTAATGATTCGTTGACTTTGTCCATGATTTCACCGATGAAATCCGCTTTTCATTTTGATTGTCGAAATAATGGAAAGAGTCAACGAATTATTAAAATCCAGTGTACGAATTCTTCTGGAATTTGTGCTCCGTCCCAAAGTGACATACTAGTCAACGAAAATTTGGATCACTAATTTTTTCCGTGTATGTGCAACGCCGCGGAACGTTGTGAAAACTTTTCCTTGAATACGTCCCAAGAACATTGCAAGAGGACATGAATAGAACTAAACGGGACATTCGCATGTTCCTGCGACATACATGCGACGTTTTTAGAACATCATGAGACGTTATTTGCACGTTCTCTGTGTAACCAAGCACGTTTTCGGAACGTCCAGAAAATCTCCCGGTGCTGTATGGGGCGGGAGAGTAAATGAAACAGTATCCAAGCGCGAAAGAAGCGGGAGTTGAAACATTTTACGCTTCATTTGTTTCAAAGTTCGCTTCCGACGAGCGGAAATTTTCACCAGGGATATCCCTGGTTGAAAAAATCCATAGAATCTGATTGAATGAAATTTCATAGGATTTGGTCAGAATATTGTACAAGATTCAATCAGATTTGGTAAGAATCAATCAGAATCACATGGGAAAAATACATCCATCTGATTAAATCTCATTGATAAATCCTTGAATAGGATTTGGTCAGAACATTGAACAAGATTCAATGAGATTTGGCGAGAATCAATGGTTTCGTTTAACCAGGGATATCAGCTTACAGCTTATTCTCCACAGTTGAATACTTCTCGAAAACTAAGCCACGTTAGGGTGAAAGTGAAAATGATTTGTGTTACGGGTGTCTAGGGAACACGTACACCTAAGTTTCGTGGGAAAATAACTCCCGACTCTGACAACCTTCCTTGTGAGTAACCACTTGTTCGGTAAAACATTCCTGAACTGAATTTATGAAAAGATCCGAAGTTTTCAGAATATATGATACTCTCATTTAATGAGGTACAGGGCCCAAATTTCGAATTTCATAAAAAAAATATTGTTTCCTCAATCGGTAGGAAAATTTTGCCGCAATTCAAGTTTCGAGTATTTTTGGGTGAAAACAGTGCCACCAGATAGAGTCACCTCTGTGCTCATATATCCTTTTCAATTGAGGGGATTCATTACTCCCTGCAAAAGTTACTAGATTCCAAATTTCTCCCCCCAGTTTTCTCAAAAACGAATACATAAAATGAAAAATAATGAGTAGCTGCATTTTTTTCAATAGCCTAAGAAGATGCACCTGCTCATTAACATTGATTCTATTCATTGATTACTGAGAAAACTGGGGGAGAGATCTAGTAACTTGGCTTGTGGTGAATCGCCTTAAAAGCATATCATTTCCCCAGATAGAAAAATGTCTCCATGATGCCATCATAATGGTGACATGCACGCCAAGAAATGTTCGCATCATGGCGCCAAGGTGTTTCCGCATAAAGCATTATTATTGGTAGCAAAACGAGGTGATGGCACCATAATTGAAACATAATGTTTATATTCTATGCATCATTGTAAGCTGAGCGGAGTTCATGATAGTATGTTTACGGCACGTTATGTTACAAAATATTCAGAGCATGCTTTTCTATCTGGGTCAATACTTGAGAATATGGAATATCAGAAATATAAAACATTTTCAAGCGATTCCAAAACTGAAAATATATGATTCGAACTAAATTTTATAATGGGGTGAAAAACCGAATGGCATAAATTATAAGTGTAATTCAATGAATTTTTTTAAATTAATTGGATATTACAGAAAAGTAAAACTAACCTATAATTAGGTTGATGAGCAATTTTTTAATGTCGGAAATAAAAATGTGTACATTACCTGTTTTATTTTCTTTCTCTCAACCTCTTCATCTCATTCATGAAAAAGGAATGAGGCAAAAAAAGGAATTAGCGGAAGAAAATCAGTCGAGTACTGTATAACTTCGGGCCTGTTTAGGCCCTAGCGATTCTGTATTTAGGGCCTAAACACATAAATCATGTAAACGTAAGAACAGATACGCAGAAACCGTATACGAGGTCTGAAGTCTGAACATTCTGGACATTACGTTTACGTTTATGTAGCTTGTGTGTCTAGACCATCAGCCTTAATGACGTATTCCCCCACCTAGAAACTAAGTATAGAATGCCAGTTACCATCACTTTCCTTATCTAAAGGCCTAAACACACAAGTCATGTAAACGTGAACGTAAGGAGCGGAAGTCTGCGCAAATCTCGTATACGGTTCCTACGCAACCTTCCGTTTCTTACGTTCACGTTTACGTAGCTTGTGTGCTCAGGCCTTAAGAGGACACCAAAGTTACCATCGGAGCACGTTTTCTTGCACTAAAATACTTGAAACTAAATTCATAAGAAAATCTGAAATTTTGGAAAAAAAAATTTTTTTCCAAATTCAAAAATTGGGCTCTGTACAGACCTAGATTAGGTTTCGAAAAATCATCCCTGAGAATTTCAGATTTCCTTATGAATTCAGTTTCGAGTATTTTAGTGCAAGAAAACGTGCTCCGATGGTAACTTTGGTATCCTCTCAAACGCCGTAGGCAGAGTAACAAAGCTGTTTCGTATTCACTAGAGAGCCTCAAGGGAGAGAGTGGACATCGGAGGTTTGCTGTGATTGGCCGAGGCCTTAAGAGGATACCAGCGTTACCATCAGAGCACATTGGTTAGAAGAGGACTAACCTATACGATAGAAAGAAAGGTCCGAGACAAACGCTGGTATCCACTTAAGAAGCCATATTGATGGAGTATTCCTATTATGATTATGATTATAAGCCAAATATAATCATAATCATAATGGGAATACTCCATCAATATCGCTTCTTAAGGCCTTGGCCAATCACAGCAAACCTCCGATGTCCACTCTCTCCCTTGAGGCTCTCTAGTATTCCCCATCTGAAACTGTAAGGGGCAATACTGTCTTCACTAACACATACCGCTTTTCGCATTCATGTACAAAAAAGAAAGAGGTATATTTTGGTGGCTATAGTATTGCCCTCTACAGTTTCGGATGGTGAACATTGTTGGCTCGGATACCCTGGCGCCATGGCTGCACTGGAAAAAAAAGACGGATGTTGGGCTTGTTGGTCAAAGAGTCCATCACTGTTACTAATCAATCGAGTGTTACCAAAAGTATATCGCTATTGGTAGGAACAATAAAACACTTTTGATGACCAATTGCGTGTGACCAAGAGTATATCGCTATTGGTAAGCATAGTAAGACGCTGTTGGAAGCAAATAGAAAACCTTAAAAGAGAAATGCCAAGGTATTGTTGACGATCAATAGTGCATCACTATTGTAACCAATAGTGAATCCGTAGTGTTTTTAATGCAGCAGGAAAAATGTATTCTGACCATTGAACTATATAACATACTGGAAAGAGCACTGGCGAAATTTCCTATAGGATGGAAGAAGAGATCTTTCGTCAGTGTGAAATGCAAGATGAAATAGCGTTGTTTCTTTTCAATACGTGCATCTTAAAAAAAGGGATGATGAGTGTAAAGGGTATCTGCTTCTTTTTCTCGCACAGTGTATCTCTCTTTTCAACCAACTTTTCGTTGATTTGGTTTTTCGTTAATTTGGCCCCCATCCCAATAACGATATACTCTTGGTAACACCCGATTGGTTAGTAACAGTGATGGACTCTTTGACCAACAGCGCAACACTCGTCTTTTTTTCCCAGTGTAGAGTCAGAGATGAGTTGAAGAGATTGCTAACGAGATATGAAAACCATAGTCCAGTTTCTGATTGGCAGTATCACGTTTTCCGTTTATCTCTTCACGCTGGTCGGCTTAGAAGGAAAATTCAACCAATCATATATTTTTCTTCAAAAGAAAAAAACGTGATACGGACCATGATTTTAACATTGCGTTAGCAATCTCTGCTATTCATCTCTGGTAGAGTGTTGCAGACCCGAAGGTTCATTTTCCCGAAAGTTCGATGTACCAAATTGCAGAATCCCGAAGATGCGCAGTCCCAAAAGATTTTCAGTAACTTTGAATAGAATTGTCAGATCACTAGTGACGTCTAGCAATAATTCGGGACTTTCGGGGTTCTGCAATTCGGTACATCGGGCTTTCGGGAAAATGAGCCTTCGGGACTGCGACACTCTACCGGCTGTAGGGCTCCTGTCTCCAAGATTTAGCGAGATATTCCGATATTGGGATACCAAAAACGCGGCAATTCAAAAAATGGAATTAAGTGCACATAATTAATTGCATTGAGTTGATGACCCTACTGAGAACGTTTCATAACTTCTGATATCTAACTTTTATGAGATTTTGATGTGTATTTGTCCATGAGGTTATACTTATTTAAGAGAATGGATGAGAATCATTATAAAAATGTATCAGAATTTATAAGGATCTCATAAAGAGCTGTGAAATCTCATAATAAATGATAAAATAAAAAACAATCTATCAGTTTTTAATGTGTATTTGTCCAAGAACTTATGAGCATTTATGTGATCTTATGAAACTTTTTCAACAGGGGATGTTTGCACTTATAATCACTAAATATGCTGAAGTACTACTTCTATGTGAACTTTGAAGTGAACCCTGCTCAAGGTGCCAGGGAATCCAGTCGAAAACTGACAAAATTTCTACCTAGTTTCGTCCGGAATCACCAAACGTAAGATATCCTGTCAAAAACTGACAGAAAAAATGTTGTCCTACGTTTGATGATTTCAGACAAAACCAGGTAGAAATTTTATTAGTTTCTTACCGGATTTCCTGGAACGAAGGCCGTCCAAAGTCACTTTATCCGCCTGGCATTTTTAATAAGGGGGATAAGCTGAAAAAACAACCTGCTTTTACAATTAAGATTCATTGCTCGATTCCCGTCAATTTAAGAATTTTAGTTCGTGAAATTCGAGGCGCTGTAACGCAACAATATTTTTGAGACCAGTCTGAAGCAGGGTTGAATAATGACGCGTTATTGGAGGATTTGTTACATTCATTAAGCTGACATTTCATGGGGCGTCGAGCGGCAGCGTCAACATTGGATGAAGAGGGAGGTCCGATCGGTTCTCTTTTTTCTTCCAATGTTGACGCTGCCGCTCGACGCCCCATGAAATGTCAGCTTTACGCGAGTATAATACGTAATATGTGGCCTGTATCAATACCTAAATTACTACGTGAGAAGACCCTGAAAAAGCGGTTTGTTACACGGTCCCAGATAACACACGAAGAATTCTTTTTCAAGAGCAAGAATAGAACTCTTCACGAACTCTTTTCGAACTAATGAATTCATATAGAGCTCTGGAGGAGTTCAATCTGTCGGACATTAACAAGTTCTTTGAGAGTACTCAAACAATACTCCTGATATTCTCAAAGGGCTTGTTAATGTCCGACAGATTGAACTCCTCCAGAGCTCTATATGAATTCATTAGTTCAAAAAGAATTCTTGAAGAGTTCTATTCTTGCTCTTGGAAAAGAATTCTCCGTATGTTATCTGGGGTATGATACGTGCCATTTACTACCCCATACAGCACAGAAGTTCAATTCTCAAGAATTCATAATGAATTCTTCGGATCCCATTTGAACTCTTAATGAACTATTCCTGAACTGGTGTGCTGTATGGGACGTATTAATACATTGAGTTTGATACCTACCCAATCCTGGTCTAGTCTGAAGTTGTCAACTAGCAGTCCATACCCTAGTGAAAATCGAGGATATAAATGGATGGAAAAATTCGTATTCGCTTCTATCCACTTTCAACGTCATTTTCTGCACCACTTTTGGACATTGACCTGGATAGAAATTTGGTTTATCCATTTCAATCCATAAAAATGGATTAGGAAAAGTGAGGATTGAGAATAGGAATGGATAAGGAAATTTATATTGATTCCTACCCACTTTCAATGTCATTTTCTGCACCACTTTTTGACATCGGGCCTGAACAGGGATTTGTTGTATCCGCTTTACTGCATGGAAATGAAATATAGTTTAATTGGGTTTCCATTTGAATTAAATATTATTTGAATGTCACTTTATATTTCAATTGTAATAAGATTCCTTTATCTTTTTCAATCCCAAAAAATGGATTCAAGTGTACATCTGTTCATTCGATCATTCTAATCTTCGATAAAATATAAATCCACTCTATCTGTTTCAATATATCAAAATGAATTAGAGTTGATTGTTATGATCTTCAATGAGGATTAAATACCATTCTGAATGACACTTTATCTTTCGATTGTAATAAGATGCCTTCACATTATTCAATCCCAAAAAATGGATTCCAGTGTACATCTGTTGATTTATTCTGATCTCCAATAAAATATGAATCCGCTCAATCAATTTCAATACATGAAAATGAATTGGAGTTAATTATGATTTTCAATTAGGATTAAATACCATTCTGAATGTCACTTAATCTTCCGATTGTAATGAAATATCTTTATTCTATCCAATCCCAGAGGATGAATTCAACAAAATACATTGAATTGAATAGGATTTTCAGGTCACTTGGAATCCATACAGATTATCGGTTTTGAGGGATTCAATTGGAAAAGAATCGTAATTTCAAATCTGAGATTGAAATGGGTAGGGGATGAAAAATGAGTGAAACGGATTCAATGTCTATACCATAATCAGTATAAAAATGGATTGAATTATCGCGACTTGAAAATTCATTACATGTGATAGAAATTATACCCCAAATTTAGCATTGAGAAGGATTAAAAATTCAAATCGATAAAAATGTATTAAATTTTTTTACATTTTCATGAATACAATTATATTGGAATGAAATTCGGAATGCATTCCCTAGTGAAAATGGGAGCGTAAGAAGGGTATGAAGCGACGTGGAAGGGTACACGAAACAGTATCTAAGCGCGAAAGAAGCGAAAATTGAAACATTCCACGCTTCAGTTGTTCCAATATTCGCTTCCGGAGCGTGGATATTTTCACCAGGGTTGGGTAGACTGTTCACTTCTCTTGGAATAGACGTCATAGAAATAGATTCGAATGGATTCAGAAGGATAGAATTCCAATCCATTCCAATCCATTCCTATTCTCCATTTCCACTAGGGTATTTATATAGTCAAAAGTTTATTCGTTTATGTGTTCAGTCCTTTATCGTTCAACAATCAGGGTTTCGAATTTAGTACAACTTTCCGATGTATCAACCTATGGCAAACAATATTCAATCGGAATTGCCAATGACAATTTTAAAGATTGTACAAGAAAAGAAACCCGGTCCACAGCGCCGTGATACAATAATGGACAATCCACACGCCTGGCAAGTATCGGGCACAGTCGGGAATCATCGGGCATAGTTTGGTAAAATGGCTGCCGTATGCTAATTGCGCAGGTTCGTAAAAGGTAAGGTAAAAGTAGGGATCCTTTAATGAGGGATCGGACAATGAGTCGCCATTAGTGGGATACTTCCGGTTTTTTCTATAGTTTAGTTAAGCATGCATAGTGTATGTTATTTTATTAAAATCATTTTTCTCAAATGTATTTACGTGCTTTGTTCGAAGAATGTTTCAGATTCACTCAATTGTAAGTATTATACATGAATAAGCCGACTTTAAATATGTATCTCGAATATTTTCATAAATATCAGTACCTATCCCACTAATGGCGGCCGACCAATCCGTAATCAGCAGTTGATTGTCCGATCCAGTGTTCGGAACTCCTAGGATCGTACACGATTCTGATTGATGGCTTCTCATAGAATGTTGGAGGTGATTGGTTGCTCGATAAGAATTGACGAATAAACATCGTGTACTATCCTAGGAGTTCCGAACACTGGTCCGATCCCTCATTAAAGGATCCCCAAGTAAAAGTGTCTTGCCGGATCTCACCAGAACTACACTTTCGATACTTGTGTTTGCGCGCAGGATGTTATTATCACCGATAGTCATGGCGGTATCGTTTGGAAATGTACGTTTGTTTACATTTGATTCTGAAATTTTTTCTGATTCAATTCTAAAGGAAATCCTATGAATATTCATTAAGATTTTGAAAATTTTAATTTGTATACAGGGAATTATTTATGTATACGTTTCTCTTATTATGTTTATTTTCTGTTTTCAGGCTCGTTAGTGTGTATACAATGTATTGACGTTTGGTACAATATTCATCCAAGGATTTCATTAGAAGTTTTGCTCTTTTGAATTACCGAAAAAGTAAACAGTGACTATCATACTTTGAATTCTAATACATTTGATTTCATGACAAAATTACTGTGGTAAGTTGAATGTGATTACAAGATTGTTGAAATTTGTATCTTGTCAAGTATTACCCAAGCAGAAACAGAAGTTCAAAGTATATACGTAATAGAAACGTTCATAGAATGTAGAAATGGGATACGAAGAACATATAATGAACGTTTATAGAATATTTAAATGAGACTGTTTTGAATTTATCTAGAACGTACATAGTACATCAAAAATGTATGATATTCATTCAATTGACGTTCGATTGATGTACCGTTGTATATTCAATTAGACACGTTTGATGAATATACATAGCACCTATGAAACGCTCTCAATGGGATATACATAGAACATATTTCGAATATTCGAAGAACATGCATAGTATATTCTGGTGCCACTTCGGTATTTATATGTGAGCCTATTTCACAGAAATTGTGTTCTGCTTTTAGGCTAACGTTTACATCTGGTGTATTGGTGTTTCCATGTAGGATTTATCTAATGATTTCATTTAAATTTTTGCCTTTTTCCAAAGAGAAGAACAAACGTTGATTCTTATTCTTCCAAACTGCAATGCGCACTTCATACAATAAAAGATGACCATGGTAAGTTGAGTACTGCTTTGATATTATTGAGAATATCAATATATCGAGGTCTATGTTTAGAAACTCAGTAAGGACAGTTATTTACAAACAAGTTCATTTCATCATATTCTCAATGATGAAACGAAATTTATGTTGTACATGATTTGTTTTAGAATTATTTTGAATGTTATATTTAATGTGTAATACATTCTTTGACAGGTGCATATCCATAGGGCTGGTTCTTGTGGTATTGCAAATAGTATCGTGTATAGCCAATCTCATTGAAACTCAAATTCTGGTTATGGGCTTACTTCTTCTAATCACATAATCCATAAGTACACCATACCGTCAAGGAATCACAGCGATGTACACTGGAATAACAAATAATTTTTGCAGGAGTTTTTGAAGAGGTATTTAAAAACTCCACACTTTGATATAATTTTTTAACAAATTCTTCCATGATCATTGGATGGTTGTTTGGAACAGAATCGGTCAAATCATGGGTGAAAGATTCAATAGAAACTTTTTTACTTCGTAAAAAACGTTTGTGCATTATAAATCAAATCAATTCTGATTTCAATCATTGGTCACTAAATCATGGACTTGAAGGAATATGATTTGAATTGTTGAAAAAATTAATCTTATTCAAACCTCAAGTGTTCTCAAAATTGTATATAATTTATATTGAATTCAATATCATTGTATATTTATTTATAAATTATATACAATTCTGAACATTTTTGCATATTGTATAAAAAATTCATCTCTTTCTAATGATATTTATTAATATTCAATAAATTTCATTGAATTCACATGAATTTTCTTTGGATTTTTATTTGAAGTTGATTCAACATTAAAATTCGATTCATGATGGATGGTGAGGCTCCCACAATTCTAAATTCGGCCCTGGATATTACCATTATGAATTCAGAAAAAATTTCTTGCAAATACACGGGGACCATGATAGTTCAATGTGAATGAAAAATTTCTATATAGAGCAATATTACAGAAATATTCAAGTGTATTCTAAAGAAATTTTACACAATTGATTTGACTGGTGACTGTACCCACTTCGTTGATGATTGATATTAAGATTGTCAAATCAAACATGATTCTTCATGATTTTGAAACAATGATGAAATTCGATGAACAGATTGCCATGTACGTTCCATTCTTCATACACAGAAGAATGGAGATACATGGAAATATTTTATGTATGTGATGGAAGTTTTTGCAAAATTGAAAAAAGTAATTCAAATCGCAATTAAAAGTCTTTAATGGTCTTTAATGTTTTTTATAATTGAATGTTTACAACATTTCCCTTTCATTTTCCAGTGAAGAAGACTATCAACTTTCTTTTGACACCGTCGTGGTGATATTCGACATCTCAACAGAACCTGAAAAAAAAACAAGTCCATTTAAAAAAAATACATTCAATCACTTACATAGGCGGTTGAACGCATTTAACAGGATCAACTGACAGGCTTCCCATCTATCCAACAGAACTTACCATTCAATTCTCATATGCACGAGTGCATATGAAACTCTGGAGACGATCAACGGTGTCGAATCCGACCATAATACTATAGTACGAGAATTGAGTCTAACTGAATGCAATTGAAAATTTTCGAATTAGATTGAACCAGAATATTGTGCAAATATCTCTGCGAGATTCAGCAAGATGTGAAGAATCTCTCAAATCAAGATAGGTGCATAAAAATACTCATGCTCATTATTTATTTCAACAGTAGCATTTCTTTCCATATTTTTTTGCTGATAAAAAGAATTTTTATTGAAATTCAAATTTTTAGCTTTTCACGGTGAATAGAAAAAGTCCGTTCCGATCCAACGGAAAGATTTTTTATATTCTCGCAGACAGCAAAGTGGGAAAAATTCTCAACAACTTCCGAACAACACAAGAATTATTATTGAGAAGTTGCTGGGAGGGTGCATCGCCAAATCCGCGGCAACATTTAGCTAACTTGAAAGTTGTTATGATGCTGCGAAGATGTTTGAATACATGAAGCTATGACACGTGAGATCAAATAATTTCCCAACAACAAAACACAAGCAAGTGCAGCAATAGTTGCACTGCAACTTTTGGTCTTAGGGCTGCCTTCATTTATAAGAACGTGACACGTTGCTTTCATTTATTGAGTGAATAACGAGTTTGAGTGCGTTGATTATGCACCAGAAAGGTCAGAATATCATCAACTACAACGAAATCACAAAAATCCTTGCCTATTTTATCGGAACGGAGTTTTTCTACTTGTACGGATCATGATGGAAAATAAAATATTCATCAGTATTTTTGTCTCAAGAAAGTATCACCAGATGGAGCCATCTGCGCGCTCGTATCTTCTTAATTTCAATAAAAATTTTGTTGAAAACGAATACAGGAAGCAGAAAATTCGCTGCACTAACAAATTGACTTTTTGAACCAGCCAATACAAAAACAATCCCTGTCAACTGCAGGCAGGGATGGGCAAATAATTTATCCTCTGTAATCTACATGGTACCCACACAGAACACCTACGTCGCCTCTCCGTGGAATTCAGGGAGAAAAAAGGGATCGGTGGATACAACGTGGTACGACGGAGAAGCAGCGTAGAGGCAACGGAGAAATTCCCGCCCGAAAAAACGGCTCGGACATTTCTCCGTTGCCTCTACGTTGCTTCTCCATCGTACCACCTTATGTCTACCGCTCCCTTCCTTCTCCTTTAATTTTACAGAGATGCGACGTAATTCTTTGGCGACTGTCCTGTATGGGTACTTTACATGTAAAATAGAGGTAAAATACTGTAATATACCTTGTAAATCATGTAATTTACTGTAATCTACGTATTCTATACGTGTATTTCACATGTAAATTACTGTCGAAAACTTTTCGTGACACGTAGATTTTCATCCTTGACCAGGGTTGGCACGTAATATACTTCGAAGTATTTTACATAGTTTATGACACGTAAGAAACCGAATATCTTACGCATAAAACCAACCCCTTGCCTTTGGAGGGACAGGAGGGTTCAAGTATCTTACATATATTACGTGTCAGAAACCAAGTATGATACGTAAGAAATTGAAAAATCATGTAATAAACCCAACCCTGTCCTTGACTGCCGGTAGAAAGTTGGTATCGTCGGATGATTGCTCTCATTGGTAACCGTGCATCGGGGGAAAGGACCGATGTTGGCATGATTGTGATCATCCGGAATGAAGGCGGGCTGTCATTCTGCCGGAAATGAAATGATTTTGAAATTCATATGTCGGAAAACTTCCGTTCGCCCATTGATATACCATCCTTTAGAAATCGAGTGAATCTCTAGATGCAAAAAATAACTAAGACAAATCAAATTGGATATGTTTGGGATATAAAACCGGAAAATAAGTGAATAGTCCAATGTGTCTGCGGACGTGGACACTTCACTTCTTTTGATTTATTGTTCAGATGATCCAGTTGTGAACTGCGCAATGCACACTGTGCGGTTATCATATACGTACTGTTTACGTGTGCGATTCGTAAATCAGACAATGGGAGTGGGACGCTTTGTGCGAATGCGTCCCACCAGAGAGAAGATGAGAGCGCTCACGGGCACCTATGCGCCGCTAGTAAAAGTTCCACTGGCCTCCTGGCGGTTGGATCATGGAAGTAGACCTACAGCGATTTTATTTTTTAATAACCAAAAATTACGCATTTCTTTTGAATACTTTTCAATACGTACTCAATCAAAATTTAATCATGTACCGATACTGAATGGATATGATTCTTTATGATCATGAATTGAAAAAGGAAAAAATGAGAGAGGGGGTTGGTGGGTCTGTTTCACGTGATCCACTTACTAGCAATGGAACCCCGGCCGTGAGCGCTCTCATCTTTTCTCTGGTCCCACCATTCAACTCAATATTATACTGGAATGAGCACTCTCCGCTTTTTCTATAGTATCGGCCGGTCAGAGGGAGAGATCAGTATGTTGGGAGATGGTATCTGCTGTTAATATATGTATTTTAAAGAGAGAAAGGAAATATGTTGGGGGCGTCTTATTCTTTCTTGCTCATGCGACAAACTATACCAGTCTGATCGCTTAAATCTAGGGAGAACGTATTCCAGTATGTAAAGAGTTCAATGGGTCCCACATAGCACACAATGCCTCAGTAATGTCTCGACATATCACTAGAACATAACCGAGACATTTGAAACATTGCAGCAATATTTGGAGACATTACTGAGACATCATGTGCTATGTGGGTGAGTGATGGAGAAAGTGATGGAGGTATACAAAATATTTTATACATTCATATAGCCATTGGTAACTTGTAATAATGAATGAGTGAATAAACAATCAGTAATTAATTTTTGTTTCCAATCAATACACTGTTTTCCAAGTGGTTTAGATCTGAACGTTGAGGAAATTCTTTTGCCAAACATAACTTCAAATATCGGTACAACAATGTCGATTCTTTTGGTGTGGATTGCATCTTATGATGATGTTCACGCGTTGATATAGAAATCAATAAAAAGAAATATTCCCCAAAAATATGATATTAAATATACACAATCGGAATATTCTGAAAAAACAAATCTGAGGTTAGATTTGTCGAAAGAAATCTCCGAAAATTCAGTTTTATTGTGAACACATTCAACATTCTGATTTTTTTTTCAATATGCATGACCATGGTGGCGCGACCACCTGGAATTTTGTCATTTCCTCATTGGTCATTCTTTTCAAACCAAACACGCAATTGGATCATTCCGTTAGACTTCCCTGATCACTCGACACCTTGATGACAGATTTGGAATATTTCAAGGTAATTAATCTAGAAAAATATTGTACTTTTTCCATGAATTTTTGCATGTATTTCATGTGGAATAGTAAGGGAGTGTACGGTAGTGTGGGACGGCTTTTGGTTTTGCCCTATAATTTTTGATCAAGTCCATTTTATAGAGACTTATGTAGATCATTGGAAAGCTAGAAGGCTGAGCTTACTTTTTGCTGAAGTAACTACATTAATTACGTTGAGTAGAAAAATTTTATAGCCATTTTTGTGGAACATCGATTTTTGCACAGAAAAAAATTTGAACGGTAGTGTAGGACACTTTAAAAAATCCACCAAAATTGGCAAAATATGAAGTAAAAACACCAAAAATGTAAAGAAAACCAAATTGCATTTATTTAAAAACCCTTCAATGGCAAAAACAACAACAAAAAATGGCATTTGAACCATCTTATTCGTCGTCTCCTTCATCACTGTCAGCCCAGATAGAAAAATGTCTCCATAATGCCATCATAATGGTGACATGCACGTCAAGAAATGTTCGCATAATGGCGCCAAGGTGTTTCCGCATAAAGCATTGTTATTGGTAACAAAACGAGGTGATGGCACCATAATTGAAACATAATGTTTACATTCTATGCATCATTGCAAGCTGAGCGGAGTTCATGATAGTATGTTTACGGCACGTTATGTTACAAAAAATTCAGAGCATGCTTTTCTATCTGAGAGAAGCGCAATGTTTACATGTAAAGTAGCTGGTAGTCATGGCAGCGCACTTTAAATGTACTTAATTTATCCCTGTTGGAAAAAACGATCGAAATGGATGGATTTGGATAGGATCTTGATCCGTGTCTGAGAATTTTCTATACAAATCAATCCGATTTTATCCGGTAGTGGGATGGATTGTCCATAAATATCCAATTCCATCCATTGCAAGAAGCCTGCTATCAGTTTCAATCCGGAATTGGGAAATTATTGGAGACCTGCAATCCACTTGCATCCTTTTCCCATCCACAAGCGTTGCGGATCCATTTCAGTCCATTCAGAGGAAAGAAAGATCATGTAAAATGATATGAACTGCAATATACATTCGTTTGCGTCCAGAAGACGGTTGAGATATTTATCCAAACAAATCTGATTGGATCTGAAAAGTATGAATTCATCTGTGAATCGATTTTGATCCACGGAGAGGAATATAAATCTCTTCAGACTGGATCCGAATCATAAGGATAGTCCGATATCATTCGTAGAACGTATGAATTTTCAATCATAATGAATGATTATTTTTGGATACCGTCATCCCTGCGTGCATGATGCAAGTTCATCCGTATTTTCGGATGAACACTGGATCCGAATATATCCTATCAAGAACTGATATCCGTTACTATCTGAAATGCGTATGCGAATTAAATGCGACTGAATCCAAAATCATACCGTGATGTAACTATGATACCGAATCCATTTCCATTTGCGAGGAGAGATTAAAATCTCATCCGACTGAATCCGAAATCAGAGTATGATTCGATTTGATCCGTAAATTGTATGAACTTTGAATCAGAACCAATGATGAGTTTTTCATGAAATCATGCCTGCGTGCGCAATACAATTTCATCCATATTTTCGAATATACACTGGATCCGAACAGTGGTCTCAGATTGGACTCGCAAACGTTACGCACACAGATGCAACTTTACGTCGATGTATAAGAAGAAAGGGTATGGTTGCGCGCGCAACCTAGCATGCTTTCTCCATTGTTCATCTGATATTTGACTGGAGAGCAAAAGAGAAAGCATGCTGGGTTGCGCGCGCAACCATACCCTCTCTTTTTTCACACTGACATACAGTTGCATCTGTGCGTGTAACGTTTGCAAGTCCAATCTGAGACCACTGGATCCGAATGTATCACATGAATTGGCGGTATCCGGGACTATCGCAAAAAAGTATGGAATTTCAATCCACTTGAATCAAAGCCACGCCTTCATCAGGATCAGGTCCTGAACTTATTTTCATCCGTAAGAAGGGATGCGAATCCAATTTGACTGAATCCGAACTTGGACCATTGTTCAATATCATCCGTGCAACAAATGAACTTTCAATAAGAATCGATGACGAGTATTTTATACTGTCAATTCCCAGTTAGGAATTCCCAAATTCGCATGGGTCTTCACATGGGAATTGCATGGGTCGCATGGGTCTTCACATGGGAATTGCATGGGTCGCATGGGTCTCCACATGGGAATCGCATGAGTTGCATGGGTGTCAAATGGAAATCACATGGGTCGATCCACTCGATTCGCATGTGAAGACCCATGCGATTAGCCGGGAACAAAAATACCCCTGGATAGGAATAAATAAAAACAGAGGAAATGTGGTTTGGATACGTAACGGATGAAAATGAATTACATCAGCGTAACTTGTTTGGGTACAAATCGATACATACGAGAATATGAATTCTTGATACACATGGATAGAAATGGATGAAAATAGAGATCGATTTGGATCGAAACAAATATCGTTTGTGTAAAATTATCGGATATGAATTGATAGACGTAAGAACGCTTATTTGGGAAAAGATTGGATAAATATTCTCCAAATGATAGATATGGACAAGAATGCATGAGAATGGTGTAAGCATCATCGGAACAAAAAGGGATAGAAGTGCATAGAATTTTATATGAGGCCACGAATACATTACGAATGTACAGTATCTTGGGCAATATGCGCTCTCCGAGCATCGTGTCAGGATAGCTTAGAGGTTGAGTAGGTAGGTCTTGTAGGTAAGGTAGGTGAGTGCGATCATTGTTCGAACCCCTTGCAGGTAGGAATAAATTTCCCAAGTCATGTGCGGAAATAGAGATACAGATGTTGAAGATTCCACGGAATCTTCCGAATGTTTGAATGAGTTCGGAATAATTTTTTTTATTGTTGTTACCTGTGGGAAAATTCAAAAGAAAAAACAGTTCTGGAAAAAATCGGATTGGAATGGATAGATTTTTTTCCATCAGAATCATGCAGAAACGGATAGAAATGGATGGAACTCATCAAGGTGATATCGTAAAGCACCGGATACAAATGGATACGATTCATATTCAGGCCCCGAATGGAATATGGATACATTCGAATACGATTGCTACGGCGCCCAATAATCCACTATCCATATTGTGGATTAAAATTGATGAAACTTTTATGCGTTCTGCGGATGACACTGTATCCCGAAAAAAATGGATCAGAAATAGGATTCAAGCGGATGCACGTCAAAATCTATCCATTTCTATCCGATTTTTCCAACAGGGTTCTCACTCGCAGGAGCCGGGTTCAATCCTCACTGAGGAAAGTTCCTAAAAATGGACTTTCAATGTGGTGTCTCTTCCTTAATGTCATTCAAGTCGAACTGGAAGGAGATTTGTAGAGATAAACTCTGAACAAAAATTTTTTTTCTCAAGCAAAAGTGAATAGATAAAACAGAGATTTGTAGAGTAATGCAGAAATATGCAGAGAAGTATTTAATGTAATATGGAGATTTGGCGAGTTTTGCACGAATTTTGTGGAGAAATTCATAGAATATTACGAAGATTGGAAGAATTATGTACAATTTTGCAGAGTAATGCAGAAATTTGTAGAGTAATATTTATGGTTAAAAATTCTGCCAATTTCTCAAAGCGTCCGAAATCTGACGGTTATGTAGACAAATCTGAAGAGTTTTGAAGAATTTTGAAGAGAAATATTTTTATTGGGGAAATCAATAAAACCTAACTTCAATAACTATAAAGAGTGTATGCACATAACAAAGCTACCTTGGAAATTATTGGATTTTGTAAGGTTATGGTATAAAAGGAGATGAGGTGTGATATGTATATACCCAAGTAACACCAATGTGCGTGAAATATTCTCCGAACGTTCTTAGAATATTTAAACGTCCTGCAAACATTCTCAGAACGTTTGACGAAGATTGTGTGTTACTAGGGTATTCTTTCTTGTTGTGAAATAATATAGTTTTGTTATTTATTATGAGTAAGTACAATAACTTGAATATTATCTCGTGATATTTCATGGTTGAAGTGGAAACACCACCCTGCTTAAAAATTCTCCTTCATTCTCATTGAAAAAATTTAATGAGAATGAATGAAGTTTTTGCATCGGAAATTTCTTATTGAGTGAGTTGATTTCTCATTGAATTTTTCTTTGAGAATCAATCGGCATTATCCTACATACTTTGGGGAAAAGATTGAAAAATAATGTCGATTGAATCAATCGGTTTCAATCAGATTTTTCTACACTGTAAAAATTTACCAAAAAATACCAGGAACTTGATAACTCATGTAGAGGAAGAAGAAATTATATCCTCCTACCTAACGGGGTTTGAACTTATATTCCTACCTGCCTACCGACTGAAATTTAATACCTTAACCGGTGAGCTACTGCGCAACTTTGCAGATGGTCACCTTACAGATGCATAAATTGACAGACATTGAATTGATGAGTTTGTATCCGATTTTCCTGTCATGAGACCAATGAGATTGTATTGGATTTTTCTGCCATGAGACCAATGGGTTTGCATTGGATTTTTCTTACATTACAGTAATGCGGTTGTATTGAGTTTTCCTTACAACCGAGCATTGGATATATATTGGTTTTTCTTGACTTTAGAGTAATGAATTTTCTATGCAGAGGAACAATGGATTTGTATAGAATGTTCCATTTCACAGATTAGTTGGGATACATTGGAAAAACTATTCTAACGAAGACGGGGTGCACCGGATATCTGGTTCTGATTCGACCACCGGATACCGGATATGCGTCCAATCCGATATATGATGCCGATGTCGACTTATCCAGAATGATTTGTCCGATCTGTCCGGATCACTGGATACCGGATCGGATTAGAACCGGATATCCAGTGCATCCCTAATGAGGACCTACTAAAAACTAATATTCCAGAAATTTCTCATGAGTCCTTATAGAACGTATTTCCGGAAAATTTTGATTGGCATCGATTGAACATTGACATTGGAAATAATGGGTAATTATATCAGAATTTCCCCATAGAAACTTATTGAACATTCGGATCCTATAAATTCCTCGTCGTTTCTCGTAGAAAGCACTTACGGAAAATTCCAATTGAAACCGATTGAGCATCGATAACAAAAAGTGATGAAAATTATATGAGACATTTTTCACGGAAACCTATTGAACATCTCTATCCTGGAAATATCCTATCATTTCTTGTAGAATGAACTTTCAGACAATCCCGATTGAAACCGATTAAACATTGACATGAAGAATACTGAAAAATTCTATGAGACATTTCCCATAGGAATCGATTGAGAAGTTTTACTCTGGGAATTTCTCATCATTTCTTGTATAACGCGCTTGTGGGAAATTCCGATTAAAACCGATTGAACATTGACATAATTATTAAGGGAAAGTTATATCAGAATTTTCCCATAGAAACCTATTGAGCATTCATAACGCAGAAATTTCTCATAATTTTTCATTGCAGCCTCTTTCAGGAATTTCTTATTGAAACCCATTGATATGGAAAATCCTCCAGAATTATATTAGACACTCTTCATAAAAACCGATTGAGAAGTTTTACTCGAGAAATTTCTCATCATTTCTTATAGACTCTACTCCAGAAAATTCCTATTGGAACCGATCGATGGTTGGTACAGACACAAAAATGAAATTGAATGAGCATTTTCCTACAAATACTCATTCAACTCTTTACATTAAGAACTGTTCTATCATTTCTAATTTCATATTGTAAGTATTTATTGAGAGATAACCGATTGGCTCTCATTGGATACGGATTTCTGATTCATTCTCATTCAGTTTCAATGAGACGTTACACACACTTTGATCTTTCTCATTGGTCTCGTTCAGTCTCATTCAAGTTGAATGAGACTCTATGAGATTCTATGAGATATTTTAAGCAGGGCATACATATGGTTTTACATATTTTTTGTCCTTGGCAAAAACTCCTACATTCTATCTAAGAAAAAGTCTAAGAAAATTTTTCCTACTGGTTTTGCTGGAAAATTCACTTTTTAATCATCATCATCTTAAACAAAAACATAAATTATTATTTGAGTGAAAAATCATCAATTTATTATCATAATTTCACATCTTCATCGACATAACCCGCATTTTTGTGGGTAATAAATGCTTCGTTAGTTACTCACAAATACTTTATCAACTACTGATCAGTGCTTCATCAGTTACTCGCTCATAACTGCTCAGTTTTTCCAATCAGTTTTTCATTAGTCAAAGCGTTACATCCCTTGTCGGAAACATGTAAGTTTGCTGATCAGTCCCTGATCAATGAAATGGAAAACTGATCAGTGCCTGATCATTTGCTAGAGAAAATTTTAACTGGGGAGGCGGTATGCCGCAACGGAAAGTGAGTCGGCAGCAAACCCCTATAGAAGTTGGCCTGGAAAGTTTTGTTACGTAGAAATACAGGAACTAATGAATTTGTAAATTTTCAACTCATGTCCACACTTTCTCCAGATTCATATGAAGCTGAAACTGGCAGTCGTAAAGCTAGCAGCTGATTGTTATAAATTCTTACACAAAATTCTTATTAGGGATCTAAACATCTGAAACGTTCAGTGGAACGCTGCTCAATCGATTTCAGATATAAAAAAAGTTTTAACAACGTTCAATGAGAAATTACAACAATCTGCTGCTAGCTTTACGGTTACTAGTTTCAGATTCATCACTTTACAATACGTTCCAGATAGCACACTAATTCCAAGCGCATTCGCAAAGAGTTTCCAAGAAATCTTGAGAAATTTTCCCGAATTCTTTTGAAATGAGTGTGCTATATGGGGTGGTTTTGGAAATGTACTCCCCAACAAGGTCCAAATGTGAAATTTGACTCAAAGTCTTATTCCCTCTTGAATTCGAATAATTTTTCCAAAAATTGCATTCAAATGATGAAGTCCACGAGCTGTTATTAATGTAAAAGCTCAAATCCAGTGCACATGACGAGTTATTGATTTACTCAGCTCTTATCGATTCGTGGAAAGCTTATTAATGCAACCTTAAGGATACGCAACAGTTCACTTATTATGTTCCTTGTACTATGATTGTTTCAATCCACCAACAAGCAATACTCGTTTCACTTCCTTGTAATCGTATATCCTTATAATCTACACATTGAGCTTGTTTCTTTAAACCAGCTCATTCGTATCGCAAGGATTACTGCTTTCCCGCTATTCTATGTGGTAAACCAGTTTGTTGATCTTGTATTCTTCCTCCTCCACACATATGGCATTATCATACTCTCTTCTGTAAATGGTGCGGCAATGATCATCGAATAGTTGTAACAAGGGCAATGAACTTGTGTAAACGATATGTTCACAATTGCAAAACGAAATTACCCAAGCAAGAACTGATAAAGTTGATAAGCGGAAACTCGATGTCAGATATCATGCAAAATGATTATGAGATTGATGATCTTCAAGGGGTATGATTTCTATTCTTCTATTCAGGATGAAGTCTCCCAAAGTTGGAATCATTTTGAACGCGAAACGAAATTTTCTCTTCCATGATCAGTTGGCAATGGAATTTCAAAATCATCGGAACTCAGAACCGTTCATTGCGGAAATGTCACACAGTTTCCTCGATACAATCAGAGAATATAGCGAGAAAATCCGCAGCTGACAGATAACCTGGATAGATAACTATGTAATTTATCAGAATTAGTGTATTCCAGACAGCGAAACTTGAAAACTTCTTAAAGTTTCATAAAAAAAAATCTAAAATGAATATTTGTTAATTGATCTGAAAAAGTCTTTATGAAGACACAATGTGAATTTCTTAAATCTCACACACATTACTTGTCCAAATTCACCTATGTTACTTTATAAAATATCGATCTTTGTGACATATCAATGGGCCCGACATCGGAGATTATATTTGGAAAGAAACCTATCAGATTACATTAGACACGGATATGGGATCTTTCCGTGTCTGATGAAATTTTTACTAGAGATGCTGTGTAGGATGAAATTTATCTGTGTATTCATATGTACTTGTTCATCATTAACAATGGAACGCACAAAAGGAAAAATTGTTCTCGAGGAGGAATGTTTTTAGACTTTTCACGACTTTCGTATAGGGAAGTGAAAAGACGTCTCAACGTAGGCGATGATTTCTCTTCCAACCAAATAGATACTTGGCGCATGTAATAAATGTACGGGAGAAGAAAAGTATGTGAAAGAATAGCAGAGCGCCGCACACATCAGTTAATGACCGATATATGTGGCAGACAAAACTAATTAGCTGGAATTATTAGGAACAATATATGGCAAATTGCGGTACGTTCTGTGCGGTTTATGTTTCACGCGGTGCTCTGAGCGGCTTCGTAATGATCGTGAACTCTGATACACAACAAACAACACATTCAACGAAGCGTTAGCAGTAACAGCGGCAATTCCAGTTGCTATTGTCCGATTCGATTCATTAATTATATAGTGTATATACAATTGCATTTGTACATGTGATTGCGAGGCTCACTTTGAATACAGTTATGTAATCAATTCGGGAATACGTGTCTGTTCATGTTGGTGAAAATTATCACATCTTAAAGACAAAATAAAAATTTTACAAGTTGCTGGTTGTTATCGGTTCTTTGAAAATCTCAAGTACAGCAAATATCTCATTTCTATCTCCATCTTTGTAGCAAATTTCTCAGACTCTTTTGAATATCCTGAAAACTCCCCTGCTTGAAAAGTGGGAGTTTGGTTCTGTGGGATTTTGTACGATTTTTGTTCTAAAATCTACTCGAATCTGTATGAATTTGTCCGGCTTTCGAAACAGGGTGGCCACTTCTGGAAAATCCTGGAAAAGTCAGGGAATTTCATGGAGAGTCAGGGATTGTTTTTCAATGATGATATAGTTCCATCAAGTTCATATAAATATCAGCTACGCCAGGAAAAAATATTTAAATCTCGAATTCATCTTGAATTGGAAATATACATTCCAGACAACAAGAGTTCTTCCTTGTTCGAAAGATTTCCACTTAATTTCTCAAAGATATCTTATGCAACAGTTTCTACTTGTCATACACTTTAATTAAACTTGGTGCAAGCATACTTACACTCAATTTCAACATAAAATATACCCGAAATGAAGGTATTATATGACTGAATTTTGTCTTGAAATTATGTGTAATTGTGCTACTAACGAGCGTAAGACGGCCGATTCAAACAAAATAATACTTCCCACTGAGCATTTTCGTTAGAACCTTGCATTAACATTGCAGCGATATTGATGCGATCTTGAAAGTACTTGTCTTTCAATTTACAAATGCAATATTACAAAAGTAACTTGCGAAAATATCGTTGAAATATCACCTGACAACGTAACATTGCTGCAATTTACTTGTAATTGGATGTTGTAATATTACTGTTGTAATTCTCATAACAGGTACTTTCCAGATCGTATCAACATCGATGCAATGTTAATGCAAGGTTCTAACGGAAATGCTCAGTGGGTTGAGACAGTTGTAATTTATGTTTGAATCTATTGCAAGCATCCTTTTTCTGGGTGTTTAACATTTAAATGATGATGATGATTTTGATAATTCATCAATTGGTGAGTGCTTTTCGATTTCTCTGAAATAATATATTATTCCAGACAACACAATAGTTTAGGATGAATTTATAATGGATACTTTTTGAACTATGAGAATTCATAAAAAATTTCTTATGAATGCATCGGGAACTGTTGTGCTTTCCAAATACTTCATGACCCTGAAGATATCGGCCGAGATCTATCCGTCAACTACTGTCACTTCTCATTCAACGGTGTGACAGTATTTTCCGTCACAGAAATTGATTGAATATTTTCGATTTCGATTGATTTTTCAATTGTTCATTTGACCTGCCTAAATTTTGCTTTCTCGACAGAGAAGCTTACCCAGATAACATCAGAAGTGGTCTTCTGAACGTTTTAGTAACATAACCTAAGTTCTGCGCGGCTTGATGTCCGGGGAGTAGGTTTTGATATGTTCAGACCCGGATAGCATTGGGAGGTTTTCTAAACATTCACAAAACGTACTTGCTCACGCAGAGAACGTTCAAATGAGATCCCAGGACGTTCTAAGAACGTCGCATGTACGTCCCAGGGACATACAAATGTTCCGTAATGTTCTATTTATCTTCACCAAGCGACGTTTTGGAGATGTGTTCAATAAAGGTGTCAATGACGTTCTACGATACTACCAGGGTTGGGTACGCATAATACGGTAGGTTTTATGCAAGGAATAATGTGCGCATAAAACTCATGCAGATAATGCAGATAACTAAAGGGGGTTTTCTGCATCATCTTTTTTTATGGTCAATCTGGGTTATAATTTTTGAACTATGAATTGTTTACCATTTCAACACTCCTAAATATCGATTTCATATATTCTGAATTTTGGATTTCAAGTCGGAATTAATTTTACAATGTTTATGCATTTTCTGCATTTTCTGCGTATCCTACATGTTTTATGCATAATCTGCGCATAGATAACGCGTATTACTTATCGCACGCGCACAGAACCCATCCCTGGATACTACACATGTGTTTGTAAAGGTTAGTTTCCATGAGAGTACGTTTGGGAAACGTAACGAGAACGTCCCGTGGTAAATGAGAAATACGTACTGGGAACGTATTCAGGTGCATCAAAAATGAACGTCCTCTGAACGTACTTAAACCTACTCCCCGGAGACGAAGCGCGCAGAACTAAGGTTATGTTTCTAAAACGTCCAGAGGACTTTCAATGCTATCTGGGGAGAACCTTCATTTTTAGTGCACTCGAATACGCTCCCGGTACGTTCTTTTCATCTCACAGGGAACGGCCTTAGTATGTTTTCCAAACGTACTTTCATGAAAACTAACCTTTACAAACATATGTGTAGTATTGCAGAACGTCATTGACACCTTTATTGAACACATCCTCAATACGTCGCTTGGTGAAGATAAATAGAACATTACGGAACATTTGTATGTCCCTGGGACCAGTGATGCCAGATTCGGCCGACTGACTTGGTTTACCCTCTCCATCACACCCATCTGTATAGAACTTTCACGCACACAATAAAACCACCGAGTCGGTCGGCCGAATCTCGCATCACTGCCTGGGACGTACATGCGACGTTCTTAGAACGTCCTGGGATCTCATTTGAACGTTCTCTGCGTGAACAAGTACGTTCCCATACAGCACCGGGAGGTTCTATCAATATCCTTGGAACGTCTTCTGAAACATTAAAATGTTCTGAAAATGTTTCGGGACGTTCAGGAAACATCGCATGTATATACCAGGGATGTACGAATGTCTGGTATAGTTTTATTTAGGTTTTCATGGAATGTTTATGAGACATTGAAAATGAGAATTTGTTAATGTTCAAACTTGTGCCAAATCTTTCAATATTCTTCATTTGGAGCCGACGTAAATGAACTGCGGTGGGGCCTCTATCGATAGATTCAATAAATTACATTTGCATCTTGTTAATCCCTGGTAAAAAAAATCTCTCTGAATCTCTCTGAAATCTCTCTGAATCTCTCTATATTTTGGGACATATCTCAGAGAGATTCAGAGTAACTTCAGAGTAATTCAGAGTAATTTAGAGGAAATTAGAGACTTTTCCGATAGTGATACGTCCTGAAACTCTTCAACTTTGCCTGAATCTCTCTGAAATTTTCTGATGGAATTTGCAAATTTTCCGGAATCTTTCTGAATGTATTTGATTTTTCTTAGGATTTCATTCATCAAGGAGTCAAAGCTTTCTCTGAATTCGAGTGGATCTCCCTGAATTTTTCTGGATCTCTCCGCATCTCTCTGAATCCCTCTGAATCTCCCGGAATTTAATGTATTTCGATTTCAAAGCTTCCTCTAAATTCCCCTGAATTTCTCTGAATCTCTCTGAATTCCTCTAAATCTCCCAGAATTTAATATATTCAGATTTTTAAGCTCGCACTGAATTCCTCTGAATTCCTCTGAATTTCTCTGAATCTCTCTGAATTTCTCTAAATCTCCCAGAATTTGATGTATTCAGATTTCAAAGCTTGCACTGAATTACTCTGAATTTCTCTGAATCTCTCTGAATTCCTCTCAATCTCCCAGAATGATGTATTCAGATTTCAAAACTTTTTCTGAATTTCTCTGAATCTTTCTGAATTCCTCTAAATCTCCCGGAATTCAATGCATTCAGATTTCAAAGCTTCCTCTGAATTTTCCTGAATTTCTCTGAATCTCTCTGAATTTCTCTGAATTTCTCTGAATTTCTCTGAATTTCTCTGAATTTCTCTGAATTTCTCTGAATCTCTCTGAATTTCTCTAAATCTCCCGGAAGTTAATGTATTCAAATCTCAAAGCTTCCTCTGAATTTTCCTGAATTCTTCTGAATCTTCCTGAATTCCTCTGAATCTCCCAGAATTTAATATATTCAAATTTTACAGCTTCCACTGGATTCCTCTAAATTTCTCTGAATCTCTCTGAATTTCTCTAAATCTTCCAGAATTTGATGTATTCAGATTTCAAAGCTTCCTCTGAATTGTCTTGAATTTCTCTGAATCTCTCTAGATTCCTCTGAATATTTCTGAAAAGTTCCATACAAAATTTTTCTTAATTCATGTGTCTCTGGAACCCTCTGACGCCTCCTGGATGCCTCTGAAATGCAGGACCAAGAATTTTACTGAATTCATTCTCCCCTGAATTCCCCCGAATTACTCTGAATCTCTCAGAACTACCATGAATCTCCCCAAATGTTTCTGCAAAATCCGCTGCAAAATTTTGCCTCGTTTACCTGTCTTTGTGGGTCTCTGACATTCCCTGAATACCTCTGAAATCCTGAAGCAAAAATTTTATTGAATTAATCCCTCCCTGAATTTCTCTAAATTACTCTGGATCTCTCTGAATTCCTCTGAATATTTCTAAAAAGTCCCATGCAAAATTTTTCTCAATTTATGTGTCTCTGAAAGTCTCTGACACCTCCTGAATGCCTCTGAAATCCAGGACGAAGAATTTTACTTGACTTATTCTTCTCTGAATTCCCTTGAATGACTCTGAATCTCTCTGAATTACCCTGAATCTCCCCGAATTTTTTTGAAAAGTCCGCCGCAAAATTTTCTCTAATCTACCTGTCTTTGTGGGTCTCTGACATCCCCTGAATACCTCTGAAATGCTGAAGCAAAAATTTGACTGACTTAATACCTCTCTGAATTTCTCTGGATTACTCTGAATCTCTCTGAATTACCCTGAATCTCTCTAAATTCCTCTGATTATTGCTAAAAAGTTCCATGAAAATTTTTCTTAATTCATGCGTCTCTGAAAGTCTCTGGCACCTCCTGAATGCCTCTGAAATGCAGGACGAAGAATTTTACTGAATTCATTCTTCTCTGAATTCCCCTGAATGACTCTGAATATCTCTTAATCTCCCCGAATTTTTTTGAAAAGTCCGCCGCAGAATGTTCCCTAATTTACCTGTCTCTGTGGGTCTCTGACATTTCCTGAATACCTCTGAAATGCTGAAGGAAAAATTTGACTGACTTAATACCTCTCTGAATTTCTCTGAATCACTCTGAATCTCTCTGAATTACTCTGAATCTTTCTAAATTCCTCTGAATATTTCTAAAAAGTTTCATGAAAATTTTTCTTAATTCATGCGTCTCTGAAAGTCTCTGACACCTCCTGAATGCCTCTGGAATGCAGAACCAAGAATTTTACTTGACTCATTCCTCTCTGAATTTTCCTGAATTACTCTGAATTCCTCTGAATGACCCTGAATATCTCTGAATCCTAATGAAAAATTCAAAGCTCAAGTTTTCTCAACCCATTAGTCCCTGAAATCCTCTGAATCGCGCTGAATTTCTCTGAATCTCTCTGAAACGTGAAATTTTCAGAGAGATTCAGAGAGATTTTTTTACCAGGGATACATTGTATATAATGAGATTTTGTTTCGCGTCAATTTTGAGGTTATGTGAATCTTAATATATTGACTTAATTGTTGATGATTCATATTCTGCCAATAGTTTTGAACTTCTGAAATGAAATCTTCCCAAATATTCAATACAAAACATACTTTTATAGTTGTTTGATACTTTCGTCCCTGGTAAAACTATAAATATAAATTTATATAGGTTAGAATAAAATACTTAGTTTTCATATGAAGTTTCGAGAACATTCTGGAAACGTACCCTAGCATTTGTGAACAATGTCCCCAAAACGTGTTTCCCAGTACATTGGATGAATGTTCTCAAGATGTTTAGAAAATATACTTTTGGGAACCAACATCTGTGGGACTATGGATACGTTTTTAAAACGTTTTGAGAACTTTCGGTGCTGTTTGGGTTTTGTGAATGTTTAGAAAACCTCCCGATGCTATCCGGGTTAGTGATCATGCGGGAGGATTGAGCTTTTATTACATGGAGAAAATATTTCAGTAAAAATTAAGAGTTATCTTTTGTACAGTTGGAATATACTGCCACCAGGAATATAATTATAATGTTTTTGGAATATTCACATTGGTTTCAAGAACGGATACTCAACACGGAAAGAAATGTTACATTTTGGATTACTATATTGCTAGCACGTACGGAACAGACATGCACCCAGAAAACGGTATGCTTGAATGAAATAAGTGATTCTTACTATAGCCCCAAACAGAATTACAATTATTTCAAGTGTAATTCAGGTTAAAGTAAGCGTATATTACCCATGATATAAGCATAATTACACTTGAAATGATTGTAATTCTGTTTGGGGCTATATTAAGAATCGCTTACTTCATTTCAAGCATACCGTTCTCTGGGTGTGCTTTTATACCCGAAGAGAACATGAAGCTTCAGCGAACGTTCAGATTAGATCTGTATAGATCGGATCGAAGGTTCATGAAAGCTAACTTTTAGATTCACAAACGTTTGTCAAAGGTACTACGAACGTTGAAATGTCCGCGTCAAAATACTTTCAGGAAACATAGATGGAATGTTCATTGAAGGTTCATCGAAGGTTTGAGAAAGCTTCACAAAAATATCTATACTTAGATTAATTTATAATAATTTATGTTTATAATTGATTTATTTTTCATATAAATTGATCAAAAATAATATAAGTATAGATATTTTCGTGAAGCTTCGTCAAACCTTCGATGAACCTTCAGCGAACGTTCCATCTATGTTTCCTGAACGTATTTCGAGGCGGACATTTCAACGTCCGTAGAACCTTTGTCAAACGTTTGTGAATCTAAAAGTTAGCTCTAATGAACCTTCGGCCCGATCTATACACATCTGATCTGAACGTTCGCTGAAGCTTCATGTTCTCTTCGGGATGATAACATTTACTTAGATACTTTCTGAAAAATTACCATATTTGATGGTAGAATATGAGAGGATCCTTCTATACAATACCATTAGATATAGTAATTTTTCAGAAAGCACCTGAGTAAATGTTATATAAAAGCAAGCCTGTCCCGTACATGCTAGCAATATAGTAATTTATGACGTAACATTTTTCTCCGTATAGATATTGCATATTCTAACGCAACGTACAATACTTATATCATTTCTCTGAAAATATTATAAATTTGTTCATATTGTCAGTATATTCAAAGTTGAAAAAAAATAGATTATCTCTTACGATGATAAGATGGTGATGTTCTCTATAAATTTTTCTTCATGCATGATTTGAGGTATTTTCGTTTATTATTTTTTTATTTGCATTGTATGAATGATCGTATGATATATTGTTGAATGAAACTGAGAACAATAGGAAAATCTTTTATACCAGTTGAATTATCCTCATGGAAACGGTTTAGTGAAGTCAGGGAATTCTGTTTGAGGAACAAAGTGGCCACCCTGTATCAGAATGTGAATCAGAATGATAATCTTCATTCGAAGAGGATAAAAGTGACTACACAAACCACCCAAACAAATTCATTCTGGATAGATTTTTCCGGGAAATCTCAACGATTTCCATGGGTATCGTGTATGAATGTTATTTTTTAAATCCCAAATTTCGAAAACTTCGCTTTTCTTCTTCAGAAAAAATCTTAATTTTCCAGTGAGTGATATTCGGTTGAAGTGACGTCAGGATGTAATCATTTTACAATGACTAAAAAACGGGGTTCCAGATTGATCAATAATTGAGTGGTTCTTGATGCGATTTTCATATCAATTTGAATTAATTATAATTGACTGGATCGAAATGATATCAAAATGATACTAAGGTGAATCAATTTTCTGCCATTTGAGCTGAATTCTTTATCAAAAAATTATTTCAAGATTCAGCTGTCTTATATCACTAAAAGAATTTTCGCAAATATTTAAATCAATTCTTGTAATTATCAACATTCCATTTTCGCCGTGAACGTGAAGTTACTGAAGTTACGAGTAATAAATATGAGAGTCATGAATGGTCCTTCAAACCGATTTGTTCCTCTCAAACCATTCCATTGCTCATGCGTGTAATATATTTTCTATCTAAATAAAATAAATATTTATGTTATCTCACTGTTGGTATTTATATAATCATTTATAATGATTGCATTGATATCACCAACATCGTTAATACATTATATCCGCGGTGATCGCACGCTGCGACTCAAATGAGTCAGAATGAGCTTTCCCCTTCTTTCTCTTTTTACTTTGTTGAATAGTCTTCTAAGGGATCTCACACAAGGATCGAATGTCACCACCCACAATAGCTTCGATCGTCGATAGATCACACCTGATCGTAAATAGATCATTCTTGTCAGTTGTGTGCGTGGGCGGTCATACAAGTACAAAAGGTATGACGTAGAGACGTAGAAATTTTGATACAATCATCCTATTGGGAAGAAATAAATCCTTATATCGAACTAACAAAATGGGAGAGTATGGGATTCAGCCATTGGATCTCTTTTTCAGTTGATTGAAAGACGAACAGCAAATCCATGGTGTTTTTGATTCCTCGAGACAAGGTAATGTTCAATACGTAATGAGAGCTGATATTGCTCTTGTCAAACTAAAATCATCTCACAAAAATCCCAGTTTGAACAAAGTTTTTGATCGGTCTGGAAAACTAAATTGTATTTAATGGGCATAGAAATCAGCCACACCCTGGTGAGAATGAAGCGTATACACAAAGCGAGAAGGAAACGTATACGAAGCGAAAAACGTTTCAATTCCCTCTTTCTGGAGCGTATGATATCCGCTTGCTGGAAAGTCATCAAATCATACGTTCTGTATACTTTTCATAAACTTCCGATCCCGTTTTGCATATCCTTCATGTAACGTAATAGTAGGTTATATGGAGCGTATGCGAGTCATACCTATTCTGATTTCAAATAACATCTTTCAGCAATCGATTTCAACGACGATCCATGGCTCAGTGGATTAGACCCTACCATAGTGAAAGTCACCGGGTCAATTCTCACCACAAGGTTCAATTTTTTTGTCTAGATTTCTTGAATTTTTCCCAATTTCTTTGTTTCAATGCCCGTTTCATATACTCTTTTTATCCTTTCCATTCGAGCTTCGTATACTTTCCATTAACGTGTTTTTACCCTTCAGCATACGCTTCGTTTACGCTTTCTTCTCGCTCCCATTTTCACCAGGACAACGATGAGGTTCGAGCAGGAGATACAAATTAAACTGATCAATTGTAATGATTAGAACAAATATCTCAAGTCAACAAGAGAGATCTTCTCATTTAGCCATCTGATTTTTGTAATAACAAATCTGATCGAAAGATCAAGCTACTTATCGAAACCACACCTTTGATTGAAGAACTGGAGCATCCATACACAGAAAAAAGATTAGTTGAAATAACTATTTAACATCTAAGCGCAGATGGACTCATCGTGAGTTTCTCATCATGAATTTAAACGTGGTCGTACTAGCCTTGAAGACGATCCACGCGAAGGACGACCAAAAACTGCAACCACAGCAGAAATCATTGAGCATGTACATAATATGGTTAGTGAAGATCCAAGTTTGACTAAGCGTGAAATTGCTAATGCCATATGCATCTCAGACGAACGAGTACTCCATATTTTACATGAAGAATTACGTATGAAAAAACTGTTTGGAAAGTTAGTTCCGCACACGTTAACAATTCAACAAAAACTGGATCGAAAACAAATTTCTCAGCGTAATTTGGAGCGTTTTAAGCAGAATAAAACCGACTTCTCGCGTCGTTTTATAACTATGGATGAGACTTGGATCTACCACCATGATCCTAAATTGAAACAAGAACGTTTACAGTGGACTGAAGCTGGTTGTTCAGCTCCAAAGCAGGTGAAGTCCCAACGATCAGCAAAGAAGGTTATGGCATCAGTTTTTTGGGATGCAAAAGGAATTTTGTTCATTGATTATCTTCAGAAAGGTAAAACAATCAACTCCGAATATTACTGCAGCCTTTTGGATCAGCTGGATGAAAAAATTCGTGAGAAAAGACCTGGTTTAAAGAAGAAAAAAATCATTTTTCATCAAGATAATGCACCTGCTCACAAAAGTGTTTTGACGATGGCTAAATTCAAAGAACTCAAGTACGAATTGCTTGAACATCCACCGTATTCGCCAGATTTGGCTCCTAGCGACTACTATCTCTTCAGAAATCTCAAACAATTCCTTCGTGGAAAGCATTTTTCGTCGAATGAAGAGGCCATAGCAGCCGTAGACGGTTATTTTGCAGAGCTTCCGGAAAACCATTATAAGGATGGGATAAAATTATTGGAAGATCATTGAAACAAGTGTATTGAGCTTCGAGGAGATTATATTGAATAAAAAAATATATTTCGTAACAAAAACAGTATTCTTTCATTTCGAGCGCAGAAACTTTTCAACCAACCTGTAAGAACTGCATAATTTTTACGTTATTAAAAAATAGTTCTTCAATACGTTTCTTTTTTGAAAATCACTTTTACGGAGGTACGTGTATGGGTTTATATTGCAATCCTTACTGTGAAAAACGTAAACTTACTCGATTACTCGGAGTTTGTCATGTGTATCTTTATGGAGAAAATAATTACCGAAAACGGAAACACATTTAAATATCTAAGGAGGATGCTTTATGTCCGTAGATAAACGAGCTAAAGCGAGCGTTGACGAATTAATTGACAATCGCGTTTGTTGGCACCATGTAAGCGATCACCGGGCACCACGAGCGAAACAGAAAGAAATGAACATTGCAATCGCTGTGTTCTCTTCTTCTAGTTTTTAGACGCGAAATTTGTATAAGGTGTTTTAATCTTTTTGAAACATGAGACCTTGTTCAATTCGATGTTCATACAACTATATTTTCTTCTAAGCTTAAAAAATTCAACGTCTGGTTTGCAAAGTCGAAAAATTGATTTGATTTATCAACTTCAGAGAAAGCACTAAATGGTACATTGAAACTTGATGATGATGTTGAGGTATTAAAAATGACTCACGCTAAATATAAATTGTTTTCCTGTGCTAACAAATTCTTATTGTGAAGGAAAAATACAGCTGTCCCAGATAGCACAAGCATGTTCCGGATGAACTCCTATTATGACAGTTCCAAAAGAGTTTTTCAAGAATCCTCAAGAATTCATTGGGAATTTTTTTCGAATACCAAGAGTTCTTAAATAATTCTTTCTGAACTATCATGACGGGAGTTCTTTAAGAATAAAATTTTTCATGAATCCATCGGGATCAGTGCGAGGTCTGAGTATGAAGTATATTACGGGAAAAGTATTTGAATTGCATTAGAACTTAAAAACTGAGTTGGATTATATGTTAAAATTTTTGAAATAGTTTCCGGTATCTGGTATTAACAGTACATTTCGCTCTACATGTTCTGTAGGTGCCTTGATTTACGCAGTTTCGAAGATCTTGGATTTGAACTCGTCTGCTTCACCGAGCATTTGTTGAATAATTATTTTTTTCCATATTTTTGTCATTCGATTGATGGGGGCCCCCCAACCGTTCGGCGCCCTGGGCCCGGGCCCAGTCAGGCCCATGCGTTAATCCGGCTCTGCAGTTGGTTAACAGGATTTTTTTTTTGTAAACAATCAAAGTGGATATTTTTGTCGAAAATTCGAATTTTTTATTCAAGGTCTCTCAATTTTGGGGAGGAAATTCCTAAAATTATGATTGTGTGTGCTTCACTAGCTAAACTCATGTAGTTTATGAAACAATTTTTTTTATGCTCTCAGATGGTGATTCAGGGGACTTCTACTGCTTGCCGCGGAGGACCTTTTGAAAACTTAGTTTCGTACGGGCGTTTCTACAGCCGCTATTTTGCAACAAATTTTCAATGAATAATTTTGTCTCACCCTCGAAGAGTTACTTAATCGATCGATGTGTTGATTGTTTATGATGATTATAAAAGAATGCTAAAGTAAAACATCTTTGAAAAATACTTTTATTTTCGGGCTCCAAAGTGATATCACCTCTCAAATGATCAATTTTCAGCCCTCTTTTGGTCGACTGGAATCCACCGAGGTTAAGGTCATAGGCTCTTACCATTTTCAGCTTCTTTTCTTTGGAACGGTCCTGATTTGGGAAATCACCAGGGTTCTCACAACTCACAACTCAACGTACAAAGTATATCTCAGGGTATAATACCCAAGCAGCAACAGAAGTTCAAAGTATATACGAAATAGAAACGTTCGTAGAATGTACGAATAAGATACGAAGAATATATAATGAACGTTTATAGAATATTCGAATGAGACTGTTTTAAATATACTTGAAACGTACTTAGTACATCCGAAACGTACGATATTCATTCAATCGACGTTCGATTGACGTCCCATCTTATATTCGATTACATACGTTCGATGAATATGCATAGCATCTATGAAACGGTCTCATTGAAATATGCATAGAACATATTTCGAATATTCGAAGAACGTTCATAGTATATTCTGGTGCTACTTGGGTCTAAGGGTCAGTTCTTACCAAAAAGTTAGTTCTAAAAGAAAACGATCAGTTTTAAAATGTACAAACGGTTAGTTCTTACAAAATTACCCAATTTTCAGTTAAATGTTTTCCTTTTCATTTTTATTTTTTCAAATCGAGTATTCAATACTGCCCTGTTACAAAATAAGCCTTTCACCTCATATCGAGGGATATCATTAATTCAGTAGTGATATTCATTCTAAAGAAACAAATCTTCATGCCAAAAATAAAATCAACGAAGCATCAAATAATTCAAGAAATACTTGTCACACAAATTTCTCACTTCATATTGGAAGGGTTTTTTCTCGAAATAGAAAGACTATTTCTTTTTTTTTCAGCTGATGTTCTCACAGCATAGTTTATAAAAAAGCAATCTTGATTAAATAAAACGTAATGAGATAGATACATCATTTATTGAACACTGTTAGAAAAGTTCTTAAATTTAATATGAAAATTCTAATGAAATTCTATAAGTACATCTTAAAATTAATAATATTCTGTGATTCACAACATGTTTATGAATTTTCACATTAAATGCATGAAAATTAATAACCGGTTATGCAAATTCAAAATATATTATTAAATTCCATGCAAACTGCCTAATTCTAATAATCTATAATGAAAAATAACAATAATACATGTTAAAATGTTAAAGATGGCTTCTATGCGCATAATTCACTGCGCACTTTGTTTTTGGGAGCATTGATTAGTATATACGTGTATACATGTGATAGAATCCATAACCTCTTGATTATCACTAATGGTCAATAACTCATGGGTATGAGAAATGTATCGGTCTTGAATTTTTTCCTCAGAACCACTTTATCAATGATCAACTTCTATTTCTATCATACAGTAAATTACAATATATGTCACATTATGTTTCAAATTTTCAAAATATTTCAACGAAAGATTATAAAACCAAGTTAAAGTTTATGACACTAATATGATTTCATTGGATCTCAAAATTACAATTTTTACTAACCTATAATTTTCCACTATAAACTGACTTCACAATCCCAATTGCTTTCTATTCAATCCGTACGCATATTTGCACATAACCTCATCTTAAGGTACAACCTGCTTAGAAAACCTAAATATTATGACATGGGTCAATTACGTCCAACAATTTTGCCGTTCCTCCGGATGCAATGTCTATTTCATTATTTCATAAATCATTGAATTGCTCATTCATTTATTCATACAATCATTCCACCTATTTCTCTTATACGTTATTTATATTGCAGTGGTTGATGTCAGAGCATATGTAATATCTAAAACTACATCGTATTTTACAGTCGATTTCTTCAATCGTGATGTAGTTAAGCTGGTTGAGGCGTGAGGTCGTAGGTTAAGTTTGGTAGGAAAGCAGGTTCGATCCCCCGTTAGGCCCCCAAAACTTTGCGCTCCAATTGACTTTGACTACATTCACGATTACGTACTCACTTCGGAAGAGTTTCGAGGATTCCAAAATATGAAGGAAATTCCCAATGATTTCTGTTGAGAACTTCAAGATTTTTTTCTGTTAATTCATAATTCAGAATTATAAATTTTAATATGTAATACATCATTGGATTTCATAGAAATTCCATGTATATAAATTTATAATAATTGTTATTAAATTTAATACTCAGTTTTTAATATACAATACAGTATTAAATTCAATAATAATATTATGTAAAAAACTTCATAATAATTATTATTAAATTTAAGACAGATTTTTCTAACAGTGTAATGCATAAATAGATATTAACTTTATTAATCATCATATACCGTTTTATTAATTCATAAAGACGATACAGTACCTTTTGTTTTAGAAATTGAGTGTCCACCGTTTCGGTTAGTTCTTAAATTTCCTTACGTTATGCTCTGGTATATCTTATGAAGAATAGTTGAAAGTTACTGGCGTTTCAATGAATCGCGGATGCCCCTTTTATACTCGTGGATAATTGTTATGACCCTTTGAAACGCCTGCAGTCGTGTTAACTGGATATTGGTCATTACATAATTGTTATAAGGATTTTATATACTGTCTCTTCATTACGACAGTTCCGTAATATTGATGATTTTTCAAGTTCCGCGCAATTTTATATATTTGCTGTCACGGTAAAAAACTAGCATATTTTATTCATGAAAATGTAATGAACAAATTTCAATTTGATTATGTGAATATTACATATTGGGAAACCAATCCCAATTCCTTTTTAATAAACAGTTCCAATTCCAACGACATAAGATCTTTTACCGTCTCATAAAAATTCCAAATAATTTAAAACACGAACAAGTCGAAAGAGAAGAGAGAAAAGTGTTCTTCTTATTATTTTCAATTTGTCTCTTCACTTGCTCATGAACTATATATGACTCATGTCGTCATCGCATTATTTCTTACACTCCTGGTAGGTAGTCCAAGTAGTAATTACAATACATATCAAGACCTTCCCCACGATGTATCTTTCTCATTGTGTGCAAATATCTATTAACCTCTTCTCGAAAAGTTCACGATGTTCTTGTATGCCGAGTGTTTATATGTGTCTCATTAACGTCTCTAATTAAATCGCAGTACAATTACAAGGGTCTCTCTGAGAAAATGAAACAACTTCATTATTTTATTCATTTTGTTGATTATTTGAATATTTTTTTAGGAACATTAGAACGAATCATCAACAGTTCATAAATTTTTCAATAACTAATAAAAACAGTTTCCGAGATTTACCACATTTATTCACTGGAAAAAATATTTATTTGTTCTCTCTTTGTAGAAATTAAATACTCAATTAGATGCAAAAACTGATTACTCGTGGCAAATATATTATTTATTTAGAAGACAGATTTATTTGGGGCAAGCATCCCATTATTTGATTCGATTAAATATTTCATTAATCCGAAGAAATATTTTATGGAGAGAGGACAAATAAACTATTTATTTGATTAGAAGACATTTTTTTTCAGTGTTCACTTAAAATCATGAATTCATAAATCACGGTTTCGGTATGCGATTCATACAAATGATGGTTCCACCCAGGCAAGATCTGATCGAGTAGTATCGAAATCCAGATGGGATCCAGGCCGAGTAACATGAGAACTCGAATAGAACTGTAGCGGGATACAAGGTTTATCAATTGGCCCAACACCAAGAAAAAAAAGTTGTGAATTAAATATATGGACGATTTCAATATGTTCGATGTAATATGCACATCAGCTATGGTATATTTCACATCAGCTGTGGTATATTTAATATTCGTTGTTGTAAAGTCGACTGAAATTGTGGTCACTTGCACTATATCTTAAATCATCCGTATATTTACTCAATGAGATGTAAATTTTACAAGTGTTTGTTTCTCAGTGAATAATGACACGTTATTGGGCCATATACGGCGTTATTTGTACAGTAATGACTAAATGATAACGTGGTTCCAATAACGGCGGTAAATAATATGAGCTAGTTCTTTGGATTCCACTTCGGTTTTCGCATTCCATCTGGGTCTTTTGCCACACCCGAGTCATCGGTAAAGCTGATTATTTTGATAAAAAAAAAATAATTCCAAATCGAGTAATTTTGCAAGACAGTCGAGCAAACAGTTCCGAACAGTAATGAGCGATATTTCACACTATCGATGTTTTGTATAGGAAATTTATCGAGGTTATATTGAGTTTTATAAAATATCAAGGAAACGAAGGAAACCGTGCGCCAATCAATAAAATTAGTAGGTTCTTTATCTATCTTTATCAACTTTTTTTCATAATTTGCGTCATCTCTTATCAATGTTTTTTCACAAAACTGTAACTTATGGAGAATACAAATGATGCATACCAATGGTGTCGTTTGATATTAATTTATGATGTTCGAATTTTGACGCACGTGATACTGAACTTGTTAGGATAATAATATTGTGCAGCCTCATTATAATTTTTTCTCGTTGCTTTAATCTTATTTCATCGACGAAACATTGACGCGTGACTCATTCAAGCCCGTTTGTAGCCCGACCACGCATATTATTTCACGTTTGGAACCACCTCCGCGATACTAGAGACGCTCGTACTTTATACATACGGCCACATGACACGTGTATTGTCACCTTTTGTATGTTCGATATATGATGATATACTACCAGTGTCAGGAATGTGAACAATCATACGTGCATCAGAAACTTTTCAAGTAGTCGATCAACATTGTATACGTCCAAAGCTGAGTCTAGGAAATTTGTCGAGGTGGGCAGAACCCGATCACGGCGCCTATCCAGTGGAAAATTTTGCAGGATTATATACAATTTATATATAATTTTATATTGAATTCTATTCAAGTTATATATAATTGACAAAAGTTTCACATTCGGGTACTTTGATCAATTGGCGAAATGATGACTGAGACAAAATCCCCGTCAACTCAATCTTTTTGGAACACTTGATTTTGCATTATCGTATGTTTCATATATTACCTCCTCATACTTTTTCTAATTTCCTTTCCAATAGGAAAGTAGTCCAATCCGAACGGTAATTTTAATATTCTTTAAAGGGTTATATACAGTTGAAAGTTTCAAAGAATCGATTTTTTTTATCAGGCAGAACTTGGAAAACAATTACAAGTTGATGAGTCAACTGTTTCAAAACGTTTCAAAATGTTAGGAATGGTCCAGAAGCCGTTGACATTGGGTGACATATAAATTGAAGCCAAGAGACATCGAACGGCGTTTTGTCACGTGTGAACTACTGCTTCAACGGCAGAGGAGAAATAGTATATTACGCACCTAGGACAGTAAAATAAGAAACGTCCCAGATCACATGTAATTGTCGGCCGAGGCGAAGCCGAGGCTGTCAAACATGTGATCTGAGCATTTCTTTTTTACTGCCCGAGGTGTGTATACTATTTTTCTCCCCGACGGAATCGGAAAGTGGCAACTTCGTTTTGGCCAGCGGGCGGGAAGTTGCCACTTTCCGCCCGGAGGGGAGAAAAAGGTTTTTTGCACCGTATCAGGACTGGCGATGAAAAATGGATACACTATGATAATCCAAAGCATAGAAAATCATAGGGTAAGCCTGGCCATGCATAAACATCGTCCGCAAAACCAAATACTCATGATTCCAAAGCTTCTTCTCTGTATTTGGTGGGATCAGCAAGGTGTTATTTATTATGAGCTGCTCAAACCGAATAAGACTATCACGGGGGATCGCTATCGACTTCAATTGATGCGTTTGAGTAGAGCCCTAAAAGAAAAACGGCCGCTATACGAGAAGAGACACGACAAAGTGATTTTGTTACATGACAACGCCCGGCCTCATGTTGCAAAATCAGTGAAAACCTACTTGGAAACGCTTCGATGGCAAGTTCTACCCCACCCGCCGCATTCACCTGACATAGCCCCTTCCGATTTTCACCTATTCCGTTCGATGGCACATGGCTTAGCTGACCAGCGTTTTCATTCTTACGAAGAAGCTAAAAAAAGGGTCGATTCTTGGATATCCTCAAAAGAGATGTAGCTTTTCCACTGCGGAATTCATATACTGTCAGAAAGATGGGAGAAAGTGGTCTCTAGTGATAGGCAATACTTTGAATAAAACCTTTTTGTTCTCTATATTTCAAATAGTTTTTATTTTGTAAGAAAACAGCGAGAACTTATTGAAGGTCCTAATATTTCATTTTCGTAATGTACATACCCAAGTAACAACTGAACGTTGTATATGTACTATGAACGTTCATAGTATATCTAGATATACAACATTCTAATGCTACTAGGGTACATTTACGTACACACACACAGAAAATTTCAAGTCAATTCGGCGATTATTGTCCAAGTTACACGCATATTTGTAAAATTTTTGTACTCTATGTCAAGTGCTTTTGAAAGTTTGAATGCATTTTTCTCCAAACTGTGTTTTCAAAGTCGGTGACTAAGATTTCTCGAAAACGGCTGGACCGATCAGTCTCAAATTTTAACACAAGCTTGTTGATTATATTTTTCAGTAATTAATCGAAGGTTTCTTCTCACCGATGGATGTTTCTTTTTATGAACAATTTGAGGTCAAAATCTTTGTGGGAAATCGATTTTTTTTTAGAAGCCACCACTTTGTCAAAAAATTTTATTTTGCTTATTCTTTCGATTAATTACTAGATTATACATTACTTTAACGAAATTCATTTGGTTTTTTCATTTTGAAAGATTCAGTTCCGAGATATCGTGGTCACCGCAAAGCGCTTTTTTTGGAGGAGCTCTTGGGGATTAGCGATAACAGCTCTCGAAATTTTTATTCTTCCAAATGAAAAATGTTAAGATACAGTTAAAAGTTATCTCAATATGTGCACAGAAAAAATTCTTGAAGAATCGCTTTTTTTGCGCCTCCCAGGCAGCAACGGAAGTTCAAAGTATATACGAACTAGAAACGTTCATAGAATGTACCAATGAGATACGAAGAATATATGATGAATATTCGAATGAGACTGTTTTAAATATACTACACTTAGAACGTACTAGTATAGTACATTCGAAATGTACGATATTCACTGAATCGACGTTCAATTAACGTACCGTCGTATATCCGATTACATACGTTCGGTGAATATGCATAGCACCTATGAAACAGTCTCATTCGAATGTTCATTGAACATATTCCGAATATTCGAAGAACATTCATAGTATATTCTTGTGCTACTTGGGCTCTTAACTGCACTGAAAAAAGTATTTATTTATAGTGAACAAGATTTGTTAATAGTTAAATCCTATATTTGCTTATGGGGAAATAAATATTGAGTTGTTATCATCCAGCGTCATATTTGAGATCATTTCTTGTATCAAATCCATATTTGTTAACTATTAACAAACCGTGTTTTTGTGCGAAATTCCTGTTTTATAATCCTAAAACTTGGGAATGTACGTCAAAGCATTATTAGATTGCCTGAATGTGATATGAGGTTGAGAAAATTGTCGCATAATTTGCTTCGAATATTCGTGAGAATAAGTCAAATCAAACAAAATTGGAATAACACTCTGGAATTAATCAAATGAAATAATGAATTATGCGGGAGAATATTATCACTGTTAGAAAAATATGTCTTAAATTTAATGATAATTATTATAAAATTTTTTACAGAATATTATTATTAGATTGAACAACGTATTTTATAATAAAAATTGTGTATTAAATTCAATAACAGTGACGAATTTTTGCCAAAATACAAAAAAAATTCAGATTGGAAATTTGATTTATCACCAAATTTCTTCACGCTTCGTGAATTTTATGTTCTCGAGATTCCTCTAGAGTGAGTTTGTAATCATCAATGTAAGTCAAGCAATTGAAGCACAAAGTTTTGGGACCTAATGGGGGATCGAACCTGCTTTCCTACCTAACCTAACCTATTACGACCTAACGCTTCAACCACCTTGACTACATCCCGATTGAAGAAACCGATTGAGAAATACGATGTGGTTTTAGATATCATATATGCTGACGTCATGACATCATACATGTAATAAGATTCTATCACAAAAAATTCATGAAAAAGTGCAATTTCATTAAAAAAGTTGTAAATCCCAGAATATTATTGATTTTGAAATGCACTTATGAAATTTCATAAGAATTCTTATATTAAATTCAAGAAATTTTCTAACAGTGATTATAAAGTTGAACAAACTGAATGAAAAGTTATGGTGAAATATTTTAATAATTTTGTAGGAAAATTCAGCCTACAAGACTGTCTCTCATATTCTTTCACTCTCTTACGATTATAAATAATACATATATTTTTCGACCTAACGGTCATTGAATACACTCTTACAAGAAACTGAACTATATATTCTGCTGCAATATACGAGGGTGGATTGATAAGTTTCCGGCCTGACCAAGAAAAACAACGTTTTTAAGAATTTTTTTTTTTATTTCTCAACATAATCTCCTCCAAGGCTGATACATTTCTCATAGCGGTGTTCTAGTCTAGTAATGCCATCTCTATAGACTGATTCGTCAAGCTCCTCAAAATACCCATTTACAGCTTCGATTACTTCTTCATTGTCCGCAAATCTCTTACCGCCAAGCCATTTTTTGAGGTTAGGAAACAGATAATAGTCACTCGGGGCTAGGTCTGGAGAGTGAGGAGGGTGCGGCATTAATTCAAACTTCAGATCGTTGATTTTAGCCATCGCAACGATTGACGTGTGCGCTGGTGCGTTATCCTGATGAAACAAGATTTTTTTCTTCGCCAGATGAGGTCGTTTAAATTTCACTTCGTGGCTCAAACGTTGCAATAAGTCTGCGTAGTATTGACCAGTGATAGTTTTACCCTTTTCAAGGTCATCAATGTATATAATACCTCTTGCATCCCAAAAAACAGTAGCCATAACCTTATTCGCCGAAAAAATTGTTTTTGCCTTCTTTGGAGTTGGTTCCCCTGGTCCAATCCACTGTTTAGACTGTTCTTTGGTTTCAGGAGTGTAGTGGTGGACCCAAGTTTCGTCAACGGTTACGAATCGACGCAAAAATTCGCTTGGATTACGCTTATACAACGCCAAATTGGCGGTAGAAATGTTCTTTCGAATCAATTTTTGGTCGACTGTTAGCAAACGCGGCACCCATCTTGCACAGAGCTTTTCCATATACAAATGTTGGTGCAAAATATTTTGTACACGTTCATATGACATCTTACAGGTCTCAGCTATCTCACGAACTTTTAATCTGCGATCTTTCAGCACTATTTGATGGATTTTTTCGATCATATCTGGAGTTGTGACCTCAATAGGGCGTCCTGAGCGAGGCTCATCAGAGGTGCTCACACGACCCTTTTTAAACTCGGAAACCCACTGCTTAACGGTTGAATATGATGGGGAGGATGTCCCCAGTGTTGAGTCCATCTCTTCTTTAATTTCCTTCGGCTTTAACCCCTTCAAATAAAAGTATTTGATGACAGCACGATTTTCCAGCTTTTCCATTTTTACGAAAAACACAGAGGCGTCTTGGTCAGCGTGCTCTCAAAACTAAACTAACATGGCGATCGGACTGAAACTATAGCTACAAGCTATCTGAGGATGGTACTATAGAACGCCACCTCAAGGTAGGCCTAGTGGCGCCATCTCTTGGTCAGGCCGGAAACTTATCAATCCACCCTCGTAGATCGAGAGTTGAATCAAATTCAAGGTGTTCATGTCAAATCAAATTTCTCAATTATTAACAAATCTGTGTTTGAGAGGAAAGAATCGTATACACATTGGGAAACTGACTTATTGTGTTGAAATTTAATTTGAAATTTGAACCAATCAATCATTCTTTTCTTCATATTCTTAGTTTACTAATATTTATCTAATGAACATCTTGTACTTATCAAACCGTCTATTTGTAAATTAGGAATCGTTTATTACTTGAGGGAAAAATAAAATCATTCACATGAAATAAATGGACTAAATGAACGATTTGTTTGTTCTGAATGTCAGATAAAATCAATCGTATGTATGCCAACTATGATATTTATTGACAATTACCATATTTATTCATAATTAATGAATATTTTTGAACAGACGCCAAATAAATATATTCATTTAATATAAGTAAACTCTTCTCTTAGTGTGTATATAACCCCTTGATCCTTAATCCGTAATTCTCCTTAAAATCCTGTCAACCGTAACTCCCGACCTTTCGTATGGAAAAATTTCCACAAAACCATGAATAATCTTGGGAGAATATCGCATTTCTTCTGAAAAAACCTGAAAAATTCAAAAATTTCCTTGAGAAATCCATCAAATTCGGGACACTCCACGCAGACTTTTTGTCGAGTTTTTTAATTCTTTTTCAAACAAATAGGAACTCAATTGAGCTCTGGGAAAATTCGGACAAAACTCTAATCAATTGTTAACATTCCTCTGATTGTTGTAAAATTTTTAAATCTTATGAATACATTCATGTGCTATATTCAAATATCATATTCGAAAAAGTGTTTGAAAATTTCTCAATTTTTTTCAGCAGTCCGAAAAATGTTAATAACTGATCAGAGCTTCGTCAGAATTTGCTTAGAGCTCCATTTCGTCCCCATATGTCTGCAGAAAAATGAAAAAAAATCCCGCAAACACTCTGGAAGAAGTTTAGGAGTCTGGAACTCTGCAGAGTGTCCCAAATTCAATAGGTTTCTGAAAATCTGAAATGAAATCTCTAAAAATGAAAATTTCAGAGATTCTCAGGGTTCATAAGAGTTTTTCAGATTTTTCAAGAGGAAATGCGATGGTTTTCAGAGATCATTCGTTTTTTTGTAGACATTTTTCAGCAAAATGTTTCTATACGGGCTGACAGACCGCTATTACCTTCTTGTGGATGTTCCAAGTTATCAGAAGTGGATGAAATATTTTTTCTATTATCATGAATGTCTAAGGGGCAGGAGAGTGTGTTTATTTATAGAAATTAGTGAACAATTCTGAGCAGAATAGGAATAAAATTTCAAAGAAATGATGGCGGTCTGTGAGACCTGAGTTACGTATAGAGGGTTAAATACAGAGAATTATAAGGTTCGATCGTTCTATAGAACGTATACCTACTTCAAGTCTATATCCGGGGAGCAAGTGGAGGCAACTTGGAGCGCGTTAAACGAACCCAGGTATAACGCACTTCATAGAGGGCGTGCAATAATCAATGAGGAATTCTGAGAAAAGAAATTGTCCTCCCAAAGTCTTTTCAAGTAGCACCAGAATATACTATGAACGTTCTTTGAATATTCGAAATATGTTCTATGCACATTCCAATGAGACCGTTTCATAGATGCTATGCATATTCATCGAACGTATGTAATCGAATATACGACGGTACGTCAATGGAACATCGATTGAATGAATATCGTACATTTCGAATGTACTATGTACGTTCTCACTATATTTGAAACATTCTCATTCGAATATTCTATGAACGTTCATTATATGTTTTCCGCATCTCATGCATACATTCTACAAACGTTTCTATTTCGTATATACTTTGAACTTCTGTTGCTGCTTGGGTTAGAGAGTTCACCCAAGCAGCACCAGAATATACTATGAACGTTCTTTGAATATTCGAAATATGTTCCATGCACATTCCAATGAGACCGTTTCATAGGTGCTATGCATATTTATCGAACGTATGCAACCGAATATACAATGGGACGTCAATCGAACGTCGATTGAATGAATATTGTATATTTCGAATGTACTATGTACGTTCTAAGTACACGGAGAAAATTCTACACTAGTGATTACTGTAGCCCACACGACTGGCTCGTGTTATGCAAAAAAATTATTTCAACACTACTGGTTACTGTGATAACACGGGTCAGTCGTGTCTGCGCATTAGAGAGTCGTTTTTCTACACTATTCTCTACTGTTGAGGCACGACTGTTTCGTGTTACCACAGTAACCAGTGGTGTTGAAATGATTTTTTTGCATAACACGAGGCAGTCGTGTGGGCTACAGTAACCACTAGTGTAGGATTTTCTCCGTGTATATTTAAAACAGTTTCATTCGAACATTCGCCGAACGTTCATTATATGTTCTTCGTACATTCCACGAACGTTTCTGTTTCGCATATACTTTGAAATTCTGTTGCTGCTTGGGCAAAGACTCTTGAAAGAATTTCAAGATGGATACCGATGGTACCTTTGAAATAAATCTATATTACACTGAGAGAAAAAATTTCCGGGAACAATAAAATATTTAGTTGAATAGTCGCCATGAAATACTTAATTGATTTGAATAAACTTTCATTGAATCGATTAAATATTTATTCAATCAAACAAATATTTAATACCAGGTGTGTAAGTATGAAACCGGAATTTGCCCATAGGTGGCGCTAGATGTCGATGCAGTTACCGACACATCACGTCAGCGGTGTCTTGTTATTGTATTGATATCCGACAAAGATTCCCAACTCACAATAACACGAGTTTCATTCAGTAGCATTAGTTTATTAGAGATAAACATGTCGAGTTTTGTGCCAACAAATTACGATTTGCGGACAGCACTACTTTTCTGTTTTCATCTGAAGAAAACCGCAGCCGAATCGCATCGAATGCTTGTGGAGGCGTTTGGTGAGCATGCTCTCAGTGGAACACAGTGTTTTGAGTCGTTCAAACGGTTCAAAAGTGGCGATTTTGACGTCAGGAACGAAGAACGTGGAAGACCACCGACAAAGTTTGAAGACGCTGACCTGCAAGGCTTGTTGGACGAAGACGACGCTCAAACACAACAACAACTGGCGGATCAGTTAAAGGTGACCCGAGAAGCCATCTCCTTTCGGTTGAAAGCCATGGGAAAGATACAAAAGGTGGGGAAATGGGTTCTACATGAACTCAACGAAAGATAGCAGGAAAACCGCAAAACATCATGCGAAATGCTGCTCGCCAGGTTCCAAAGAAAGTCATTTCTCCATCGAATTATGACTGGTGATGGAAAGTGGATATATTTCGAGAATCCTAAGCGCGAAAAGTCATGGGTTACTCCGGGTGAACCATCAACATCGACGGCAAGACCAAACCGCTATGGACGAAAGACAATGCTGTGTGTTTGGTGGGATCAGAAGGGCGTAATCTACTACGAGCTGCTAAAACCTGGGGAAACTGTCGATACTCAACGCTACCGACAACAAATGATCGATTTGGATCGAGTTTGCGCGAAAAACGACCAGAATACCAACAAAGACAACACAAGGTGATTTTGCTGCATGACAATGCATCAGCCTACAAAGCAAAATAGGTCCAGGAAACGATAGAGTCGTTCCGTTGGGAGATTCTTCAGCACGTGCCTTACTCACCGGGCCTTGCCCCATCCGATTACTACTTGTTTGCATTGATGGGACACGCACTTGCTGAGCAGCGCTTTACTTCTCACGAAGATGTACGAAAATGGCTCGATGACTGGTTTGCCTCAAAAGAGCAACAGTTCTTCTGGCGCGGAATCCACAAATTGCCAGAAAGATGGAAAAAAAGGAATAGATAGCGACGGACAATACTTTGAATAAGTTACTTTGTATCATATCATTACAATAAACGTGTTTTTTCTGTACCAAAATTCCGGTTTCATACTTACACACCTGGTATGCTAGAAAATATTTCATCAATGGAAACAGTTATTTACTGCACAGATTGTGTCGGTACAGATTCCATGTGTTGTCAGATAAATGACCGAAAAAATAATCCAGCATTCAAACTTCATTCGTTATAGACCATCAAAATAAATGTTCTCCTTCACATGAAAAAATAACAACCTTTTCGCTCGTACTTTATGCGTCTTAATCATTATGAAATCAGAATATTGAAACAGAATCCATAAATATGAAGTCAATATCGATACTCAAAAACGTACAGGAAAGAAGTAAGAGTAAAATGCGATCATAAGATCACTCTGATGCTATTCCTGGAAAAAGGAAAGGATAGAAACCGATTGGAAGGATCAAAAACCGCCTAGAAACAGATAGGGATAGATGAATTCTGAATCGTTTTTTTTACACCGGGTTGGACTCTTCCAATGGGTTTCTATCGTTTCCTTTCATCAGGGATGGGAAGGAAGTGGAAAGTTTTCTGTTATAACAAGGAATAAAATTGGATAATCTCATTCCATTCTTATCTCATTCAGGTACGATGGAAACATGGTCGATGGTTGCAAAGATGAGTTGAAAAGATTGTTAACGATATATAAAAATCCAGCAAGTTGGCCCAGCTTCTGATAGGTGGTATCATTAAGTTTTCCGTTTATCCTTTTGTACTGATTAGCTCATAAGAAAAATTCAATCGATCACATGATATTGTTCGCAGAAAATAAACGTGACACGGATCAAGATTTCACCACAATGGCATCAGCAATTTCGAACGCGTCCGCAGATCTTCACGTACGTTACAGTCTGTGCAGCTGAAGTCAAGGCACAAATTGATATAAATCCAAAAAACTTACTTGTTATATTTAGAAATCGGAATAAAATTTCGGACAAGGACAATTTTGGAGTATAATTTATTTCAATTCCCATTAAATCTACTTCAGTTCAGTTAGAATTACCACAATTTGTTTCAAATGACAATGGACATTGTCCCTGTTTTAGGGTTTGTGAGTATATTTCACTTGAGTTATTAGTCACCTTTGACGGGGTGATCACGGGTAGAGCGTTCACCAATCCTTTTCGTATTCAGTTTTCACAATTTGTGAGTTTATCCACGGGTAGCGATGGCGGATCTTGTGAGAATCGATTCTTTGCTATGAAAAATTGATCAAATTTTTATTGATTTGTAAATAATTTCAATAAAGGTTTGATAAAAATTCTATAAAAAATTAATCGATTCTCTCAAGATCAGCCATCACTACCCAGGGGCAGCTCGAGGAAATCATTATGCTCTGTTGCTAGGCAACCGCCTACCCCTCCATCTTTTATTCACGCGCATGTTCAAACGGATGCTGAGACAGAAAGATGATTTTCTGTAGTGGCCCCTGAGTTTACCGTTCTAAAGACCGTCTTCCTGCCTAACCAATTCAGTCAACAGTTCGACGTCGAGTACATCACATAGAAGTCTGTGAGCGCGGCATAGCCACGTGCAAAGTGATTACGATGGATCTACAGGACAATATTTTTGATTCAAAAGTGCAAGGAGTGAGTTACGAGGGTCCATCCATCGATATATTGAACGATGACTGCTTGGAGCGGATATTCATGTATCTAACAATTCCTGACAGAATAAGGATTGAAAGAGGTTATTATTAAACGCTGTATTCCCCAAAATATTCGTATCCACAGTTTTTGATAAACTTTTCTTTAATGAAAGTGTTCAAAAATATTCATCAAACAATTTAGAAATTTTTCAAAATCCTAACTATACAACCTACAATGTTATATTTCATTCGCATTCATCAGAAAAAATGAAATCCCCTTTGAAATTATTTTCATATACTGTAAACAATATTTGTAAATTTCTAAGGAGGAAAGTATGATGAAAAATTCATAGATTTGTAAATTTCCAGATTATTTGGGAATTCAAAACTTTTTTGTATGTTTCTACCAAACCAAAAATTTTACCAAAATTGTTTGTGAATTTTCTGAAAAATTTTAGGTCAAAAACTTGTAAAAATTGTGCATTTTTCCTGAAATCATCCGTGATTCCTTTTGTATTCAGTTTGCAGAAGATGGGAAACAGTTAGTCTGAGCTCCTGGCGATATATGAAGAAGATCATTCTTTGTAATCATAAGGAGTGGGATTTTCTTTGGCAGAACAAGATCAGGAACGAGAAAGAAGCGATATTTCATCAAATAATGACAAAGTGTGGTGGATTCGTCACTCATTTGGAGTTCGAGGAACTGTATTCCCGTATGGATTCATATGAAGACGGTGACCCGCTCAAACCATCCACAAACATGTATTTTGATGCCATTCGTTCGTGTCCTAACGTCACAAGCGTAAAAGGAACTACAACTGTAAAACATATAAACCTAATTATCAAAGAAGTAGCTACGAATACCCGAAAATTGAAAGAACTAAGCCTCACAGGTTTTCTGAGTACTTGTGAAAATGAAGTCATCGAATTACTCCAGACACATCCAGATTTAGAATGTTTAACGCTAAGCTCCGGACTTCGTCCCAAACATCTATCTCATTTGCCGAAAAAAATAAAAAAACTCGTTTTATATGTGCATAAAGGTACAGGAAATGATCTAGTGAGTGCATTGGTAAGTTTCATTACTATCCAAACGTTATTCTTCTCTCAAGTAATTACTTGCAATATTGGATATATTTTTCTTTCAATAGAAACAGTTGGAATGCGATCACTTGAGGTGTTTGGAGTTGAAATATTGCGAGAGATTATCCTCGGAGAATATGGAAATTCTATTGCATCTTTTGGGAACTCGTTTCATCATACAGAATTTAGGACTGTGTTTTTACAAAGGAATCATCAAAATCCCTGATCCATTTTCTAAATTCCGGGCATTAGAAACCATTCGTCTGGACCACAACAAGGCAGTAAACGACGATATGATTGTGAATTTGTGTCGCAATTGTGAAAAATTATCCACCATTAGTATCTCAGGTATGATCCTCTGTGGAAATTCGTTTCTTATGGGAATATTTTCTACTGTCCGATTACCTTCGCAATGCCCACACAGCACCCAATGTCTCAGTAATATTTCTAGAATATCACAATATTTCGCTCAGAACATTCTGTGTGAAATACCTATACAAGATTCTATAGATATTGCAGATACGATACTTCGTTGAAAATGTTCTGAGAATCTTCCTAATGGAACATTGCATGCATAATGATCTGTAATGTTTTGGAAATCTACGATGGGGAATATGCTAAATTCGTCGGAAATGAAATATTCTGAGAATATGACAGTAGCAATATTTTATGAAGCAAAATGAATTTTCATACACCTGATCCAGGACTTGATCAAATTTACAATTTAAGATCGAAAAAAATGCCTCTTCTACGACCTATTCACTTTCCATTTCAGAAGATTCTGAATCGATTACTCTTTATACCACGGAAACAAATTTTTGAAAGTTTCTCATTAATTTGTTCCAGCACTTGGTAAATTTTGGAAGTGCACTTTTCAAGAAACGCTCCTCTCAAGTGCTAATCATTCTCCATTTCAAAAGATACTGAATCGATTGTTCTTTGTTTCACGGAAATAAATTCTTCAAACTCCCATCACGATGATTACAATAAATAGCACTTTGAGAGTGGTGCCGTCATCTCGGGAGATTTGCTGAAGTGATAGAAGCCTTGGATCTCACTCGCCGGACCCGGGTTCAATCCCCACTGAGGGAACTCTCTAATAATCGACTTTGGAGCAGGTTTTCTTTCACTCCAAGTAATTCTGGCCAAGCTCATTCAACATTTGTAGAAGTGAATTCTGAAGAAATTTTTTTTCAACCGAAAGTAATATTTTGTAAGCTTTTTAATGTATGTGATTGTTACATTTTTTCCGTACAGAATATCGCTGAAATTATCACAGCAATATTTCAGAATGTCTCCAGAATGTTACCTCAATGATTTCAACAATGTTTCAGAATATTTCCACTCTCGAAATCTGAATCAGTGGAATCTCACTGATTCCGCAGTTAAAAGTATACCACTAATTTCAATCAGTTGCATTCCACTGCATAATCAGTGGATAGTCATTGATTCCGCAATTGGATGTTATTTTCAGTGATCACAATTAGTCACATTCCACTATGAAAATCAGTGAATATTCACTGATTCGCAGTGTATATGCACTGGTTCGCAGTGGTATACTTATCACTGTAATCCAGTGGAATTCTACTGATTCAGTTTTAGAGAGCAGAATGTTACAAAGGTGGTGACATGAGACATCCTGCAGACATTCTGACAATCTTCTTGAGATGTTTTCCAGAATATCACACATTCCAAATGTAATATTCTGACAACATTGCTGGGACATTCGGTGCTGTGTGGGTGGATCTAAGAATATCCTCGATGGTATATGAAGATGAGAGGAGGATTACAGGGTCACCATAATAAGTGGCAAATTATGTGATGTACAAAGACACTGATTTGAGAAAGATCGTCCCGTGTTGAAAAATCTAGGTGGGAATCCATATAGCAATCCGGTTGGATTCACATCCCTAGTAGAAATGCTATAGCGATTCATTGGTTTTGTAACACATGTCCCACGGAATAACCAGACATTTGCTAGTAACTTACAAGTTACTGGCAAGTTTTCTAGTTTTTCGTTGGGATAAGTGCTACAAAACCGATGAATCGCGAGAGCTACTAATGTTGTCCTGTATTGGGTTTGTGAATATGACTCCGCCCTTTTTTGTGGAAATAAAACACATTTGCTTGTTTAGAAAATTAAAGAACAGTTTATTCAAAGTATGCTCCATCTGCAGCTACAACCATCGCCCATCTTTCAGGTAATTTACGTATTCCCTGCCTGACGAAATCCTGATCTTTTGAGCTGATCCAATTATCAAGCCAAATTTTGATACTTTTGTACGAAGTGAACCGTTCTCCTGTAAGATCTGACTGCATCATCCGAAATAAGTGGTAATCCGACAGAGCTATGTCTGGCAAATATGGCGGGTGGAATAGTACTTCCCAGTTCTGACCATCTAAATATTTTTTCACGACATGTGCGGTCCGCGGTTTGGCATTGTCATGTTGCAGAATTAATTGACTATTCCTATTCACCCATTCTGGTCGTTTTTCTTCTATGGCTCGCTTTGAATGCATTAGTTGTCGTCGGTAAAGTTCTCTATCAATAGTTTGAGAAGGTTCGAGCAACTCATAATATACAATATCTCTCTGATCCCACCAAATGCAGAGCATAACCTTGGCACAGTGAATATTTCTCTTTGGCTGTAATGGGCCCGGTTTACCTGGCTTCACCTAAACTTTTTGGCGTTTTAGATTCTCATAGTATATCCATTTTTCATTTCCTGTGGCTATCCGATGCAAAAATCCTTTTCGTTACTGTCTTTGAAGTAGCATTTCACAAATTTTTTTCGACGTTTCATGTCTCTTTCTTTCAATTTATGTGGAACCCAGTGACTGACTTTTTGAACCATTCCCATTGCTTTCAAACGCTTCGCAACACTTGATCGTTCAACATTCACTGCTGCAGCCAGTTCTGCTTGAGTCTGGCAAGAATCCTCTGTCAATAATACTTCCAAATCAGCATCTTTAAATTTTCTTAGTAGTTTTCCATATTCTTTGTCCTCAGTGTCAAAATCATTATTTTGAAATCGTCCAACCCATTCCTTGCAAGGTGTATTAGATGGAGCATGCTCACCATAAATCTCCACAAGCAAACGATACGTTTCCGCTGCACTTTTCTTTGCAACAAAATAGTGTGACAACACTTCCCGCAAATGATGTTTACTTGGAACGAAAACCGACATGTTCAAGGAGGTAAAAAGTACTATCGAATACAAGTGTTCTCATCTATTAGTACATGTAAGCAATATCAACAACGACATGTGTTAGGAAAGGGCAGAGTCATATTCACACACCCAATAAGAAATTCGGATGGTTCCCTATGGATTTCCTCGAATCTTATGGTTTTCTTCTTCTTTGTTGTATATGGATGAGGAAGAGAGAGAGAGAGAGAGAGAGATAAAGCAATTTTGTCACCTCATATGGCGATTTATGATTCCTTTTTCGTCTTTTCCTACAGTTTGCCAAGATATTTTAAAATCCATGAATTAGACTATCAAGATTTTAAGGCACTCATGTTCCTCAAAAAATTCAAAACTTTTGTATGATTTTTCTAGGCTGTAGAATCACAGATAAAAGCATCGCAGCATTGGTGACTCTTCCCAGACTGGAAACTCTGAATATAGCGCAAAATGACCTCATCACTGGAGACCAACTACACGCCGCAAAGAAATTACAGTCGTTGATATGTCGTGATTGCACATTGTTTTCACATCGCGCCTTTTGTGACGTGTTGAACAAATGTCCTGATTTGATGTGCTTGGATGCAACGTGTTGTCCATTCTTTCTTCCCGCGACTTACGAACATTGTATCCAGGTTTTACAGCGCCGATATCAAAGTAAGCGTTTACCGCTAATACTCAAAGTTGACAGGGAATTGAAGGATTTCAAATATTTTGGGAATATACCACCTATCTTGACCGTGAAATACAATTGAAGGTTTTCCCGTGAGAAGGGCCAGGCCAGTGGACCTTTTTCCGGTACATCGTCTTCAATGACTTCCCAGCAAAAAAAACATAAGGCATCACTCCCAGTGGTGATGCGACTATTCACTGATTCATTTACAAATTCCTTGTACATACATGCCTTAAGGGGTCTACCCTAATTAAAATTTTCAAAAAAAAGACAGTTTTTCAGAATTTTTCAAACAGTTTTTTAATATAAATATTGATATAAGAGTTATTACACTGTATTAATACAGTATTGAAATACATTAAAAAAAATTTTTTTTTGTATTTTAGTAAGTTTTTATACATGAAAATGATAGTTCAAAAAAAGTCCTAAACAAAAGGTGTGCTGCGCTGTTGATGAAATCTCTGGGATGGATGGTCTGAAACAAAAAAATTGGACGGCGTTGGATTCAGTATGTTAATAGCTATAGCGCATATCGAGCGATTTTTGATTTTTTGAAAATTGACCAAATGGTGGACATTTTTCGAAAAAAAAAACAACAAAAAAACACATTTTTATAACTGTTTTTTGGCAAAAGAAAAAGATGGAGATCAAAATTTTTGAAAAACCCTCAACATGTGCTGTAGCTGTAGTAGTACAGAATATGTGGTGAAAATTTCATAAGGATCAGTCGAGTAGTTTCGGAGATTTTATCAACAAGGCATCGGAAAATGTTGTTTTGCAAAAAATGCGTTTAAAGTTTTTTTCAAAGCAAAATCGTGAAAAAATGTTACCTGTTCTTGATCAGCGATGCCTGCACCATCCATTATGCCTTCCTCTTATTCATAATGTTCATTTTGATACTTTCAAAGAATGTGAATCGAGTTTTTAAAAATTCTCATTAGGGTAGACCCCTTAATTTATGTTTGAAAATGGGAGCGCTTCCCTGGTGGAGGAATTTCTCTGGGAAACCCTGAAATTTTCAGACATTTTCAGTGAAGAGTTTTACAGAGGATTTCAGAGGTGTTCATAGTTTCTCAGAAAGTCTCAGTGATTTTCAGAAATGTTCAGACAAAATTTCAGTGGAAAGACGTGTCCGATAAGTGACAGTTTTTCAGAAATTTTCAGAGTTTGAGAAAATTTTCATAGGTTTTCAGTGTTTTTCAGTGAGTTGTAGAGTTTTGCAGTGAAATTCAGGGAAATTTTCAGAGATTTTCAGAGAAACTTTTTCCACTAAGGCTTGGTAGTACACTGAGAAAAAAGATAGTGGACTCAACTACTCCCGACAGTTGCCCAGACAGCAAAGTGCTGGAAAAATTCTCAACAACTTCCCAACATCACGGAGCAACTGTTGTCGAGAAGTTGCTGGAAGGTTGCGTCGCCAAATACGCAGCAACATGCAGCAAACTTGAAAGCTGCTGTCATGATGTTGCGGAGATGTTTGGATATATGAAGCTATGACACGTGAGATCAAACAATCCTCCAACAACAAAACACAAACTGGTGGAGCAATACTGAAGCAACAGTTGCACTGCAACTTTTGCTGTCAGGGTGGATACGTTCAAATGCAATCTTTCGTCAACTCGATTTGAATACCAGGTTCATTCAAATACCCGTAGTTGAGTCAACTACGAGCTATCCAACTGTCGTGTGTAGTTGATACCACTATTTTTTTTTCTCAGTGTATTTTACCAGGAGCCCCACTTGGTAGCATTCCCTGATAATGCTGGTAGCACTGCCTCAGTGCTACGTTATAAATTAAGACACATATGTGCTATGGTAGCATGCATTCTCAAGGCAATAGAAAAGCTACTACGCTGCTACCGCAGACACTACTACACTGAGAAAAAAGTGACATGGTCACAGGAACCATCCTCGCATGGTTGAGGACTTTTGGTTGCGGTGACCTGAAATCTGATTATGATAACCAGAAAAACAAAACAAAATCACGTAAATCCGGTTGTGGCAACCAGACAGAATGGTCAAAGACAAAATCAACAGCGTCACCTAGTTATGAGAACCAGATTTTTTTCTGAGTGTAGTAGCGAGAACGTGAATTTGGAAGCAACTTGCTGGTTGGATTGTCGAATATTGTCAAAAATATTCCCTTGAAATATGAATTTCATGTAAGAACAAAAAAAGTAAATACAGAGTGTCTTGTTTACCCGTTCACGCTTGATCTCCGTTGCGCAGCCTGGCACTCACTTGGACGCAACCAATACAGTGTAGAAAAACTAAGAAATATTGAACTATATCAACTGTTGACTATACGCCAGTGAACGATGCAAAAGAAAAACACATCAGCAATCTATTTGAATCTCTCATTGATGAAAGTCGGGAATGGTTAGAACGATTATTCGCGGGGAATAAGAAAATATATTCAAAACGTATGGGTGGAAATTTTTGAAATTTAATATTTCTCACAATTTTGTTGTTGTTTATCAGTAAGAACATTTTTTTAAAACGATTTTCATGTATTCATGGCGTAATTGTTTCACAATCACATTTTCCCCTTGATTTATGGAAAAAGGGTCCATAACACGATTTATGAAATAGTTATTTGCGTGTCTAGGGAGCAAAGGGGGCAATTCTCGATGAGTGCTAGCAATCACACGAGTGAAATATTGTCGTTCCCTCCCGCGTTACACATGCTACTGTTCATAACAACTGTGAGGAGAGTTTGATAGAAACAGACAGAGACTTATCAACCTTGTCATTCGATTGTTTTTGACTTGTTATTGACAATCTTGTCAGTGTAAGGTTGCTACAACTCTGCTGCAAGGGTTTGTAAGCTTTTACCCTTGTCGTGCGTCAACTGGGAAGGTTATATCAATCTTGTCATAAGCTTGCCTGACAACATTGCAGCAAGGTTAAATTGTTATCTGGGTACAGAGAGGACCCTCAGTTTCAGCGTAGAGGACATGCTGCAACATGCTCATCGGGGAAACAAAGTTATCTAATAACGTTTGCGTGTGTGCCAATTTACTTCTTTCCCCTGCCACTTTCCTCTAGGGAAGAAAATGAGGGAAGGAATTATCAGCCTGTAATCGGTTCCTTTCCTTCCTTCGAACAGGCATAGAAAGTTGAACTTCCCGAGCAGGGATCAATGAAAATCATTTATTCTCATAAGGGGGCTAGTTTGTCTGATGAATGATAGATGCATATCTTAGGAGAGCCACAGGATTCATTAAAAAACCGTGTACATGAATATTGGAACATGCACTAAGTGCTGAAGAATTGAAATGAAAAATTCCTTTGCGGATTTTCCCAAAACGTACTTTTGGCGTATGGGGCCTTTTTGTAGCAAGACCTTCAATCAATACAGTAGACCCCCTAGTAGCACCAGAATATACTATGAACGTTCTTCGAATATTCGGAATATGTTCTATACACATTCCAATGAGACCGTTTCATAGGTGCATATTCATCGAACGTATGTAATCAAATATACGACGGTACGTCAATCGAACGTCGATTGAATGAATACCGTACATTTCGGATGTACTATGTACGTCCTAAGTATGTTTAAAACAGTCTCATTCGAATATTCTATGAACGTTCATTATATGTTCTTCGTATCTCATTCGTACATTTTATGAACGTTTCTATTTCGTATACACTTTGAACTTCTGTTGCTGCTTGGGACGTCGATTATTCGGTTCTTGATTCACCGAGGGTTTGGCGTTATCCGAGCTACCTAACAATTCAAAAATTCCGCATTATCCGAGATATATACTCGGATAATACGAAAGAATTTCTCTCCACATTACCTCGGGTAAACGAGATTCCAGAGACATAGAATGTAAATGTTGAAGTAAATTCTCGAGTGCAACAACTCGTACCTACTTGATTATTCTATCCTCATAAGATTGCTGAAGTTTGAATCGCTTATTGAAACGAATCAGTACTTGAATAACACAATATTCAGCTGTCAGAGACCAAAAATCTTGCAGTGTACTCTTCAAGCGATCTTTGCATTTCCAATGAGTTGATCCGAGAAGATAAATACTGATGACTCGTCAGATTTTTGGAGTTAGAATTTTCGTTTCGCTTCTATAAGCGATTCAAACTTCAACAAAATATTCTTATATGTTTTCTTCCCTAGCATAACAAATATTGTACATAGTGAGGCTGCAGTTATAATTTGAAAATTATCAATGAAAAGCACTATTCAATCATGCAATTGATAACATCTGTTTTGAATTGTAAATAATAAAAACTTAATTTTTTCAAAGATAATTGTGAATTTTTCATCTATTGTCTTGAAATCCTTCAACCTTCCGTTGGGCACCCACAAAACAGAGGTAATTTTTTATCATCATTCATCGAGGCTACAGCAGACTTATAAATATGCAACTTGTGGTTGTTGAAGGAGGAATAAGTGAAGTTTGCGACGCTCAAAACCTTAGGTTTTAAATGTTGGAGGTGCAGGAATGACAACTTGTTCACAAAAAGTTCATGTGGCTTTTTTGTCCTGATGACCGAACGAGGATTAAAACATCACAGTTGTTTGAAGTATGTTTTTCGCTGACAATTTAAATGAATATTAATAAATTTCTGGATATCTTTGAAGGAAAAAATATCACCTACAGCTTTGAACAACTTTTCATGAGTAGAGACAATAATTCAAGAGACGATTCAACGATTGTTCGTAAGACGATACGAGTTTATTGACCGAGCACTTTTTTTTACACCAAATTACTCGAAACTGAATTCATTAAACGATCTGAAATTCTCAAGGATGAATTTCAAAAAAACAATTTCGGAAAAAAATATACCAAGTCAACGGATAATATATAATAACCAAATAACCGAATAATATATAGCAATTTGACTATAAAATTCGTAGCGTTTATTAACATATGTTTAGTGAAATTATTTTGAAACAACTTCAAACACTTTTTTCATCTCGTTGATTTTGAAAAGGAGCGTCTCACTCAAGCGGATAAATCAGTTTTTCAGCACATCTTCTGATCCCACTTTTACTCATTTCTGATGAAAAATAAAGTTTCTATACCATCATCTTAAAAAAATATATTTTTATCGAAGACGTTATTTTTCCTTTCGATTATATTGTCTCGCCATGAAAAGGCTCTTCCAGAAAGGAATAATTGACTTACGTATAAAGGACTTGAACTTCATTGGCTAATTATAGAGTTTAGTTTTACAATAAAGTTCATTCTTGAACTCATTGATACTTTTCATCCTGCAATATTTTCATACAGGCGATTACTATCTCGGAACTTAATGGAAAGGTTAAAGAAAGGTCGTCGTTTTAACAAGTCAATATCCTGATCGATTCAAACAATCGGTAGGATTCATTAAAGTCGGATGACTCGACCGTCGATTGGCTGATTCGTCGAGATTTGCGAAGGTGTTAGGAGAGTTATACAATGTAGACCGTAACTACTCATCATGGATTTCCTTGTGTGGGATGTTGAAGAAACGAGAGGAGCATTGTCATTATGAAAATCATAGCATGGTCTAAAGTGGAAAGTAGCTATGTTCTAAGTATTGCAGATATAGACAAGCATCAGGTTGTCTGGATGTAATTATTTTCGAAGAAAAACAACAATGGTAGAGCATGTGTATGAGCTGTCGAGTGAATATATTATAATCAAACAAAAGACAAAAAGGGACGAAGAACGAGCATATCGAATTGATGAATCCGTAGGACGAAGACACATAAAAAAGTTAGTTTATACATAGAGTTGCAAGACAGGTTCCTCGAATATAAAACTCAACAGCCAATTTGTGGCAGCGTATCCTCTTTTATCGGTGAACTTCATTGTTGCTGTTAACATAGAATTTTGCGGAAAGAATTTGTTTGAATGATGTGAGTAGTATCGTACGATGTAGTTTTTGGTACAGCTTGACAATGAAAAAAACATTGTAGGTGGGTTACTATTGTTGTACTAAATACGTTCTATGGAGATTGACAGAACATTTCTGTTCTGTGTAGGAATTTATACTACCGTATGCCTTCTGCCGAAACAGATTCCAATAATAAAAATCTTTATTGTTGATACCATCCGCAAGTGAGCTAAGAGTTAGGACATCATACTTCTTTTTTGGAAACAACAGCTCGAAATCTAAAAAAATGCTGAAAAGTCTTATGAAATATTAATTTTTCAAAAAAATGGCATCAATATGAAAGACAAGTATTTGGTATGAAAAAAATCAATCCATAATCGATTATAAAACTATTTGATTTTTCTAGAACATGTTATCAAGAGGCTACAGTTAAAATTTCAAGTCAATCGTTTCAAAACTAAATGCGCTAGAAATATGCCTGTTTAAAAAAAAAAAACAGAATTTCTTTTTCTCCAGCCCCTGTACCGCCATTTTATTCAGAATAAGACTTATCTAAACACGAGTGAGAAACAGCACTTGAAAATATTGCCTCTTTTGTTTTTTTTTAGAAATGAATTATCAAAAAAACCCTTGATTTTGCCCTTACAAAGTATTATTCCTCCTTATTTCGTCGTTTCCCATGTGAAAAGAATATCAAAATTATATACAGGGTGTCCCAGAATTCGCGGACCGGATTTCATAGGTATATTCTGCAGCCAAAATGCAATGATTTCCCGTTTGAAAAAAAATTTTTCGACACTCAGTTTTGGAGATATGAGCGTTTTTAGATTTTTGTTGAAATCCAAATCATTCAAAAACCCTGTATGCTACATATTTGAGCTTAACACCACTCGCTAAGTTGGAAAACGGCGGGTTTGTGAGAAAAAAATTAAACTATTTTATCATTGATAGTTCCGGAGCTAGAGCGATTTGAAATTTTTTAGCTTCCAGCCAATCAGAATTCAGCAACTTCAAATCGCTCTAGCTCCGGAACTATCAATGATAAAATAGTTTAATTTTTTTCCACAAATTCGCCGTTTTCCAACTTGGCGAATGGTGTTAAGCTCAAATATGTAGCATACAGTGTTTTTGAATGATTAGGATTTGAACAAAAAACTAAAAATGCTCATATCTCCAAAATTAAGCGTCGAAAAAATTTTTTTTAAAACGGGAAATTATTGCATTTTGGCTGCAGAATATACCTGTGAAATCCGGTCAGCGAATTCTGTGACACCCTGTATAATTTATATATAATGCCATCAATTTATATATAAACTACATATAATGTTTAGAATCCTTCCACATGGGTTCCCTTCGCTTTACTATACGTGTAACTAAGGCATCAGAGAAGAATAGAATTTTCAACAGCATGATCTCGAAATTGTAAGAAGACCGAACAGAGAAGTTTGCTTTAAATCGTTCAGTTCTATATAGCATCAATCAAACAATTCTCCCGTAGTGAAGAAGATCTTTGCATTTCTCCACATTTCTCTGAAAACGTCCGAAATCTGACAGAAATCAAGAGAGAGACAATCAGAAGAATGCAGAGAAATGCAGATATTTATTTTCATTAAGGTCGCAAGAAGAAATCGTCATCACCAACGGTTTTTCTCCGATTTTTTCTTCTCCATGGTCAACGGAAGCGTTTGGGCCAGTTTCTTATATATTTTTCGGAGACTTTTTTACTTGCCTTTATCTTTAGTTCAAGTTTGCCCAGCCGTTGTCTTATTGTTTCCATTATCATGTTATCTCGAGAATTACTTCTTTCAGGTTTTTCATTGTGTTTGTATGTGTAGATTCATATTCGAAAACGTGTTTAATTAGATATAAATATCATTCAGAAGAATAAATATGTATGCCCTTCCATTAACATCACATTATTTGTGATGTACTCTCTGAATTTGAAATGGTGAAATCTCACTCATTGCAGAGAGAACACGAAAAAAAATGATGTGGTTGATATTTGGATAGCTAAAAATTAGCTGGGGTGGCATTTTTTTAGCTGTTAAAACACAAGTTATCACCATACACTGAGAAAACATTTGTTTCGGTGAAACAAAAGTTTGGTTGAAATGAACGCAAAGAAACTTTTTGGTTGGCTGAAATAAAATTTATTTAAGATGAACAAAATTTATTTGTGTGTATGAAAGCCCCAATTATTGTGAACCAAATTTTGTTCACCCCAAATAAATTTTATTTCAGCCGACCAAAAAGTTTCTTTGCGTTCATTTCAATAGAAATTTTGCTTGGCTGGAACAAACTGTGTTTTCAGTGTAAAAGCTAAAATCTAGCTTTTGCAGCAATTTTCCTCGCTATCCGAATACCAAATACACCAAATAGCTACCACAGCTAATTCCTAGCTACCATAGTGAATTATTGCTTCCTCGTTTAAAGGGAAGCTTTGTGATCGTTTCGAGGAGCCGAAAATTTTTTTGTCTCGAAATTAAAAATCTCCTAGACCAAAATGTTCCTCAGACTTCGGGGAACAATTTCGTTACCGTGTCTGTCTGTCTGTCTGTCTGTCTGTCGGTCTGTCTGTCTGTCTGTGTGGCTGTAGCCCCCCTTAAGTTTCGTACGCGCATATCTCCCGTTCTGCTTATCCGATCGTTTCGAAATTTTTATCACAGTTGTGGACTAGGGTGATAGTGGTCCCATATAAGTTTCAATCTGATTCATTCAGAAGAATTGGGTGGATGAGAAGAACTCTGACAAAAATTGAACATTTTGCGTACGCGTGTATCTTTGCTTCCTATTATCCGAACCCGATCAAACTTGAACCACGTCGTAGTCATGATCCGACAGTGGTCCCATGTAAGTTTCATCCCAATCGGTTGAAAATTGTGGAAAATTTTTGTTTCACGATTCACATTATTTGACAATATTTTGAAAGCATGCCTTCCCCATGTCGGTATCATCCAAACGCCATGAAACTTGTAGTATAATCAGTTTACGGGGGGTTAGTTGTATGGTGTGGATTTCAAACAAACCGGAATTGAAGGAAGAAAGGGGTAAGCACTGAGCTTCGAAACAAAATTTGGAAATTTCGTAAACATCGTTAACATGCGGATAACTTCCGTTTCTATCATCCAATTGTCATGAAATTTTCACCACAGCTTTATGCAGTGTTGATCGCAGTCCTATATAAATTTCAACCCGATTCTCTCAGAAAAACGGGAGAGAGAAAGAAAATATGTTTTTTTTTTCAACACAAACGAGGAAGCCATGTGCCAATTGGCAGAGTTTTTTTCCCGTGAAGCCGACCATTGCGATAAAAGAGGATATACGTTGGAAAATCAGTGATTATATCGACTGATTTTTGGCAGGGAAATCGGTCACTGTCATCATCTGGCACTGCATAATCAGTTCCCATACGGCACATATGACGAAAGGATATGATTTCCACCTGTTTGGCATGTTCAAAAATATTTTCATGTGGCAAGAAGATGGAAAGGAAATGAAAGTGACCACCGATGTGCCATTCGCGTAATCTCATGTTACACGCATGCATAAATATTACATTAATTCTCAAGTGGAAAACTCATTAATTTATATAAATTTTCGAAAATTTTCATTCGGCCATATCTGGTTGTGGTGCTATAACTTATAGATTTTTTTATTTCATCAAAGAATGCGGAAATTACATAAGAACTCCATAAGATTCAATACATATAGTCAAGTACGTTTACTTGATTTCATGCGATTTTTGTCCTAGAAGTAACTTGAACTCATTTGAATCGACTGGGTCATTCAAAATGTCCGTAGGATGAGTACACTGAGAGAAGAGATTATATAAACATTACCAAAATTCCAGTTATAGTTATTGAAAAGTATGATAATTGAGTGACACATGGGGATTTTAGATAAACGTTCCCTTCTTCTCAATTACGAGGGTGGATTGATAAGTTTCCGGCCTGACCAAGAGATGGCGCCACTAGGCCTACCTTGAGGTGGCGTTCTATAGTACCATCCTCAGATAGCTTGTAGCTATAGTTTCAGTCCGATCGCCATGTTAGTTTAGTTTTGAGAGCACGCTGACCAAGACGCCTCTGTGTTTTTCGTAAAAATGGAAAAGCTGGAAAATCGTGCTGTCATCAAATACTTTTATTTGAAGGGGTTAAAGCCGAAGGAAATTAAAGAAGAGATGGACTCAACATTGGGGACATCCTCCCCATCATATTCAACCGTTAAGCAGTGGGTTTCCGAGTTTAAAAAGGGTCGTGTGAGCACCTCTGATGAGCCTCGCTCAGGATGCCCCATTGAGGTCACAACTCCAGATATGATCGAAAAAATCCATCAAATAGTGCTGAAAGATCGCAGATTTGAAGTTCGTGAGATAGCTGAGACCTGTAAGATGTCATATGAACGTGTACAAAATATTTTGCACCAACATTTGTATATGGAAAAGCTCTGTGCAAGATGGGTGCCGCGTTTGCTAACAGTCGACCAAAAATTGATTCGAAAGAACATTTCTACCGCCAATTTGGCGTTGTATAAGCGTAATCCAAGCGAATTTTTGCGTCGATTCGTAACCGTTGACGAAACTTGGGTCCACCACTACACTCCTGAAACCAAAGAACAGTCTAAACAGTGGATTGGACCAGGGGAACCAACTCCAAAGAAGGCAAAAACAATTTTTTCGGCGAACAAGGTTATGGCTACTGTTTTTTGGGATGCAAGAGGTATTATATACATTGATTACCTTGAAAAGGGTAAAACTATCACTGGTCAATACTACGCAGACTTATTGCAACGTTTGAGGCACGAAGTGAAAATTAAACGACCTCATCTGGCGAAGAAGAAAATCTTGTTTCATCACGATAACGCACCAGCGCACACGTCAATCGTTGCGATGGCTAAAATCAACGATCTGAAGTTTGAATTAATGCCACACCCTCCCTACTCTCCAGACCTAGCCCCGAGTGACTATTATCTGTTTCCTAACCTCAAAAAATGGCTTGGCGGTAAGAGATTTGCGGACAATGAAGAAGTAATCGAAGCTGTAAATGGGTATTTTGAGGAGCTTGACGAATCAGTCTATAGAGATGGCATTACTAGACTAGAACACCGCTATGAGAAATGTATCAGCCTTGGAGGAGATTATGTTGAGAAATAAAAAAAAAAAAATTCTTAAAAACGTTGTTTTTCTTGGTCAGGCCGGAGACTTATCAATCCACCCTCGTATAATCATCCCATATCTAATATACCACGCGATATTAAGAGAAAAAAGGATTATTTTATATACATTCGAGTATAAGCTACGCAATAAAATATTGTCCATCACTTCACAAAATAGAGAAGTATGTAAATTCGGTTGAACGAATCCTTACTGAGTAGTTCAGTAAAATTTCACCATTATGCCTGTCAGATATTCCGATCCTTATTTATTGAAATATAATGGTCTACTTGTTGATTTTTGCGGCATATTTGATCAACCAATATCATGCAGTAAGAAAGGTGAAATTCTAATGGATTCAGTAATTGAATATCAATTTCAAAAGATCGATTTCCTGACACGAATAATAATAATTGCATTAATGTGACACAAGCGCTAGGACTCAAATCAATTTTTTGTGAATAATGTACGCAAAAACGCGTGAGTTTATTTAAAATATCTCTCCGTACAGCATTTTTTCAGTGTTTCAAATCATGTTCTAAAAACCCCTTGACAGCAACACAGTTCAGAGAGAATTCATATTCAATACTCTTTGGATTCTGAGAATTCATGAAGAATTCTATATGAATATAGGTGGAATTTTTGTGTTGTATGGGTTTTAAATAAACCTCATATTGCGTAATATGTAATGAAACAATTGGTTCAAGTTTCAATAAGATGTTAAACCAACTCTATTCTTTCGGTACGTGATTGTCAAAGCAAAATTAAGCAAATCTTCCTTTCGCGAAATACTGTGGGAGGCTTCGTCTTCAAGTTATAAGCAAAATAAATTTCAACGAGAAAATCAAATTTTTAAATCAAGACTACCCTCTACTTTTGACATAGATTGCATCTAAAATATGCCAAAAATTTATATGCTACACTAAAACATTAAGAATATGCTGTCAGTTCAAAATGAAGATCTGAGAATGAGAGGGAAATATTTTTAAAGTTCAACACAAGTCGATGAGAAATGAATTAGAAGCACGCACTGCACGCACAAGCGTTGATCTAATGTAGGTGGTAGTGGGGATGAGCGCAGATTTTAGTGAACTAGACAGTAATCTGTATTCAAAAGATTAAGAACCAATCACTGGAAAATATGAAAACAAGAATGTTCTTGAAAGTTCACTAATGTTTCCAAAATACGTGTCGTAGATAATACATATTTATATACGATAGAGGTACGCACAACAAAGCTACATGAATATATAATGTTTATATTGAACATTGCTCAGTAATTTGCGAAAAATCATTTCACAAGTACACGGAGAAAAAAGTATCTTAAAAAGTACCATAATTTATGGATTTTCTGCGCTGGTCTGAATGAGTCTAAATATTTACCTGAAAAAACCTCTAAAAGTACCATAATGTCTTGGACTTTTATACGGAAGGTACCATACTTATTTCAAAAAGTCCAAGAAATTATGGTACTTTTAGAGATTCATGCAAGTGAATATTTCGACTCGGGTCAGACCAGCGCTGAAAATCGATAAATTATGGTATTTTTCAAGATATCTGTTTTCTCAGTGTAGGGATGAAAGCTACAAGGTATTCAAATATTTTACTTTTTGATGGAGTTATTATTTGTAGTTATGTGGTACTATTATTTCTCACATCATAAGACTATCAATTGATGGAGTGTTTACTGTAGTTTATAAGAAATATCGTTGTACATCCTTTTTGAATATGTAATGATTACAAAACTGAACGTATGATAATATTTATTGAACGTTTTATTAAGGTTTTGCATAAGTTGGGTAAATTTGGATGAACTTTGAAGGTCTATTAATAATATTTCAGCAATTGATAATTCTACTGAATAATATGAAAATCAATGCTGTATTTCACCAAACCATTTCTCTCAGTGTAAGAAAAAAACAAAAGTTTGACAAAATTCGATTCTATTATCCAACATGGTTGCCTTCGAGGGCGATACAACGAGTATAGCGATTTTCCAACTTTTCGATACCACTTTCATAGTACGATTTCTCTTTCTCTCCAACATAGGCCTCAGTTTCAGCGATTACTCCATCATTGGACTTGAATTTCTTTCCAGCGAGCATTATCTTGAGATCTGGAAACAGGAAAAAGTTGCTGGGGGCTAAATCTGGAGAATACGGTGGGTGGGTGAGCAATTCGGATCCCAATTCATTCAATTTTGCCATCGTTTCCACCGATTTGTGACACGGTGCATTGTCTTGGTGAAACAACACTTTTTTCTTTCGCAAATGTGGCCGTTTCTTTGCGATTTCAGCCTTCGATCGATCCAAAAGTGCCCAGTCATAGTCGCTGTTGATGGTGGTTCCTTCTTGGATATAGTCGATGAATATTATTCCCTTCGCATCCCAAAATACAGACGCCATCACCTTACCGGCCGACTGTTGCGGCTTTGCTCGCTTTGGATTCGATTCGTCGACTGCTGTCCACTCAGCTGACTGTCTTTCGGATTCTGGGGTGTAATGGTGAAGCCATGTTTCATCCATTGTCACATATCGACGATAGAATTCGATTTTATTGCGGTTTAACAGCGCCAAACACTCCTCTGAAGCATCAATTCGTTATTGTCGTTTGGTCGACTGTGAGCTCACGCGACACCCACTTTGCACAGAGTTTTCGCACACCCAAATGTTGGTGTAAAGTGGTAGAAACACTACCATCTGATATCTTTACAATGTTAGCTAGCTCGTGCACCTTCAATTTGCAATCGCTCATAACCAATTTGTGGATTTTTCTCATGTTTTCTAGAATAACAGCCTTATTTGGGCGTTCACTGCGCTCTGCGTCATTTGTGCTGGTACGACCACGTTTAAATTCAGCAATCCACTTTTCTATCATTTGTCTCGATGGAGCAGAGTCCGGAAAATTTATTTTTCACCATTTTTTTCCAATAACGAAAGTTGCTTCACACGAAATGCTATAACTCACGAATCAATAGTCAGATTGCTATCAAAATTACACACGTATCGTTTGAAAGTTAGTACTGAATAAAAATCATATGGAAAAAATTCTAGTAACGCCATCTATGTGTCATCCTACGAACTTTTTGAATGGACTGTTATGAGATCTTTTCAAGGAAGGATTTCAACGTGGAAGGTCCTAATTTAACCCTTCGTCTGTAAACCAGGGGATTTCGTGTCCCGGCAAAAACGATTTCGGTAAGGTATTTTGAATTAAGGGAAAGGAGGCCCCCATCACCCCCACCTGAAAAAAGTTAAGGAGGTAGTGGAACGGATCTCCAATCATGAAGGCGCCAACCTCCTCCAAGCCGTTGTTGTGAGCGAGTGAATTTCCGAGTGGACACAGAATCCCCTGGTTTACAGACGGCGTATACCAAACGTAGAGGATAGTGAAAATTATTTTTTGCTTTTGACCTGTTATATGGCATCAGAAAACGTAAAAAAAGAAATCAATCTAAATGAATATGTGCATATGTATATGTATACAGGATGATTGATAATTGCCGTACACTTTGTCACAAGCATACTCTACGCATGAGAACAAATACCATTTTCCGATCTGAAGCTTAACTTCAGAGCTAACTTCAACCAATCAAGTAGAAGCTACATGAGTATACTCGTTGATCGTTGGATGAACCATGCACTTGCCACCAAATAGCCAACTTGTTTTGTTGATAACTTGGAACTTAAAATAAATTCAGTAAATACTGTACATCTTCAATTCGTACTTTTGTTCATTTTACCCCTTCAAACTTAATCATTCAATTTTTTATAAACAAAATGGGATATTTTTCCTTTGAAAAGTATATTGTTGACCTTCAATTCGATGTTTTTTAAGTTGCGCTATATTAATTTTTCTCAAAGTTATGATTTTTTTTAGTAACTCAACATAAAATCGTGGGGATTGCTCAATTTGTTTAAACAAAAATATATGAAAATATTCAATTTTCCGAAATAATATAATTGATATGTTGAGTTGAAGGTTCTCAACAGCAGCATTAATTTTTTCAGATTTTTTTATCATTTTAAGTTGGTCAAACAACGGCTGGACACAGATGCCCCTGGTTTACAGAGGACGGTTGCCAAAAAAACGTTTACAGACGAAGGGTTAATTGAACAAAAAAGTGATTCAGAATCTTTCAACACGAAATCCTGTTCAATTTTCACCTCGAAGATTTCTAAAGGTTTGCAATAGATGAAAATAAGTTCTCATTTATGCTTGGAAAATATATTTTATTTCTGAACCAGGAAATTATACTATACTTTGAATATAATAACACTCTCCATCATTGTGATCAACAATTTTTCTAATTTTCATCCCTGCATTCGAATTTCATTCATTGCAAATCAGAATGCTATGAAATATAGTTCGTCATGTCAGAATTGGGAACCCACCCGAGTCGAAATTTTGCCCCTGCTTTGTCGATCCAGTCACTGAAATTGCTCCTCCTTCCACGCTGCAGAAACTACTTGGTCCTACTTTCCCGCTCCAAATATTTTTTGATTCTATTTCCCTACTCCACAATCTACTGCTCCTACAAAGAACCTGATTCTTCTACACTGGGAAAACAAATTCTTGGAAACATTAAAATCTTTACTCGAATACTTGCAATGAAATGATTAATTAATTTGAATGTGATTTCGTTGAATCGATCGAGTATCCATTTTCATTGACAAAATATTTTGCACAATATTAAATATTCGTTTGATCGAATGAATATTCTGTTGATTCGATAAAACTTCATTCAAATCGATAATTAAATATTTGATTGTTCCCGGAAATTTTTTCTCTCAGCGTATGTGTTTGATTTTTTGAATAATAATATCACATAAAGCGCATTTTCTATCAATTCGAAAATGTGATTAGAAAAAAAATTTCAATTCAATTCAAATTATGTCGGTCGAACCAATGAATTTTCCATTCGAATGCGAATCTAATAATTTTACTGGACTGAAATGAAATATGCATTTCATTCGAATAAACACTCATTCGTTTCATGGAATGGAATATTTTTTGAATCAAATGAAATTTTTTTACCCAAATGAATATCTATGAGGTTTCTTTTTTGAATGAATGATTCATTTGAGTGTAAAAAAAATAGGATACTCAACTAAGATCAAAAGAAAAAATTCACAACAGAATTATCAAATTACTCAAGTTCTTTTTTATTGACTGGCCCTGACACATAAGCTTGATTATCAAAATATGACTTTTTAAACATTTTTGTTGTAAACCAGAAATATGATGATTTGACAAATGAATTTGTACATGAAAATACGAGAGCTTACGATTACTTTAAACAAACTGTGAGTATGAAATTTCAATCCTACCCATCACATTTTCTACAGCACTCGTAATCTTTCGTATTCTCATGTAAAAATTCATTTTATAAATCTTTCTATTCCTAGTTGACCGAAAGAATGAAAAAAAGTCATATTTTCGGGCTGCATTATTCTCCGTGTAGAGGCGGTAGGGTCAAAGTAGGAGGTAAACCTTATACCTGCTTTGCACCTACGAGTGGTGAAATTGGAAATTTCTACCACTTTCAGGGGTACAGTATGAGATGATATCTCATTGAAACAGCTCCTACTTTCCTATCTGATGCTCCTACTGAGAAGAGGATTATTAGCAGCAAAGTGGAGGCAATATTCCGACTCGAGCACGCACCACATTAATTCAGAAATAGTTGATGATAAATTCGTTTGGAACTATAAGAATTCAAAATGAATACATTAAGAACTCTCTCTGAACAGTTGTGATGTACAGGGGTGGCCCTACTACGTACATGAGTGAATCGTCCTATATTTCTGAACAGGGTCGCCAGTGTAGTATCAAATATTCGCTTCCAATTGGTTATTCTTTGTAATACAAGAGTAGTGATTGATCTATTCCGTTAAAAGTACCAGTTATCTGGCGACACTGTTTCTGCAATCTCTTTTCTCCGTGTTTGCAGCATCTCCTCTGGCCGTTGATTATTATCGTAATCGTTATCACTGCGATGGGTGAAATTATTATAAAGATTACCAATACCATCAATGCTATCCCAATAATCATGAGTATCGTTATCAATACACCGGAATGTCTCATTAAACAAAGAAGATTGGCGCGTTATCAATTGTTTCGTATGGAACGTGCATGCTTCTATGGTTTTGTGCATTTCAAGTTCATAATTTTTAAAAAATTTATGGTTTGACAAATGTGTAGCTTTTATGCGTAATTTCGATGTGGCTCTTTCAATTTTACGCAATTTCTTCATGAAACACGATTCTTTCTTGATCGCACGTTGGCATTGATTTCCAATGACATCGATTAGGCGGATACCTTCACGACATAGCTGAAATGAGAAAATTGGCATTATGGCATTTTTGTACAATTATTACCACTTGTTTTGGTTAAATGCAAATGTTGCAACAGTAAGTGATCACTCGAAACATAATCTTACTTGAATGATATGATCTGCACGAGTCAGTACATTTTCCCAACTTGGTTTAACTTGGTCAAAACTGCTTCTTTTCGAGTTTGCGATTTCAGTTATGTTACTCAACAGATGAAAAATATAATGATGTATGCAAGAAATTGAGTTGCGTTGTTTCTGTTCCGCATATCGAGATATTTCCTTTGGAGTTAATTGGTATTAACAAACTCGAATCAAATGATTCATAATTTATGTAAAACGATGATAAAAAAAAAGATTTGTTATTCACCGATAAGCCCTCGAAAATATTAATTGGATGTCGATTCAATTGTCGTTTCAATTCTGTTTTGTGTCCGTTTTCAGTCCTATATATGAAATCTTCAACCTTTATTATGGCCTCTTGTAAAATTTTCTTTTGTAGCATCAGATTGGCTCGTACCATGTCGGTTTTCATCGTTTCACCTGTCTAAGGGAATTAGAATTGAATTTATTGGGATGGATTACACTAACCAACAGCCAATTACAGTGGGTTGCCAAATTCTCAGACCACAGTTGAGATTACTCAGATTACTTCAAAGTTGGATATCTCAGTGAAAAATTATCGTAAAGAAACAATCAAATGCATAATTTCAAGGGAAAAGTCTATTCTTTGAGCATCATTTGACCTCTTTGGTCAACCATGTTTGTCCAACAACCTAAATCAGATCGAGTATGAGCATTTTTGCCGATATTTTCCCAGTTTTTCATACAGATGGAGCTCACAGGGAAATCAGGACATCGAGACACGAAGATGGACATTTTATAGAGAATTTTCTCAACTTCAAAACGCTTCTTTTATTTTCCCGGTAGAGTCACTTTTAGCGGAGTTATGTCATATTTTTCAAAAATACTAAGTTACTCAAAATTACAAGTCATAAAACATGACATAATTCCGCTAAAAATGACTCTACCGGGAAAATGGAAAAAGAGTTTTGAAGCTGAGAAAATTCTCTACAAAATGTCTATCTTCGTGTTTCTATGTTCTAATTTCTCTGTGATCTCCATGTGTATGAAAAACTAAGAAAATATCGGCAAAAATGCATATACTCAATCCGACTTAGGTTGTTGGACAAACATGGTTGACCAAAGAGGTCAAATGATGCTCAAAGAGTAGACTGTGCCCACACAGCACTGAATGCCCCGGTAATATTGTCAGAATATTACATTTGAAATGTGTAATATTCTGGAAAACATCTCAAGAAGATTGTCAGAAGGTCTGCAGGATGTCTCATGTTACCATGTTTGTAGCATTCTCGAGATATTCTAAAACATTGCTGAAATCATTGAGGTAACATTCTGGAGACAATCTGAAATATTGTTATGATCATTTCAGCGATATTCTGTACGGGAAAACAAATGTACCAATCACATATATTGAAAAGCTTAGAAAATATTACTTTGGGTTGAAAACAAATTTCTTCAGAATTTATTTCTACAAATGTTGAATGAGCTTGAGCAGAATCACTTTGAGTGGAAGAAAACCTACTCCGAAGTCGATTATCAGAAAGTTGCCCCAGTGAGAGTGTTTTTCTCAACATAGGGACAATCCTAATTTTTCTTCTAATAAGAAAAAAATTTTCTCACCTCAAGTGAAATTTGATAATCTTGGCGTTACAATATTGAGTCTTGAACCAAGGAAAATAGTCTTGAGATCAGCATGAGCATTTTTCGAATGAGACTTGGAGATTTTCTTGATGCAGTGAAGTTTTTATTAAAGGGAAAGAAATTTTTCTTTTTACCCAGTCAACATTTGGTATCTTGCGACATATTTTAGACAGGCTTTGATGTCCTATGTAACACTTTTACATAAGTTTCAGATCAATTCTTGTTTCGAACTCGTCTGTGAGATATCTAAAAGTGTTGTACAAGACAGCCACAACCAAGATATCGCAAGACACAAAATGTTTAACGGTTACGATAATTGATTTTTTTCAAATAAAATATTGTTGTATCGCTTGGAACGGTATCTGGCACACGGTACACTGCTTTATTTGATTATCACTGTTTTAAAGTTTATAATTACAATTCCATTTGAAAACACGATACATTGGAATTAATTTTGAAAACTCTATCACTCTGCTGCCAATCAAGGGGAGGGCAGCGTATCGTTAAGCGGCGCCTTTAAAAATATTCATCTAGTTTCAGCATAAGAAAATTTTGCTTACCACAAGAAGCGATGGTTCTCACAAGAAATAAAGACTCTGACGTTGAAAAAAAGTCACGGATCATAATTTTTTCTACTAACAATCTATGATATGATTACTTTGAAACAAAACCGCTTTTTGGTCCAACACTATTTGTTTCCGGAGAAGAAAATCGATATCAAGAATAAAATGATGGTAACGACAAGAAATCATTTCTGTGAGTGGGATTGAACCCGGATTCTGCGAGTGAGAGTCAAGGCTCCTATCACATCAGCGAACCTCCGAGATGATAACACCACTCTCAAAGCGCCATTTGTTGTAATCATCGTGATGGGAGTTTGAAGAATTCGTTCCGTGAAATATAAACCAATCGATTTAGAATCTGCTGACACAAAAAATGAGTGGGTCGTGGGAGAGAGATTATTTTCGACCTCGACTGAAATTTTACAAAGGGCTGAGTAAGATCGAGGGAAAAACTAATTCGAAAATTTGTTGCCGTGGGATATAGATTCGTCAATTCAGAATCTTCTGAAATGAAGAATGAGTAGCAATTGAGAGGAACGTTTTTTTATAAGTGCACCTTCAAAATTCACTAACCGCTGGATCAAATTGTTGGAAAACTTCCACAAATTTGTTTCCGTGGGATATAGGCCAATTGATTCAAAATCTTTTGAAATGAAGAATGAATAGCACTTGAGAGGAATGTTTTTTATAAGTGCGCCTCCAAAATTTACCAAGTGCTGGAGCAAATTGATGAATAAATTTCAAAAATTTGTTTCCGTGGGATATAGACCAATCAATTGAGAATCTTCTGAAACGAAAAGGGAATTTTTTCGATCCTAAATTGTGAATTTTACCAAGTCCTGAATCAGGTGTATGAAAATTCATTTTGCTTCATAAAATATTGCTACTGTCATATTCTCAGAATATTCCATTTGCGAAAAATTTAGCATATTCCCCATCGTAGATTTTCAGAACATAACAGATCATTATATGTGCAATGTCCCAATTAGAAGATTCTCAGAACATTTTTAACGAAATATTGTATCTGCACTATCTACAAGATCTTGTATAAATATTTCACACAGCATATGTTCTGAGCGAGACATTGTGATATTCTAGAAATATTACTGAGACATTGGGTGCCATGTGGGTGCCCTTGAGATTGCGTTTTTAATTGTTTCTTGTGGTGGCTTGATGTGGAGACTTTATTGTTATCAAAATTCTTAACACTCAGCCTACAAACTTCAGAGCGACCTATTTTTTAGCACGCCAACTGTGACATAAACTTGCATTTTTTCACTTGTTAATATAGTGGTAATAATCCATCAGTTCATACCAGGGGGCTTCAACTCTATCGGATGACGCCGAACCAAATTTTAATTAGGAACAAGCCAACTAGCACGGTGGCGCTTCAATCGTATTAGATTGAGGTAACCTCCAAAATAGTGCTGATCAATTTGGATTTTGGAACATCAACAGTAATTCAACAATAAAATGTGAACAAAAATTCTAAGAATAAATTATATGGGTTAATATATAATTTGGTTTTAGAATTCCAAAATCAGAATAACTTTAGGTTAGGTCGTTCTATCAGGCCGCCATTTTAATTTCTAGTTCGCATGAAAGTCACCCTTTGAGAGGGCGCGCGAACACGTCCCAAGTATTTTCATTGAAGTTGCGTGCCCCTGGTTCATATTCAAGTTACCCTATTCAAAGATGGTGAAGTTGACTCATACTTTTTTTTAAATTCCACATGTTTCAAATACTCCCTGGGTTACGCTAACTCTGTTTGTATGCTGAGGATTGAATTCAATGGAAAATTTCTTGTGAAATTCAATATTGCCACATCAAATTTGATAAAGTAATAATATTTTAGAATTTTTTTATTGAAATGTGAGAAATTAGTTATTAAATTTACGAATATCTGATTAGAAATAAGAATTATATTATCGAAATTGATATCATGTTATGAAATTCAATAGATTGTGTTATGCAAAAGGTTGGAAAATTTTGTTTACAGTGTTGTCTTCGAAGATCATTGAAGTAAATGATATGTATTACTTTCGAAATCTCTCTTGTTTTAATAGAATAAATTCGAATATTTTTATCACATCCCCTTTCCTTCTCGGGGTAGATTTTTCACGAATATTGGGTACGATTCTCGATATGAAAGTCTCGAGTACACCTCTATTCTCGATTTATTGGTAATATGTATTAGAGAATCGATTTTTTCATGGGAAAATCAAAGAATAAGATTGATATCTAATCTATGTTTTAGAGATATCTTCTAACTTGAAGATATTAATCAATCACAAATCCATCTGTGCATACATATACAACCCAGATGTGTTACACATTTTTTCCCCAATAAATATTTGTTGAATCCATTTTTATATTATTTTGAACCGATGTGCCAATAATTGAGCCAAAATATTCAATTGATTTCAATCGGAATTCCTTGTGCAATAAAACATCCAGCACTGCACATTTTTTCTTTCCACATATCATGTATAATTATATCTCAATTCGAAATATCATCGCGTCACTTCATTCTAACGTCGACAAATTGAAACAGAATTCAGGAGATCTTTTTCGCGGAAACATGCAAGAATGGTTCTTTTACAATTACGTCGACAAAATAATCTTTCCTTACTTCATGAGAAGTCACAGACATGATTAAAATCATGATAAACGCACTCAATATTTGCATGACGGTATTCATGTCCATATCACCTGTTCGATACTAAGAGTTTGAGAATTAACAGATACCTAAAAGTTTCAACTCCTATTATTTGATCAATGATGAATCGAATGAGGATAATTTATACTACAGTGATAATAGAGGAGAATCGGAATTGATGATCAATAAATGGATACAATCGAGGTATCGTTTGAAGTTCCATAACATTCTTAATATTATTCGTTCTTTAAAAGTCAACAAGAAATTCCGTCATGACAATCAATTGATTCAAGTGTTATATATTCGTGTGTTGAGTTATCAAAGTTATTTTCCTGATGTATCAGAATTCATCATTTGGATTTCTGTGGCATATTCTACACGGAGAAAAATACAGTTCGGAAATATAGTCATCTTTAATAGGAAATTGGAGAATATTTCTTCAAATTTGAGAGTATTTACCCAGATAGTACCACAGTCCCTTTCGAATTCGCAGAGAATTCACAGAAAAGAATGTTTTGAGAACTCTTTTCTGAGAATTCAATATGTAATTTGAAAGAATACATGCAGTACCGAAAGACTCCAAAAAGAATTCTCATTGAGTGCATATAAGAACTCGCAAAAGATTCATCAAGACTACATACAGTATTCCAAAAGAACACCCGTTATGCGACAAAACATGAATGCCCACGGAAGTTCAAGATGTATTCTCAGTTTGCCCAAACGAACACATAATGAAAGCAAGAACTTGAATTCTTTCAAAAGTCATTTGATACTCATTGAAATGTCAGAAATTTGAAATGAGTAAAAATATTCATATTCAAAGCTTGGAACCTTCAAATTAATTTTATTTATCCAAGTATCAAAGCTAATAGATGATAAAATACCATGGGGGTAGTTGATTTTATTGCAATAACATGCAATAAATAAAATAATTCTATGATTATTGACATTCATGGAATAACATACAAACTCTTTAATACTCTCAAGTAACACAAGAAGTTCTAAGAATGTGCTCGAACAGTCTAAGAAGGTGCTGGACCATCCTTAGAACGTTCAAGCACATTCTCAGAACTTCTTGCGTTACTTGGTCTATGATGAAATATTTTGAGGTTAGGATTTACTGTGGGTAAAAAAGATGAATGCAATTTTCAAATTGGATCAAAATTGCTAATAATAATTGAGAAACAAAAATAGTTTGGAATTCATCTTGATCATTATGAAATTCAGAGCAAACATTCAGTTCATTGAATCGTTTTGAAATTCATGAGATTATGATGCATAAAGCGTGGTTTTTCATTTCTTGCGAATAAACAAACTTTCTTGTAAATTGCCAGTATAAACAGTGAAGACCCGATCAAAAAAAACCTCAAGGGATCCCTCATAGGAACCCTCGATGGTTCCCATGAGGGTTCCCAGATAGGATCCCATAAGGGTTCCTCCAGGAATTTGGCACAAAAATTATGACCAAAACCCACCTGGGAACGCTTATGGGATCCCACGTGGGAGCCCATGTAAGATCCTACATGAAGTGTTTCTGAACCGTTTTATTCTAAATACTAAATACTCAAATAATCAAATCTCCCCCAATAAGAACTTAGATGACTGGAAAGATGATTTTGATCAGTATAAACAATGGTGGATGAATACTGTTTGCAACAGTGGCCCAGTGATTTCTTTTGATACAGAAATATTCTCCAAAAATGTGTTATATTAGTTTACCAATAATTGATATCTTTTTGATAACTCCGGCAACAATTTTCTGAGTGAATCTGACAGCAATTTCACAGTGTTACAAAAAAGAAAACATTGAAGACACTCCTCAAATGCAACACAAAACCATGTTTGAAAAATTTTTTACACCCTCAAAGTTTCAAGTTATGGTCAAAAAATTAATTTTTGAAGATTTAGTACATTTGCAAATTTCTAACTCGGCCATTTTTGGATCAATTTCAAAATTCCAAACGGGTTCTGAGAGGGGAATGTTGGCACTTTTGAGACATATGTATGGTTTTGAGTATTAAATAGAACTTGGTGGAAATTTTCCCTCAAGAATTTGAAATTTTCATCTGTTCCCATGTGGAAATTGCCGGAGTTGACAAATCGCCCAGTACTGGAAAGGTTGTATTTGCTAGACTCCGGCAAAAACAACTGTTCCTGTTCGGGCCCATTACTGTTTTTCAACTGGCTGTACATGTTCGACGGAGTTGAGACGGTATTGGTTGGCGTGGACAGACAGTGTTGGGCCAGTAATGAATCAATACTGGCCGGAAAATACACGGATCGTAGTGTAACGGAGCCGCGCCAGTACTGTGCCAGAGTTGGGATAACCATTCAATATATCCAATAGGCGATCGAGTGCCAGGATCGGTAGGGCAATGGCTAACTACAAAATCGGTAGTCGAACTACGTTAAAATTATGTCTATGGAAATCCGGCTGTTATGGTAAACCAAAGCGGCGCCAGTACTGAGCCAGAGTGCGGATTACTACTTCATAGATTTGAGAGCCGACTATATGCCAGTATCAATATGGCACTAGCTGACTACGAAATCGATGTTGTATTGTCGTTAAAATCGGTTCATTATGACAAATGGCGTGGTACTGGCGAGGTTGTATTTGCCAAAGTTCGGCAAAAACAACTGTGCCTGTTCAGAATCATTACCGTTTTTCAACTGTCGCCGAACATTCGCAAAATTTCAGACGATATTGGCTTGCGTGGACAGACGGTATAGGGTCAGTATCGAATGCATACTGTCTGGACAATACCCAGGATTTCGAGAAACGGTACCGCACCAGTATTCAGCCAGAGTCGGTATTATCATTCCATATGTACAACAGACGGCAATATGCCAGTAATGATATGACTCTGGCTGACTACAAAATCGATAGTCGATTGATGTTGCAATTATGATCTTGGCAACTCGGCTGTTGTGGTCAGCCGGAGTCGCGCCAGTATTGAGCCAGAGTTGGTATTATGATTCAATATGTTCGATAGACGACATGGTACCAGTATTGGTGGGACTCTGGTTGACTACGGAATCGGTAGTCGATTGACATTAAAATCACGATCTTGGCAACTTGATTTTTGTAGTGAGCCGGAGTCGCGCCAGTATCAAGACAGAGTTGGTATGATCATTCAATACGTTCGATAGGTAACAATGAACCAGTATTGGTAGAATCTTGTTTCACTACGGAGTCTATGGTAAATTGCGTGACTTCAAGGAAATTGGTGCAATAAATGGGAATTTAAGTGGTCCGTTGTCAACTCGGAGATTAGCTGATGTGATAGAGACTCTGTTTCTCACTCGCAGGTGCCGGGTTCAATCCTTGCCCAGTGAACTTTCATGAAACCACTTCCAAAGCGTCTTTCTCAGATAACGATGATGAGAGAAATAGATTAACAAAGTTTTGAAAGTTCAAATTCAATGTATTGTTTTTTTTACTTGAAATATAACTCCGGGGATCTCTAATTACCAGCACTGTGCCAGTACTAGGTCGGGTCTGAATTCCTACATAGGATGTATTATTTTGACCCTCTACCACTTCTCATCCAGTACTGGCCGAACAACTGATTCTGTTGCAATGCCAGAGTTCCACCATAGTAGGCACACACCAAATATCGCTACCGACGTGGTGGTAAATGTTTTACTGGCCCTTATGTAAAATGATGTTATCATTCCGACTCCTTGCCAGTACCGTCCAAACCACTGGCCCCATAAGGGCAAGGTTGGATTTGCTAGTACTGGCAACTCTGGCAACAGTACCGCGCCAGTAGCGGCCCGTGTAACATTTCCACATGGGTTTTTTTCATTTTTTCTATTTCAAAAGCATTTTTTTGCGACTATACTCCAAGAACCAATGGTTGATCATATGTGGTATGCAAGTGGGTTCAATTCTGTGTGAAATAAGCCGTTGTTCATTGAAATCGATCAAGAATTGTCGAAGTTATACATTTTTTTCAAAAAAGGAAATTTCGGTCTCATACGAAAATATAATTATATTAATTATCATTATAATAATATGATTATATTAGCCTGAGTTCTGCCTATTCGGCCTATATTCTGTTCTCAGCGTAATGATAGAACAAGTCAACATCATGTTCAATACCATCATACGTCATATGATGCATAGAATATTATTAATTGAGCTGCACATCAATTTTCGTATGAGACCGAAATTTCCTTTTTTTGGAAAAAATTGTATAACTCCGACAATGCTTGATCGATTTCAATGAACGACTAGATTCACACAGAATTGAACCCACTTCCATAACATATATAATAAACCATTGCTTCTTGAAGTAGAGTCGCAAAAAAATGCTTTTGAAATAGAAAAAAATGAAAAAAACAGGTGAAAAATTCAGATTCTTGAGGAAAAATTTTCACTAAGTTCTATTTAATACTCAAAACCATATATATGTCTCGAAAGTGCCAACATTCTTCTTTCAGAACCCGTTTGGAATTTTCAGATTGGTCCAAAAATGGCCGAGTTAGAAATTGAGGGTCCCCATGCAATAACCACGTAGGCGCTCGAGAAGCGGCATAAATATTGTCCAAGCCATGACGTCAAGGGTCGAAAAAAAAATTCGGAATTTCGAAAATCTAGAAATACTGGACAATAGGGCTTGAAAAATGAATATGAGTCTCCGTTGACGATTTTTTTCTAGGATCAGTTGTTTTCGAGAAAAAAAATGAAAACTATCTATTCTTTCGCACCACAAATCAATGTTTTCCAATATTAAACTCGTTCAAACTCGGTCATTTTTCGATGTATCTTGATGAATCTTCCGGATTCTGATTCGTAAGACTTCCCCGAAGACAACAGTGTATAAAAAATTCATAGAAGTTGATGATAAATCACCAATTTTTTAATCCGAAGTGAAAACCCTGTTTTCCATGCTTTGCATTGAAAAAGTGTCAGGGGAAGTATGAGCTACAAAAAACTTCCAGCGACAAAGTTGTTCACTAGTATATGGACAAACTTTGTGGAAAGTTTCAGATCGATTGGACTCTTAGTTCGCGGAATACAGCGGTTTATTTATTAACGCGCGACCGAAATTTTTCACCATTTTGCGTCATTCATCAATTAAATATCAAGATCCGTAGGAACGATTGTGTTCGCTCAATATGTGAACCTGGGTTTATGTTTTTGGGGTCAGAAAATTCGAATATCGAACTATTTTCGCAGAGTCTGTATTCATTTCTCTTGAATGAACAATTCACTTGTTTATAACGTTATTATGGAAATACTATTCACCAAAGAGAAATATTTTCTTGACAACAAAAGTTTCTTATCTTGCGATAATTAGATTTTGTACACAAAAATTTGTATCAAAACACTTGTATTTTCATGAGTATCATAAGTATATTTGAATAAATTCACATGGCCTGTATTACATAAAGTATCAAATTTTTCAAGCAACACATTATACAATAAACAAACAATACATGTATTGTTTTTTAAACAATACATTTTATAATACATTTTCCTAATACGTTTGCAATTAACTTTGTAATGTTGTGCCTTTCACAAATCGATTATTTTTACACCTTCTCCCCAACTTTAGCTATTAATGCATCAAAAAATTCTTTTCCCTTTGGAGAGAGATATTCCATAAGATAATTTAAATCATTCTGTTTCTCTTTAGGAATGCCCACTGGTTCAGTGAGTGGTGCTCCGTCTAAATGCTGTACGGTTGATGATTGTTCTATGACAAATGTTGTACCGTCCCAATTTTCATAATTATTATGGAAATACTATTAACCAAAGAGAAACATTTGCTTGACAATAAAAGTTTAAACATAATTATTATGAAAATCGGGACGGTACAACATTTGTCATAGAACAATCATCAACCGTACAGCATTTAGACGGAGCACCACTCACTGAACCAGTGGGCATTCCTAAAGAGAAACAGAATGATTTAAATTATCTTATGGAATATCTCTCTCCAAAGGGAAAAGAATTTTTTGATGCATTAATAGCTAAAGTTGGGGAAAAGGTGTAAAAATAATCGATTTGTGAAAGGCACAACATTACAAAGTTAATTGCAAACGTATTAGGAAAATGTATTATAAAATGTATTGTTTAAAAAACAATACATGTATTGTTTGTTTATTGTATAATGTGTTGCTTGAAAAATTTGATACTTTATGTAATACAGGCCATGTGAATTTATTCAAATATACTTATGATACTCATGAAAATACAAGTGTTTTGATACAAATTTTTGTGTACAAAATCTAATTATCGCAAGATAAGAAACTTTTGTTGTCAAGAAAATATTTCTCTTTGGTGAATAGTATTTCCATAATAACGTTATAAACAAGTGAATTGTTCATTCAAGAGGAATGAATACAGACTCTGCGAAAATAGTTCGATATTCGAATTTTCTGACCCCAAAAACATAAACCCAGGTTCACATATTGAGCGAACACAATCTTTCCTACGGACCTTGATATTTAGTTGATGAATGACGCAAAATGGTGAAAAATTTCGGTCGCGCGTTAATAAATAAACCGCTGTATTCCGCGAACTAAGAGTCCAATCGATCTGAGACTTTCCACAAAGTTTGTCCATATACTAGTGAACAACTTTGTCGCTGGAAGTTTTTTGTAGCTCATACTTCCCCTGACACTTTTTCAATGCAAAGCATGGAAAACAGGGTTTTCACTTCGGATTAAAAAATTGGTGATTTATCATCAACTTCTATGAATTTTTTATACACTGTTGTCTTCGGGGAAGTCTTACGAATCAGAATCCGGAAGATTCATCAAGATACATCGAAAAATGACCGAGTTTGAACGAGTTTAATATTGGAAAACATTGATTTGTGGTGCGAAAGAATAGATAGTTTTCATTTTTTTTCTCGAAAACAACTGATCCTAGAAAAAAATCGTCAACGGAGACTCATATTCATTTTTCAAGCCCTATTGTCCAGTATTTCTAGATTTTCGAAATTCCGAATTTTTTTTTCGACCCTTGACGTCATGGCTTGGACAATACTTATGCCGCTTCTCGAGCGCCTACGTGGTTATTGCATGGGGACCCTCAATTTTCAAATGTACTAAATCCCCAAAAATCAATTTTTTGACGATAACTTGAAAATTTTAGGGTGTCAAAAATTTTTCAAACATGGTTTTGTGTTGTATTCGACCAGACCAACAACCTACACTTGGTAATTCGAAAAGTGCCTGACCAGTGTAGCACCGTGTTTTCAGTGGTGCAGAATAATTCATGTTCATGTTTCAATCTGTCTAATTTTTCTGAAGCCGATGTGAATAAAGTTTAAAATGTGTAAAATTCAATGGTACAGCTTAACATACATTTTCATCTAACGTACTTTTGTATTGTAAAAACAAATACTTGAAATTAAATATGTTGATAAATATAAAATATATATTTGTAATTTTAATTAGAAAAAATACAGTTTGATTTTAAGGATTTAATAAAAATTGCAGTGACCTGACATTATCGATATTGATTCCACCTGGTGTAAACTCTTATATCATAACGCTGCCCTGAATTTTGATGATGGAAATATTTAATACCTTTCCCTGTGGAAATAGAGAAACCAGAGATACCCCTCATGTTTGAATGGAATTACAATTTCAAAGATGAATAATTGCACGTACCTTCTCATCATTTGTTCATTTTAATATTCTAGAAATCCTAAGTTCAATTATATATACATTAATTTTATTCAAAGTTGGTAAATTGAAAATTTATTTCACAAGTATGTACGAAAAGCATGAAGTTTCAAGAAATTTTGACCAATTATAAGATTCTATGTTGAATCCAATGTTATATATAAAGTCCCACAAGGGTTCCCAGATGGGTCCCAGGCAAAAAATGTTTGTGCCAAATTTCCTGGGGAACCCTTATGGGATCCTATCTGAGAACCCTAATGGGAACCCGTGAGGGTTCCTATGAGGGATCCCTTGAGGTTTTTTTGATCGGGAATCAGAGTACGCTTTGAAAGTGTTATGTATAACGTAGAGCAAATACGTTGGAATTTTGAAAGTTCTGCGTTGAACATTGTAAGGTCTCATAATTTGGTAGCGTTCATACTCAGCGCGGGTGAAGAAGTTCCTGATGTCCCGCACGCAAATATTTCGCTGAAATAATCATGAATAATCTCTGAAAAACTCCGCATTTACTCTGAAAAACTCTGAGAAATTCTGAAAATTTGATGAGAAATCTAATATTTTTGGAACATTCTGTATAAACTTTTTTCAGGCTTTTTTCAGAGTTTTTCAGTTTTTTTCAGACAAATAGGAACGAATTTGCACTCTGATAAAATTCTAACAAATCTCTGAGAAATTTCTGACTATTAAAAATTTTCAAAATCATATGAATACATTCATATTCCAAATTCAAGTATCATATGTGAAAAAGTGTGTGAAAATGAAAAAATTTTACTTCAATAATTAGAAAAATGTTGGAAATTTTTTCGGAGTTTTGTTAGAGTTTTTTCAGAGTGCAATTTCGTTCCTATTTGTTTGAAAAAAAAACTGAAAACCTCTGAAAAATCCTGAAAAAAGTCTAAAAAATAGTATATTGTTCATCAAGGGGGGAAAGTGGGAAATTTCCGACGAGTGTGAAGTTTGTCTTCCCGAGCCGAAGGCGAGGGAGACAATCACACGAGTGGGAATTTCCCACTTCTCCCCGAGGTGAACATACTATTTTTTCTCACAACTGCAAGGAAAGTGAAAATCATCTGTTTAATTGCATATAAAATATTCATATGCATATTTCAGAACCAAAAGATAGTTTGTATTTTCCTCCTGCTGCAAGCGGGCAGAAAGTACTTTCCTCCCGTTGCGAGCGGGCAGAAAGTACTTTCCTCCCGCTGCGAGCGGGCGGAAAATATTCTCCTCCCGCTGTGATACATTCGCTTGGAATCCAGCACTTTCTCCCCTAAAAATAGGTCAGAAAACATCAACTTTCCGTGCAGGTGTGGGAAAAAAGTCTACACATAATGTTCCAAAAATATTAGATTTTTCATCAAAATTTCAGAAATTGTATGGTATTTACATATTTTAAATTGAAATTTTTTTCATAACTAACCTTTGAAAATGATATACATTATTTTTTAAAGGAAAAATTTTTCAAACCCTCGAGTCCGTTTTTTTCCAATATCAAAGTAACTATTTTATTCATTCATTTCTTTATTTAACCAGCATTAAAAACTGATACCATCATGCACGCAAAATGTATTCAAAACTGATATCATTATGCACGTAAATTGTATTCAAAACTGAATACGTTATGTGTTCATAATGTATCCATAATGGCGTTCAATATGAGTTCTTTTGGGTGGACTAGGTATTCTTCTTGACTTTCCATATGTTTTCATGTTTAGTCGCATAACGGGTGTACATGTTGATGTCTCATAGAATTCATTTGGATAATTCTGGGGATACAAAATGAATTCTTCTAAAAACTGAGGTGTTCTAAATGTTTTCTTCAAGAATTCTTTGTGAAGTGGTGGTGCTGTCTGGGTGAGTTCGTGATGGAGATAAAACGATTCACAATTTTGTTGCATTTTATTTGAAAAAGAATGAAAATTTATCAATACCTCACAAAAAATGGGGAAAAATATGAACTTTCCAGAAGCCGCGCATAAAATTTCACGAAGTGAATAATAAAATTTCATTAATCATTTTGTAAAAGTCCATGCGCGACTTCTGGAAAGTTCATAATTTTTTTCTATTGTTTGAGATATTGATAAATTTTCATTTTCGGAACAAGAATCCGAATTATTGGAATGTTTGCGCATCCCAAACATAAATTAAAATCAAAAACACAAACCTGAATTTCTGAGAAAAAAGAATTCCTGTAGAACTTGACGACATACGCATTGAACAATTATGTAAATTCGCATATTCTGATGAGATACAAATCAAGCACGTGGGTCTTTGAAACGCGAGATTATTAATGAAGAGTGTTTCCATTCATGCACATCTTTGGTGACACCTTTCTTGCATTCGTTGTTGCCTCTGGGAGAATGAATCATCGCTGGCGGTCGCAAAAAGGTCCAACGTAAAAAGCCTCCTCTTTCTGTTTTCGCATATTTAATACACGCTATTTGTCTCTCCTCTTTCTGGTTTCATTACATTATGCACACTTTTGTTTATCCCTTAATGCAAGTGCATCCCAAACAGCGCTCCGATAAACTGGCGGCCGGAATTATCATCTGAATCTAAATTATAGATATTTGTGTAGGTGATTACGGCACGTTTACAAGGCGGCTTCTTATCCTACAAATTGTTCAGAAATATTCAACAGCCTCCTAGTGCGGTTCTCAGAATTGCCTCGTTAGGACTTCTTGCGGGACTTTTGAAACTATCTTACAAAAAAACTTTCAAGAGCAATTTTCAAGTGTCTCTCTCGGAGAGACTCTTGACTCGATCGAAGGTGTTTAACCAAGTTCTCCAGCAAGAATCTTTGCAATACGCCTACAATGAGCAATTTCGGTTAACTCGATGACTTACCACGGAAAGTGGTTGCCATTCATAAGGCGCAAGACATGATTCATCTTCAGATCCTATGCCAGCAACTGATTTCGACTTCCTCTAATTTCATTGAGATACTGAGGAATAATATTTATGCGATTCTAAAGCCGTTTTATGTCTCAAGAACATACGTTTGAAAAACAGTGCACTGTGAAAAAATTTCTTTCGAAAATTCACTGAATTTTGAGAAACTTCATCTAAATTTCGGAGCGTATTCTAAAAAATCAGTTAAATTTCTCAAAGTTCAACAAAATTTTTCGGAAGAAAGTTTTTCACAGTATAATAAAAATCTCATTGTTAATGTAAAATACGAATACATCTACAGCATCTGGAAATTGAAATTTTTTTACCCGCACCAAGCGTTGAAAGATGAAATCAGAAGTTCATAGATTTGGGTTCATTCAAATTCGCGTTCTTGCTTATATTTCTTCATTGAACCAGCATTATTTATTGTTGAATTGCTAATCATCTGTGATGTTTTTTTCCCGCAAAATGTCCTTTTCTCTGCATAATAACTGTTCATCGTTCCATGTAGGAAGATGATGATACGCGTACTAATATTCAGTTTCACGCATGAGATTTGCGAGCATCGTTATTATAAATCAACATTATAGATGTAGACATCGAGGACACATGAACTCAGTTGGGCGTGGTATGTATTTACACGCACGTTGGTGTTCATGGGCTTGTTGCACGGTGACAACAAGTTACAATGCACCGTTATTGAATGCACTTTAGGCTTTGGCGAAACGACAAGGGGGTACGATTTAGGCTATGATGAAATTGATTAGATGATCGTGAGTGTGCAATGCAGACTGCATTGAATGAAAACGATGGAGATCAATAAAAATTGAAGAATCGATTGTATCATGTATTTGAATATCATTTGATCAATCATTGAAGCGATGAAGAGAAAATTATAACCCATTCTATCACTTAGATAAACAAATGTCAGAAGTAATGTCACTCCCACAATGTTGGATATTGTAATGGTGGGTGGTGTGTGCGCACTCTTGTTTGTGGTCACACGAACTATTTTATAGCGTTTTTCATTGAGCTGCACTGGCTCAATTCAGTGCGCACTGGAATATTTTTATTCTTCATCTTACCTGCAAGTTCGAGAAAGATGAAAATATTCCAGTATGCGCTCAGTGCAGCGAATCGAAAATGTTCTCAGTACTGGAGAACTTGAATATGTGATGGTTTATTGATGGAATTATGACCTAATTGATAATCGTCGTCGATAGATTTATACATACAATATTTGATTATTCAAAAAAATCACTCTCGTTTCCAGTTAAACCCTAGCGATAGTGATGCCGATTCTTGAACAGATTTGATTCTTTTTTATATGAAAAGTATTTGAAAATGAAAATTTGATATATTTTGTATGAAAAAGAATCGATTCTTTTGAGAATCGACATCACCACCTGCCGATTCCAGGATGGCCAATTTTTGTCGTTCAATCTTGATTATTTGAATGAAAAAAATGAAATAAAATCTGTTTGGGATGAACACAATTTGGTCCACAATAATCATCAGTTTCTTACAGGGAAATGGACTTGATTTATCCTGAACAAGTTTCTTTCCAACTAACCAAAAAGATTCTTTGCGTTCATTCCAACCAAAATTTTGTTCCGCTGGAACAAACTATGTTTCCAGCGCACTAAAGATTTATAAATGAATTCAAAGGTCTTTTATGTTGAATGGTTAGTTTGAATAAATCCAACAGATCACGTCGATCTTCAGTTATCCCACGGGAGTCTGAAGGGAATGAAAGGTTTTTGAAATCTGAACTTCTGTTCTTAGGGATGAAAAAGTACAATTTAGAACAAGAATATGGATCAAGTGTAGGAACTAAAGTACACCCTGGCGAAAAAGTTTTACATAATTTCTCATATATTTTCATAAATGTCATATATATAACATATACGTTATCTATTTAAGAATTTTTTACACCAATTAAATCGACACAATTGAGTTTCTCTATAACAAAAGCAGCATGTTATTCTAATAGGTTATGTTACACTGATATACAAATATAATACAAATATGATACAAATATCATACAGATATAACCAAAATATCCTACCTATAACAAAAGAAACGACATTTAATGTCATTTATCGCAGTGTCAATTCCCAATTCTAAATTTTTAAAGTTTCAGATAAATCCTCTTCACGCTTTTCAAATTCTTATTGTTATATTATATCAGCACATGTTCTCTCTTCTGCCTTATCAATTAATCTCCTTTACCGACGCTCGTAGGAGCGCGGTAAACTTCAAATCGAAGAAATACATTTTCTTTACATATATTTTCATAAATGTCATATATTTTCATAATTTCTCATAAAATTACATAAAATTTTTCATAAATATAATGATGACTATGAGATATGGTTTTTCATAAAAACTCATAATTTCTGACCAAAAAAGTTGCAATTATTCATAAATAAAAGTGTATCATCATATAATTTTCTAATTTCTCAAAAAAATGCCATACATGTCTTAATTTCTTCAAAATTTCATACAGTTTCTTCTCGCATCCGTAAAGACGAGAAGGATAATATGAAATATTAACACATATGAAAACATAGAAGCCTGCTGAAGTAACTGATCCAAGTGATCCGGATCAATTTTCAAGCTTTTTGATTGGTTGAAAAGTGATCCGAATTACTTGGATTAGCTACTTCGGAAGGTTCCATAGCGTCTTATCAAAAAAATAAATGATAAATCTTATTTGACTTTATGAACATATGTTTTGGAGAGATTATGAAAAATTTGGAAATTTTAGAAGGGAATTGTTTTTTTTATGACAGCACCTCTTTTTTTGAAAAATGGTGAGATTATATTCAAAATTTATGAGAATTTATGAAAAATTATGAGAAAAGCATTTCTCATAAGAGTGTTCAAACTCCTTCAGAAATTATGGAATTTTATGCAAAAATTATGAGAAAATATAAGAAATTATGAGAAATTTTTTCGCCAGGGCATGTTTGATCATGGAAAAAACTTCACTTAGTTGACTGCAACGCACAACGAAAGCTCAACGAAAATACGTGGAGAAACTACCGAAGGTTAAGAGAATAACAGCACTATGACATTAGGCCAAATAATTTTTCATTGTTCCTGCGTTGGTACCCCTTAAATTAGGACAATTTCCCACGCTGTGGTAAATAAAAGCAGCACGCAGAGAAAAATTCTTGCCAAAAAAGCGATTCCGAAAAATCTTTTTGGCTAAATTGATAAAACGGTTGCTGTTACAGCAAAAATACTGCAAGATATTTGATAATTCAGCAAAATTTTCTAGCCGTCTGTATATTTACAATTTCGGATTATTGAATGGCAAGTGTTTGTTGAAAGGGCAAGATTTTTGCTGTAATAGCAAATATTTTGCTAGTTCAGCAACGAGGTTTGCCATATCAGCAAAGCAAATTTTCGAGGTTTGCTGTTTCAGCAACTTTTTTCCTCTGAGTGAGTTTCTTTCAGCATTTTTCACCAACTACTTTGAGTTTTATTTGCCTTCTTTCTCCGCAGAAATTTGAATATTCTAATTTCTTTTCCTAATCAACGGAGAAGACAAATCATTTCAATCTTAAGCGGATTTTGGATGTTCTAACTTACTGATAAATTTGTGAAATTATTTGGATATCTTCATGTTATCGATACAAAATACATCATCTTCAATACGAAACATTTTGGAAGAGTGCGCGTGTATTCAAGAAACTTTCAGAAACTCTTTAATCACAATGACAGTTGATCGTTGCAAGCGACAATAACGAACAACTATCGATATTGTGCCAGAGAAATGCCAACCAGTTGGTATCTAAAGACCAATAGCGGTCGAACAACTTTAACACGTGACGCGACCAAATTGATTCATTGCTCATTGTCACGCATTGAGTTGCATATTGCTGCTGTGCTAATTATCAAGAACAACTCGTGTACTTTTCTTTTTTCGTGATCTCTTTATTTTGTATATCTCCTGATGTTTTTTTGTTCTCGGGTCACTCCTGTCTGAGAGATACAAATATTTCAATGATAAATGTACGATGAATATCATGTTTCATTATCGAAAGGCATTTTACTTCAAATTCAAATATTGATTACAAACGAAATTACGTGGAGTGAGTTTGTTGGGGGTTTGAATTAACATTTTCAAATTTGTTAATGTCAGCCATTTAAAACATTGCGTAACCGAAGGTATTCGTTAAACACTCCGAAGTCCATCCAGTCCTCTTCTCTTAAACGAGAAGACCGATCGAGAGACGCGGTAGCGTCTCGACGCCAAGTATATGAAAATAATCCCTTTGAAAAAGATTGAATTTACACTATTATGTTTGGAGGTGTCAGAATTTTATTTTGATCACGAAAAAAATACCTTGCAGATAGATTCTCATGACATGCATGAAGAATATTTGAGAACTTCTTATACATAACGTCACATACGTAGTTCGGAGAATATTTCGAAAATCAAGGAGATTGATGCTTGAAAAAATGATTTGGGAATTCAAACAATCAGAACATAATAGCGGTATTCCTGGAAATGCAATGTTTCCTACGAAATAGAAGATTGCCATGCAGAAACATGAAAGGTGACCGACAACACGTCTACTCGGTTAGTTAGTTAAAGAGAGTGCAAATTAGTCTCAGTAATTCTTAATACACGTGCCATACGTTGAATGCTATAATGTACGCAGACCAAGTGAGCACAAGTAGACAAGACAGGCAGACAGATCGACAGACAGTGACACACAAAGTCGTTGTTATTGTATAAACGCGTGGGCAGAGAATCGAAAGAGAACAGACGCACTCCATTCACTTGGCGCCACATTCATTCATACGCAGCGAAGTACACTGTGCAAGACAGCACTCCGCATTGGAAAACTATGTACCTAAGCGAATGCTCTTATTATATATAGCGACGTGTCAACGTCGTCGTCATCGTCCTCGTTGTATGTTGGTTTTCTTGTTGCTATACTTTATAAACAAATGGTCAATCCGGTTGTGTTTTATTATGGCGCCCGTGTGCGTTATTACACGCGTTTACAGTATGCCGTGGTTGAGCTATGGTTGAGCTTTTGAAGTGGGTGTTACCGTTCCCCTTTTTTTTCATTTTTCTTTTCCTCTATTCTCTCCATAGGTTTCATTCTTTCACGAGGAAGTTCATTTAGTAGGATATGTGGATCCCTTAGATCTGAGTAACAGTAATATGTAATAACACTCTTTCTCCCGTGACATTCATCATGTGTAGAAATACAAGGAAACCTACTGTTGACTGGGTCAGGTAGATGGAGATACACATTGATTAATTCTCAGGGAAATATCTTCTAATGCTAAACATGAGAATGCATACTGTAGAAGAGGAGGAAAATTGATAACAATATCCATCGAAATAGGTACGGATTATATTCACGGTAAACGCAGAAAAAGTTACCTCAAAGGTTGATACATTTTATAAATCCTGAATGTCACCGCAATATCGTAAACTATATGAAAATCATACAAAGTTCTGTACTGAAAAATAATTTTCTTACGAAATTGTTCTACGTCAATCCAATAAAATTATTTTTCAAGGCAAAATTACACGTGAATTATATATGAATCTTCCTATCACTATGAAAAAAAATCTGCCTCGAGTTTCATTATTAATTTCAATAACTCATTGAGACAATAAGATATTCTTAATTTGAAGAATTTTCTTCTCAATTTTAATCAGCTGTTTTTAAATGTAATCACTAATTCCTTACATTTTAATAAGAACATATTGAATTAAAAGGGTCTTTCTGAACAGCAAAAAATACCAAAAAGTCATTTTTTCACCGTCATGGTGGGAGTAATTTGGGACGACCGGATGATCTAAAATAAACAAAAAAAATTGGCAAATTATTCCTTGTTGAAGTGGCTATCGCATGAACTAGAATCTTTGTGATTGATCGAAAACTGCCTGATTTGCATCCGATTTTCCACCCTAAAAAATCGATTACTTCGAACAATGGCCACCATTTCGTTATTTTTTGATGAAAAAAAAAACCCAACCCATGCGATAGGCAATTCAACAATGAATGATTTACCATTTTTTTCAGATTATTCGTTCACCCCAAATCACTTCCACCGTCATTTATTGGTGTTTTTTGTTTAAATAGTATAACGAACAAAAACATTTTTTTAATTTGAAAAAAATTTGTTTGTCATATTTAATGTTTAATAAACATACCTATGAATTTTCAAAATGATATCTCAAGGAAGGAGAAAAAGGTTTTCTTGAAAATATGGGAATATTAAATTCCAAAAGAAATTTTCCATTAAATTTAAGAATTTTTCCAACAGTAATTATCTGCAATTTTTATGCAATTCATGGGATGGGATACATTTTTGACCCCCCGCGCATTGTATTGAATGTCTTATCTCAATACAGGCTTCAATCATCAAATTCCACACTTTCAAACGAGAGAAATATTAAAAATCAAAATTGAAAACCAACTCCATTGAGATGGTATTACGTGATAGTCGTGATAATTATGTGAGTGATTATTATCTTCATCATCCGGGTGACCTTTATCCATTAAAACGCCGGAACGAATGGAGAAAGAATGAGAAGTAAAAGAGCGATATGAGAGAAGAACGTTTGAAATAGTGATTCTTCATAGGCCCAAATTACCACCGTCTCGATCTAAATTTGAGATAAACACGCCCTGTTTTCACACCTGTCTTCGTTTCCTCGTATCGCACAATAGAACCCAAATTCAATATTGATTTTGTCTATGGGAGGTATAACAACTATAAAAGGAGAAAAACATAATTCGAGGATAAAAAGAAACTTGTTTAGGAGGCGCCAGCTAATTTCGAATGATAATTCGCTAATCGGTTTCTTTGCAACCTCTATTTTTTCTTTGAAAAAATATGACGAGGAATTCAATTTATAATGTTTTTGATTAATTTCCTCTTTATAAGAAGAGAATCTGAGGTTTCCACGGCAACACAGTTGATTAATAATAATATTAAAGAGAAAATTCAAGGAGTAAAACTAACAGAGGAAGGTTAAACATTGGATACATGAAATAATGATATGCAATAATTGAAGGAGTAATGAACATATTGACATTGAATCTTTGGCTGATTGGGAAGGAAAAACGTTTCCTGATGGAAGAATTTCTCTGAATTTTGTTAAAAATTTGTGAATGTCATTGAAAAACCCAATGAATGGCTCTTGAGAACACATTGAATACATCTGAAAAAAGTTTTAAAAACCTTTAAAACAAACTCTGAATAACTTTCAGTGATTCTTTGAAAAATTCTGAATTCTATTTGATACAAAATACTGAAATTTCTCTGGAGGATTCTGAAATTCTTTTCCCGTATAAAACTGTGAATTTTTCTGGAAATAAATTGTTTTTCAATAGGACGGAATGAGTTTGGATTACCATTATGGTAGAACAACCATTTATCAATCCAAATCATCCAAATTTTCGTTCACTAGTATGTTATTTTTGGATAAAGAGGGCCTTTCGAATTTGAGAAGAATTCAGTCGATTTTAATAATTCATTGACTTTGTCTACTGTTCCAACAATGGAATTAATTTTCCATTTTCATTGTCGAAATAACGGGAAGAATCACCGAATTGTTAAAATCTAGTGTACGAATTTTTTTCGAGTTTATGTTCTCTCCAACGGTGACAACGAAAATTTCGATCACTCATTTTTTCCGTATGCAATAAATAATATGAATCACTCTTGTTCTAATAGATTGAAATTTATTAATATTCGTCGTGCAGGATGTACATTGAGGGAAAAAATTTTCAGGAACAATAAAATAATCAATTGAATGATGCAATGGAATACTTGATTGGTTTGAATAGAATTTGAGTGAACCAATTAAGTATCAATTTTTATTGTAAAAATATTTTATAGCATATTAAATATTTATTTGTTCGAATATATATTCATTTAATTCAATAAAAGTTTATGCAGATCAATTAAGTATTTTGTTGCGATTATTTGATTGAATATTGTAATGTTCTCGGAAATTCTTTTTTTTTTCAGTATAAAAATACAAACAAACTCTATTTTCCTACGGAAAATTGCTTCCCTTAGGCATAAATATATATATAATATGGTGGCGCAAAAAACCGACTTTTTTTGTTTTTGTGTGTCGTATGAAAATATGGTAGCTTTTCATGATTTAAGAGTCTTTTCTGAAGAATAGCCCGGAAAAGATGTTTTAGAAACTGCTCAAAATTTTTCCAATTCTCAAAATAATCAACATTCGTTCTCTTTATCTTTCAATTTTTTACTCGGTGCAGCAAAATTCAAGACCTGAACAAATAGTGACTTCCTCAAAATTACAGTTCAAAATATTTATTTTTACAAGTCGCTTGAAATTTATTAACATTTTTCAATTCATTCCCAAGTCGCACACGCACGTTCTGAGAACATCCATTGAGGATTTTCGAATATTCGGTAGAGATTCTTACTACCTGCAAATATATTCTATGCAGATTTTCAGAATGTTGGAATGTCACTGTTTCAAATATTCATAGCATATGATGTCATAAATATTGTGAGAATATTAGAAAAAAATGCTGTGAAAGTAAAAATTCCTGTCAATATAAACTTCTGCATATCACCGAAAACTACTTCACAATCAATTTTTCTCATCATTGGACATCTGTAACCATGAATTGTTCGCAATATTATGGATTCACATGGATGGATGAGGTACAACAGGTAATCATGATACTTACGGCATTTCTTAATATTTTATTACACTTTTAAGGATTATTTTTCATATATGGCACTCCCAGGGAACATCTTTCATAAATTTATTATTCCTCGAATACAAATTAAGATAATATTTTATCCGAGGGTCTGTAGCCTGTCAACAACATTATCCGCCATTACTGAAAGCATGTCATCACGATACTTGCGCATGCGCTGTTCATCCCCCCTTCAAACTTTGTACGCATATTGTACGAACGGTCCTAGAATATTCGAAACAGTCTGATTCGAATGTTTTAAGAATCTTCTATGCGTTTTGCGAGAATATTCGATCAAATACATTTCACGGATGTTGTGAGAATATTCTCAGAATATTCTGTCTTACATGGGTTGCTTTTGACGTTTTCGAGCGACCTTTAAAAGTTCATATTCAAATTCAATATCTACTAATACTTCTAATTAGCACCTTAATGGATAAGAATATGCCGCGGGTCGAAAAAGGAATTTAATACATCACAGGAAATTTCCCTGATAGATAAATTGAATTGATTAAAAATTAAATCCAACGAATTAATTAAAAAATCAAATTCATTAAACTCATTGAAAAAATTTAATTAATTTGATTAATTTAAAAAATTAGAGTAATTAATCAAATGGAAGTGATTCAATTAATTCTAATTGAATTAAATTGATTAATTAGTTAATTTTCTAAATTTTAGAAATTTTACTTTTTTCCATAATTCTTGAGTTCTTGTTCGAAAATATTAAAAGCAATGAATTAAAAAATCTTCACAAATTCTGAGCGACCTTTAAAAGTCAAGATTTCAAGCGGTAAATTTGGGGGAGTGACTATTTTTTAAGTGCTAAATTTTACCGCAACGAGATCAAAATAAAATAATGAAAAACATTAATTTTGACTCCTAAAAAAATTTTTTTTCAGTTCGAAGGGGCCCTTAAAAATTTTTCTTCAGTTGATCTTGGGAAAGGACTCTTGAAACACGAAAAACTAACATATTTTCATACGACACACGGAAAAGAAAGTCAGTTCTTTGCGCTACCTTAATATAAATGTAAAATATTTTTGTAATCGAATAGTTTTTTCTCAAAGATCCCCACAAACAATGAATACTGGTGTTTCAATGGGCCCCTGTTGGCCCTTTGTAATGCCTACAGTTGTGTTCGCTGGGATCTGATCGATACATGATCGACGTATATAAAAACATTATTTCATGTACAATATTCCATGTATACTTACAAAAATGACTTTAACAACAGTCGCTAATGCAAAACCTTGAAGTAAAAATGGATAAAATAGATAATCTATTTTATACCTGATTGCCCGATGACTGACAATAATGTATGTAATTATCAAACGATGTTGTCGAATTTTATGTTTTTCTTTAAATAGACGTAATATAAACTTGTAAGTACCATGCGATTTTTGCGTCTGTATAATGATACATTTAATTGAAATTAAAATCAGTTTTGTACCGTAAACCACCTCCTGGAGGAAGGAATGAATGCATCATGGCGCGTAATGGGCGAGGCTCGGGCAGGATTGCTATAAACAACGATCGTCCTACACGTCCCCACCTGTCTTCAATAGACAAGCTAGTCGGGGTGCAGAGATCGAGAAGAGTGAATAGCACGACGACCAGTTGCAAAATAATACCAAGAGATAGGAACAGGAAACGAAAGAGAGATGGAAAATATGTATTCTATCATCTATCACGAATAAAAACACGATGTACTCACATTCAACCGGTACCTTTTGAAGTTTATAAGAAGTAAAATGGACATACAGAGGTGGAGAGAATCAATTCTCACCTCAGTTTCAACATCAATTCATCTTGATCAATGCGATTCATTATTATCCATTGAAACATCTAGTAGTGGGAAACGAAAAATGATTAGATTATGTATGAATTACGTGATGTTTTTACGAGAACGTGTCAAGATGGGATTCAAGATTAAACTTATGTATTTTTTGAATCCATGTCGTGTGTGTATAACACACGTGAATACACGTGTAATCGTATTGCTGTAATCCATTTCTACTAATGACAAATATTAATGTGACAGCCGTTGGAAAGTTCAGGGAGAATCAAAGACTTGATTTTGTTCCCATTGCGGTGTTCTTGTATGAATTGTAACAGGGTTCGTATACCATAATGGATTACGCTCTATATTCTTTGTAATAGTTCGTAAGAATTATCAGTATTATTTATCTATATTTTCTGATGGGCTGGGAGACATAGACACAATGTGGTTTGGTAAAAAATTATTATCTGCTTCTATTTTATGTTGCTGAAGTTTGAATCGTTTATTGAAACGAATTAGTCCTCGAACAACACTATATTCAGCTGTTGAAGACCAAAAATCCTGCAGTACCTTCTTTGAACGATATTTTCAGTCCCAAGGAGGTCATTCGAAGTGAAAAATAAAGATAGTTCATCAGATTTTGTGAGTTTGAAATTTCGGGCCGTTTCTATGAACGATTCAAACTTCAAGGACATTTTATTTGAGAGAAGAAAATGAACGAAACTCTGATTTCTACACGCAGAAAAGTATTTCCTTAGAAAATAGCAGAGTTGCAATGAATGTGCTGAATATGCTTTCAGTAGAATTTTCAGTAGAAATTTCAGTAGAAATTTCCGTAATTTCCATCCGCACTGTAAAAAATTTTGGGAGTAATTTTACCAAATGTCAATGGCAACAGGATTTACCTATACAGTATCAGTAAAATTACATGATACATATTAATGTAAAAATTACCAACTGCACACACCAGTGAATTCACACAGCTACCCAAGGTGAGTTTACACATACATGTTAACTGTATAATTTTACCAGAATGCAAGTAATTTTACATTGACATGTACATGTAATTCGATTTTACCAGTCCTAAGTATTTGTAAAATTAACATTAAAATTTTGTATTGACATGTGGATATAATTTCTTTTGCCAGTACCCAGATAGAAAACCATGCCCTCAATATTTTGTAACATAATGTGCCGTAAACATACTATCATAAACTTTGCTCAGCTTGCAATGATGCACAAAATGTAAACATTATGTCTTCATTATGGTACCATCACCTCGTTTTGCTACCAATAACAATGCTTTATGCGGAAACACCTTTGTACACACCTTTCTTGGCGTGCAAGTCACCATTATGATGGCATTATTGAGACATTTTCATATCTGGGTACTGAATACTTGTTGAAGTACCATCATAGCGTTCATGTGAAATTACAGGTGACATACAGGGTGAAGAGACTGCCAAAATTTTAGTGGAAATGCATTTCACATAAACAGGCTAAGTAAACTTGTTGCATGTAATTTTACATGGTATCTTTTACAGTGCGAAGAAAAATTTGCTGCAACATTTACTATACCTTCGGCCAATATAGGGGTAACATCGAATTGAACTGGCTTTCCGAACTAAACAATTATTTAACTGCACGGAAGTCACTCGGAATATCGAACTACATAAATATGAACTACATACTCTCTAAATTCCTTGCAGTGGAATTCCGACTCATAATTTAGAGCGAAGTACCATTTCATCCCTCAAGAGTCATATATTCACTCGAATCGAGTGAAGATTTTCACTTAATGAACAAGAGTGAAAAATATCACTCCAAACTTGAGAGCGAATTTTTTTTCACTCCTCACTATATTGAGAAATCGCACTTTGTAGAGTAATTTCGTATCGCTCAAATTACCGCGCGTTATGTGTGAGCTGTAACGTGTATCAACAAACCACGGACGCGCTGTATGTTTACCATCACGTTAAAATGAATTCTTTGCCTCACGTAAGTACAATAATATTTGCTACTATACTCTATTCCTCAATTCTCAGATCAGAATTTCATATTTACTCATTAGAATGCCATGACATTCGAATCTCTCTGTCTTTTGTAGATTAAAAGATTTTATAACCTCACTTCCTCTGTTGATTTCAAATTTATAACCATACTTTTTTTTATACCTCATATGTTTCGTGATATATGATTTGACTTCATAAAATGAATTTCGTGAAAACATGTGACGATTTGATGCGTACAGTACATTCTTGCCTGTATGCTTTTCCAAAAATTTATATCGTTTTCAATGAATGACTTCCCAGACAGCACAACGTGCCACTGGAACGTTTATGGAAGGTTTATAGAACGTAGGAGAGGTTTTCTGAACGTTCAGAAAACGTCCCAGAGACACATTATGCTGTTAGGGTTGTGCATCATGATTTTTTCATAGGAAACGCTAAACGATACAACGGCTTTAATGAGTTTTCTCCAAAGTCAGGTATAAATGAGGATGCAATTACAATTCTGAGAAGTAAGTCGAAATTTTGATGTAATATTTTATTTACTCATCACCCTAGTAACACACAATCTTCATCAAACGTTCTGAGAATATTTGCAGGACGTTTGAATATTCTAGGAACGTTCGGGGAATATTTTACGCACATTGGTGTTACTTGGGCACAGTGCTTAGGGAAGAATCGTAAGTGTCAATCACGTTGTGTTCAAGTTGATGTGATAAACATCGGAAAGATAATAATACCCTATTCCGCGCACTCACTGATGTATGTGTTTTTAAAACAAAAAAAGATGTTTTTATTTTTAAATGGGTACGATAGTTACAGTACACATATTTACATGTCAAATATTTTAAGAATATCAATCGACCGACTGAAAATCTGATTAGATATATTGTAAAGATATTCCAGTAATAAAGGATATAATTTTGATATCAAATTCATTACCTATGATTTCTCAATTCCGCACATATAAACTACAATTGAAATTTTTTGAAACATAAAGATGCATATTGGATGAAATATGACAATCCATCAGAAACAATTTTATGTTTCCTCGTTTTGTACTCAAGTTAAACGATAACAATTCATTTGGTCTCTCATCTTTTAACAAGTGGAATTAATGTACTATCTGTTTTAAAATATTTGTTTGGTTTCTTCCGAGTGTACAAAATTTCTACATTTGTTTTCTTATTTTTTCCAAAAGCATCTACCATTTGAAGGGCCAACAAAAATGAAAAAATCAAATGAAGACAAATAAGCATTTTGTACGTTTTCATATATTTCGGGTAAGTTCAGTCTTGCCTAAAACTTCAAATCTCTTCCATTATATATTTTCGAAGATACACTGTAAAAAATATACTTCCTAAACTGCCAAAGAAGTTTGGCAGTTTTTTACCCAAACTTTTTTTTGTAAATTACCAAACAAGAGTTTGTAAACATTCGAAAAATTTTGTAATTTCACGAAGATTTTTGAAAATTCACAAACTTTTGTTCGGCAATTTACACAAAATGTTCGGAAATTATTTTTCCAAACCAAGTTTGGAAATTTCCAAGCATATTTGTTTGGAATTCAACCAATTTTTTTTACAGTGTACTACTGTGGGCAAAAAGTAAGGTGAATTTGTTTGTAAAATGAAAAATCTTCATTTATTCTTCTATATCAATTTCATCCCCTTCAAAGTAATCCCCTCTCGATAAAATACACTTATGCCAACGTTTTTTCCAATCATCGAAACATGCAAAATAGTCCCTTTCCGGTATAGCCATCAGCGCCTTCTCCGATTCAGCTTTTATCTCCTCAATCGACTCGAAATGCTTTCCCCGGGAGCGGTCTCTTGAGTTTTGGGAATAGCCAGAAGTCACACGGAGCCAAATCAGGCGAATACGGTGGTTGCGGAACGATATGCGTCGAATTTTTGGCGAAATGGTCACGAAGAACGAGTGCAGTATGAGACGGTGCATTATCGTGATGCAAAAACCAAGAGTTGTTGGCCCATAATTCTGGTCTTAATATCCTTTTGATATTCCGGTCATATCATTAAGATCTCTAACAGTCAACCGACGATTTTTGAGCACTAATTCCTTCACTTCATCGACGTGTTGATCATCTGTTGACGTCGATGGTCGTCCGGAGCGCTCCAAGACATCAACACGTTCTCGACCCTCTTTGAAGTCTTTGTACCACTTATAAACATTTTTCTGCGACATAGTAGAATCCCCAAAGGCCTTCCGCAACATCCTCAAAGTTTCCATAGCCGAAACTTCATTCCGCAAACAAAATTTGATTGCACTTCTCTGCTCAATTAAATCAGACATTGTGAAAATCGAAAAATGCACTCTTGGTCGTTTGGTAAACACAAGCGTAAATGTATTACTGATAATGACATTGACATGAAATTTGGCACAGATGTCATTAACAGTCCTGCCAACTTAAGGAAAAAAGAACTAGCCTGAAATGTCAAGCCCGCGAAGTTCAAATTAAAAATTCACCTTACTTTTTGCCCACAGTAGTACATATTGTCATATTTCTGAATTCCTCTCAGAATACACATATTTGAATATATACAGGGTGGGGCATTTAAAGTGTCGCGGGCGTTTTTTCCAAGAATAAAATGAGATACGAGAAAATTTTTCGGACAAAAATTGTAGGGTATCGAGGGGGACATCCGATGGTGGCCTTGGCTTTGACCTCAAATCTCATCTTCAAGGGCATTCTGAGGTCAACTCTTGTTTTTTAAATAGCATCTCATATTTTTTACTGTAGATTTGGATTCTAGGTCAAAAACCAAGAAACTTTTGTCTGAACCATTTTCCTGAAATCCGCAAAAATGGCGCTCCAATCGATATTGTTCCATTTTGAATCTGACATTAGAATAACTCGAAAACGAAGGGTCTTGGAGGAGAATGTTTCGGACAAAAGTTGTCTGATTCCAAGGGGGACCCCTTGAACTGAAACGGAGGTGATGGGGTATAACAGACAAAACACAACACATTTCAATCGTCTACATCATTTGGATAATTTTAATGCAGTAGATGCTCAAAATGATGGCCTTCGACTTCAATACACATTTCAAAACGTTTCACAAAAGATTGCTGAACTCGTGCTAAAATATCTTCATTGATGCTCGCGCATACATTGATGATTCGTTGACGCATATTCTCAGGTGTAGTCGGTGCTTGTTGATAAACTGTATCTTTTATGTATCCCCATAAAAAAAAATCTGGAGAAGTAAGATCCGGAGAACGGGCAGGCCAATGAACTGGTCCACGACGTCCTATCCATCGTCCAGGATAATCTCTGTCCAATATTTCTCGAGCTGTGACTGCATAATGGGATGGATAACCATCGTGTTGATACCACATATTCAATCGTTCCTGAATAGGTATGTCTTCAAGTAATGTTGGAAGTACTTGATCTAAGAAATGTCTGTACTTCTCTCCATTTAGCGTATCTGCAATGAAGTACGGTCCAATCACTCGAGATCGAAAAATACCACACCAAACATTCACAGCCCATTGTCTTTGATGCTCTACTTGACGTAACCATCTTGGATTTTCTGTCGCCCAGTAATGCATATTATGTCGATTTACTTGACCATGATTGGTGAACGTCGACTCATCAGAAAATAATATGTTGATGAAGTTGTTATTGTGCATTTGCGCTAGACCCCATCGACAAAACTGTACACGATTTTCGAAATCATCACCGTGAAGGTCTTGATGCAAACAAATGTGATACGGATGGAATTTGTGACGTTTCAGTATTCGAAGAACACTTCTTCGAGAAATTCCCGAATGGAGTTCAATTTCACGAGAGCTCACGTGTGGATTATTGGCTACTGCAGCTAGTACATTAACTTCCGCATTTTCTCCGCTAACAGTTCTCATTCGATGTCGTTTTTCCCTTGTAACACTTCCCGTTTCTGAGAATAATTTTGTAATGCGTTGAAAATACCTAATGGATGGCGTTGTTCTTTCAGGAAATCGTTCTGCATACAAGTCATATGCTTGTCTGGGGTTCTTATGCACTTCACCGTAAATGTAGATCATATCGATCTTTTCAGAAACCGTGTATCGGATATCCATGATTTTCAATTTGTCATAAACCAAGTAATAATCAAATGTAACTGACAAACTGACTTTCAAAATCGTGAATTTTCACTGAACCCCGTCGTTTGTTTACATCGCGTGAGCTCTGAATGGTGGTAATGTAGACGATTGAAATGTGTTGTGTATTGACAACTTTTGTACGAAACATTCTTTTGCAAGACCCTTCGTTTTCGAGTTATTCTAATGTCAGATTCAAAATGGAACAATATCGATTAGAGCGCCATTTTTGCGGATTTCAGGAAAATGGTTCAGACAAAAGTTTCTTGGTTTTTGACCTAGAATCCAAATCTGCAGTAAAAAATATGAGATGCTATTTAAAAAACAAGAGTTGACCTCAGAATGCCCTTGAAGATGAGATTTGAGGTCAAAGCCAAGGCCACCATCGGATGTCCCCCTCGATACCCTACAATTTTTGTCCGAAAAATTTTCTCGTATCTCATTTTATTTTTGGAAAAAACGCCCGCGACACTTTAAATGCCCCACCCTGTATTTGTGAAAATTCTGCTTTCACGTATAATATAACATTTCTGCACAGTTTTGTGGAGTATTTTCTCCTTTCCATTGAAGATAATATAGGGGAATAATTTAAAAGTTCATGTCATCATAACATACTGTTTATCTGGAGTATTTTGTTCTGTGAATCTAGCATCTCGACATAGCTCAGGTAGGTTAGGCGTATAGGTTAGGGAGGTTAAAACAAGCAGACGTAGGTTCGAATCCAACAACCCCCATCGGAAATACCATCACTCAGAATAATGTGGATCTAAAGTCCCAATTGCTTCATATGAAGTTGTTCAGTTCTAGTGTGATATAAAATATTTTCTTTATTATCATTCAGTATGATTTTCTGGATACCGAGATGAAACTTTTTCAATCGCGATGTTATGACGAATACAAAAATGAAAAGAATTGTATTTAATATTCCACTCTATATAAGTGACAATAATCACTCTTTTGGAGGGAAATTCTTCACTCTTCTGTGTGGAGCATTCTAAATTCAGGAAAATTCGTTCACTCCATCTAGAGTGATAGATAGCTCCAATAAGGAGTCATGTACCATCACTCTTTGAAATAGTGAAATTTCACTCCAAGAAATTTAGAGAGTAGTTCTCAACTACACTGTCCTGAACTGCACAGTTTGATATACGATGCTTGTGTTCATATTACATTAAATTTGAACAACACAAATAAATTTACAGCGATTATTTTACTGCACGAATCCAAACCACCAAATTCGAACTTCACTTTGGAAAGCACAAAATGTGAACTGCACTGTTTTGTACTACACTCTCTCAAACTACATTGATCTCAAGAATACTGTTTTGAATTACATTGTTCCAAGCTATATCGTTCTGAAAGACTCAAAAACCAACTGTTGCATGAAAAGCATTTCTTCCATTTGAATTGAATTTCCCTTTCGAGAATCGACTTCTTTCATAAAAAAATCCTTTCACATGTCAACACTTTTTTTTTCAGTCAAACGTGAACTCAATCATTCAGAAATCATTTGTTTCATAAATGATCAGATTTTTCCACCCAGTTATCAATTGATAACTTGAATTTAATTCGAACTCAATTAATTAGAACTTGAGTTTCTCATTGGAAATGAAATTTCCTTAATCAAAAATTTTCCAATTTCAGAAATTCGGTCAATCTGTGGAGCATAACGATATTTTTGGTTCGTTTCCGAAAATCGTATTCTACGGCATTCAAGAGATATAAACAAAACAAGACAAAAATACATGGTTCCCTGTTACAAATAATCCATAAAACCTCATTGATGAATGGGAAAATGAATAGGTTCCAATAAAATCAATGATATTCAATCAGAAATTTCACCATTCGCGATAGGATTCAATAGAATATTTTTACCTGGGTTGCCACAATTTGTGAATTCTAACGGAATTGATGAATCACCAATTCGCCTTGGATAGAATGATCAATTACCATTAAAATAACATAACTCAAGGTTCACAATAATGAAACTCAGAAAAATATATTAGGGTATGAATATACCTCACGCTCTTCAAGAAAAAAAAATACAACAGAGAGAAAACAAATAATAATAATAATCATCATTTCCTCATTTGAAATCATATCGAATTCGTAATACAAAAAAATATTGTAAGGGATTTAAGCTGATGTACACTGTGCGACTCTTTCAATTATCTCTTCTGCCCACTGGACAATCCCTGTAAACTTGGCAATTTAATTTCATACTCATCCTCGTAGGTGTGTGTAGCATTAATACGTCATACTCGCATACATATCGAACACCGTACATATTTCATCAACATATTCAATGATCCATTAGCACGAGTAAACGAAAGAAACACAGTTTTGAGGTCATTTGAGATGTACATTTTAGATCGAGGTCAGAGAAAATGAAAAGATTGGATACCTCCTACACGTTACATCAACGATGCACATGTTACAATGCATATACATAATCAATCCATTAAAATCATTATGTATGAAAACTGAGTGAATTGTGTATGAATGCTGAATACTCAATATGGATTATTGATGTTCATTTTAGAAAAAAAAAACTCCAGGTGATTATTACTCTTTTCTGAATCAATCGAATTTTGAATAGAAAAAAGTAAAATAGATTCTATTAGTGCCGAATAGTGATGCAGAAGCTTTTCTTATTGAAAAATTAATTAGTAATTGGAAATTTTATTCTTATAAAGAGGGGTCGTTTCTGTTAATAGCGTCACCAAAATATAAATCAAAAGTGTAATAAATTTGTTTTATTCGTGTGATACGTTCGATATTTTTTGCATCATGATTGCAGAGCATTTCATTATTGACCAATGCGAATTCTTTCCGCGTAGAAAAAATTCATATCGCAGGGATCTCAGAGAAATCTGACTAAAAGTCTGGTTGCTTGCAAAAAAAGCAAGCTTGCAAAAATATTGAAGCGATTTGGGAGAAATCTTGGCAGAAGTCTTTTTGAAAAGCATGTGATTTGGGACTCTTCCGTACTGGGTATTGATCTCTTGAAATTGTGGGACCGTGTCTAATCCCATAGTCTTTAAAAAGCTTCTCGCCAAGATCCCTCCCAAGTCACTGCAATATTTTCGCGAGCTCCCTACTAGACATTCAGTCAAATTTTTGTGAGATCCCTGTCATACTAATTGTTTCTATGTGAATTACGAATATTATCATAATTAGCCCAAAGATCTAAGATTTCTTCGATTAATTCGAAGAAGTTCAATGCCTTCAATTTGATGGGAATCTTCGATGCAAAAACATAGTTCATTTCAATTAATTTTCCTTCAATAGGTTTGAGAAGTATTTTTGAAGCACAGTAGCGTTATATTCATTCATTCAGGGTTTTTCCTTACTTTTTCAAGTGTCCTTTTTTCATTGCAATAGACAGTGTTTTAGTCAAAATCGGTCTCGACCTTCCTTACAATCGGAATTCAGAAAAAAAGCAATAAAAAAACTGTGAACCAAGCTATACTTGGTATATACATTACAATTTATATGTAGTATTTCCATCATTGCACACACATTCGATCACTGTCGTCGCCGAATTAATGCCCACGCACATAAGCACGCACATCGCACGATGCGATATCTTGGCGATCGTGTTCGAGGCTCAAGTTTCCGGGTAGCTTGTGTGTCTACAGCCTTGACTTCGAATGAACGATAAGCTGTGAAAACAGGAAAAGATATATCGAAGCTCTGAGAAAGCATCGTTGACCCAGACCTGATTTCACGACATAGACTCTGATGGTAGCCATCTATTGTTAGGGAATTACTGAAAAGCAGTGCAATCTTGCTAACGATTACCCGAATCGAAAATTTGAATGATTTGATTTTTAACTAATTTTATTCTGATTCATGAAAATCTCGGAATCAATCATAGTTGTTTAAGATTTGTCTCAAAATTACTATGTCGCCATTCTTTTTGTATATAAAAATTCGTTTTTCATGGTTCAACCCTGTTGTAAAACTGAAACTCTGAAAAATTGAAGAAACTCTTGTTTTACGCTCGTAAGAGTTTTGGCACTTCTTCCCCCCGTGTGGAAATTAATTCTTGGCGGCAGTTTGGGCCAAACTAGGCGTCCTCCTTTTATTTCAGGCCCTGTTTTGATTACCCTTATAGGGCCCAGACAGGATTGTCACGCACTCATCTTCAGGGCCTGCATAGTATTTCCAACTTGGGCCTATGTAGGACATCCATGATGAAGCTAACCTAGGCGATGAAACTAGGACCTTTAAAAGGATAATAAATTGTTGCGAATATCATCAAATTGAATAAATATTGCGAGGAGGAAGCTTCCCCGATTGAAAATTGGGCTATCGAAGGCCCTATCTGTTCCCAGACCACTTTGACTTGAGTCCAGACAGGGCCTGGAATGAGCCGATTCTAATTTCTATTCTGTTATTCCACCCAACATTACTTTGTTCATACATTATCGGACTGTATCAAAAAACAGAACAGTCTGATTCAGTCTTCGAATTAACCATACAGTGATGTTTTTTCCGATTTTTTGACATTGTTCACCGATAGTGTAAACACAGTAATCATGGATGAAATATTTTTTTGGGAGCATACACCGCAAAAAGTCGAAATTACCAATACGATTCCAGTAAATTTGCTTTTTAAAGTAGGTTTATATTCAAAAAAGGAATTAATATAAGGGCAAGGCCCTATGCAGGCTGTAGTTGGGTGCATTCAGATTTTCAAAACGGGGAAAACGTTGGAAATTCAGCTTAGCCCAACATGGGTTGTATACAGGTATGCTTAAATCAAGATCTTCGGGAGAATACGGGAAGCCTTGCAAGACCCTATTAAGGCTGTAGTTGGTGTGCCTAGACTTTTAAAACCGGGAAAAAATTGGTAATGCAGCGTGGCCCCATATGGGCTTCATATGGGTGTCCCTGACTTACAGAAATCAGGTTGAATATCAGCAACCCGACTAGACCCCTTAGTGGCTAAGGTTAGGACATCCTAAGTTTGGATACCCGATATAAGTCCATACGGGGCCTATTTTCAATAAAGGACGCCCGGAAAAATTTTCACACGGGCCACTCAGATTACTGAAATTCTCTGAAACATGTCAGGAAATCTCAGTGATTTTTAGTGCAATTCTTTTACCAGGGAAGAACTGTACTTCCATCTGAAGAAAATTCAGTAAACATTGAACAAATCTTTCGAGTTAGTTTATAACGCTTCGAGAAAGTGGCCCTTGATTCCGTGATGAGGCAGAATGATTTCGATTCTCAATCAAAACCTATTGAGTTTGATTACCAAGCCGTATATTGATGATATCCATCGGCTTTATTGGATAAAATGTGTCCACCGAATATTAGACATGGATATTATCTTTGAATTAAACATCAGTTCGAAAGATGAATTTCAATATGAATTACTCATCACCTAATGAATAAAATGCAGGGCGTATTGAAGTAAAACGTATTGAATTACACAAACTGGTAATGAATCTCTATTGTTGATACTTATTTGCATCTTTGCATACGTCTGCGTTAGTTGATATGCCTATCAACACATTTTTTCATGTGCGTAATATAACTCATTTACAGTCGTATTATCTATTAGACCATTTTGATAACGAAGGTATTTTGAGAATGCACAGAGTGGGATGTATCATCATAATATGTCGATAATGCACCGTATCTTGCCTTCTTCAAACGGATCCCCTTATCGCATTACATTTTACGTGCAACTGTGTTGAATGTTTTTACATTAATTGAGATGTTGATCTTGACAATAATCATCTCGATGAGATGCATCTTAGACATCACCTGATTATGAAATGTAATATCCCACTCAAGAAAATAACATAATTTTATCCAGTGTTTTTTTAATATAAATAAAATATTGTATTTTATTGATGTAAAAAGAGAATCTCTGATGTAATAATAAACCCTATCCAACTAGTTGAACCCACTATCGTGTGGTTTTCTGTGATCAACTTTGGATTTGCCTTTTTTGAATCAGGTTTTTTTTTTTATTCGTTTAGATCCATACATCACTTGTGATCCCAGTGAAGATTTAGATCATACATTGACAGAAAAACGACATGATTGGAACATTTATGATAGCAATGACTTGAAATCGGTAATCATATTTTCTGGTGAACAGAATCAGATCTCAAGTCATTCCGACCGCGAATGTTCCAACCGGGTCGTTTTTAGACAGCTACATTCCCCGGATGAAAAAATCCCATTAATTCCAATTAATTCCTATTAACGTGCACAATTCTGATTCAATTAATTCTGATTAATGGGTATCAATCGGTTCCAATTGCAATTCTACACGTTTAATCGGAATGAACGGGACTTTTCAATCAGGATTAAGAACGCAGCTTGTTGAATTGGCAATACTGAGTTGTTTTACCAATGAAGGCAATCACCATAACAGATGTATGGAATTTAGAATAAAGTTCTTGCAATGAATATATATAATTAGCATACAAACCCAGACAGCAAAGTGCTAGAAAAATTTGCAACAACTTCCCAACAACACAGAGTAACTTTTGTTGGGAAGTTGCTGGGAGGTTGCATCGCCAAATGCAACAAACCTGAAAGTTGTTTTCATGATGCTGCGAAGATGTTTGAACACATGAAGCTATGATACGTGAGATCAAACAATCCTTCAACAAGAAAACACAAACTGGTGCAGCAACACTGAAGCAACAGTTACACTGCAACTTTCGCTGTCAGGGAATCTTCCCGTTTGACAATCACATTTATCAAAGATTTCTCGACATGCGAAGTTCGTTTCAATCTAAATAAATGAAAGGAATGTCCCCGATTGAAAAAAACCTATTCATTCCTATTAAATTTAATTGCTTTCAGTTGGATTTGAATCCGGATTTTGTACTTCCAATAGGAATGAATAGGTTGTTTCAACCAGGGAAATTTGAAGAAATATGAATAAAAATGAAGAGGAGTAAATGTACAGAAGAGGGAGGAGAAGAAGGAACAGAAACATATTCAACCGGTGATATTTTGAAAACACAAGAGAGGATAAAAAAGTCTGGCTCGAGGAGAAAATATAGGCGTTGATTTGAATATCGACGACTTGTCGGGTCGTGCAGTGACGAATCGCGAAGCGTGGGTATCACAGTAGATACATGATAATATACTATGCCTGTAGATATATGCATTATAAGTAAGTATATGTGCGACTGCACCTTGCGAGCTTCCATCTTTCTTCTCTTCTTTAGATGGAAAGAAACAAAGAGAAAGGAGAGATAGTAAGACCTAATGCATAAATCGTACTCTCGTGCTTTCGTAACGGTAAATCCCGGCGACACGCGTCGTTGTATACAGGCATGGACATGACAAACGTAGGCGCCACAGGAAAGAATATAAAGGACGAAGGCGGTAAAAGAAGTCCTGAGCCGATGAAATTCGAGTAAAGCAATCAGTTGAAGTTTAAATTAAGACATCGGTAATATACGTGCGGATATACCAGGAGAGATACTTGCGGCTTAACGCCTAAATCCTGTTGATTATCTGTACCTAGAGGAGATATATAGAATCCGAATTGAATTCAATTCAATTCAATTTTTCCATGTGATATTTTTATTTTAGAGGGCACTATTGTGGCTGGGATTCTATAACTGTTGTGCAAGACATCTGAAATCCGTTTAAAAGATATCGCAAGACGTAAAATGTTTACTGGGTGGAGAGTTTGTGAATTTTTGACTAGATTGTTTCAGACAAAATGAACCTTTCAACCCTTCAAAACTATTCTTTTGCTGAATTCTGACAGGCATCTTCGACGAGAAACGGTTATTCTGTTCGTTGTTGAAAGTCGGAATGGATTACGATACTCGGGAAGGAAATTTTTGTCTAAGAAAATGAGATTTGAAAGATTAAAATCATGGAAGTGTACAAATATCTCTCCGAAAATTTTCCTGAATTCTGTTGTAACTTCTCAAAGTCAGTGATAAACTCTTAATCCCATATAGCACAATCCGCTTCATAGGCATTCGAAATAGTGATGTCGATTCTTTTTTGTAAAGAATATATACGACTTTTATCGATATTTTATACAAATCTATAAAAATTGAATACATTTTTTATAACAGTCCATTCAGAAAGTCTGTGGATGAGACAAAGATGGCGTTACTAGAATTTTTTCCATATGATTTTCATTTAGTACTAACTTTCAAACGATACGTGTGTAATTTTGATAGCAATCTGACCATTGATTCGTGAGTTATAGCATTTCGTGTGAAGCAACTTTCGTTATTGGAAAAAAATGGTGAAAAATAAATTTTCCGGACTCTGCTCCATCGAGACAAATGATAGAGAATTGGATTGCTGAATTTAAACGTGGTCGTACCAGCACGAATGACGTAGAGCGCAGTGGACGCCCAAATGAGGCTGTTATTCCAGAAAACATAAACAATATCCACAAATTGGTTAAGAACGATCGCAAATTGAAGGTGCACGAGCTAGTTAGAATTGTAAATATAACAGATGGTAGTGTTTTTACCATTTCACACGAACATTTGTGTATGTGAAAGCTCTGTGCGAAGTGGGAGTCGTGTGAGCTCACAGTAAACCAAAAACAACAACGAATTGATGCTTCAAAGGAGTGTTTGGCGCTGTTGAACCGCAATAAAATCGAATTCTATCGTCGATATGTGACAATGGATGAAACATGGCCTCACCATTACACCCCAGAATCCAAAAGACAGTCAGCTGAGTAGACAGCAGTCGACGAATCGAATCCAAAGCGAGCAAAGACGCAACAGTCGGCCGATAAGGTGATAGCGTCTGTATTTGGGGATGCGGAGGGAATAATATTCATTGACTATATCCAAAAAGGAACCATCATCAACAGCGACTATTACCGTGCACTTTTGGATCGATCGAAGGCTAAAATCGCAAAGAAACCACCATATTTGCGAAAGAAAAAAGTGTTGTTTCACCAAGACAATGCACCGTGTCACAAATCGATGAAAATGATGGCAAAATTGAATGAATTGGGTTTCGAATTGCTCACCCACCCACCGTATTCTCCAGATTTAGCCCCCAGTGACTTTTTCCTGTTTTCAGATCTCAAGGAAATGCTTGCTGGAAAGAAATTCAAGTCCAATGATGAAGTAATCGCTAAAACTGAGGTATATTTTGAAGAGAAAGAGAAATCGTACAATAAAAGTGGTATCGAAAAGTTGAAAAATTGCTATACTCGTTGTATCGTCCTCAGAGGCAACTATGTTGAATAATAAAATCGAGTTTTGTCAAACTTTTGTTTTTTTCTTACTTATTTTTTTTATTTTTTTTCATTCAAATAAACGGGTAAACACCCTTTGACACAAGAAGACAGTATAAAAATAACACGAGATAACGTCTATGTGTATCCAAGATTAACATGCCTGAACGTTTTAATGATAGTTTCAATTGATTCACGGTCACACCAAATAACTCAGCCGAATCACCAAAATCATTCGCTAGACGAGAAATCGCATCGCATAACCCAAACTTAGATTTTAAAGTAACAGGTCTGAATGGCGGCACTCTCCTAACTGATCTCCCGGGGACGTTAAAACTAACTTTACTTAACAATGACTCACAGTCAAACATACCATTAATAAGTTCAAAAAGAAAAAGAAGATCATTCACTTTTCTTCGTTCCTCGAGAGTAGTAATATTCACTCTACGAAGAATTTCAGAGTAATCGTGGTCGGCATATCTCATAGGAGAGTCAATTCGAAAAGCAACAAATCGTAAGAACTTGTGTTGAACGCTCTCAATCATTTGAATATTCTTCTTTAAATACGGAGACCAGATAGGCGACGCATATTCCAGGTTAGGTCTAATTAAAGAAAAGTATAACACTTTCAATGACCTTAAATCTTTATAGTCACTAACAAACCTTTCGACGAAACCGAGATTTCTAAACGCGGTACTGCAAGCTTTCGTAGCGTGCTCAGTAAAGTCGAACTTGTCATTTACAATTATACACCGAGATCAACATAAGATTTGACAGTAGATGAAGTAACGTCTGCAATTCTATGAGGAAATGTAATAGGATTCCTGGAGCGTGATATTCTCATTACTGCCCCATCCTGCCAATATGGGCCCAAGAGTGGGCCAGAGAGAGGCCAGAGTGGGCCAAAGTTCATACACGTTATGGTAAATTCAAATGCAGAGAATTTCGGACGCACCAAGAATCTAATCTATGTAAAATTGATTGTGAATGATATACATCAGCAGGACATTGCAACCTCTTGAAAATTTTTAAATCGTGAGCAAATAAAAGGAAATCGCTATCATTAGGAATTTGTTTGATATCATTTATGAAAAACAAAAATAAAAATGGACCAAGATGAGATCCCTGGGGCACTCCGGCTGGCGGCAAAAACGGCTTGGAAAAACAGTTACGAACTTTTACAATTTGTATACGATTAGATAAATAACTTTGGAACCATAGTTTCAGATTACCTGATATTCCAAAGGTAGTCTACTTAGATAACGAGATATTGAACGACCTGGTAAGAAAGAATCGATTCTGTTCGAGAATGAGCATCATTAATTCGAGAAAGTTTCTCGAAATCTTTTCAAGAGTCCTCAGGTTCGTTCCAAAACTATTCTTTTTGAACGTGCTGTATGCGATCTGTCTGAAAGACTATGAATATCCCAGGAAAAAAAGTGACAATAAGAAATAAGGGAAATAAAAAACAGCGTGTAAAATAATTCACGAACTGGATTTCACAGGTGTATTCTGCAGCCAAATGCAATAATTACCAGTTTAAGCAATTTTTTGGAGGCTTAGTTTTTGAGATACGAGCATTTCGTAATTCATTTTTCAAATCCAATTCATTTGAAAGCATTGTGTCCCACATACTTGCACTAAAAACACAGTTTGTTCCAGCCAAACAAAATTTTGGTTGAAATGAACTCAAAGAAACTTTTTGGTTGGCTGAAATAAAATTTATTTGGGGTGAACAAAATTTGGTTCACAATAATTGGGGCTTTCATACAGACAAATAAATTTTGTTTATCCTAAATATATTTTATTTCAGCCAACTAAAAAGTTTCTTTACGTTCATTACAACCAAAATTTTGTTTCGCCGAAACAAACGTTTTCTCAGTCCCAATCAGAGAAATCCGTAATATGCCAATGTTGACAACAGCTGCAGTACAGTGCCAGTATCGGGTCTCCAACATTCGGTCAACACGTACGGGATCAGTACTGAATACATCAAAATACAGTACTATGCCTGTACTGATAAACCAGTACTGAGAACTTAATACCGGCCAGGTACTAACCCAGTACTGGCTCTGCACTTATTGCAAATAATGGTATCAGTACTCAATCCCCAGTACTGAAAAACGTTATCATTCCAGACAAATGCCACACAGTAGTCCCAAATCCAAAACAACTGGCCTAAAGTATAAGGAACCTTTGAATTTGGTTGAAAATTGTCACTCGGGAGTTTTCGGGGCCGCTGATTACGAATCTGAACTCAGAATTCACGATTCCAAAATGGCGGATCCAATATGGCGGAGAATAATTTGAAGATTCATCGGATTCGTTTGGAATTTGTCATTCGGTGATTTATGGGGTCGCTGATTGCGAATCTGACCTTAGAATTTACGATTTCAAAATGGCGGATTCAATATGGCGGAAAATAATTCGAAAATTCATCAGATTCGTTTGAAATTTGTGAATTGGGGGTTTTCTGGGTCGCTGATTACGAATCTGAACTCAGAATTCACGATTTCAAAATGACAGACCCAACATGGCAGACGAAAATCCGAAGAATCCTACTTTGATCCGTCATATCGAATCCACCGTTATAAAATCCTGAAATAGGAGTTCAAATCCGTAATCAGCGACCTCAAAAACCCCCAGGTACCAATTCTCATCATGATCAAGCAATTTTCCCTATTTCCCATATTTTCGTCCGCCATATTGGAATTGTCATTTTGGACTCCTAAATTTTGAGTTCCAATTCGTAATAAGCAACCTTCGAAACCCCCGGGTATTAATTTTGAACTTAACCTTCCGGTGGGCGCGCGATTTTTTTTTACGCGAGCGGGCGCGCTGGTGTACAAAGTACACAAGGTAATATTGGTACAAATATGGCACGAATAGAACATTCATGGTAGAATACTGATACACAGAGGATGTCTGGGTACATATAAAACTTCATTAACAATATTAAATTTGCAGTAATCAAAAAAACAGAGTATAAAAATTGTAAAATAACATACATCATGAGGGAATAAAAGAATGTCAAAATGAAATGTTATCAATCAGGGAACATCGGATATGTGATATCATACATCATTACCTGATGTTTCAATCAAGCATTTCTGACAAGTTATGGACTTTAAAGAATGTTTCTCACACATGAATGTAGTCCTTGTGTTGTCACAAAACTTGCATCTGCCGCGCTTTCGATTCTCATTCTGCTTTTCCATTTTTGACAGGAACATACTTTTTCAGGAATATTCGAATGTCATTGTGCAAAGAAATGATCAACAACGGAGGAATACATCTGACTCTCAGGCCGGTTGTATTTCGTTTCAGATGAATTTTCAGTGAGAAAGTGATTTCTGTGTACTTTGTACACCAGCGCGCCCGCCGGAAGGTTAATCGCACATCAGGAGAAATACCTGATTTTGGAGTTGACCAAAAATTTACCCTATACTTCAAAGATCATGCACACCCATTCCAAGCTTTGATAAATGTCACTGAATCCAACATACCTTCAGAAGTAGAACCCATTTTTGAGGTTTAAAATCGTTGGATAATCTGATTGACTAGTTACATATCAATTGAACTTGATTTTTCTTATTCTTATGCCGAGCGATTCCACGATATTTTTACTAAAACTTCGATAAAACCTCCATCCGCAGCTATCCGCAGCTGTTTTTTGTTTCCACTTTTGCGCAAACGTATGCTCTTCGACGTTATTCAAGTTTTTTAACCGAACAACGCCGAACAATTTACTTTTACTCTACATGAAAATGATTCTTTTTTTCAATTTTCCCTATATTTATACAAAGTTCAACATAGACTCAGAAAAACATGCACACTCATTCCAAATTTTGAAAAATATCATTCAATCCGACATACCTTTAGGAGTAGAACCCATTTTGGAAGATTGGAATCGATGGATATTTCGATTTTCAATTCATATTTCAACTGAACACGATTTTTCTCATTCTCAAGCGCAAATGACGTGACAGTTTTACGTCTACTTTGAACTGAATTTTCAAGACATTTGACAAGGTTCAGACATTTTCGATGTCGGAAACAAGGAGACCAAACCTTCCTCTAACAAACATGACAGCTGAAATCTCTTGGAAAAAACTTCATTTCTCGACTTTTGGCCAGCTTTTTTTGGATTTGAGTCCACTGTGTGCCAGTACTCTGCCAGTCTTGCCTAGTACTGGTGCAGTACTGCACCTGTTGTAAATTTCTGGTTGGGGTGTGGGCTTGGCACCATTCGCTCAGTTGGAAAACGGGATTTCTGGGAAAAAATTGAACTATTCTATCATTATTTGTTCCGGAGCTGTAGCGATTTGAAATTTCTGAGTTTCCAGCCAATCAGAATTCAGCAACTGTAAATCATTATAACTCCGAAACGAACAATTTCTTTTAAAGATCCACCGTTTTCCAACTCAGCGAATGGTGTCAAGTCCAAGTATGTAGCGGGTAGTGCTTTCGTATGATTTGAATTTGGAAAAAATGCTTATATCTCAAAAAATAAGTATTTACAAAAATTTTCCACATGGAAAATTATCGCATTTTGATTGCAGGATAAACCTGTGAAATCCAGTCCGCGAATCAGTTCGTACCCTGTGAATCATTATTATTATTGTTAAAAAACAAGTATAATTATTATGAAGACAAAAGAAAAGTTATACATGTACACTTTTTTTCTGATGATTTAAGGAATTTTAAGAAATCACATGAGTCATTTCTTTCGGAATACAAAACATCCTCACATACGATTACTGTGCAGTATACGTGGAACACATGAATGCAAACAGCACAGTCTCACAGTTTTAATTTACCTGAAGGTTGTATCGGATGAAACCCCTGCCGTGTGTTGTACCTTGATGGGTGCACTCCTACTCAACCAAGGTACCTAAATATTTCCAATTATACTTCCTTTAATTAAATATCATTGTTAATGATGTTCGTGTCATACCTGGAAAACTAATGGACTATGTGCTCCCGCGTGGTAGGTCTGGCATACTCCAACTAATGAAGACGTAAAACGTGGATGAAACAGGTGTTATACTTATTAATGATTCCCACTGTGTATATTTTCTTGGATTTTACCAACATCTTTGCATGCGATGTATACAGCGTGGTATATGAAATTTAAGGTGATCACCTTATTAAGAAACCATTTTATATGCTCCACTTACTATATAATTATTGGAGTTTATATCAGTTTTATTGAATTTCATTCAAAGAGATCCATGATTATAAATGAAGATCTATATGTATAGTTATATATGATGTTAGATATGGAATTTGGAATAACTATATGTGATGAAAATTGAATAGGTTTCTAAATTATATACAAAATAATAATGCAATTTTCTACATATGTCCTTACATGAATTTCAACAATATTTATATAAATTTCAGTTATATTGTATATAGGAGATGCATAATGTTTTTACTAGGAATGGTATGAATAATTAAAACCATATATGTTTTTTGATATATATATATATATATATATATATATATATATAAAATTTAATAACACTTATATGAACTCAAAAACATATATACAGAGCATATATAATAATCTTTTTACTGAGACTTTTCCTCCAAAATTTTCTATGCTTCATATCTTCTGCAGCCTTTGAAATTCTCTCAATGGAAAATCTTTCGAAATTATGTATAATGTATATGTAATGATATGTAAGTTATATACAATTTAAAAATGCTTCCACTCGAGTCAGTTCGCTTTTTGGACTATGTTGACTTGTCCCTTCCTCATTGCAATTGTAGGATAAGTTTCCCAGCAAAATTCCTTGAATAAAGATGACAAAAAATCGAATTTCTGTAATGATTTGCATTCGTCACGGGCCGAGGATCGAAGATTAAATATGAAAGATTGGACTCCTAATGGATGAATTAAGGTATATAGTTTATCATGGATCAACTCGACCTTTGATTTTCCATACCATTTCGGAGTCCAAAAACACTATCTTTTTGTTTCTCGATTTTATTATTTCTATGAAGATGAAGAACTGGCACTTCAAGGATTGCGTGCATCTCGCGAAGGCGAAACTAATAATACTCGCCTGCATCAAAGCACACTCTGGGCAAACACGCAATTACATATCTTGGATAGCATGCTATGAAGCCTATTTGTCTCTTCCCGTTTGACGTGCCACTACGTTACAGCCTTAAGGACAAAATATCTTGTTTCCGCATGCCAAAAGGATCGAAAAGACCTACGAGGATAGAGCGTACAAGTAAAAAGTGTACGGAAATGAGTGACAAGCCCTAGGGATATCATGGGACTTCTGAGAGATCATCCCAGGATATATCCAACATATCCCACAACGTTACCCGTGGATATCCTGAGGATGTCGGAGTGATATGTGGAAAGAGATGATAAGAAAATGATATTCTATTTATAGAGAATATTTTTTCGTTAATAACTGGTATTGCGGTATTTGCAAATGACTGCGGTTCAAATTTTGCTTCATTCGCTCATTCATTCAGGAGGAATTGATGTAAAAAGTACAGAATCTCATAACGAGTTTTAATACTTGCACTAATTTTGAGAAGGAAAACAACAACAATAAAAACGAGCCCGGCGTTAATCATATCCCATTTTCCGCTCATCGCTTTCTAAGAAACTTTAAATACCAAATCTTGCCACGTGGTTATAAAAAGAGTGACAAGATAAAATATATGATTGGAAGTTAAAGTTAACGAATTTCAAGAAGGTGGAATCTTGGAATGAATAAATGGTGAAAGAATGATTGACTACTTGGAGGTGTAAGAGCGGCTTTAAAAACAAAGGGCATCAAAATCAATTTGCCCTGTTATAAACAACCCTTTGTACTGCGTAAACCATCATTAGGATAATTTCTGTCCCAAGGCATGTGGGTGGTTGGCAGATGTACCTTCGAGCGTAAACCGTGGCGAAAGCGGATTACGTAAATTGCAAATTAATGATGAGCAGAGGAAGAGAAAGAGAGAAAAAGAGAGAGAAAATTCACACCGAACCGATGACCTCTGAAGATTACCAAAATGACGAAGCAATTGATTTTGCACAATTTGATCCATGGGTTCTATTCAATAGAATTCCCTTAACGAAAGAGGATGTATAATTCTTCGTGAAGATTGCAAAAATATTCTATTCGAATACGATAATCGTGGGAAGAGCGTTTTCTAAAAGTAATCGGGAAAAATTCAATACTTGAATTCATGAAGGATACATACCAAATATATTTTTCTATTTAGTTTATATTATGTGATGAAATTATTGAGATGACAGGAACTTCTATTTGATTTTGAGATCTATCACTTGCTTTTTACGAGTTAATGGGAACCCATCAAACTCAACGTCCAACACTTGAAGGAAAATTTTGAGTTTGTTGAGAAGTTGGTGAGATATGAATATTTTTTCTAATGTTTTGGAAATCTCATATATTTAAAAATCATTTATCTGATTTCAAGTTCCTGAACGCATATTCTTGTTGTTCAATTAAATCTTTAGATAACCAAGAGAATATTAAAAGTGTATTTTACTGTTGAAGAATGAAAGCCAAGATCATTCGCTCTCCAGACACCAATGAAAAATATTCAGTGTAACAATATTGATAAACAATCAAGATATAAACTTTCGGTATTCGGTTTGCCTTCTCTCCCTTCCTTTGCTTGAATTTAGAGAGATTTCGTGCGGAGTGGTAAAAGAGAGGGGAAAATACCGTTAAATGGTGATCAATTGTCATCGATAACTGACGCATTTGACAGGATCAAGTCTCTTTTGTACTGGATTCAAAGGGGGATATCTTTTCCGTTTCCGCGCGGGAATGCCCATGATCCTGTTACAACATGATTCACGTCTCAGATGGAAGAAGAGGAAATTTCAACTGTATGACTATAGCGATGACTGATCTCTGATTGAATTGTGAACAGCTGAAACAAAAGAAGAATTACATATCAATATATTTGATGAGGATTCAGACTTTTATATTTATCTGTGCATATTAAACAATCACAACATGTTTTGTGTAATTCACTCACATGTAATTCAATACTTTCAATCAGAAAATGATCGAATGCATCAACCATCACTACTTGCATAGATATCGGGGCACGTTGAATAACGAGGAAAAACGTGAAAGACATTCGATTGGTTAACTACTGTCCAGTGTGAAATCTCGTAGACTGGCAGTCGTAAGGAGACAGGTTTCATGCGATATGTGACAGTAAGTCAATTTATCAAACCTGCATAAGTATCTTGACTTCGATCAGTTCTCCGAACCAATAGAAACACGGGAACCGGGACTTTTGCTCCTCCCCAATACTCGCAGAATGCACTTACCATGAAAATCTTATCTGAATCATTAAGTAAAAAGAATGAGATCTATTGTAAAAACAGATTTCCAATTAATCGCAGAATAAAACAACCCAGGTATAAAATCCCAATAATGACCACTGGTTCAAGTTTGGCAAATTATTGGGCTTCCAAGTATCGCGAACCAATATTGGTTCAATATACAATCATTGATTATTCCAGAGCCCATACCCGGTTCCATAAAAAATGCCAATATGACAATTGGTGCAAGCTTGACAAAATATGGGGCTGCCAAGCATATGGTGAACCATTCTGCCGTGCCAGGCAAAAAAGTTGTTGACTCCAAATTCGTTCGAACGGAGAAAACCAAGGAAACCTATTCCACATCAAAATTGTATGATGTAACTAATATTTTGACAATATTAAAGCGGTTCTAGGGCAAATAAGGGGTGCTGTTTTCAATTATTTGAAAAAAAATCAATATTTTTAATAACAACAAATGAAAAAATGAGTTAAGGGTGTTTGGTGAACGAAAATACCTATCAAAGAAACCGTAACTCGAGTTACGGTTTTTTTCCATTTAACATCGATCGAGCATTATGCCATGATAGTTCGTTCTACAAGCGAAGAAATATGTCGACTCGGTATGCGACGTTTATGAAAATCACTATATAATTGAATTCGAAATCTATGGATTAGATATTTCAAAAAGTGATATTTCTTTCACGTGGAATCAAGTGTAATTTTGCCATTTCTTATGTTTACTTCAACGGTTCAAATCCATACATAATGGCACCTCCCAACCAGAAATTTACAACAGGCGCAGTACTGCACCAGTACTGGCCAAGACTGGCAGGGTACTGGCCTTTGTCTGGAATGATAACGCTTTTCAGTACTGGGGATTGAGTACTAATACCATTATTCGCAATTAGTGCAGGGCCAGTACTGGCGCAGTACCTGGCCGGTATTAAGTTCTCTGTACTGGTTTATCAGTACAGGCATAGTACTGTATTTTTATGTATCCAGTACTGAGCTCGTACGTGTTGGCCAAGTGTTGGAGACCCAATACTGGCACTGTACTGCACCTGTTGTGAACATTGGCATATTTCGAATTTTTCTGATTGGGTTAAGATCTTTATTACGATCATTTCCGGACTGTGCCGAAGCCTACGACCGGACTTACGGTTTTCTTCCTTGGTAAATCAGCTCCGGGCGCAAGGAGTTTACAATACAAGAAAACCCTAACTCCGAAGAGATTTTTTTCAAATAGTACGAGATATTTGCTCCTCACTGATTTTACCGAGCGAAAAGACCATAACTCAAATTGCGATCTTTTCATCTGGCAAAGTGGTAACGTATTCGATGGTTCTTCTCATTTTGATGTAAGTTACGGCTTTTTTCTGATGATTGTCTAATTTTCAACTCGTTTTCAGAGAAGAAAAATGTTTATTATGCAAAAATTAGGAGCGATAACTGGTCTCTATTGACACAATTAAACGCGCCTTGCTATCCTGAATCGAATGATATAAAAAACTCATTCTCGAAAAAATTGAGTTGACAACTTTTTTGCCTGGTACGGCAGCATTATCAAACCAATATCAAACGGTTTGTTATTCGAGAACCCACTACTGTGGGCAAAAAATAGTAAGACTTTGTTCATAATTAAAAAATTCTCAATTTATTCTTTCAAATATATTTCGTCCCCTTCAAAGTAATCCCCCCTCGCCCCAATAACCATATTTTTCAATCCCCAATATCAATATTTTCCAATCTTCGAAACAGTTGTTGATGTCAATTTCCGGAATAGCCTTCAATGCGCGTAGCGATCCAGGTTTAATGTCTTCAATTGACTCAAAACGGTTTCCCCGGAGCGGTCGTTTGAGTTTGCTGAATAGCCAGAAGTCACACGTAGCTGAATCAGACGAATGCGGTGGTTGCGGCACGATATTGGTTGAAAATCTGGCGAGACACTCACGAAGAATCAATGAGTGATTTTGGAACCAATCGTGCTTTCACTTTTCTTAGACCCAAATGATTTTCCAAAATGGTTTTCACTGATCCTTCCGATATTCCAACAATGCCAGTAAGGTCTCTGACTGTTAATCGTCGATTCTCAAGCACCAATTCCTTGATTTCATTAAAGTTTTGACCATCAGTTGATGTTGATGGACGTCCTGGACGTGGTTCGTCGTCAATGCGTTCTCGACCCTCTTTGAATAATTTGTACCAATCAAAAACACTTGCTCGCGACAAACAATTATCACCGAAGGCGTTTTGCAACATTCTGAACGTTTCGGCACCAGAAATTTTATTCCGCACACAAAATTTAATGGAACTTATTTGTTGAATAATTTCACTCATTGTGAAAATCACCGAATGCACTTTTTGTACTTCAGAAAGACAAGCGTATACTAAACACTAATGATTATTTCGATGTCACAGATGTCACTGACAGTCATACCAACTTAGGAAAAAAAATATTTCGACGAATGGGTTTTCGCGTGAAATTTAAATTAAAAAGTCTTACTATTTTTTGCCCACAGTACACGCAGAAAACAGATGTGTTGAAAAGTCCCATAATTTATTGAGGATCAGCGCCAGTCTGTGACAGATAGAGTTTTGACTTGAATTTACTTTTAAAAACTCCCATAATTAGATGTATTTCTACAAGAAATTATGGTACTTTTGAAGCTATATTCAGGTAAATAATTTTATTCATCGCAGACTGGCACTGATCCTCAATAAATTATGAGACTTTTCGAAATATATTTTTCTGCGTGTAGTATACCTGGTTTCATAAGAAATACAGATAAAGCAAGTGGTTCAAGCTTGGCGAAACATTGAGCAGCCAGGCATCGGAAACAAATATCGCCCCACTATAACATTTACCGGAAATTGCCAAATATTGGGCATAGTTTTTATATATCTTTGGGTTGATTATTTTTGACAGTTTTATCATTGGCGCAACATTCACAATCACATTTTTCAATTGTTCACCAATGACGGTATATTGCATCGCCTTTTTTGCATCAATGATGGCTCTCTATTGGAAAAACATATTGATAAATCATAAAATAATGTGATCATTTCATGCTTGGTTGCCACGCCTCGGCCATACTTTATCTATACTGCGCCATACTAGCGCCAATGGTAAATTTCTGTATGGGATATTCTGATAAATTTCAATTCAATGTAGCATATCAAGATGGGAATCATTTCCTCTTTTCTGCTCAGTTGTTTCTCGTTTTAGCTAATCAGCTAGCAACCATCCCTTCCCTCTCAGTGCACTTAAGATGACAAGAACAATAACAAAGAATTTAATTGTGATGACCAGATACTGAACTGATTAAAGTTAAACTTGACTACTTATGTTGATAACTTCAACAAAGAGAGAATTTTTATTCTACTAATTAACAATGTGGGCAATTTTGACCTCAACCGGTCTATTAGTTCATTGCGATTACATTTTTGTTGTTTTTCTGGTATTTATAAACAGAATTCAACTCACTTCCGCCATAAACCCATGACTTTTCTGTTTTTTTTTCAGTATATGCCTTTCAGAAACATCAACTCATAATTTCCACACTCTGCAACATAGAATTAAAAATTTTACGATTCATTTTTCACCCTTCAGGTGAGGTAAATTTCGTTGGAAATTCTTGACATTTATCTCTCGTCAGTCGAGAAGCATTATGATTTTCATGGTGTCGAAAAGAACCCTTCCCAAATTTCAACCACATAATCTTATAGATAACTTCGATTTAAATGGGGTAGACCCGGCGATTGACCGCATCCTCCGAGTTACTAATAATCATCGGTTTTAGTTACCGTCGTTTTTATAGCTATCACTCAACGTTATGAAAAAGAGGAGAAAAGGGTATTGAAGTCTACAAATACGAAGGTTCGGTTTTAGTTACATCCACGCATCCATTCACACAAGGAAACTATCGACGCATCTGTCCAGTAATGGGCTCAGAATTTATGGGTTTGGACGGTTTTAACACGTGCCTGAAATCATTATATCTCAACCACTCGCGAGATTCTTGGATATTTATACCCTGAAACTTTAGCCAGTTCTTGCCTTGTACCCTATCATTATGTCCCCACGTACACAATTATTTTTTTCCTTCTTTCTATATTTTATTCGCTATTCGGATTTTCATTGACAGCCCGAGACAACACCTCGAAAGCTTTCCGTTCATTGAGGAACCGAAGATATCGGATGATGTCATTTTCTATCTAGTTAGAAAACATCGGATCATTTTATCAGTGGTGACTTCTACGCGTTAAACCCACTTTTATAATTCTCTGGATTCAAAATTCATTTCATATATATTTTTGTATGAAAAATAGCGGAAGGATGAACGTAGAACATGATGGAAAAATAAATTATATCGAAAATACGTCAAATTCAATAACTGCTTACGAAACATACTTCACGAAGTAATTTTAGTAAATTTAATAAATCACGCATTCGGTGTTCAGATTTTCGAATAATCTTTCAATTTTGCAAACATGTTCCATGAAATTTCAATATTTCCCAAAGTCCAAGTGAACAGATAACAGTTCATATCTTGAAGATATATCAAGACGAGTTTGAGATGTCTTATGCAACACCAAAAGATGTCGTTTAGATATCTTAAATAGTTCTTGTTTCTCAAAGATATCTAAAGGATATATTTCAAAACATCTGAAAGTTCGATACCTTTTGGAAGTAAGAACTACTTTAGACATCTAAAAGATATCTTTTGGTGTTGCATAAGATATGTTGAATTTGTCTTGAGATATCTTCAAGACATGGATCGTTATGTGGACAATCTGGTCGAAGAAATCCATTGGATCCGATGGAATATATTTCATAAGACTTGGACAAATTGTTGTCCAATTTCAATAAGATTTGACGAGACTGAATGGTGTTTTTTAATGGTGCACCATGATGTGACAATTTAAGGTATATTCCTCAATGTTGTTTTAAACGTGCTTTGCCAATTCTTTTTGTCTCTTCAATGTACTGGGAATTTTGGGTATTACAGAAACCTGTGAAATTACGAAAATCTTTTGATGGTTCAAAACGCACTTTTGTTATCCACTGTACACGGTAGCGCGCGTGTACTAATCGGCACAACAAAGCATAGTAGTTGTGTATCCTGTGAGTAGGAGAGAGGAGAAAGGAAGGATGGAGATATCGTTGCAACGATGTCTCGACTTGCACATATTCAAACCATTGTTTCACACGTGTGCTGGTCAAGTCAACGAAACACGCGATGAGAAAAGAGAAAGGATGGTGATTAAAGAAAGAAGACGAAGGGAGAATTGCTGCGTGGAATGTGCCACAGCAACGAAACAATGCAGCAAGATAATGAAAGAGGAATGGAGTGGTTTGGAGAGAGGAGAGAGTGATATTTTTCGGCGCTTCGCGTTGTTTGAAGACATTCTTCGAGAATCCTTATGGGGTAAAAAAGGGTGTGATGCATTTTTCTCTTCAATTGATGTTCGGTAAATTTGTGCTCTCGTTGATATGGCCATTTTTGCGATATAGAAAAACACCGCATACGCAAAAAGATAATTGCAACTGTAGCTATTTTTTAGCAACCAAAGTAGAAAATCGTAGCTGTAACTGTACAGGTTTTGTGGTTGATATTCAGATAGCCAAATAATTTAGCTGTTCAATTTTCGCTGCGGCAACTGCATTCCTTGCTCCTATCGCTGAGTAGTTGTGACAGTTGAAAAATAGCTCCCATAGCCACATTTTCAGCTATCCAAACAATAGCTAATTATCAGCTGAATTTTAGCTATTATGGCTAAATATTTCAGCACCCACAGGACAGCTAATTTTTCAGCAACATTGGCTAAAATTGAGCTGACGAAGCTAAAAACTTTGCTGCAGCAGCTAAAATTTAGCTATAAGAGCTTGAAAAATGGCTGTCCATCTCGTAGCTAATTTCCTTTTTCCGTGCACGAGTGGCGAAATTTTCATTATTTCCCAGAAAAATGTGTCACTTTACGATTTCATCCCATGAAAGATTTCCTTGTTTGATAGGATATTGTATTTAGGAAAGTTTAGAGTTTATTGAAAGATCGAAGATCGCCAAGTGCTGCCGTTTCGCATCAGATTTTTGTTATTTTCTGTTCAAGAAAATAACGAGATCCATCGAAATCCGAGGGAAACTTCATCAGCGTTAACTAACGTGCTGATTGTGACGCAATATCGCTGTTAACCCGGAAGCCGTCGAAGAGTGTCCACTTTCTCATTTGATCAACCAATCCAACAACTATCCTATGAACAAATCATTCCAAAGTTCTCAAAGCGAAGATATAAATAATATCTGTAATGAGACATACAGTACTCGCTGCATATACGCATAGTTCTTTTCTTTGCGCGATGATGCGGAGCGCACGCGTTAAACTGAAGCATCGCATGACCGAACGTTCCCACAGCCATCTTATCTGTACATATACCGATAAATCGAGAGAGAGACGGACTCGCGAATGAACGAGACAAGCTTGTAATATACGTTACACGCTAGTACATGTGCACACCATGCTCTCACATCAACACACCCGCCTCCTTGATATACGCGAAGTGAACGATTCGCAAACGAATGACTGTCATCTACCTATCGTGAGTTTATGTGGGCGATCTTCGCATAAAGATTAAGTTATGGGTGGATCTCGCTTGATCTTTTTTCACATTTGTCTTCGTCATTGTGCCGATATCAAAATATAATGTATTTGAGGATCAATCATCGCGATATGTATGGGTAATTGGAAGGTATAGAGAACAGTATCACATTGGGGGGAAAGATTTTCAAACAGATAGCATTGCTTACTTACTAGAAATCATAGTAAATTCGTAACAACTATAAATTCTTATACACAGTAGCTACATCTCGTATTGTATCATCCCGATCATTATTATGTGACTGTTAGATTAAAAATCTGATGTAAACGACCTGGTTGAAACATTCGTGGTCGCAATAACTTGAAATCTATTTCGATTCATCAGGAAATGTAATTGTGATGTCCAGAAAAAGTGGTTGAAGCAGAAATTAACTACATTTTTCAGGTTAGAAAAACTAGATTCCTTTCTTGGTGTAATAACCAGAATATGTAATTAATCTTGGCTTCGACCACTTTTTCTGAACATCACAATCACATTTCCCAGTGAATTGAACCAGATTTCAAGTTATTACGACTACGAATGTTTCAACCAGATCGTTTTTCTGTCAGTGTACTCTTCTTTCCTGCTTCAAAAATCCAATTTAAAATTGTTAACTCGTCAATCAGTTTGAATCAGATTTTTGTCCAGGAATTTCCCTATTTGATCTCATTCAAATATAATTGGTTTAAATAGGAAATTTCGACTCGATGGGATATAATCAGTAAATTCGAAAGTACATGATCCGAATTTCCTAATTATATTGTTATATTATTAATTACACAGGTCTACAATGATTTTGGTGCCGCTAAAACTAAAGCAGATTGTGAGTATATTCGATACCGTGACTCTGGAAATATACTTATTTTTTTAATGCTACGTGTAGTTTTCAAGAAATCGCAGGTGTAAAATAAAATGAAAATGCACGATTTTGAAACGTTTTATTCAATTATTCCACACGTTAACAACATTTTATCAAATTATTCTTCAAATTATCTCAAAATATGAGTCATTCTCTTCCAAATGCGATTAGGTTTGTTCAAATATCTTTTTTTTTCTCTGAGATACGACAGTTTGAAAATTGTGTTATTTCACCTATTCACTAAATCCATGAACACACAAATTTCAAATTGTCGTGTCACAGTAAAAAAAAAGATATTCGAGCAAACTCAACGGCATTCGGAAGGGGATGGATTATATTTTGAGGTGCATCTACTAGTTTTATGAGAAAAAATTACATTCTGACGTCACGTAATCTCAAATATGTCGAAAAACGGTGTTTTTCACACTTTGACGTTAAAATATCTCAAAAACCACACGTAATAATGCAATTTTGAAGCCAGATTCGGATTCAGCGCGCCAAAATACTTCGGAAAAGTATGATACAGTTGTTGCACCAAACAAAAAGTTCAATTTTGTAGGCCTGTGTTATATAATTGAGTAAAAATTTCCTATTCAGACCGATTAGATTTGAATAAGATGAAATAGGAAAATTACTGGTCAAAAATCTGATTCATACCTATTGACCAATCAATAGGGTATTCATTAATTCATTATTCTAACGAAGGGTATAGCGAGGAATAGAAAATTCTCTTTCATTTGACCTGCCCAACAATTTGGAAGAATCTATCGAGATATTACCTTTTTTCTACGAGTCTATTAATTATGGATCAACATCATTGTGCAATCATCAACAAGAAACTTGGTTGCAGTGGCAAGATAATTGGAAGCAGTTACACGCCGAACGGATTGATTCTTCTGTATTGGTACGCCCTCCATAGCCTCAGAGGAGTCTCCTTCTTGAATTCAGTATCTGGTATCCTAATCATTGCTTACGTTTCCATGCTTTACGTGAAATCTACTTTTACTCGTTCTCTTTATTATCATCGAATAACTACGAATTAGAGGAATCCAGGAACGATCAACTCAATCAGGTTAGAAATAATTATCGCCATCGCAATATTATACATCGATGAAAGGAAGAGACCATCGAGTCCAGTGTTTCCACTTTCCTTTTCCTTTAATGGAATCGTCCTATCACATAATCCTGTTGATTAGAATGGTCAGTGATGATTTGAGGAGAAGGGAAAAGTGGAAACACTGATCGAGAGTCATTAAGTTTATTCGGCAATATTTTCATTTTCGTTATTCATTGCCTTATCCCGGCTAGAAATTTCCCTTTTTGAAAATTGGATAATCTATGGTGTTATCTTGGCCCAGATCATCCCGACTTGACCCAAGGCAGGACCTGAGATTCAGAGAGTTTCATTTCTCCCAGGGATGCAATTGGAGCATCTACGTTGCGAGAAATAATTCATTGATACCTCCAATCGGAGTATCCCTGCTAGAAATGGAAGTCTTTGCACCTCAGGTCAGTGTTGTGGATTCTTGAACAGAATGGATTCTTTTTTTATAAAAGAAAGTATTTTGTTTTTATGGATTTGCATGAAATATTGATAAAAATTTAATATATTCAGTATAAAAAAAGAGTCAACATCATTATCTTCGGCCCTGCTTTGGACCAAGTTGGGATGGTCTGGGCTAGAATAAGGCCTTAGACAGTTCAGTTTTCAGAAAAAGAACTTTCTAGTTGAGGTTATCCCTTGTGCAAGATGGCAAATTTCTGGTTAACGTTTCTGAAAATCATCACAATCACAATATGATTGACTGAATCCTCAAATTTTTTGCCGAGCTAGCAAAATTTTGGCAAGTAAAAATCATAACAAAATAGTTTATCAGCTCAAATACGCTTTTTTCAATGGGTTTTTTCATCTGCAAATTTCATTTTAAGTTAATAAATTCTTCAATGGTATTTTTAGTTTCATTTTCATTGCTCAAAAATCTGAAAAAGAACAACGATCGAAACGCTTGAAAATTCAGAAGTAATAAAAATTGGCAACTGTGTGTTCTTCCAATATTATTCAATTATCTATGTCATATCACTGAATACGGTTTTGATTTAATCCCGATTACTTGACATGTGTGTCAGAAGAATCCAATCAACGATCCGTTTATCCGATACGATCGCATCTTGAAACTAATTGAGAAACATGCCTTGTGGAGACACTGAAACCGAGCGGTTTATTCATATGAGTTCTATCGCACGAAGATCAAAGACAGAGTAAATCGCTTCAAGCTTTGACGTAGATTCACCTTTTTATCAGAAGATGAATCAATGAGCTCGTTACGCACTTGCTGTTTCATGTTATCAGTGTGTTCATGTTGTTTATATGAACCAGGAATTCAGTAGAAGATTTTCTATGAATTACGATACTGATCTTAAACAAAATTCAATTCTGTAAAATGTAGTCTATAGGTAATTTCGTGCATGATATTTCCAAGGAACGATCGCAATTTGGAATATCCTTCATAAGTTGAAGAAGGAAACTCAACTTGGAGGAACCACAAAAAAAGAAATCAATCACCGATTTCTTTCATTGATCTGTTTATTTGTACCATCAAGTAAATGCTTGTTCGCTTGGTAATCAACCTATGACCTGTTGATTGTTACCTCTAACGAAGCGAGGTAAATGCCAAATACCTGGAATTATCGTTTGTTACGCTTCACCGAAGTTTCACAGCCACAATCCCTTTGCTGCCAGTTATCAAATGAAATTCTTTTCCCTTTTCGACATCGAAAGAGACTTTATAAAAAAAAGACGTAAGAATTAAGTTGAGTCAACATTGAAGCATTGCGGACTGTGTAATTCAGTTTCACTTCATGCCAATTGAAAAAGTAAATGTCTATTAATCGAGAATGATATTTATACGAAATTCGCAAACCACAGTCACGTTTGAAAAAAATAAACAAACTTCAGAAATTTATTGTAGCTCCAAGTGTTCGATTGCAATATTGCAATACGGGATCAAACAAAAAAATAAGCATCATCTTCGTTATAAAAATTCTAAGAATAATGAACCAGAATAAATATTCGAAGAACGAATTCACAACATTCTTACTGTTGAAATATTAAGAACAATAATTTATGATCGCGATAAGAGCACCCAAGGGTATATCTCTATCAACGCAACTAAGAAAACTCAGTTAAAACTATGAATGCTTTACGATTCAACTAATTCATGGATTCAACTATTTTCATATGCTATTCATTCAATAAATCTCAATTCAAAATCTCTAATATAACAATACCGATTTTCTTCCATGTATCGAATAATGGCTGTTAGACTTCCATTCCTCGGAAATGAAAAAGAAAACGAAATAAGAGCAAAAGTGCAATTTATCGCGCAATAAAGTACCAGGTCATTGTTAAACCTAGCCAGGGGCTATCTTCTTTGTGTGAATGAAAAAATTCCACTCATGCATTCAGAGTACTGAGTTTCTTGCAAGATCTATACAAGTTTGAACAGCGAAATCTGAAATAAATCTATATGAGATTGTTAAATTTTTTGTTCACAAGTGCTGCATTTAACAACTAAACGCACTCCTTTGATAAAAATTTGAAAAACGCCACGCTTATAGGCGTGGAAAAACGCCCGCAGGTTCCCATTGTAGTCACCCGGTCTTGTAATCTAGATCCAAATCACTTTTATCATTTGCTCGCACGTTGCAATAATCGATCGTTCGTCATACAAGCGCTGTAACCGACGTGGTTTATATTCCTATCTATATATAACAATCATTCCTTCAAGATCTTAGTGGAGTAAAGTTGCGTGACGGCAAACCTGCACCTTTCGGCGATTATTCATACGCAAGTGTTTTGAAGGTGGCGTATTCTCAAGTATGAATGAATCAGATTGATAGAAATTTATACCGCTATGCGGGTGTCGATGGATTTTGAAATGTTTTGTGTTATGAATTCAAACGTTCACTGATTGGTATATGTTTTTTTTTCAGTTTGTCCAATTTCAACCTTTTTCTAGCACAAGATTGATGAGAGGGGACCAAAAATAGGCTAAAATTGGCTCAATATTTATGCATACATGGGATCTGACAGATCTAAAAAGAATATTTTGCACTCACTACCTAATGTTTTCGTCAGAAATTTATTAGAAAAATGATTTTGTTGGAACAATAAAAACTTGGTTGGAATGACAAAGGGTTGTGGTTGTTCACATATCAATCAAAATATTCTGTTGTTTCAACAAAACGCTTTTTTTGGCGTAGGAAGTGTATAACTCAATGTTATTCTCGATGTGTACGTTTCAAATTTTCCCGCCGTATAGTTGTATTGAAACGCAATCCGTCAGCTTTGGTTTTAATAATGATGTACTGATCATATTTCGGACACGTAAAACAATTAATTACAACTGTTGAGTATGAGAGTGATAAAGAGGGAGAAATGACTTAATGAAAGGTGACACGATGAATGTTGAATAAAGTTACAAACACACATAGTCGAAGAAAGAAAAAAGAAAAGAAGGCGCCACGCGGAGGTGGAAAATGTCACCTCTGGCAAAACAGGTTTTCCGGATTAACCTACACACATTCAATGGTGACATAATTGAAAATTTCCAATGATTCATTTTTCCTTTGCCTAACCTTAATCGAATACTTTATATTGCCACTTAATACCGGGATTTTATCGGAACGCCGAAGTTTTTGTTCTCCTTTCAACATTGAACTCCAGTTGATACTCTTTTTTTCCTTGAATATTCATTCATAGTACAGAACACACAACATCGCTCATATTAATTTCACTTTATCTGATTGGATTTTGAAAAAATATCAATTTTTCAAAAGGTACTTCAATTTCAACAAACCATGCTCCAAAACTACGTTGCGAAGTGGTTTTCGTCCCTCGATATTTATTTTTATTAAAAATAAGAAACTTGTTTCACTCTTAGGAACTATTCTCTTATATTCTCCTTTTTAAAGGATTAAGATCAAGTATAATGATTAATCTCCATGTGCTTCAGAAACTTTGTTGCCATTATTTATTGGGGAACAATTCCCTAATTATTTTACTTTTATCACGTGTAACATGATCGAAAGATATATTTTATAACGTACGTATTCGCGTTTCATTTTATTGTGTATGCGTATAAATTCAAAACGTTCTCGATTTCCTTTATTCTGAAATTATTTTAACACTTTCACATGGAGTGATTGTTTAGTTCGGGCCACCGGGGTCTGCTCCCTCAAGCATGAACACTTTGGTAATTAAATTTATATATCGTATGGACGTTGGATCTGTTACACATGATCACCATTATATTCCATTCCCGTTCAGTCAATTTACCGACAATCATTTTTCTCATCTATCACGAAAATATCCGTATCGATCCATTATATGGAATCAAAAAAAAGCTTGTAGCATTCATTTCCCTTTCAGATTATATAAACACATACATGTGCGGAGTTGAATGTTCGAATGGGGTGTAGAAACAGAGGGTTCCGGAGGTATTCGAATCAACTTAGAGGCAAGTGATGTCTACAAAATTATGCTTTGAATTCTTCTGAGGAATTCCGGGAAATTCAAAAAGCTCAAAAGGAATTCAGATAAGTTTAAAGAGAAGTAAACGGAGCCAAATTTATAGTTTGGTTATAATTTTAGGCAGGTGAATTGGGAAGGATCGTGAGTTGATCCCTGGACAGAGATTCGTAGATGTTTATAAAAATTCCAAAAGAATTCAAGATAGTTTGAACCAGATTAAATTTGGAAAGATTGTGTCGTCGATAGTTTTGACGGGAATTCAAAGACCCACATGGAAATTATTTATAGACAAGAGAATTTTGAAAACTCTCGGTCTTAGATTCCAAAGATTATTCATAGAGATTCGAATTTCGATTGACAATTTTGAAGAATTCAAATGACCCAAAAATTCAGTGGAATTCCAGGAAAATTTTGGAAATTCAGTTTGAACGATTCAGAGAAGATTCAGACAAATTTGGAGAAAAATTTGGAATCTAAATGAACGAAATTCTTAAAGATTCTCAAATCCAAAGGAATTCCAAGGAATTCAGAAAAATTCAGAGAAAACTTTGGAATTTGAATAAATGAAATTCTGAAAAATCCAGAGAGATTTAGAACACTTTAAAAAAATCAATTTATACCGTATGGATGATTTTGTTTGTTTACCTGTTTCTTTTTTAATCAGCGTGTTCTGAAGAACATGGACTACACAATCAGCGAATTATTCCAATTCCCTACTCCAATCTCACACCCACTTTCGATTACTTCCAAGAAATCTTTTGAACGTTAAAATTCTTCAGTTCTCAATAATAACTGCTTTTAGAATTAAAGACAAACGTAACTGTTTTCAACATTTCATAATCAAATACTGTTTGGCGAAATGAAATATAAGAAATAAGTGGAATAAAATGATGTTCGATATATGAATGCCTGCTTGTTGATGCTTTAACCTCTTATTACTGTAAGCGAATGGTAATAAGAATTATACCGCTCATATCATTTTGGAACCGTTCTTTTCTCATTGTTACTGTTGTTCATGATCATCTTGTACCGGGTATCAAATACTTAAATAACAATCATTCTTACGTGTACGTGTGTGTTTGCGTGTATGCGTTCATCCGATCAACACAATATAATTCTCTCATAGCAATGCACTGCGGGCGAGCAGGAAATCACAATGGTTTGGTACAACTTAACAGATTGTGTCAAATTGATCCTGCATGTACCATTGCTATCAAACGCAAACACACACATGTATAACCTACTGCGTATAAGTACTCAAGTTTATTACAACGTTTCTACAGGTGCCATTCTACACTCGATATATTTGATATATTTGCCTATACCGCATGATACACGCTGTATTCGCTATAATAATATCACGTGTAAATCACGTATCGAAATACGTTTCTCTTGGCATTCGAATGTTCATATCTGAAAAATCGATCACGAATCAAATAAATTGCCGGATACGTCTATTATTGTGTAAATATACACTTCGCACAGATATGACGGGAGGTTGCCTTTGACCACGGAAAAATTCTTTCCCGTTACCGTGAGGGAGAGCTCTCATTACGTGCGCGGGTATATTGTTACGAATTGATTCAATACCAATGATTTTCAAGGAAATTGTGTATTCCTTGAAATTCGAGAATGGTTATCTATTCCTATCAAGTGGAACTGCCGTTGTATTACAGTTTAATACGGTGCAATAATCGGTTATATATGGAACAAAGGTGTTGTTTATGCAAATCTCATTGAAAATTGATTGTAACAAGAATCGATGATTATTATCGAATAAGGTAACTAATGAGAGTGTGTATTAGAATCTTACGTGATAGGGGTACTGATCATTGTAAATTTTGATCGCGATTGATGAAAAGGGAAATAATTATTTGCGGGGGCGTTTACCGATGAGAATATGTGGTAGCGGTTATTTTGCTTATAGGTGAAACATTATTACAAGAAAATCAGAATAATCACGTAAGACAAACCGTATATGATGATTTATAAAAATAAAACTGCAATCATCTGTGAATTGTAATACAAAAATTATATAATTTATATGGTAACTAATAGTTAGATTCATTTCAATCATCCGAGATCCTGAGTCTCCATGGAATATGAAACTTCCTCCACTTGCTGCTTATAAGAATCAATATTTCTCTTGTTCTGGGAATAGTACAGATATGCGTAATGCATAGGTTTGTTTCCTTATGTTGTCAAAAGAAAATTTACAGCGTTTATCGCCCCTTCGTAACTTACTCCATCATCGAAAGTATGATTATGGTTTTATTTCTTCCCTCTACTGCATCCATTTATAGGGGTGTGGAAATATATATTGAAATTTTAATGTACTGTTTAGGTGCGTAAATTAGAATAGGTTGAATTTGCCAAAGGCGTGTAAAGTCGCAGTTATGGTGGCTTGCTTGGAATCGAATAAAATGCTGTTTGGGCTTGGCACGTACAAGCTAAGACACTGAATCTTCTTGACGCCCACTATGTGTCGTCGGAGTAAAGTTTATCTATCTACCTTATTCTCTTTCTCCCTCTTAGAATCACCATAACCCATAGCTCTACTTCATGCGTGGCTTATAAGTCATTTTGACTAGAGCCCTTGAGAGGATAGAGTATGTTGGTTAGGAAAGGATGTTCAAACCATAGAAAGAGAAGTCCGAAAAAACGCTCGTTTCCTCTTGAATGCGATTTTTTTGCTTTCTCTCTTTCTTTCGCTATGCCTTTTAATGTAGGTATACTTTAATGTCTGCTTCATTATTAATAAGCGAATACTATACGAAATGCATGCTATACAGTCTTTGAAATACTCATGAGGGAATATCCTTTAAATCATTTTGATTGTATGCGGAGTGTTATTGGGATAAAAAACTGTCTTCTTTGAGGTTTCCAAGAGAATTTATTCTTCTGTTGTTGCTTTGGAGTTGATCTGTCTCATTTCAATTATCTCCCTGTGCTTCATACCCTGTAAGAACATTTCTTCTGGAAATTTGGAAAATGCTATTGTAATTTTTTATAGTTGTTTTTTTTCTGAATTTTCAGGAAAAAAAACCCGCTTAACTTCAGGAAGAGGTTTTTGTTTTTTTAAATTCAATCAATCAATGGAGCAATAGACTTCAAGGGAAAGTACGCATGTACACATGCAAACGAGTTACAGTCTGTTCATTTTGAAATTTCTTGAGAATCGATTGATTCCGATTGATTCTGATCTAGAGACACAATTAACACCCATGGAAGAATAAAATGAATGGGTTTGAATCGCGTTTCTGCATCGGAATTGATAGAAATCAATGAGCATTTTTTAATCAGGGACATGTCTGTTCTCTCACCGTAGATTTTGTATAAGAATTTGTGATTATTTCGCCAAGTCTTCGACATGATCCTTCAGCGATAATTGCACATTTGATCTCTCTTCTGAAGAATTCCCTCAAGCAATTCCCATTGATTGAAGTTCTTCATTTCCCCAGCAACAGCCCTTCAACTCAATACCTCAATAAACCTACACGGTAAAAAGTAAAACTTACTTTCATCCTGAAAATTAACTGATTTTGAGATACAACCAAAAATAGCTCTGTTTTAATGAAAGTCAGCACCGAAAACAAATGCCGACACGATGGAGAAGGCTGAATGTCAGTCACGTTTTCAAGTGAGATGCAACCAGGGCTATGGAGTCGGAGTCGGAGTCGAAAGGGGAGTCGGAGTCGAATGTTATTTCATCGAATCCAACTCCTCTTTCGACTCCTTAAGAGAAAAGTTAGTTTTCATGAAAGTACGTTAGGAAAACATTACGAGAACGTTCTGTAGTATATGAAAAGAACGTTTTCAGAACGTGTTTAGCTGCATTAAAAGTGAAAATGCTCCAAACATTGGAAATATGTGCTTTTGGGGGTTAAGACTCGCAGAACCTAGGCTATGTTTTTAAAACATTCAGAGAACTTCGTGTGCTGTTTGGAATACGTTTTTATTTCTTTGGCTCATTTTTTCAAATACACACATTCAATCTGCTCAGGTGAATTTCAGGTGCATCAGTTGAGAGATGAAATTTGCATGTAAAAAATTTTTTCAATTTTTCTCCAACACAAACGAGCAATCCATATGTTAATTTATGGACAATGTATTTTCACACGTTGATTTGAAGTTCAAAGTGTGATGTTTTGAAATCAAATGCATAGAATTCTCCGTTGACATAAATAAGATGAATAAAAAAAATGAGAGTAGGAATTGAGGTGTTTGTTTTCATAATCTGTTCGGTAAGAAGGTGCTATAATTCTTTATATCAATGGAACTATAAAGGTATGAGAATGGAGAAAGGGAGTCATAGGAATTCTCAAGTGGGAATGTAACGTCCCCGTAAAACTGAGATCATTCAAAGAATTTATTCTTATCAAAATGAAATTTTTCCAATGAGAAATGTACAAATTTCAAATTAGCCGTTTCAGACTCAAATGATTCTAAATAAGTTCGAATCATATTTTTGATCAGAGATTTGCCCTATCAATCGTTCTGAATGATTCCGTTCCTGCAGGGAGAGCTAAGGTTGTTGCAGCACTGAAATCCCATGTATACGGCATAGGAGTTGAAAAAGAATTCTGAAGAATTCATATTGAATTCATCCGACCCCAATTGAATTCTCTGCGCACTCTTTCTGAACTGATTTGCTATATGGGATTTCTCTCTCTTTTTATCAGTGTTACAAGTTTGCAATAAATATGAAAGTTTCAAATGGAAGATAAGTCCGTAATTATTACCTAATTATTCAAAAAGCTCCATACTGCTGATTTCTAACGATCTTGCTATCACTCCATGCTTATTTGCTTAACAGATTTATATTGCACTTATTCTCATTACCAGAACGGAAATCGTTTTGGAGTTGTTTGACAATCATTCGCAGATTGTGTTGATTCATTGATGTTATCAAAGATGTGACAGATTTACAAACACTAGAAAAAATATGGGGAGTTTTTCCTCACTTTAATGGCGGATACCATCCCCTGGTCGTGAGAGAATTGTTTTTCCATCAAAAATAGGGGATTTTTCCTCCATTTTAAGGAACTATTCCATTTTTTGGGTGTTGAATCCTCCAAAAAGTAAGGGCAAACTCTACCAAATCAGGATGTCAAGTTCCCTATTCATGGTGGAAGATTTTTGGTGCAATATTCCACATTTATTTTTTACAGTGAAGAATGGAAACATTTAGAAACAAAATATTTTTGATTTATTTATTCTTGTGTTTATTATATTTTGGAATAATCAAGAAACGTGCTTTTTCCTCCACCCTGTTGGTTCTAATCGTTCAATAAGCTGCTGCATATAAAAACATACAAATTTATGTACTGCATCGGATCAACGGTTCATGAATGAAAGTTTTAGAGAAAATTCTTTGTCGAAAGTTGTTGACGAAGTTTTTTCTAACATTTGGAATATTTATATCTGTTGAAAAATTAATGTCGCGTTGCATCATATTTTAGATACAATACATGCTAAATTTTTCAGCCAAAAATGATATGAAAGTTAATTTATGCGGTATGTTATATTATCGTGCTCGTGATGTTATTTGTACACATAAATGATATAATGACGCAATTGTGCAAAGATCTAAACAATGCGTGGTTCAAATGAATGAACATTATTTTTCATTTAGTTTCAACGTCGACCGTATGCAGAGGCAAAGTTAGAAAAACGAACAAAGAGAGTAATAATTTTTATGGAATTCGTTATTAACGTTTATTAACAATATACTCTAGCAATCTGATGCATAATAAACCGGTGCGCGTGAACGCACCCATTGTGCATGGCGCGATCCAATCTACTTTGACGGTACAATGGTCTTATGGGCCCTAATAAGTTAGTTGTCGATGTAAAAGCAACGAACCACCGCATTCATGTGACTTTTTAATCACGTATTTCGACACTATAGCTCTTATATCAATGTTCATATAATGGCCAATAACAGAGAGGACTGAATGGCACATCATTCATTCCCCAACTATGTGATTGCTGAAAAGCACGAAAAACATTTTCTTTATTCAATCCGCTCATCGGATTCAGATACTTCGAAGACTGCCGTATCTATCAGTCAACACTCACGTGTAGATTACATAACAAATTTTCAAGTCGTTATTCGATATTAGCTGCATAACGAGCATGAGTGTTCGTGCAAACACAAGAGCAGACTGTAATGAACTTTTCCTATTTTTGTTCAATCGCAATTTTAACAGAAAGAGAACTCAGATAAAGGAGTTGTAGTTAAGTGAGAGCTAGTCTTAAGGATTCTCGGTATCGTACTATCTCATTGGTTAATTACGGCTGTCGGTTGCGAACCCGTGATTTACGAGACCGGTCGCAGTGATATCAATTTTTTCTTCCGTATCCTATCGACCAATGAAGAGCATCTTTTATGCATCGTAAGTTTTTTCTAACTACGAACCACAAGCTATCGTGTCATCTCACTCACTCTCGCCAGTTTTATTGCACGAACAAGTTGGAAAGTAGTGTAAACTGTGGTATACCAGTAAAACAACTCACGATATGTACCCGGGACTCAGATTAATGATTTTTTTCACTTCATTCTTGTTCTGCAAGCGTTTACCTGTACATCGGAAAATATAATCGGAGATTTTGATTTATCTACACGGAAAGAAGAAAACAGCACTGGTTACTGTCCATAACAGCAATCAGTTGAAAAACAAATGAAAACACGCTTGGATGATAGAGGTTAGCACGATCACAGTGATGTGTACTGCAGTGAAATTGGTCAATGCTGCTTGGACATTAACGGTTACTGGGAGACGCAGTAATGAACGGCGTGAATTTGATTTTTCATTATTTTTCAGTGAATTACTGCGATTCACAGTAACCATTGCTGTTTTCTTTTTTCCGTGTAGGGGATGATGATAATTATGCGATTAGTATAGGAAAGAAATGAGCATAGACTTTTATGTAAAATACGGAATTATTCTATTCTTTTGAAAGATCAAATGTATTCAATCGAGGCTCTTCCAAGGTAGGCATGGGCGATTCGAAAAGCGTCAATTCTTTTTATGCAGTTTTGATCGAATTTCAATCGAAATTATATACAAATTCTTGGGCTTTCATTGATTTTTATGCAATTTCGATTGAAATTCGATATAAATTGTATAAAAAAGAATGGATTCTTTTCAGATCGTCCATCTCTATTCCTAGGTCCCACCTGGTACCTTTAAAGTATTTGCAAGGCATAACAAAGCCTCGTATCAACTTGGAAAACCTATACACTGGAAAAAATATGGGGAGTTCTCTTCCATTTTGAGGGACTATCCCGCTTCTTGGGTATTGAATCTTCCAGAACATCAAGGAAAACATCACCAAATTATGAGAAAAAAGTCTCCCTCATTTCGCCATTCTTCTTCCAAAGTATAGAATAATCTCAGCTAAATTACCTACTCAATAAAAACTGATGTGTTGAGTGAAGGATGTCACAACTTTATTTTCCAATAATTATTTGTGAGTTGGATCGAGCTGATTTCTTCAATAAAAAAAACAAAAGATCAACGGCTGTTCACATCTGCCAAGAAACATGTAAAAATATCGTTCCAAAGACAATTTCTAAATTACTATGCATGACATTTCAAATAGGTCACTACTCCAAAATGCTCGTTTCAAACATGCATTGATATTGACTGTACTGTGGCTCATTTTTTTCCCCATTTCAATTATACGCGAGCGTGTATCTTACATGACGCTTGCTTACTTACGTGCTTTACGTCCGTTAAGATGATCGCGCATTACCGTGGACCCCCGTTGCGTGGAATGGGTTCATTCAGGTGCCTTTGAAGCCTGCGCCAATAACTGGAACGAGGGAGAGAGAGAGAGAGAGAGAGAGAGAGGGGGAGAGAGTGAGTGGGAGAGACAGACAGAGAGACGGACAGACGGACGTAGAAAGAGACAGGGACAGAGAAAAACTTTCAAAGAATCAAAGGCCACTGTGTTCTTGCTTACTATTCACACACCAGGGTGCATAGACAGTGCATAATGAGGCTGGTCGACGAAATAAATGGGCGATTATGGCGTCGAATATGTCTACCATTATAGTGGATCTCCAGTACTGGCTTGATCGGACGGTTTCCATGTCGTCATGAATGTCGCGGATCGTCTCAAACACTCGAGTTTAATGATTTTCTCCGATTCAACATGATTTTTTGGGATCGATATTTGTCATACATTGATCGTGCGTTCCAAATAACTTGCCAGTTATCTTTGATATTTACTTAATTCATGAGAGATTTGATGAATTACATCAGCAGTGATGTGGGTATATGACACAACCATAGTATACCCAGAAAATGGTATTATTGGGACGGCTTCCTGTTTGAATCGAGTTACGCTAGGCTTATCAAATGCAGAATTTAAAAATTTGTCGGAAAGCAATTGACTCCCCATGTGTGTATGGACCAATGGCCCAATGATGGACCAAGCATGGCACAAGACCTGCCGAGACTTGTCTTGAACAATTTACCAAACTTGGCCCAGGCTTGGGAATGATAAGATCAGGACAAGCTTGGGCCAGTGGTTCTGCCAGGCCCGGTCCAATGCATTTATCAAGCATCAACCAATGCTTCTTTGATCACAGATATCGATGAAAAAAGTAATTGATTCATATTTTAGTTCATAACTTTCTCCCTCAGAATACCGTACATGAATTATGGTGAAACATGAATTATCGAAGAACGTTCTTCAAAATCAGTTGATCTCCGTGTATGATTACATTTAAAAGTATCCTATTACCATTAAGTGAAGTTCTATCCTTACTTAGATCAATAAAATCTATCTTGGTGTGTAAAACTAGTGTGTAAAACTAGAATTAATTATGGCAGAAAGATCGGGCCAGCCCTGGCCCAATGGTTATCCCCAAGTCTTTAGTCATTGTAAATTCAAAATTCAGTCAATATTTATAAACATTGTGCCACTCATGTGGGCAATACCGGCACAATTGTTCTCAACGAATGCTCGATTTTTACTCTTGTGCCAAGCTTGTACCAAATGTAGTGACCATTTCGAAAATATTAACGAATGTACCATGACTGACTATCCGTTGGGAACAACGGGACAATCATGGAACAATATTGGGCCAATTGTTCTTCACGGAGGTGTGTTTCTGACACATGTGCCAACCTTGGGACAAGCTTGGGTTTTTTTCAGTCTTAGCAATACCTGCATGGGTCGATCTCAGTGAATAAAATCCAAAAATATCAACGAAAAATCATTCCACGTTTTTTGGTATAGTTATTAAAATTTTTTCAAATTTTTCCATGTTTTTCTTGGGGTTAATTACTGTTTGCAATATCGAAGAGATTTTTAGACAATCGCATGTAGGGTAATTTTATGATTATTATTATTTTTGACAAATGTTCACACTTTCAATTTCCTTCACATTTTTATTGAATCAAAATTAAAACAATGTAAGTATTATATGAAAAGTTTAGGATCAAGATTCTCATGAATTAATACAATTCACACTGAATTAGTTATTACATATCTGACCATCCTATGGAATTTAGGAAAATATCTCATGCAAATAGTTGTGAGCCAATCGTCACGTGAGCACGATTCGCGGAATATTTAGTAATCGACCGATTAGTCGACCGTTATAACTCCTCGGACTGTAACACTGTGGCAGTACTCGACGCCAAACGTTTTTGCGCAATAAAATACAACACACGCAGTACAACGCGGTGCGTTACATTTATTGCGTGCAAAGCGCGTCGGCGTTTCGTAGACACATAGATACACCGCGGGCGGTGTGTATTGAAACGCCCCGCATCCAACAAATCGAGACCGATAATATGATTAGAATGATAATTAATCCGCAGTGTCGGAACTCTTTTGATTCGATTGATATCGTGTGGAAATTCAACCTACCATTGGAAGTACAATTCTCTCTTCAGAGAGAAATCTACAATCACATGATATTTATAATATTGTATCCGTTGACCTGTTAGAATAGTTTTTATAGATCGAGACCCATGAGAACAATTATAACTCATAGTTTGTAAATAATAATCACTTTTGGAACTTGAAATAAGAAATCACTGGAATCGAGTCTTGGGGGATAGGAATATGTCACTCAAGTATTCATGTTTGAATAGAAATGGTCTGATTGTTAACCATTCAACCGTGTGTGTGCGAGTTCATTCCCATTTGCCTATGTTGAATATACAATCTTCAGTGCATTGTGAGATATGATCTTAATTTTTTTTTATTGTTCGATTCAATGTGCTTTAATATACAAACTCGATAGTATTGATATCAGAATAGAGAACTGGTAAAGGATCAAGGAATTCGCTTTTCGATGATTTTCAATACATCTCAAAAGATTGAATTGTTGTTTACGATGATCATTTTTACACGATATATCCATAGCTAATATTATCAACCAAAAAGACTCCCAAGCGTGTATTGCCTATGATGACAATGGGCCCCAGGCTGGGTTCATCCTCCTTAACCCAGTATTGAGGAATGACGATAGGGCCCATGTTGGCTGAATCTTGGCCCTGTTGTGCTTTCCCATACAATTATGGTTCGTGAAAAATGGGAATAATGAATCTTATTGCGGGCACATTCGAACTTGGCCCCAATTTGGACCAGCGTTAGGCCATGATTGGGGTGAATTTATATCCCGAGCATGTGTGTACAATCCTCACCGTGTATGAATTTTGGTCCCACTTTGGTCTCGTCTTGGGCCCATATAGGCACGATGGGGCTCAACACTGGACCAAAGTGGGGCTGAAATGCATGCCCGCTGGGGTAGAATTCAAAGCGATTTTCCAATTTAAAAAAAATGGAAGGGGTAGTATTGATTGCCTAGTCTGGGTTCATGCTGGGCCCATGGTGTTATCAATCCTCGGGCAAAGCAATACAGCCAAGCTGGGAACGATGTTATCATCTCAGGATTGGCCCCATTTGTCTGCTCAGCTTGGCCCCATGTTGGGAAGCATGGGCACCCATCCTGGGCTTACATTGGGCCCGCCGTTAATACGCACTTGGGCTGCTTCTTTTGAGATTCACTTGATTCTTTCATGCTCATAATATATGACTTATTCTGATATTCAGGGTAAATAACATCGAACGATCGTAGAAATACTTCCCAAATTTGCTGCGAAATTGATTATTAATTGTTTTTGTTCTCGAGAATAGTAGAATATATCTTGCTCTCTTGTACAGAGAAAATTTTTTAGTAAGAATTAATATATTTATATCACAGCCGTGGGATATACTTTATTGTGGCGGAAAGAACCATGAGTATGCGACAGATTACTACAACTCTTCACTGTTAGAAAAATCTGTCTTAAATTTAATAATAATTATTATGAAGTTTCCTACATAATATTATTATTGAATTTAATACTGTATTGTATATTAAAAACTGAGTATTAAATTTAATAACAATGATTATAAAATTATATACATGGAATTTCTATGAAATCCAATGATGTATTACATATTAAAATTTATAATTCTGAATTATGAATTAACAGAAAAAAATCTTGAAGTTCTCAACAGAAATCATTGGGAATTTCCTTCATATTTTGGAATCCTCGAAACTCTTCCGAAGTGAGTACGTAATCGTGAATGTAGTCAAAGTCAATTGGAGCGCAAAGTTTTGGGGGCCTAACGGGGGATCGAACCTGCTTTCCTACCAAACTTAACCTACGACCTCACGCCTCAACCAGCTTGACTACATCACGATTGAAGAAATCGACTGTAAAATACGATGTAGTTTTAGATATTACATATGCTCTGACATCAACCACTGCAATATAAATAACGTATAAGAGAAATAGGTGGAATGATTGTATGAATAAATGAATGAGCAATTCAATGATTTATGAAATAATGAAATAGACATTGCATCCGGAGGAACGGCAAAATTGTTGGACGTAATTGACCCATGTCATAATATTTGGGTTTTCTAAGCAGGTTGTACCTTAAGATGAGGTTATGTGCAAATATGCGTACGGATTGAATAGAAAGCAATTGGGATTGTGAAGTCAGTTTATAGTGGAAAATTATAGGTTAGTAAAAATTGTAATTTTGAGATCCAATGAAATCATATTAGTGTCATAAACTTTAACTTGGTTTTATAATCTTTCGTTGAAATATTTTGAAAATTTGAAACATAATGTGACATATATTGTAATTTACTGTATGATAGAAATAGAAGTTAATCATTGATAAAGTGGTTCTGAGGAAAAAATTCAAGACCGATACATTTCTCATACCCATGAGTTATTGACCATTAGTGATAATCAAGAGGTTATGGATTCTATCACATGTATACACGTATATACTAATCAATGCTCCCAAAAACAAAGTGCGCAGTGAATTATGCGCATAGAAGCCATCTTTAACATTTTAACATGTATTATTGTTATTTTTCATTATAGATTATTAGAATTAGGAAGTTTGCATGGAATTTAATAATATATTTTGAATTTTCATAACCGGTTATTAATTTTCATGCATTTAATGTGAAAATTCATAAACATGTTGTGAATCACAGAATATTATTAATTTTAAGATGTACTTATAGAATTTCATAAGAATTTTCATATTAAATTTAAGAACTTTTCTCACAGTGTTCTTGAATTCAATATGCGGAGTGATAAGAAAATACAAAGTTATACTCCCTATCGTCATAATCGAGTATATCCCACGGGTACGATTCTGTGTCTAATAATTTTTAATATAAACTTTTCTCTGTGTGAAATATCAATGATATCAGGGAGGTCACCAAAATCTCCTGGAAAATACTTTCTCACGTGAGCGTTTATTGTGAATTGACTCATACAGTATACATTGTTGCAGCACATTCTTGTTCAATTTGGTCTAATCCAACGATACGGGTCTACTTCGATCTTCATCTGAGAAAATGTTTCAACGTGATGCGTCATCGTCAATCGATCTCATAGACCACACCTGAGCCCATGCGGGTTCGAATTTCATTCGGGCATTTAATTTTTCTCGACGAATTAAATGGTTCAATAAATTCTTCCTCCATGAATGAAATGGCCCGCAGGTAAAGATCAACTATGCAGGTGTCAGAATAAAGTCAAAATTCAAACAAGCTCAAATTTGTGGGGAGATTCGTTTATCACCGGATGAAGCATTTCACGTAATAACTAAGAAATGATATATATTTATATACCGATCATGTGTCATCAACATATGAACTTATTGGTGCAAAAGATTGTTGATAAGCGTCTAGAATTTTTAAATTTGAAGATTGATTTAGATTGTTGGTCCCACATTGGACTTTGACGACCCTCTTTTATGGTAGTTTGGCCAGCATTTAGCCATATGACTATCAACCAGGACACCTAGATAACATCGAAAGTCTTCTGGACGTTTTAGCAGCATAACCCATTGAACCATGCATGAAGATCCGAAAAACTCCAGAACTTGTCAATTACATCGACATCAATACGATTGGGCACAATTGTACATAATCTGAGGTTACAGCGTGGATAATAAAACGTTATCCACGCTATGGCGTCAGATTTGCGCAAAATTCAGGCAAATTTTATTCGTGAAGAAAGTCTAAATTTGATCCAGAAAGGTGATACAATATTGTCCAGTCTACAGCAATATCGTCAAAAAATATGGGTTGTCAATATTTGACCACATGTGGCTCATAATACTGGTTTCTTTCAAATGAAACGTCGGTTTGCAATAGTTCGTTCCGGATTTGATTGTATACAATCTGTTTTCCATAAATTCCAAAACTTGAATTGATCGTGAGAAAATTTTATTAAAACATTATTTATTCTGACATCGTTCAATATCCTGTAAATCAAAATTCAAGAATGCGGAAATCGAAACAAATGAAACATGAGAAGGTTTCAATCAACTTCTCAAATTGCGTTCAGAGGACTGTTTGGTTACGCTTCTACGCCGTTCTATACGCTTCACTTCTACCTGGGATTCAACAAACCACGGAAGAATCGCACTGTTAGAAAAATCAGTGCAAAACTTCACAACACGGATACGAAGTTTTTTACGTATCAGTATTACGAAATTTTGTATCATGTCAATCATGTGGCCATATCTGTTTATATCATTGTTATAAAATTTAGGATCAGTTTTGATACAAAATTTCATATCACAGCTTGTTACGAAATTTAATATCATTTGTGATACAAGATTTTGTATTATTTTCAACCGTGACCAGGCAAAAGTTGGTCATTCTATTGATCAGTTGAATTTTCGTCATCACTAGATTTTTTATCATTATCATTCAGTAATGGGCGGAATAATAACTAGATACCCACTGAGCATTTCCGTTAGAACCTCGTATTGATATTGCAACAATATTGATGCGATCTTGGAAGTACCTGTTTTTCAATTTACAAAGGCAATATTACAAAAGTAACTCCCAGAAATATCGTTGGAATATTACTTGACAATGTAACATCGCTGTAATTTACTTGTAATTGAATTCTGTGATATGACTGCTGGAATTCTCATGACCGGTACTTTCAAGATCGCATCAATATCGCTGCAATATTAATGCAAGGTTCTAACAGAAATGCCCAGTGGCTGTACTATTGGTTAATTGTTCCACATAGACTCATCAATTATGTTCTCGTTTTTTAAAGAAGTCACTGATCAACAGAATCCATTCATCTCAATTTGACCTTATTGAAGAGCGTTCTCCGTCGCCAACAGACCACGATTCGATTGGATCAATTTTGAGTTCATTTCAGATACACTTACATATAATAAACATTCAATGAACCTGCACATGTTCATAGCCTCATTTTAGGTTCGACCAACGTTCGTTGCACGTTTCCGTTTCGTTGGGGATTCTTTAATCGGGTAATTGATTGGAATCCAGGATTATTGGTTCATCTATGAAGAAAGAGTGTATTATCACATGTGGACATACCTGGGACATACGTGCAACGTTATCAGAACTACCTGAGACATTATTTGCACGTTCCCTGTGTTGTAATCGAACACGTCTTATGAACGTTCAAAAAACATCCTGGTCCTGTCCGGGAAGTGTTCTTAAAAGGATACTCTCAAAAGATATATCTTATGAACGTTCGAAACCCGCCCCCCCCTCCCCTCCCAGACAGCATCACGTTCCCTGGACGTGTTTAAAACGTTCTAAGAATGTTTTCAACACGTCCGGACGGTCTTAGAACGTTTTCGAAACCTCCGAGTGCTGTTAGGGCTCGGTGTTGTATGGGAAGTGCTCTCAAAAGGATACTCTCAAGAGGCAAGTGCTCTTAAAAGGATGCTTTCAAGATAATCACACATCTCTGGTGAAAGGGAACGATAGGGAACGATAAAAACAGTCAAAAACCGCATAGAAAATGATTTAGAGTTGTTTCTATCAGTTCTTATCTGCCTCTAAGCGGCTTTCAACTCTTCTGATCATTTTTTTTCGTTTCTTTTTCCCGCAGTAGGTAACTCAATCTTATCGCGTTTTTCTGTTAAATCATCCGAAATTGTGTTCAAACAAAGATCTGGAATTTTCAGGGGAATTTCAGCTATTTTAGATAGCACAAGAGTTCTGAAAGAGATCTTTATGCATACATCGCATTCATTATGAGCTCTTTTAGAACTCTTATGCTATCTGGGTATGATTAAAAATTTATCGGAACTGAATCCAGTAAGTAATTAAATTGATCTTCACTCAATCTTATTCATGGAAAGATGTTTGGTCAGATATTGATCATGGTATTATTTCCACATGCTGGGTCCAGATTTGAGTTACAAAAGTGACACGAAAATACTCAAATCCTGATCCATTGGTCTCCAGCTGGTAGTTCAAATACTGGTCAAACGTATTTCTACTTGGTTCAATGGGAAGTTCTGCGCGTTTTTGGTCTTCGGGGAGTAGGTTTTGATATGTTCAGAGAACCTTCATTTTTAGTGCACCCGAATATGCTCCCGGTACGTTTTTTTCATCTGACACGGAACGTTCTTATTATGTTTCCGAAACGTACTTTCATGGAAACTAACATTGATACCTTTGTGAACACGTCCCCAAAACTTCGCGTGGTGAAGATGAATAGAACATTACGTAACATGTGTATGTCCTTGGGAGGTTTTTAAAACGTCCTGGGATCTCATTGGAACGTTTTCTGTGTGAGAAAGTACGTTTTGTGAATGTTTAGAAAATCTCCCGATGCTATCCGGGCATGTGCTCTCATTGAACCATCTGATGGACTTTGGTGACTGATCAACCATCAATGTTGAAGCCATGGATTCATGGTGGATTCAATTTTTGCTATTTTCTCTTAACTCACACAGCACCGCAGTCCCAAAAGAATTCGTAAATAACACAATCAGTTCCATAAGAATTCTTCATGAATTCTGCTGACACTGTGATACTGTGTGGGAATACTCGAACTTAGAGGGACTGAAATACTTTCTACTTTCAGATGCACATTGCAGGGGTTCCACGTTTGGTTGCAATCATTCACTATACTGAGAAGAAAGCAACATTGTCACAAAACCATCCTTGCATGGTCAAGGAATCTAGTTATGCCAGCCAAGAAAATAAAATCACGTAAATCTGATTCTAGTAATTAAATGAAATAGTTAATTCCAAAATCCACTGCGTTGTCTGGTTGGAGAAAACCAGATTTTTTTCTGAATGTACAGCAACGGTCTTAGCTTCATGATGCATTTTTGGCCCCCTCCAAACCATCCTTTGTCACTGGTAAATCTCAAAAGTCACAACGTTATGCACTGATACGGATAAGAATAGTTTCCAGTTAATGAGTAATATATAACTCAATGGAACATCAATCCTTCTAGAACCGTGATTTGGAAAACGCATGGAAAACTGAGAATGGAATAGAAAAATTATTATGAAGAAAATTTTGGAATGTCATTATTCGAGAAGATAGCACAAAAATTATCAATCTCAGGAACATAATTTGGTAACTATATTCTGGCATTCTCATTGCACGTGCCACTTAGTTCAATCGTCTAGAAATCCTCCATGACGCATATCCGGTGATGAATCAATGACGACGACGAGTATCATCCATCAGCACATGGATCAAAGACTTGAGGAGCGAGAGTCATATAAGGGGGAGGTAGCGAATCCAAGTTAGCCACTCGTATCAATTGCAAGCTTGATGTTTCACATTTGAGTTTCATTATTTCAGTCTCGCTGATACCCCATTTTGTTTTATCGATAAACGAAGTGGAATACACATTCACGCATCATATGACCCTTGATAAAATGAACGACAATTCACTTTACACTCCAGAGTTATACGTGTATGCATCATGTTAGAAATTTCTATCCCGAAATCGTAAATTGTTCATCTAAAGCGAACGAATAATATAATTGTAAAGGCTTGACTTTTGCATAAAAATGGATGAAATCTTTGGACGGATTGTAATGAGCATTAACAACCATGGAAAATGATATGAAGATAAAAGAGATTGTAAATCTTAAAGTATCCACTGAGATTTAGTAATTTCCAAAAATCTGGAAAACTCCTTTAATCAACGTGTCTTGATCTATTAACTTTTGGAGAACTGAATTTCAAATGCTCAAGCAGGGATGCTCTTTTTGATTCACCGACACGATCTGGCGTGGAGGTGGTGAAATCGTGTTATTTTCCCGCGCGGCACAATCATGGATAAAGTGCGGACTAATTTATATTTGTCACGCCCACGTTACGTTTGTTACACTGACGCGGTGCACGGGAAAGCGACGCAGCCGTACATTACCTGCACCAGATCCGTTCAACGAACAAAAATAAACTGTTCCACTGAAGTTTTCGAAACATCTTATTTCTATTTTGTTCTAATATAGGGTGGACGACCCAGTAGATGAACGACTCATGAAAGAAATAACTATGGAAAATTTCTGCTACCTTAAAATAATTTGTTTTCACAATAGAAATAGCTTCTCAAGCTACTTCTTATTTATACTAGATACTTCTTTAATGAATCGTTCATCTACTGTGTAGTCCACCCTACACGTACTCCTAATGGACACTGATCTACTCTTTATCAAAGTACAAATCACATAAAAAAGAAACACTAAGAATAGTATTTATTTTCTCCCCCAACAAAACTTCATTATTAAGAGGTCATCTTCATAAGACAATGTAATTTCATTTCTTGTACAATTATCTGCTTTTGATTTACAAGGAGTATCAAGAGCTGTTATTCATATTGTTTATCTCATTGTTATATCTATTGCTCGTGGAGTATAATACATCTTCGCTCGGTAACCACATGTACGTGATAGCACGTGGCTGGATATTGATATAATTCAATTTTCCGAGCGTGGGTAACAAGAGTTGTATCAGAAACACTGGCAAGTGGACGATAGATGCGCATAAATGGAGTTCTCCCATGCATCAGATAATTTACGAACGCTGTGTTCGACTTTATCCGAATGAAACGTGTCACCGAAAGAAGAAGAAGACCAGAATAAAAGAAGGGCCGAAAAATCACGGAAATTCAACATTGATCTAAATCTATGTATGGTGCGTACATTCGTTATTGTAGACGAAAAGATGCACCCTCGCCACGTGTATAACGGAGCTGGTGCGTAACATCCGGCTTTTTCTTTTCCTCCTCCATTCGGCATGGAGCTGTGAATGCAGGGTGGATCTTACGGTGATCTCAGTCTCTTCCCGTGCAAATGTTCCTGTTAGCTGTTCGGTGGAAGAGTTTTTGAATTTCTTCAAGAGAAAAACCATACAAATAATTCGATCGCTTTCCTTCCAAATTTTCATCATTTCACACTTTTGGTGATATCTCTTATTTTAGTATTTGAAATCACCAATTTTCAACAGTGAAGAATTCAAGGAATCAGAGAAATTAAAAAAAACTCAAGGAAATAGTTCTGGTATTGAAAAATCATATCTGTTCACGGGAAACCCAAGGTAAAATTACAGATTTCCCTAAAAAACCGGAGAAGATATTCGGGCTACACGGAAAAAATTAGTGACCCAAATTTTCGTTGACTAGTATGTCATTTTTGGTTGGAGCACGAATTCGAGAAGAATCCGTACACTGGATTTTGATGATTCGTTGTCTTTGTCGATTGTTTGAACAATGAAATTCACTCTCCATTTTGATCGTCGAAATAATAGAAAGAGTCAACGAATTATTGAGATCCAGTGTAATTGTGTATGAACGCGGCGCCGGCTTTTGAGTTCTTAAATCATGATAAATAATCAACTATTCTCAATATTCTCAAACTTATTGGGAATAATGTTAAGAATAATATCATCCTCGATATTATTGAGGACAATTGATTATTGCTTTCAATATTATTCAGAATAATATCAAAGATAAGATTAGTCCCAATATGACGGAGGGTTAATATTTTCATATGATGAAACACTCAAGTCATACACGGAAGGAAAGATTGTTTGAAATAACTACTCAACCCAAGTGTGTATTAACGGCGGGCCCAATTGACGCCCAGGGTGTGTGCCCATGCTGCCCAACGTGAGGCCAAGCTGGGCAGACGAATGGGGCCAACCCTGAGATGATAACATCGTTCCCAGCTTGGCTGTATTGCTTTGCCCGAGGATTGATAACACCATTGGCTCGGCATAAACCCAGACTAGGCAATCAATGCCCCTTCCTTTTTTTTTAAATTGAAAAATTGCTTCGAATTCTACCCTAGCGGGCACGAATTTTAGCCCCACTTTGGCCCAGTCCTGAGCCTAGTGTTGAGCCCCATCGTGCCTATATGGGCCCAAGACTGGACCAAAATTCATACACGCTGTGGATTGTACACACATGCTCGGGATATAAATTCAACCCAATCTTGGCCTAACACTGGTCCAAATTGGGGCCAAGTTCAAATGTGCCCGCACTAAGATTCATTATTTTCATTTTTCACCAACCATAATTGTATGGGAGGGCACAACAGGGCCAAGATTCAGCCAACATGGGCCCCATCGTCATTCCCCAATACTGGGTTAACGAGGATGGACCCAGCCTGGGGCCCATGGTCATTATAGGCAATACACGCTTGGGAACTTGTAAGCGCATATAGATCCATTCTTTTCCGTTAGAATAACAATTTTTTTCGTTGACTCACCTCATTTTTTGGATAAATTATTTGAAATTGGTCAAATCAATGGATAAATTTGTTAATCTAATGAAAAAAGGGTCCATATGCGCTTATAAGTTAAGTAGTTATTCCAATTAATCTTCTCTTCTTCCCGGGTAGAATGCCATATGATTCATGACTTGACAACTAATTGTACAACGCACATATTCATGTTTCATATTGTATCGTTTCCCTGGTAAAATAAATGTCTCTAAACATCTCTGAATATCACTGAAAAACTCTGAATTCCACTGAGGAACTCTTAAAAACCCTGAATTTGTGTGAAAAGCACTGAAACTCTTGAAAAAACTACACGGAAAAAATTGGTGATCCAAATTTTCGTTGACTAGTATGTCACTTTTGGACGAGGCACCAATCCGAGAAGAATTCATATACTGGATTTTAATAATTCGTTGACTTTGTCCATGATTTTACCGATGGAATTCACTTTTCATTTTGATTGTCGAAATAAAGGAAAGAGTTAACGAATTATTAAAATCCGGTGTACGAATTCTTCTGGAATTTGTGCTCCGTCCCAAAGTGACATACTAGTCAACGAAAATTTGGATCACTAATTTTTTCCGTGTATGAACTTCTCTGAAATCGTCTGGAAAAATCTTCACTCAAAATTTCTCAACTCTTCAGGGATTGTCAGAGAAATTTTCCCACGGGACCAATTTTTATACACCACCAAAAAATGGTAATTTCATCAATATTTTGTTTTTACTAAAGAAAGTAATTACCCAACACTGATAGAAAGGCTTTATTGATTCAGACAGGATTTCATCAATTGTTAAAGAGTAGAAATAACGTGAAAGTTTTTCTAAAATTTTTCCAATTTATCAATAAAACATTCCAGTTTATAACAAATTTTTTATCAATTTTCTTCAAAATCACGGACCTTCAGGCCGATTTTTGAAACCATTTTTCAAGTTTTCGTAGAAAATTCTTATCTGAACCAAAAGAAAACAAAATATTTTCTCAAAATTGGCATTATTTTCCTCGACATGAACCTCAATTCAGTTAAAATTATGCATTCTTTAGACTAAGTGACAGAAAGTTGAAAAAATAACCATTCTCTAACTTCTTTTTTGCAATAAAATATTTCATAAATATCATTAGATAAAATTTTATGTTTTTTCCTCTGAGTGTAGTGTGAGCGGATTTTGGTAAATTCACCAAAACTTTGTTCACAGTGTATTAAATTATGTATTGTAACTTCTCAATGAATTTTCTCGCACTGTCATTGAATTTTTAATAATTGTTTTCCCACGGATGAAAGTTGAACGAATGTATTACGTAAACGAATATTGATTTCACTATTGCGCTCCTGTCAGATAAAGTTCGCACGCAAAATCACGACTCTTAATTTTTCATCTTAACACAGTTGGTGGATCCGTCACAATTATAAAATGCAATGCACCCCTTGTTTAAGTGCATCAAAGACTTGTGCGGCACACGACTCCCTACTATATCGTCGATCCATGTACAACGGTGTGTGTAAACTTACCCATGGGAACTAGTAATGAGATGGTGGTCACGCTTTCCCACCCAGTTAGAGGTGGGTAGAAACGAACGTGTGTGTACGTCTTTGTGTGAATTTTTCAAGTGAATGATGCTCATGCAGCAACGCTGGTGGGACACTCGATACACAAAGTGATGGGGTTTCTTTAGTGCCCTCTTTATTATACTTCTTTGGGGATGATATGGGCCCACAGAACCCCCGCAGCTTTTGTCAACAGTGGCAATATGCTATCGTTCTATATTACGAGCCATGACAACGTGCATGATGAGAGTGGACCTGTGGGAACTAAAATGAATTTTCTGATGTTCATAATATGTAGTTTTTTCCCTTTACAATAAGAGTGATAACTTGACATCGAACAGATAGTCACGTGCCTCGATTTGGATGAAATATTCTCAAGTTGTGTGAAAATTGAATCCTCTGAATTACAAGTGTACGTGTACGAACTTAAGTTTCATCACTGAATGAGATATTTTTTATTCTTACGATTATTTAGAATTTCTTCGCTCGCAACAACAAACTTTTTCTTCTAAACAGAATAATTTCACTTATATATAGCGTTTTATTTTATCAGAGGCAGAAGTTTTTGGTTTAGCCTCAAGAATCCATCCCTGGAAAGATCTTTGTGAATTCTGCAAGAGAGCGTTTGAAAGTATCTTCGAATTGTTATGTTTTTTCGTTTGTTTTCTTTATGACGATCGCGGTTGAAGTTTATATCAATGTTTTCGGTAAATGATGCAATAATCTGATCTGAGCGCAACGCCTTCCCGTTCAATCCTCATGATTTTTTTAATTTGTTGCACTACTGGATATCATGAGATGTATTTCTTTGATTCGAATTATTACAAAGATTGTATCTATCATGTTGTTGGATTTATTACATGCCTGGAACCTAATTGTGAATTATCCTGTTAACATCCAGGATAACGATGAACTACTTGCTCTACTTGAACATACATCATATCAAGAGAACAGGTAGAGGGTATCCATAATTAACAAGTAGCGCATGGTGGTCAGTAGCAATTACAGTCCCTCGTATTTTTTGATAAATCACTCCCATTTGTATGCTCCGGCGTTATTTATATTAAATGAAGAAAAATCATTACCCATCATATAATAATAACAATGGAAGCATGTAATTCCTTTTCCGATATTTTGGACAATAAAGTGATAACACATCAAAATAGGAAAACAATTGGAAAAGAAAGCAATAAAGGCAATAATAAAGTGTTTGAGAAGTTCAATAATTTCCTCTCAGTGATGAGAATTGCATCTCAAATCGTTACGGTATGCAATTTTTATTTAAGGACTGGTATAAATTATTGGAAGCACCTGTAGCGTGCTTCGTGTAATAGACGAAACTCATCGGTGATCACTCGTATAGCTTTAGGCACAAGACGGATTATCAATTCTTTCATTTTTTCCTCGTACTGAAAATAAATCATTCGTCTCTCCGTTTGGTCACAAGTACACTTGTACTTTACGGAATGTTGTATGTATGTATTCAGTAAGAGCGGAAAGCCCGTAAGCGATGACGTGTAGTTACATACGAAAATGAAACACTACATAACATCAAGTAAAGCCTGCTTTGTAACATATAAAACAAGAATACATTTTATCTTCCTTCTTCTTCTACTCGATACGTCTTTGGCGCCTTTTCCTTACGGAAGTAAGAGAAGGGAAAGAATTGAAGGAAGAAAAAGGGTTGCTTGCCTGAACTCAAAGATACGCACTAAATAATTAGAATGCCCTGCGGTGTCTTTATTATGACTTCTCGAAAGGCCTTTCTGCCACAACAAAATTCAATGAGTATAAATTAATTCAGCTCGTTAGTGCCCGGTATTGCTGCGTGTTTGTTTGGCTTAATACTGATTCAATACGTACACCTTCACCACCATCAATATTATCAGGATTGTTATATATATTCCTATAGAGTGATTAAGAATATTCTTATGAAATTTTAACGGTTTGTGATTTATTTTGAAAACATTTTAAAAAATCTTTGAGATGCCGATAATTACTGTACAGGAGAATTTTAATTAGCCTCCAGCTTCCTATTTTGATAGTTTGGATAAAGAGGTGGCAGGAATTTTGTTCAGATGAATTGCATTTGATCTTGATAGGGTCTTCGTGGAAATAATTGCATTTTTCACAGAATTTTCGTGTTTTTGTAGTTTATGAAATATTTAGAATTGAAATTGGATTCCCTCCCTTTACAAATGGGAACTGCGCGCTTGCATACACACATGAAACATCAAACTCCCCCTCCATTTTTCAATTCCTTTTGGTTCTACGTTACCCACTTGGAACCTACAAATCCACATACATTCACATAAGTAAAATTATAAAAATTAAATATTTTTTAATCATTTTATTTACACTAATTAATATTTATAATTCACTGATTTGTTTTTGTGAAATTGAATTTCCAATCCAATTTTTTTGCAAAATTTTCTAATACAAAAAGTTCATAGAAATAAAATCTGTTTTTTAACCATCATAATACTATTTTCCTTATAGAATACTATTTTTTAATTTCTTTCAATCTTTACTAATTTTTGATTATATTATACTTGGAGAATTGAGAATATTATCTCTTTAATTATAAAACTTCAATTAAAACAAATTATTGATTCAATGTTTAATAGAATTCTAAACACACTCTCCAGTATTTGTACTTTTGTACGATTAATTTTATTCATTTTAGATGGAATCGATTAGCAATGTATGAATACTTGAGAATATACACAAACTGAGGAATTAAATAATGTTATTTTTAAATCCATTCTCAAGAAATTTTTGTTCAATTGTTATCCATAAATCAAATTCATTGTGATTCAATGTGATCCTATTTACAATCTATACTTTGATCTCAACCCAATTCAACCAAAAAATTTGTTTTAATAAATTGAAAGAAATTCACTTTGTAAATGACAATACAAAAAATTACAAAACAAACTCAACCTATCATTATAGACCTTCAATTAATTATTCATCAGATTCCTCTAATGAATCAAAATCCAAAAATGTCAATTTTGATAATATCTATATTTGATAATGATTCCAAACAATTTCAATAAGATACTAGGTCATCTAATCCTATTTGATATTTGAATTTTTTTGAATGAAAAGAATCATTGAAATTTCTCGATTCAAAATCATTCCGCTGAATTCGATTTCTTTGAATTTTCTTAATTTAACAAAAAATTTATTATACCATTGGAAAACAGCCATTAATTCATTTATTCCATACAAACGCAATTGATGACATGATTTTTATTGAAAATATTAAATGTACCAAAACTGAATTTCTTCAATAACTCATATTATGAATGTCATATCAATGTTTTGTTAAAAAACAAAATCCGCAAGAAATTATTTATTTAAACAGAATTATAATTCATCGACCCAATCAAAAGTGAATTACTTGAAATTGATGGATTCAAATGAAATTTTTTCAATGTAAATAAAATATTTTGATCTTTAACTAAACCTTTGCGAAAAATATTTTAATTTAAAACATTAATTCTGGGAATTGAATTGGAATTATCAATATATTTTTTCAACTGAATCTATTAATTGAATTCCGCAGCCACGATAGTTCATGTTTAAGTGAATGATTATGAATTTCGAAAATTGATTATTAGAATTCAACAATTTATCATATGATTCAATGCATTCATCATTAGAATTGAGAAATTCTCGCTTGAAAACAAATATAATTTCTTCAAACCTATGACATTGTATTGACGGAATATCATTATCAGTGTTATAACATGCGATTAAATTTGAGTTGAATTTTTCTAACCATGCGATTCCCTTGAATACACGTAAACTAGGGAATACATTTACAATTTAACTCTAAAAATATTGAAACATGACTTTTACAGATCACTGTTCGAAAGATTCTTAAGTCTACTACATAATTTTTTACACGGAGGAAAATGCAGATCGAAGATACAGGTGATGATAATTTTCGACTTTATTATTAGTGATGAAATTTCAAAATGCTCCACTGAAATGTCACAATTATTATCCTTTATATTTCACAAACATGTTATCAACCCATTGGGGCCTGAATGGACATTTTGCAACACCAAAGTTCAGAGATTCACTGTACAATGAATTTGATTTAAAAAAATTTTTGAACTGCTGCACCCTATGTTTTGAAGGTCGCTCTTTCGAATGATGATGTTCAGAAGCACCTGAAATTAGTTCTTTTTATGTAAAAATTGCGAATTGAAAAAAAACACTGTTTCTTTGAAAAAAAATTTTTCAAAATAATTTTTTTGTTGGCTTTTGCATTTTTCTACCTAGTTAATACCGATGAATATCGTGTCCATAGATCCTAAACTGAAAGTTATTGGCTTAAGATTAATAAAAAAAAATGTTTATTCATACAAGAAGGCGTCCGAAACCATAAATTTTACTTTTAATCTTCAGCAATTGTTTTCTCGATTTTTATGGACTTTAGAGAAAATTTCCTAGGAATAAAAACGTCTCAAAATTGGTCAAAACATACCCTCAAATGTTCTCAGAACCATAGAAGAAAATTTTTGATTTTCCGGAAAATGGAAGAATTGAAATTTTTGAAAAATTGTTTGAAAAATCTGAAAAAATTTGACAGTATTGTTGGACTGATTCTAACGGGATACTAGCGATGGTACCAAACCTCTCTTTCTATCGTATGGGCGTGTCCTTCTCTATCCAACGTGCTCTGTTGGTAACCCGAGAAAAAATGATTTAGATCTAAGTGGATTTAATTAGATCTCGTTAGATCTAAAAAATGGAAAATGTAGATCTATTTAGATCTAGACAGATCTGGTTAGATCTACATAGATCTAAATCACAAAAAATTTCATATTAATTAATCGAAATTTGCGTGCATCTACTGCCCATTTTCTTTACTTTTAGATGGTTTTTAAGAACTACATATTTTCGAAAAAAATCAATTAGATCTCCGTAGATCTAAATAGATCTAAATCGGCCCACAGAGCATGAATTTTTCCATTTTTTAGATCTAAGGAGATCTAATCCATTAGATCTAATTAGATCTAAATCATTTTTTCTCGGGAAGCGCTAGTAACCCCGTAAGACTTTTCCGTTCCTACAAAATTTTCCCGCAAGTCCATAGTTATTAGGGAAAAAATTGCTGCAGTTTTTCTGAGGTCACCGGTCACAAATTCAACATTTTCATTGTGTCATTATTAGTATGTAGGAAACATCAAAACATTTTTTCCTAATAAATCTGTGATTTCATTGATTCATTTCAAATTCTGTTTTAATTGAAATGCAATCGAATTAAACATTTATCACATAGAAATATTTATTATGTATGGATATTTCACATTGTTTACATCAATATAACACGTTACTTTGATAACGCACTGTATCATTTTAGTAGCTTCCCATCATAGGTTCAATCAATTTATTGGAATTAACGGAGTTACATCCAATTCTTCAGAATATATTTCCCATCATAGTGATTCTTGGGTGGTTATTACTCTTCTACGCTTGTAAATGAGAATATTTTTCAATACTCCTACAAGGAGAAAAATAATGTTTCAAATATTACTACATTTTGTACTAAAGTAGCAGGATAAGTGAAATAGTATAATTTTTTACAACACGGTGTAGTAAAAATTCATGCGTGATGATTTGAAGAATCTTTTAATTCGGAGCCACTCTACATTATTGAGCATTAATTTTTACTACGCTGTGTTTTGAAAAATTATACTATTTCACTTATCCTACTACTTAAGTACAAAATGTAGTAATATTTGAAACATTATTTTTCTCCGTGTAAGAGCTTAATAATTGGAGACCTCAGAAACACCTCAGCAATTTTTTTCCCAATAACTATGGACTTGCGGGAAAATTTTGTAGGACCAAAAAAGTCTGAAAATCAGTCCAACAATACCGTCAAATTTTTTCAGGTTTTTTAAACAATTTTTCTAAAATTTCAATTCTTCCATTTTCCGGAAAATCAAAAATTTTCTTTTACGGTTCTGAGAAAATTTGAGAGTATTTTTTGACCAATTTCAAGAGGTTTTTGTTCTTGGGAATTTTTTCCTAAAGTCCATAAAAATCGAGGAAACAATTGCTGAAGATTAAAAGTAAAATTTATTGTTTCGGACGCCTTCTTGTATGAATAAACATTTTTTTTATTACTCTTAAGCCAATAACTTTCAGTTTAGGATCTATGGACAACAAAAAAATCATCTTGAAAAATTCTTTTTTAAAAAAACAGTGTTTTTTTCAATTTGCAATTTTCACATGAAAAAAAACTTATTCTAGGCCCTTCTGAACATCACCATTCGAAAGAGCAACCTTCAAAACATGGGGTGCAGTGGTTCAAAAATTTTTTCCGATCAAATTCATTGTACAGTGAATCTCTGAATTTTGGTGTCGAAAAATGTCCGTTCGGGCGCTAATGGGTTAAAATTAAGAAGATTCTGAACATTCACAAGGAAATTCTAAAAATTAAAACTTATATGATTGAATCCAATATTTTATCATAAAATTTTATGAAATATTTATGTAAAAGAATTTTTTAATGTCTTGATGAAGTTGAAGGCAGATGTTTGCTATTTTTGATGAGGATTAATTGGTTTGCAAATAATTTTCCCAAAGAATATTTTGAACTGAGATTATTTTGTAGGAGAATTAGTATTCATCATTTAGACACCTGTATGTCCGCTTTGAAAATCATGATAAAATTTGATTCCCATTGATTCAACTCCTATATCATCAAGTATAGAAATTTTTTCATCTTACGCACGCTTCATGCATACATATATTCTAATGGATTATTATTCACGATTGTATTGATGTGCTGATAATACAATTATACTGACTTTACAGTCGACGTTTATTTGTGCTGATGATTGATCGAACTCGTATTGTCATCAATCTTTTTCACCTCTCGACGATGAACTCAACTCGAAACAACAGACGAGTAATAAAAAGGAAAAAGGAAAAAATCCAAAGGAACAATTTGGGTCATTTTTCATATCGTTATGTTTCATGTCGGACATTTATTCTCAAACAATTTATGGCAACGATCTCTACAGCGAGTCACTTTACAGCGTGTCGTAAATAATTCGAAGAGAAAATCACAAATTTCTTTCACTTAACACACATGCGCTTATTACATGTGCACGTACAGACAACTCAAGGGTGTATTCACGCACACGTAATACATGTGTAATTATTATACCTTGATTATTGATACGAAAAAATATGAGTTCTATCTGTTGTGATAGTTGATCATACAGGTGTTAAGAGTAACCTGCTATCTTGTTAAATTACTGCTGTAACGGGTACATGCAATTAGTAAACTCAATGAATGATTCAATGATTTCGCTTGAATCATTAAGAATAACGGATACTCCATTTCACAAATACAATTGCATTGGAATCATTCATTGTCTGATGCATTTTAAAAGACCAACGTTCTTGCTTGATATTACATAAATTGCAAATGTAATTACAAAATCCGCCCGTTCAACTGCAAACGCATGAGAAAATGTTAATGATTAATATGATTGGTACGATGTGTTTTGCTCATTCTGAGAATGAGAGTTGACATTGAATTGAGCTGGAATTTGCGAAAATTTTTTGTGACTCATACTTTTTGTGCGAAGCTCAAAAAACGTGGGTTATATTTCGAATTAAAAAATTATCTATTCACCATCAATTTTCAAAATGTTTTCGTATTTGGCGAAGGCTTGAAAATCAGATCCCGTGAGATTTATCTCGATGTACCGAAAAAAGAACAAGTTGGGATCGGATTGATTATTTAAGACCAACATCCAACTTATCGACAAACATTTTTGGTACACGCAGAAAAAGATATTTTAAAAATTCCCATAATTTATTGAGGATTAGCGCCAGTCTGTGATGAATGAAATTATTTACCTGAATATAGCTTCAAAAGTACCATAATTTCTTGTAGAAATACATCTAATTATGGGACTTTTTAAAAGTAAATTCAAGTGGAAAACTTTATCTGTCAGAGACTGGCACTGATCCTCAATAAATTATGGGACTTTTCAACACATCTGTTTTCTGCGTGTACTCATGGAATTCTAATTTTTTATTCCAAACTTGATGTCAAGGTTTGGATCATATTTCCTGGTGCCTTCGAGCGGTCTATTCGTTGGGACTTATATTCTTATTTATGATAAACAAAGAACCAACTCGAAGTATAAATAAACAACCTTGTAACAACAACGGGAAATTCGACATCGTTTTTTGTCTTGAAAAATTTTTATTTTTGATCCGTTTATGACTTATAAGGGCTCATTTTGTTCCTTGTGAGATTTAAAAAACCTTTACCATGAGAATCTTTTAATATGAGTCATCATCACACTGTCACACGCTTTTGTTTATCAATAGTAAAATACATTCCTATAAACAAAACCGTGTGACAGGGTCATGATGACTCATATAAAAAAATCCCCATGGTAAAGGTTTTTTAAATCTCACAAGGAACAAAATGAGCCCTTATAAGTCATAAACGGATCAAAAATGAAAATTTTTCAAGACAAAAAACGATGTCAAATTTCCCGTTGTTGTTACAAGGTTGTTTATTTATACTCCGAGTTGGTTCTTTTTTTGTCATAAATAAGAATATAAGTCCCAACGAATATGATTATCGAATCCCTTCGACCTTGGTGCTCTGCTTGACAATAATTTTTCTAATTTGATCCTGAATTCTCCCGGAGAACTACCTTAAGGCCAATAAGCCCTCAACAAGGCCGTCAGTCTCTGAGTTTTCCAACTCCTATCATTGGACTATCTATCTTCAATTCAACAGCTATACGTGATGCGATGATCCATGAGAAAAAAGCAGGAGACTGGCAACGCTGGTCCTCTATTTTAAAACATTTTTATACAATGATGTGCCCTCATCTCCTCTTTCCTTCCCTTCACAGATATCTCAGACCTTTCACTTCTCAGTGTGAGAACAATTTGTTGGATTAACTGGTCCAAATGTTTGTGGAATTTTGCGTTCTGAATTTGAATCCAAATGGTTAGTCTTTTGTCCCTTTGCATCAGGTAACTTGAAGTTGATAAATTTGGGCAGGTTACTTCTCGAGCTTGTATTATATTCATGCAAAATTTCCTGTAAATTACAACAGCAAGTGGCTTGAAAATTGAGCGATCAAATTCGTATGAAATGATGGTACGCTACCGGAGTTCATTCAAGTTTTATTTTATTCAATAATTTATCTTTATGCGAAACATGAATTGGAAACTTTTTCTTCCTCCACCCTCTTCGATCCGATTTCCCCTCGTTCCTCGTTTGTCCTGTCACGTGCTTTACAGAGTCAACTGTCATTCACCACGTACACTAACGTCACGTGTCCATTGTAATGACTCGTGGCACACACGAGGCGCTACACACAGCCTTTCAAGAACTATTGTCTGCAAATCAGGGTGTATCGTCCGTCGTGGGGCGAACGAAAGTTTCTCTTCGTCGATTGTCTTTCGATTTATATCGTCTTCATCGTCTATCACGTATGGATGTACCAAGCAGCTATGGTAGATTAGAGGGACGATCTCGTTAGTTGCAGGTTTGCTATACAGCTCGTCTATTCATTATGTAAAGGAGAGTAAAATGAGATGAGGCTGCAGTTCAGTGGCGTAGCGGACTTGGCTTCAAATGGAGGTGTAAGTATAAATACAAGATTTTCGAATGTCTTCATCCCTTTAGTTAGAGACTTCGTCGTAAGAAAAATGTGCGATGTCATGTAACTGACGTAAAAATCAGGTCACATCAAAGCATTGAATAGCTTTGATGAGTACGAAAGTAGTGATAGGAAAATCATTGAAGTAGAGTTGAAGATGAAATTATTGAACCCATTTCTCGTCCCACATAGGACACAATGTCTCAATATTACAAATGTCTCGGTTATGTCGTAGCAATATCTTGAGACATCGAGTGATGTGTGGGGTAATATGCAGAAAAGAAAAACATGCTGAATGTAATGCACCGTTGCATCAGGGATCGATGTAGCAAACCACGCATGGTCCATACATGACTAGCCCATGCATACACCGAGAAGAATAAGTGGTCAGTATTTGGACGATTTCAAAATATAGTTCGAGCTACCGCAATTTTAGTTGATATCACAGCAGGGAATGTGAGATTGATATCAGCTGCAGTATATTTCACATTCGCTGTTATAAAATCAACTTAGATTGCGGACTCAGGGCATAATATAAGGGTCACTTCTTACCAAAAAGTTAGTTCTAAAACGTACAAACGGTTAGTTCTTGAAAAATTACCCAATTTTCAGTTAAATGTTTTCCTTTTTACTTTTATTTTTTCAAATCGAGTATCCAATACTGCCCTGGTACAAAATAAGCCTTTCACCTCATATCGAGGAATATCATTAATTCAGTAGTGATATTCATTCTAAAAAAATAAATCTTGATGCCAAAAATAAAATCAACAAAGCATCAAATAATTCAAGAAATACTTGTCACACAAATTTCTCACTTCATATTGGAAGGGTTTTCTCTCGAAGTAGAAAGACTATTTCTTTTTTTTCAGCTGATGTTCTCACAGCATAGTTCATAAAAAAGGAATCTTGATTAAATAAAACGTAATGAGATAGATATATCATTTATTGAATGCATAAATAGATATTAGGTTTATTAATTATCATATACCGTTTTATTAATTCATAAAGACGATACAGTACTTTTTTTTTTAGAAATTGAGTGTCCATCGTTTCGGTTAGTTCTTAAATTTCCTTACATTGTGCCCTGATTGTGGTAGCTTGAACTATTTGTTAAAATCGTCCGAGTATAGACTTCGCAAGATGTAAATTTCTCCAATTTCTTTTTTCTCAGTAGATGCTTGTAGGTCACTAAACAGTTTGTTACGCGAGCGGTGCTTTTTTCTTCGTAATAAATTCAACTCATTCTCAAGGATATGTTTCAAATGAAAAATGATGAATTATGTTAATTCAAATTGAGGACTGAATTTACTTCGAGGGGGGAATTTTGGAAGAATTTTTTGTCACAAAGAAGGATTATAAATTAGTTGTTACAAAAGAGCAATTACGAGAAAAAAGTTTGAATAAACAATGAGTAGACATTGCGATATGCGGTGAAAGTGTGGATGTATTATACAATAATTATACAAGTTTAATCTTTGTCGGCAATAATCAACTGTATTGACAGTATGGAAGGTAATTGATCGCTCTAGCTATAAGCATTCATTTCAACAACATGATTCGACGGTAAGTCATTTGAGAAGCTGTGATGAATTGAATTAGCTATGAGAATCTAAAAGCGATAATAATCCTTCCTTGCAAAACCATTATTGGAAATCATTCAATGTGTTATTTGAAAACAAAATTGATATAGAGAGCATAAATAATATGCTTTACATTCTTCTTTAATGATTATTATGATAATTTATATACTCCGCAAAAAGGATTACTTTGATACTGATTTTTTTTTTATTATTCAATGTTAGTCCTTCTCACAATTTAATTCAAAAGTTGGAATGCAAATTTTCAAGAAATGATCAGGAAACGTCGCATGTACGTTTCAGGGACATACAAATGTTCTGTGATGTTCAATTTATGTCCACCATGCGACGTTCTGGGGACGTGCTCAATAAAGATGTCAATGACGTTCTACGATACTACGCATTAGTCTGTAAAGGTTAGTTCTCATGGAAGGACGTTTGAAAAACGTAACGAGAACGTCCCGTGTTAGATGAAAAAAATGTACTAGGAACGTATTCAGGTGCATCGAAAATGAACGTTCTCTGAACGTATTTAAACGTACTCCCCGGAGACGAAGCGCGCAGAACCAAGATTATGTTTCTAAAACGTCCAGAGGACTTTCAATGCTATCTGGGAGTGAATACGCATCTTAAACAGTTAGTGACGTATCCAGACACGTGTCATTTCCCAGCAAACACGACTTCGGGAGTTTTAGAGGGCCAGTAATGATTTTTCGCCGGGGTTTTAGAACCATCAGCGGCCCATTAAAACACCAGTAATCATTGTTTGCAGAGTTGTCTTGAGAGAATGAACACAAAAATTGTGTCTCTTCGAAAAATTATCGTCTTCATCGGCAAATGTTGTTTGGTTGTTGACACCCTGGTGAAAAAAGTTTCTCCGAAAATTTCTCTGCATTTCACTGTGAAACTTTGAATCTTACTGAGAAATTCTGAAAAATATTGGAAACACCTAAAAGAATTCAAAACATTCTGAAAAGTTATGAAAATTTTTTCAAACTCTAAAAAATCTTGCAAAAGTCTGAAAATTTCTGAAAAATTCTAAAAAAAATTTTCTAAATATTTATGAACATCTCTGAAAAACTCTGAATTTTTCTGTAAATTACTGAGATCCTCTGAGAAATTCTTCACTGGAAATCTCTGGAAGTTTAAGTGATTTTCAGCGAAATTTTTCCACCAGAGAAACCTTCGACAATGGTCTCAAAATTTGGGACAATGACGGTCGCGTGGGATGTGTTTACATCCACGGTATTTTGGTAGTAACTACTGATCATATAAAATTTTTCTCCCTATCCATGAATGTTCATACATATTTTTCATAGAATTCTGAATCTTCTTATGAAGATACACTGAGAAAAAGAAACATTAGGGGAGAGTCGGATAAAACCGGGTAGATGGATCAAACCGAGTACCTCATTATCTCCCTGATTAGTGCTTCTTCTTGACCGCAAACGCTTGGACTAATAGCAGTAGATATTTTGAGCAATGGGAGAGAACAACAGCATCGATGCAACGCTCTTGTTCACTTAGAACGTTGTTGAAAGTTTTCTGCGAACAAATGGTCAAAGTTCTTGCATTTGCGTAGTGAGTTTCAAGTGCCTCACCACTCTCTCAAGAAAGAGGCACGTACATACTTCAATTGAGCATGTTTTCCTGCGTATTTTCATTCTTTAATGATTCGCCTAGAGCAACGCATGTTGCCATATTGACCTCAACATGTCACTGTGGGGTCAAACCGGGTGCTTGAGATTCTATCTTCCAATTTATGAAATTTAACAAAATTTGTGTTTTTATTCCAAAATAGTCATCAAAACATGCTCATTTTGGAAGATCCCTTTGTGCGTGCTTGCGATTTTTGTTCTGAGCTGAGTTGGCCCCAAAAAAATTCTTTCTCTGAACAATTCTTCCATTTGGTCAAAATATATCAATTTTCAAACATGACTCATGTCTGTTTTCGGAATTTTTAGAGGCAAAGATGGAATAATGAGCCCTGCTGGCAATATGGGCTCCCTCTGTATCTGATTATGTAAGTCATGAATTCTAGCGGTGAACACTCAACCTACTGGAACTAGTTCTCAAACGACACTGTAGATCGCGCTGATCATTCAGCTGTTATGGTTGATGATATATCAAGCAATGAATTTTGTGCTCGTTATCAAAAGTTTGAAAGATAAGAGTTTGACCTAATATTACTACAATTTTTTCATTACAACTGGTGAAACTAAGTTTGGGTATGTATTTAGTATGCTATAAAGATCGCGTTTCACATCAATTAATGTCAATTTATTTATAAAGTCGAGGTTAGAAAAATTTCATTCTCCAAGATTTATGCCCCGATTCTACGGACATTTGGAGAATATTTTACGCATATTGATGTTACTTGGGTGATTTTATTATATATACCGTATATGTTGCAGATGCCTTGAAAAAATCTGGTGCTCATTAAGAAGTCCAAACGTCAGTTGTGGGATGAAAATGACATGACCAAAGCTATAAGAGCGATTAAGGAGAAAAAAATGGGCTTGAAGACCCTGGTGAAAATGGAGCGTTCTGGGAAGAGTTACAAAGACGTTATTAGAGAGTCCTATAAGAGTAATCGAAGGATCAATTCAAAGTATCAGAAGCGTTTCGGAGGAGTCATTTGGCGGATGTAAAGCGTGCATGAAAATGAGCCCAAAGAAAGTAAAAAAAAAAGAGTTTGCAAAAGGGAATCGAACCAAGAACTTCTGAACTCCGGAGAAAGCCCTTTACCGCTACGCTAACATCGGTGATTGAAAAATTGGAACTTTATTTCTCTGATGAACTGTGTCATAAGGGAATGTGATTTAAATTCAATCTTTCTCATTGAATTAAAATGATTTTTCATCCTGAAAGTTTACAAATCAATTTCAATATCCCATGTGTAATCATTAAATGTGCAAAAGAATTTAATTAACTTGCACATATCAAACATCATCAAATTACAGTTCGATAATTCAAAACAATTGTTGTTTAGTCATTATATTGGTAAATGTATCTTGAATACGAATAAAATTTTTTAGCTCAACAACTGGTATAAAAGGTGAAGAATACCCTCTAAACATTCTAACCTCAAAATCATATAATTCTCAATCAATCAAAACATATACACAAGAGAAGTCCTACAAGCGTGTTGAAAACCTTCACTACCGAAACATCGTAAACATCAGGAAAGAGTTATTGAAGAGTTGGAGAAGAGTGTTCAGTAAGAAGGGTGCGTTGGACGTTCAATGAAATGTGATAGCACGGTCAACCAAATTTGCCTTAGAGTCATTTGGTGGGCGAAACTTTTCACAAACGCTTCTGTCACTTTATTGCACGCTTTGACGGTGTTTCAAGCGCGTTCGATTTTTACCAGGGGAGAGTAGTGAAAATTGTTTCAATTTATATCTAGATCCGACTCTATTCTATGTGAATTTATGAGTAAATGAACATTTTTCTTCAATTGTTTCATTTCTTTGACAAAAATACCTTGGGGCCCATATTACTCGCACAAATGTTGGTGATGAAAAAATGGGAAACTTTAGAAGAACGATTATATTTCTTTAATGGCTGCGAGGAATGAAACGGGACTTCGTGCAATTAGCGTTGGGTAGCTCACAGAAGAATTATGATTTATTTCAGATTTTTATACTGAAAATAGAAGAAGTTATTACAAATAAAGAAAGTGGGGCCCCATATATCCACCCTTACCTCTATCAAATTCAACAGTTGGTGCTAAAAATCTCAGAATTCAGAAGTGTTTTGCATTGATTTAAACGAATACCTGGTTCACCCTACACGGAAAAAAGAAAACCCTCCTGGTTACTGTGAATGAAAGCGATCGGTTGAAAATCAAATGAAAACACGCTTGTATAATGAAGATTAGCGTGATCACAGTGATAGGTATTGTAATGCAATTCGTCAATGCTGACTAGACAGTAATGAGGACTGGGAAACGCAGTACTGCATGGAATGAATTTGAGTTTCAATGTATTTTTGCGATTCACAGTAACCATTGCTGTTTTCTTTTTTTCGTGTACCCATGAAGTGGAATCGGGTTTTCGTACCTTTCAACTAGAACGTACACGGAGAAAATGTATTAGCGAAAGATTACCCAAAGTTGAGTAAAACGGGGACATAGTGGCATTCTCGTGAAGTTTACAATCCGGTTGACTTCATTTGATTCGACTACAGATGGAAATAAATTTGAATGTTTTTATCATCTCAACAAGTTGAATACTGTTGACAAATATCTGAATGGATTTTCATCTGTAGTCGAGTGAAATTAAGTCAACCGGATTTGGAACTTGGCGGGAATGCCACTATGTCCCCGTTTTACTCAACTTTGAATAATCTTTCGTCAATATATTTTCTCCGTGTATATAAAAGAATTTCATTAATTTTACAGTAATATACGAATAGTATGTTGTTAATGAATGAATAAGGAAACTGAAAAGCTATGGTTGGTCAATCTATTGCTAATAGGAACTTGGATTGAAGTTACGGTACCCGGTTTTATTCGACCTTCCTCTACTGTGCTGTGTCCAGACAGCGATGGTACGTGTCCGAAAGAAATTTCAAATTAGCCATCAGTAGTTGCTTGCCAGATATCAACTATTTGCGTCTAGAATGTACTCGGTAATGCCTTGGAAGGGAATAGTTGATCCTTGGTGAGTACCTAGTGACGGCTAATTTGAAATTTCTGTTGGACATGAATCATTATTGAGTAGACGCTACATAGTAATGTTTCTTTCCCTCAGTATAGCAGCACTTCAATCCAATTTCACGTCGCTGTAGTAATCCAAAGAAAGTATCTTGGATGCATTTTTCCCCCACGCCGTCCTTCAAGGCTCAAGTGAATTTGAATTTTTGTATATATTGACAAGAAGTCTCCTGTGAATCTATAAATTTTTTCCTGTATATGTATGCATTATGAAGTCTTCCATAAAAGTTTCCGACACTGTGGATCAGCAGGTTTTTTTGAATATCTCAGATATACAAGAGAACATTCTGAGCAAGTTCATAAAACCTACTAGTTCTATGTGAATATGTTTTGTTCCAACACGGGACCCAATATGTTATGTAATATGCCATATACATAGACAATACATGTACGCGACTTACACACACACACACGCGAGAAATTCTAATCTGACTGGTGAGATTGGGGAGTTAACGGGCCCTGAATGTCCTCGGAGAGAATTCAACAGAAAACAGAGATAGCGAGAGGGGAGAAAGCAAAGGGGGTAACATATGTTTCTTTTGTATGGTCCATGATGGCCATGGGAGATTTCATGTGAGGGGTAGCACCATTCATGATCTCACCTGTGGGAAAAATGTTGGTAATCAAGGCACCCCCATTGAAGCATATTATGAGAAATTGCCCACTGCTTCTCGCAGTTCTTTATTCACTTGAGTTAACAATTGTTTTGCTTGATGTACCATGCATCGTGAAAATCATTTCAACCTACAACTCCCACGATGCTCCTCATGGTGCTCAGATGAAGCACCTGTTGTATAATAGAAATCCAATAATCTTATTATTGTACCTCAATGATTTTTTTATGGTCCACGAAAATTATAATGTTTACAGAACTTTTAGAATTATACTTCGCCTAGTGGAAATTTAGCGAAATATGACATCGAATCAAACATTTAGTTGTCGCAACAAAATATTAGGTTCTCCAACTAAAAAATTGATTACTGTAACTAAACAGTTCCCTCAGTGTATGTTAAACAACGCCGTTTTCAACGGGTCATAAGTTTTACAACGCTTCGTCAGCAACAGCGGAGCCTGAAGGTTTTTAATGGATAGTTTTCAATGTCCGCTGAACAAATTTTCAAATAATTTCCAGTGAAAAACTCACCGTGATCCACAATTTTTGTGTTGTCCTAGTGGAATAGAATTTAATGTAATTAACAATAATACATCACCTACCATAGTGAGCAATACTCGTGCAGTTTGAATTGTAAAATTATATCTTTGTTATATTCCTCATATCAAGAACATCAAACTTCATTATGCTTTTAATTTAATAAAAAATTCCCCCAAACAACAACCGGAAATGTCAGAAATTTCGCTGAATTCAAGGAAATGTTGCTCCATGAGATTATTCATTTGAAAGCAAGAGAAATATAAGTTTTGATCACTCAAAAGATGTTATAAATAAGTAGATGAGCGGGGAAGTTCGCAGAAGAGAAGATGAAAAAGAAAGAAAGAAAAAAGAACAGCATGCCTCCAGCAGTGATAGATGTCGTCGTGAAGACAGACGCGTATAACGCGTCAACGTTTACGGGTCTATGATGCATTGCAGTTAACATACTGCCCACTCAATCTTCTCTTCTGTCTGTCAGGTTTTAATGTCAACAAAGTGAAGTAATTTGTTTTATTCAAGTTCATTTGTTCATTACCTTCACGGATTCGTTATTTCATTTATTCAATGCATGAACATAAACAAAGACAAGGATTGTAGAAACATTCGTTACTATTTATACCGATTAATCAAATTTTCACTTTATACCGAAACTCCGTGTTCTGCAAAAAGATTCGAATTATTTTATGGATTCTAATTCCATTATCTTTGTGCATGAGACTTTTTCAATTCCCATTGAAGAAAAACTAAACCCTTGCAACCCTGCTTACCAAATACTTGCGAGGAACTTACGAGTGTTTATTAGGTGTACAAATAAGTTTTAGGGGAGTTTTCAAAGAATTCAAGATTTGTTAAAAAAGAAGTAAAACACAGTTAGTCATCGAAATAATCTCCATCGCACTGAATGACCTTCAGCCATCTCTCAGGTAACTCGCGGATGCCTTTCGCAAATAAACTTTTGTCTTGCGAGGTGAGAAATTTAGCGACCCATTTTTCCACTTCTTCGAATGTTTTGAATCACACGTCAAACAAATCGTTCTGCATTTTTCGGAATAAGTGATAATCGGATGGGGCTGAGTCTGGTGAATACGCTGGGTGTGGTACAGCTCCCCATCTAACCGCTAGTAACGTATCCTTGATCGGTTTACCCACATGAGGCCGTGCGTTGTCATGGAGCAGTTTTACTGGACGTTTGCCTTTGCCAGAAATGGCCGTTTTTTCTCAATTTCTTGATTCACTTGCATAAATTGATGACAATAGCGATCGGCGGTAACTGTTTGACCAGGTTTGAGAAGTTCATAATACAGTACGCCTTTCATATCCCACCATATGCACAGCATGACTTTGTTACAATGAACATTGCGCTTTGGCATGGATGTTGTCGGCTCGCCGAGGTCAACTCAATGATATTTCCGTTTCGGATGATCAAAATGAATCCCCTTTTCATCGCCGGTCACAATTATCCACAAGAAAGACTTTCTATATTGCTTGTTGTGAAGACTCACACAAGTGTTAAGACGACTGTTTTCATTTTCTGGAGTCAGAAAGTGTGGTACCCACTTCGTTCCTTTCCGAATCTTATCCATTGCTTTTAAACGACAAGAAACAATTTGTTGAGGTACTCCAAGCTGTTCCGAAAGTTGTTTCTCCGTCTGACAAGAGTTTTCATCCAACAACGCTTGCAGTTCGTCCTGATCGTCCACCTTTACAGGTGACCCGGTGCGTTCACGGTCACTAACGTCGAAATCACCCTCTTTGAATCGCTTATACCAATACTCACGAGTACTTTTAGATACAATGTTGTCTCCAAGAACAGAACATATTGATTCACACGCTTTCCTAACACTTTTTCCTTGTCGACATTCATAGCGAATGCAGTGTCTAATAAATTGCTTATCGGTCTGCATGTTTAATTCACAGTCACAGAATTTCTAGGTTATGTTTATGACTCCTTTACGTTTCGATAGTTCATATCAAGCGCCATCTATCATAAGTGAGCGGGACCTTCGAATTGATTCAGAATAGCTGTTATGATACAAAATCGATGTGTTCTAGAACTTATTTGTACACCTAATAGTTTTTGTGTAATGCAGCGTCATAGTAGTATATTCCAAAATTCCATCATCCCTTTTTCAGGGATCCAGGTAGGTCAACTCAGGGTTTGAATGAATTCCTTAGAAACTACAATACCACAGTCAAAAGTAAAACTGACTTTCATTCTAAATATTAATTGATTTTGACGGCATACTAGTGGCGTGGCAGCAGCTAAATCGTTTGTGACAAACTACGACCGAACGCTTCATTTTAATCACCTTAAGAATCAGCTGAAACTAGCCTTGTTTCAACTGAAAGTCAGCACCGAAAACAAATGCCGAGAAAATGGAGAAGACTGAACTTCAGTGAAGTTTTCAAGTAAGATGCAGCCCATTCAGTCGGAATTTTTACAGTGACTATAATCCTAGAAATCACTTTGAGGATTCTCTAGGTTGTTAGAATCCTTCGCAAGTCTCTAACCCCAGTAAACAATTTTCAAGTCAACATTGAGAACTGTGATAATGTTATCTGAAAGATGTCTACCTCATCTCTAATGCGTCGATTTCTGCCACTTTTTTCATGTCTTCTCAAGAGTTCTCAATGTTATCTAAAAGTTATCCGTTATATTTTTTAGATAGCATTTAGAACTCTTGAGGAGATATCGAAAAGGTGGCAGAAATCGACGCATTAGAGATCGTTTCGACATTTTGCGACGAGCCTGACCACTAAGGTGCCCGTCTAGAACCTGAAAAATGAAAATATATGGTTTTATGAATATGTGAATACAATGAAAGTTGTGAAATAAGAATAGAAGTAAAAAAAACTGGTAATACCAAATTTACAAACTCGCTGCGATTCCTTCATAAGGGATCCAGCGAGACACATATCAGGGTGACGGAGACTTTTCTGTCGCTAGCCAGATTCTTGGCAAGGTCATCCAGCACTCCTAAGGTCCCCTGGAAAACACCAGTTGATAAATGAAACGGATTAAAAAGTAAATATGGAACAATACATACTCTACCTGGTCACCTCGCTCAGCTCATCGCACAACATACCTGCAAATATATGCAATACGATTATTAGAAGTAGTTATCGGCTAAAGGTATGTAGATAATCAAGGAACAAAGTTATACTTACTTGTTTAAAGCGAATGGAAAGTTCTTCCCAGTCATATTCGTCGAAAAAAAACAATAACTCGCGAACACGAAAACTTAACGTCAGCAAAGATCGCGACGCGAACACGATCGATTTAAAAATCACATTCAATTTGACACACCGTACGAAGCCGCGTATACGATCACTCGCGAGTCCTGTTTCCCGAAAAACAGTACCGAACAACATAATTAACGCGACGCGTTTTTTATAATTGAATCATAAGTCTGCATCCCGTGATGACAGGTTTCGAATATAAACAATTATGGCACCCCCGTATGAATACGGGATGCTTCCGTTTGCGAGAGCTCTTGGCCCCAGGGGCCATGATTCAGCCAATGGGAATCCAGTATTCTAGCCCTAGGGGCTTGCCCCTCCCTGCAATCAGAAGCATCCACGTTCGACACGAGGTTTGAAACGCAACGCGCATGTGCGAACATAACAATGGACAGAACGATTATAGAAAGAGACACGCCCATGCTAGCCGTGGTTATTCCGCGCCACCACCAGATGGAATCGCATCGTTACCATCGTCCCACAGCGAAGGATACATTCGCAGGGATTACAAGACGAGTCTGGCATGGGAATCGTCACTTCTTGGTTCTGCAAACCAGTAATACACGGAATGCGTAGCAAAGGTGAGTATTACCTCATTTCGCTAGAATCAAGGGTCTTTAGTTAGGAGTTTGCTTGGGTGAAAGGGGGAAAATGCTGTTCGGATATACTCCGGCATCATTCTAGAGTGAAGCTTCTTGGACAAGAATGGACATACTTCACTTTGTGCCATAGCGGCACTGCCCAGCTGACCGGGGATTAGATAGAGCCACCTTCTCACGGCTATTGAAATTACAATTAATCACGTGTATGATTGAACTCTTTCCGAACCAATTATAGTGCAGTTTATCAAAAATCGTTTAAACCTTGCACCATCGCGTTTGCGGAAATAGCTTTCAAAACAGACAGACGAAGACAAACACAAGGATTCCGGTAGATCCTATCTCCGATTCGTCAACCGCGCATAGTCATTGTTTGCACACATTAGGGCCATAGAGAGTCCGGACCCATGAGATTCAACATAGGAATAAAATATGATTTGCGAATGACATTAAGTTTGTAAATTTATATGTGGAGCTTCCTTGATTGTATAAAGTATCTAATTAATGTTCATCATCATCATCATGAAGTAATCAGTCTTACGACTGGTTTGATGAAACCCTCCACCCCTGTCTATTATCCGTCAAACGTTCAATTTCTACATATCTACTACATCCCTTGTCTTGTACGATTCGCTTCATATAACTTGCTCTAGGTCTACCTTTACCAGTTTTACCATTCATTTTCCCTTCCAATATTGTTTTCAATAAACTCTCATGCCGTAATGTGTGTCCTATAAGATTGCTTCTCCTTTTCACGATGTGTTTCAAAAGATTTCTTTCTTCATTTATCTGCTCGAGTACTTCTTCATTTTTGACTTTGTCTATCCATTTTATTCTGAGCATCCTCCTATAACACCACATTTCAAAAGCTTCAAGTCTTCGTTGATCAGTTTTCCCCATTGTCCAAGTTTCGCAACCATATAATTCTGTGCTCCAAACATAACTTTTCAAGAATTTCTTCCTTACTTCCAAGCTTATATTTTTTGAGCATAATAACTGTTTCTTTTGGTGAAAAGCCTGTTTCCCTTGTGCTATTCTTGCTCTTATATCTCTTCCGCTTTTGCCGTTTTCTGTAATTATGCTTCCTAGATATTTGAATTCTTTCACCTGTTCAATTGTCTCGGTATCTATTTTGATTTTCGTTCTTCTAGCTGTTTTCGCTGCTGTACACATCATGAATTTTGTTTTGTCTTTATTTATATTCATACAATAGTTTTCCAATAATATTGTTCTCATAGTGTTGAGAATATTTTCTAACTCAGTACTACTCGTGGCAAGTATAGCTATGTCATCCGCGAATCTCAACATACTTATATTTTTTCCCTGGATCTGTAATTTCGATTGAATTTCCTGCTTCACTTCGTTCATTGCTTCTTCTATATATAAATTGAACATCAGTGGCGATAATGAGCATCCTTGTCTCACCCCTCTTCTTATTCGTGCTTCCCCTTCCTGACCCTCTATGTTTATTATTGCACTTTGATTCTTATATAATTCCTATATTATTCTTCTATCTTTATAATTTATTCCCACCTTCTTCAGGATCGCAAACATCTTCTCCCAGTCCACATTATCGAAAGCCTTTTGTATATCTACAAAACCTATGTACACAGATTTCTTCAGCGCTATCCTTTCCTCTATTACTGCCCTGAGTGCTAAGATTGCTTCTCGCATTCCCCTATTTTTTCTAGAACCAAACTGATCTTCTGCCAATCTACTCTCTATTTTATTTTCCATCCTCCTGTATATAATTTTGGTCAGTATTTTTGAAGCATGTGAAGTTAAACTGATCGTTCTGTAGTTCTCGCATTTGTCTGCCCCTTGTTTTTTCGGGATAGCGACAATTTTATTCTGTTGGAAATCTTCCGGTACTTCTCCTGTTTCGTACATATCTCTAATCAATTCAAACAGTACGTCACGAGTTCCTTCACTGGAGGCTTTTATAAGGTCCAGACTTATGCCATCTATGCCTGGCGCTTTATTATTTTTCAATTCTTTCAAAGCCTTGTCGAATTCTGATCTCAATATCGAATCTCCCAATTCTTCCTCATCTACATCCTCTCCTTCTCTAAAAGTGCTATATCATCGTTTCCTCTATACAAGTCTTCCAAATGATTGATCCACTGTTCTATTTCCTCTTCCGTTTTTATCAATTGTCGTCCTAGAGAGTTTCTAATCTTATTGCTTCTAGATTTCATTTGTCCGAAAAATAATCCTATATGCTTCATCTATTTTTCCCAAATGCAATCTTATTTCTATTTCCTGACATTTCTCTTCTAGCCACTGTTCTTTTGCTTTCCTTGATTCTCTTATTATTTTATTTCTCAATGATTTGTATCGTTGCTGGCCTTCTTGACTATCATTATTGTTGTATTTTCTTCTTTCATTTATCAATTCTAAAATTTCTCCCGTTTTCCATGGGTTTTTAGGTTCTACTCCATTATTCTTCAAAATCTTATCCGCACATTCTGCTATATTCCTCTTCATCTTTGTCCATCTCCTCTCTATTCCCAAGTCTTTCTCTTTTTGATCTCCCAATTTTCCATCCAACATTTTCTCGAATGTCTCATGTGTTCGTTTTTGCTTGAGGTTCTTCAAATTCCATCTTTTCTGCATTTTCCTTTCCTTCTTCAGAGATTTGAATTTCAGAGAACATTTCATCATCAACATGTTATGATCACTATCTATATCTGCACCGGGATAAGTTTTACAGTTTTTCACTTGGTTTCTAAATCTTTGTTCCACTAATATGTAATCAATTTGGTATCTTGCTGTATCTCCTGGCATTTTCCAAGTGTAGATTCTTCTTGGATGATTCTCAAATGGAGTGTTTGTGATAACCATCTTATGATTTTCACAAAATTCGACTAAACGTTGTCCTCTATCGTTCCTCCTCCCTAACGCGAAATGTCCTATAATGTTGTCCTCTTTTCCTTGTCCTACTACCGCATTCCAATCCCCCATCACTATCAAATTCTCTTCTCCCTTCACATATTCTATCACTTCTCCTATTTCTTCGTACGTTTTTTCAATATCTTCCTCCGAATATGCAGATGTGGGCATGTGTACTTGTACTATGACTGTGTCTACCGGTTTTGTCCTGATTCTAACCATTATCACACGTTCATTAGGTTGCAAATAATTTTCTATCCTATTTCCTACTCTTTTATGCATTACAATTCCTACACCTGCTTGACCATTCTTTGATCCTGTGTGAATTATTCTATAATCCCCACTCCAGAAATCGCCCTCTTGTGGCCATCTCATTTCGCTCATCCCCATTACATCTATATTCAACCCATTCATTTCTAAAATTAATGTTCAAGTTGAATAAATGTATGTGTACCAAAACTTTAATTTAGTGTTTAATTAATAATCTGTGACACGCGTTCCCTAACCCATTTTAACCGAACCTTGGAATATGACGAGCTAGAGGTATAATTCGGGGACTAATTAATTTGGTTGATTAGTGATAATTAAACATTATCAATGCGTAGTGAAAATTATTAAAACGAAACGTCACAATCTTTCAGATAACATTATGAAGATTTCAAATGACCGTTTACTTCGACAAAGGCCTAAGGGGACTACAAGAAAGGTAGGAGACTTTTTCATCTGAATTTAATTTGTAGCTCTAATGATTTCAGCAAGTGCGTTATCATGGAGCGAGGAAAATATTGACTATTCTACTGCTACAGTAAATTTTTCTCCTCTGTTTGTTATTATCTATTGAATACTGAGCATTGTAAGATTGTTATTAAAACACACGATGCAGAAAGCTGAAACTTGGCAGAATCTGTGCATCGTCGTCATCACATCGCTATCAATTATCACCTTAGTATAAAATGTCGGCATAGCATACCATGTTTACTCCCACCCTACGCATAAAAGACTGTGCTTACTTCAAGTTTGGTAACACCATAGTACAGGCACTACAGAGTCTTTGATACTTACAATAACATCTTACTACGTCTTTTCATCTTTCTCTTTGTATCTATCTCTGTTTATCTGTCAATCCGTTTGTCTTCCCCTCTCTTTGTTTCTCGCTTCATCTACTTTTACGTTTCCCTTTCTCCTTGCGTCTAACCATAATCAATGTGCGATTCAATATTCAAATTTGTGTGAGTCTGTGCGTGTGGTAGTTGTATATATCATACGCGTACCGGGCGCAAGTGAAACCACGCAAAGTCATGAGCTGGCGCCAAACCTTTGCTTATGCCTTGTCTCGACCACCGATTTCTTCGGTCTAGAAACGATATGATATAATTCATCGCTTGCTTTGTCTTTTGCGTACCTATAATGATACTTTAATGGTAATAAAGACAGTAATATTTTTTGTTTATATCGGTCAGTAGATGAATGCTTGTACATGCATTATTGGAAATTACGGTTGATAAATCAGTGATAGGTAATCGAAGTGCTTCAATATGTTTCCTTTCTTCTCTCCGCGGAGCGAGCTGCGTGTTTGAAAGTTCATCGGAGTTGGAAATGAGCAGAAGATCGGAAATTATTGTTGTTGAAATTCGAATCGTTCACAGAAACGAAACGAAAATTCAAATTCACAAAATCTGAGGAATCATCGGTGTTTATCGTTTTGAATTAACTCCTTGGAACTGGAAACATTGTTTAAAGAATACATCGTAAGATTTTGGGTCTTCAACAGCTGAGGATTTCGTTGTTCAGTAACCAATTCGTTTCAATAAAAAAATTTAAACTTCAGCAACATTCACTGAGAGAAGAGCGATTTGGAAGTTGGGTAAATAGTGATATATTTGCCCGATAAATCTAAATAGTACTGAACTTTCAGCGATGTTTCATGAAATTTCAGGAAGGATCACTGAAAGTTTGCTTCACATTACTCAGTGTTCTCCAATCGTTATCATATAATATAACATTCATCACCAAATTTGTTGTGTATCACTCAATTACTAAACGTTTAGGAATTGAGTGACACGCAGCAAATTTGGTCGTGGATATTGTATTATATAATAACGATTGTAGAACACTGAGTAATGTGAAGCAAAATTCCAGCAATGTTTCTTGAAATTCTATGAAACATCGCTGAAAGGTCAGTAATATTCAGATCTATCGATCAAATATGATACTATTTACTCAACCTCCAAATTGCTCTTCTCTCAGTGTGGAAAATGTTCATAATTTCAACAGAGGAATTTCCATCAGGGACTATTGTTGTTTTTTCATCATCATGGTCAAAAACAAATCATTTCACGGAAAAATGGTATAGTTAGGATAACTAAAAACAATTGGCTATTGACGTGTTGGTTGTGAGAACTATTCGTTTAGGCGAGACAACTTTTGTATGGTCACTGCATCTCGATAGATTTGGTTATGGCGCTGATATAATGTGGTAAGACTTGTTCGGTTATGATAACCAAATGGTTGATTATAGTAACCAAATTAATCTTGTCATCTCAATGTGGATTCAGTTCTGAGATTTTCAGCTGTTTTTATCAATTTGATTAGAAATAAAGAAGACATCCCCTAAGAAAAATTTCCTAGATGTTTTCTTAGACTTCTTCTGCGATGAAATCTACACGGAGAAAAATGCAGTTCGGGAATATAGTAATCTTCAATAGAAAATTGGAGAATATTCCTTGAAATCTGTGAATATTTGTTAAAATCTGAGAGTATTTCTTAAGTTCGTAATGAAGATAAAATGCTTCACATTTTTGTTGAATTTTATTTGAGGAAGAACGAAAATTCATCAATACCTCACAAACAATAGAAAAAAATATGAACTTTCCAAAAGTCGCGCATGAAATTTCACAAAATGATTAGTGGAATTCCGAAATTTTGTCATCCACTTTGTAAAATTTCATGTGCGACTTCTGGAAATTTCATATTTTTTTCTATTTTTTGTGAGGTATTGATGAATTTTTTTTCATTCTTTTTCAAATAAAATTCAACAAAAATGTGAACCGTTTCATCTTTATTATGAACTTAAGAAATACTCTGAGATTTTAACAAATATTCACAGATTTCAAGAAATATTCTTCAATTTCCTGTTAAAGATCGCTCCCAGTAAACACTTTTCTCCTCAACATTTCAAACATTAAAAATGAGGACATTCATTTCAAATTTCTTATAATTTATTATATTACACTTGATAAGAGAAATATGTAAATAACACATATATGAAAAAAATGTTGATCGTATTAGTTTAGATATTTTCATTTGATTTTAAGGATTTTTTGAAAGTATAATATCGTAATACGTAGAAAAACACCACATGTAAGGAAGAAAACTGTTTCTGTAATTAATGAAATATGTGAGTTGCATACCTAATTGAATTATAGTGTAGTTCTGATTGCAATCTTTGGAATATTCTAATTTGATTTTGAATATTTCCAAACGAACATTATCACCTCACATAGGAAAAGTGAAGCTGAAATATACTTCTTTGTTAATCAAAAATTTGTATTCATGAATATGATTTATGGAAAATGTGGAAGAAGACCTGTCTTTGTATTTTTACACCTTGAGTTCTTTTAAAGAACCTGAATGACTTTAATTTGTAATTGCCGTAGAAAATCAACGTGTTCATGATTATTCCAAAGCAATATTCCTCGATACAAACGTTTTATTGGCTCAACTGTTTGTGCCGTTTGTGGTTTCGGTTTCAACCTAATTTGAACTTCATTTGACACATTCTGTTGAACGTAATAATTATACAAAAACGATCCAAGTCTCAATGTTGGAGTTCAAAGAATTATTTTTCACCAGAAACTACCCACATGACAATTCATGTCTTCGGCTATTCTAAAGTAACGGAGAGGACAAGTGCATACACTCAATGATATTCATTCTAAACAAAAAATGGTTTTGACCTTTCATACATGGTGGTTTTTGAGAGTCCGACATGGAGATCTTACCATGAAAATCTCGTTAAAATATCATATCATATCAAAAAATCATCATGACCCCGTTCAAAAATGATTCCATGGTGAGAGAAAAAATCCAAGGAAAGTAACGGAGAGGACAGCCGATAGTAACGGAGAGGACACGTATGATCAGTTTCTCACTTTTTCATGGTTTTTGAAAGATTGGGTCAATAAATCTGATAAGTCTGATACCGATAAAAGTTTTAAAGTGCATACCATAGATATTTATTACAACTTAGTGCACAATATAATACAAAAATTAACATATCGAAGTTGAAAAATAATGACCAGAAAAAATTGCCTCATAGATTCTAAAATAATCTATATAACTGATACAATTTAAATAACTTTATAACAACGGTTTAATATTAGGAATATTTCTGAAATTCATTCATGACTCTTTTTTTATTTGCGGGCCGTCGCAGTATTGTTTGGACACTGACGTGATTGAGATCGTGTGCGCATTTTCACCCACACTGTTTTTTCAATGCGTTCGCATTCCTCAATGCCTCGTTTCCAGTCGTTACATTTTCACTGCCCTTGTTGAAAGTTATAGAACTACCGACATTAAACCGATCTAAGTCCAAAACGACAGCCTCAATTTTGTACTTCTTTGAATTCGAAGTCTCAGGCGTAAAAATATAGTGTTTGTCTATCTTGCGAAACGAATGAGATGACGCAAGTCCAATTTTCCTACTTTCATCGACGCACTCGATTTTCAAGCATATCTCAAATCGCAAATCCAAAAAAGAAGAATTTGCCGCAGCTTCCTTTTCTTCAACAAAAAAGATGTTCGTTTTGTGGCAATATTTTACAGCTGCTTGATAGTATTCGCGAGCAGAGTGCACGTTAAGACTTTCGGCCTTCACTTTCGTTCAAATTACGTTTTTGACGGCAGCACCAACACCATCAACTGCACCCTTCCCATGTGAAGCAGCAAAAGCCAAAAAACCAAAATCCTCATGAAGATAACACATATTCGGAATCGTGAACTTGCTTCGAAATTGACTCGCGGCATTGTCAGAAAAAATTCGAAGACGTGAAACAAGCGGAAATTTTTGTTTTATGAAGGCACCGATTTTTTCGAGAAATGTCCAAACACTATGCTTTGAATGATTCAAATCGTCGCTGATGATTGCTATAGATTCCACTTTATCCGTGTACCAGATCACACACGTAAAAATCGTCACTTGGCGTTTTTTCCAATGTGCACTTTGAATTTCATTTTGAGATGTTAATGAAGCGTTATAATGCAGTGTGATTTTCTGTCCTCTTCGTTACCCTGTTACCAACATTCACGTTTATTGTAAAATCTGAAAAAATTACACAACAACGATTGATTCAACTTAGCTTTCTATATGGACCAATATTGCTGAGAAAAAATTTGCATGCCACTGACAACATTTACTGTTTTTTGGTAACGGAGAAGACATGAAAATTGAGATTATTCAAACGCATGTACCAACTTTTTAAGGCTTCATCATCATCATGAAGTAATCAGTCTTACGACTGGTTTGATGAAACCCTCCACCCCTGTCTATTATCCGCCAAACGTTTAATTTCTACATATCTACTACATCCCTTGTCTTGTACGATTTGCTTCATATAACTTGCTCTAGGTCTACCTTTACCAGTTTTACCATTCATTTTCCCTTCCAATATTGTTTTCAATAAACTCTCATGCCGTAATGTGTGTCCTATAAGATTGCTTCTCCTTTTCACGATGTGTTCCAAAAGATTTCTTTCTTCGTTTATCTGCTCGAGTACTTCTTCATTTTTGACTTTGTCTATCCATTTTATTCTGAGCATCCTCCTATAACACCACATTTCAAAAGCTTCAAGTCTTCGTGGATCAGTTTTCCCCATTGTCCAAGTTTCGCAACCATATAATGCTGTGCTCCAAACGTAACTTTTCAAGAATTTCTTCCTTACTTCCAAGCTTATATTTTTTGAGCATAATAACTGTCTCTTTTGATAAAAAGCCTGTTTCCCTTGTGCTATTCTTGCTCTTATATCTCTTTCGCTTTTGCCGTTCTCTGTAATTATGCTTCCTAGATATTTGAATTCTTTCACCGGTTCAATTGTCTCGGTATCTATTTTGATTCTCGTTCTTCTAGCTGTTTTCGCTGCTGTACACATCATGAATTTTGTTTTGTCTTTATTTATATTCATCCAATAGTTTTCCAATAATATTGTTCTCATGGTGTTGAGAATATTTTCTAACTCAGTACTACTCGTGGCCAATATAGCTATGTCATCCGCGAATCTCAACATACTTATATTTTCTCCCTGAATCTGTAATTTCGATTGAATTTCCTCCTTCACCTCGTTCATTGCTTCTTCTATATATAAATTGAACATCAGTGGCGATAATGAGCATCCTTGTCTCACCCCTCTTCTTATCTGTGCTTCCCCTTCCTGACCCTCTATGTCTATTATTGCACTTTGATTCTTATATAATTCGTATATTATTCTTCTATCTTTATAATTTATTCCCACCTTCTTCAGAATCGCAAACATCTTCTCCCAGTCCACATTATCGAAAGCCTTTTGTATATCTACAAAACCTATGTACACAGATTTCTTCAGCGCTATCCTTTTCTCTATTACTGCCCTGAGTGCTAAGATTGCTTCTCGCGTTCCCCTATTTTTTCTAAAACCAAACTGATCCTCTGCCAATCTACTCTCTATTTTATTTTCCATCCTCCTGTATATAATTTTGGTCAGTATTTTCGAAGCATGTGAAGTTAAACTGATCGTTCTGTAGTTCTCGCATTTGTCTGCCCCTTGTTTTTTCGGGATAGCGACAATTTTATTCTTTTGGAAATCTTCCGGTACTTCTTCTTTTTCGTACATATCTCTAATCAATTCAAACAGTGCGTCGCGAGTTCCTTCACTGGAGGCTTTTATAAGGTCCGCACTTATGCCATCTATGCCTGGCGCTTTATTATTTTTCAATTCTTTCAAAGCCTTGTCGAATTCTGATCTCAATATCGAATCTCCCAATTCTTCCTCATCTACATCCTCCTCCTTCTCTAATAGTGCTATATCATCGTTTCCTCTATACAAGTCTTCCAAATGATTGATCCACTGTTCTATTTTCTCTTCCGTTTTTATCAATTGTCGTCCTAGAGAGTTTCTAATCTTATTGCTTCTAGATTTCATTTGTCCGAAAAATCTTTTAATAATCCTATATGCTTCATCTATTTTTCCTAAATGCAATCTTATTTCTATTTCCTGACATTTCTCTTCTAACCACTGTTCTTTTGCTTTCCTTGATTCTCTTATTATTTTATTTTTCAATGATTTGTATCGTTGCTGGCCTTCTTGGCTATCATTATTCTTGTATTTTCTTCTTTCATTTATCAATTCTAAAATTTCTCCCGTTATCCATGGGTTTTTAGCTTCTACTCCATCATTCTTCAAAATCTTATCCGCACATTCTCTTATATTCCCCTTCATCTTTGTCCATCTCCTCTCTATTCCCAAGTCTTTCTCTTTTTGATCTCCCAATTTTTCATCCAACATTTTCTCGAATGCCTCATGTGTTTGTTTTTGCTTGAGGTTCTTCAAATTCCATCTTTTCTGCATTTTCCTTTTCTTCTTCAGAGATTTGAATTTCAGAGAACATTTCATCATCAACATATTATGATCACTATCTATATCTGCACCGGGATAAGTTTTACAGTTTTTCACTTGGTTTCTAAATCTTTGTTTCACTAATATGTAATCAATTTGGTATCTTGCTGTATCTCCTGGCATTTTCCAAGTGTAGATTCTTCTTGGATGATTTTCGAATAAAGTGTTTGTGATAACCATCTTATGATTTTCACAAAATTCGACTAAACGTTGTCCTCTATCGTTCCTCCTCCCTAACGCGAAATGTCCTATAATGTTGTCCTCTTTTCCTTGTCCTACTACCGCATTCCAATCCCCCATCACTATCAAATTCTCTTCTCCCTTCACATATTCTATCACTTCTTCTATTTCTTCGTACGTTTTTTCAATATCTTCCTCCGAATATGCAGATGTGGGCATGTATACTTGGACTATGACTGTGTCTACCGGTTTTGTTCTGATTCTAACCATCATCACACGTTCATTATGTTGCAAATAATTTTCTATTCTATTTCCTACTCTTATATGCATCACAATTCCTACACCTGCTTGACCGTTCTTTGATCCTGTATGAATTATTCTATAATCCCCACTCCAGAAATCGCCCTCTTGTGGCCATCTCATTTCGCTAATCCCCATTACGTCTATATTCAACCTATTCATTTCTAATTTCAAATTTTCTAATTTTCCCGCTTGCCTCAGTGATCTAACATTCCACGCTCCGACTCGAAGAATGTTGTTTCTTTTCCCTATCCTATTCTTCGGTTTTCGTTCCTTGCTGATGAAGCTTCCTCGAGCAGCCTCCACCCGGAGATCCGAACGGGAGACTAGTTTACCTCCGGAATATTTTACTCGAGAGAGCGCCATCATGTATTTATTAATTTGTTTGTTTGTTTTTGTTACATAATATTCCAGGTTAGGAAAAAGGTTTCATTTCCTCGGGAAGTATTGAAACATGTCAAGGAAGGTAGTTTCCCCTTGCTTTCCTTCCGTTTGATTTTGCCGATGTTTCTGGCATTAGGATGATTTCGTTTCTCTCAGTTTGTATTCTTTCTCTTGAGTAGTTTATTCCACTCAAAAAAAAAGATCCAACTCTGAGATACTTATCCTCCCCACCACGTAAAGGAAGCAGATACTACCAGGGATGGATAAAAAGGATATCAAGGACAGGTATCATGAATATCCCCCTGGAAGACCCGCAATCATCCACGGGGAGGCGTTTTAAGGCTTACCTTTTAAAAAACCAAGTCTGAGGAAAAAAAGTTGATACCACACACTATTAAAATATAACCTGAATCCAAAATTATCTGTAGCCATTTATATAAACTAGGCCAGCTGAAATATTGGAAAATGGGCTTTCATGAAACGACTTTTGGAAGGATAGTTGATCGCTCGTGAAAACTATGAAATACTGATGGATTCTACTTGTCTCCCATGTTTTCATGTGTTTTAGTGGTTACTCTTTGAGTTCATGATTTTTATTCCTTGTCCCCAAACAATTGGAAATTCACTCACCTGGTCTCAATTTTTTTAGAATGGCCGTCTTGCGATGTCTTTTAGATATAAGTTTAAGATGTCTTGCGCAACACATTTGGATGTCTTTTAGATGTCTAAAACTCTTCTTTGGTCTGAAAGATATCTGAAAGACATCTCAATGTGTTGCGCAAGACATTTCAAACTTATCTAAAAGACATCGTAAGACATGAATTGTTATGGTGGTATGCATCAAGAAGTGTGATATTCAATGGAACGAAATCATCACTCGAGATTCTGATTTTTTTGCGCAACATGTATTATATTACGCAAAGCAATCATATACGGTAGTATAGGTAGTATATCTCAGTTTCGACATGATCAATTTGATCAACACTTCACGAGTGTGTCTTCGATCACTGTGAAGTTTCTATCATCAGTCGAAATCATATTGTAAAATTTTTTTATTCCAACCTGAAAAAATACTTTCACTACATTTTTTTTCTGATTTATTATTCACCAACATTTATGTATGGAAAAAAGCGAAACATTGAGGTTTTGCTGCGGAATGTCATTACTACTCGTTTAGTCGTCATAACCAAATACTCGAGGGTGAGTGAATGTCTCTAAAAGCGTTTGGTTCCCATAACCAACTGAAATTTATATCTTGAACTAAGTGAGCGTATATTATTTTATTTGGTTTTCACAACCAAGCATTTGGCTGAGCCAAATATAGCCCAACGTATTTGGTTGCAGAAACCAAATTCCAGTGTACCATAACCATACATTTTTTCCCATGTGATTACACTCTAAAAAAAAAATTTTTTTCAAAATAGCCAAAGAAAGTTTGGCAGTTTTTTACACAAACTTTTTTTGAAAATTATCGTAAAAAAGTTTGCAAATATCCAAATATCCATAAAATCTTATGATTTTACGGAGATTTTCGAAGCTTTCTAAATTTTTGTTTGTCAATCCACAAAGAAAGTTCGAAAATTATTTCTCCAAAACAAGGTTGTAAATTCCCGAGCATTTTTGTTTGGAATTCAACAACTTTTTTTACAGTATACTGCAGATTGGTGATGATTATTCACATGAAGAATATAAAAATATGCGATTGAAGATTGATAACTCCAAAAAAAAATTCCTGCAGAATTTCTCTGGATGGAAAATTTGAAAAATAATATTTTTAGTCCATCCTGGTTTCAAATCTCTATTGAATCCCAATGGTTGATGAGATTCAATACAAACTTTGCAACGGTAACCAACAGGGCAACCGAAAACATGCCATAGCATATTTTTTATTCTGTATCTGACGGACAAATAGCTTTAATATTTATCCATTTCAGATCAAAATGACCCTTTTAAGCCACGTTTATTACAGCATATTTTCGCATATTCTATACTTTAGTGTATATTTTAGCATATTTTATAGATGCGTGCATATTTTGGTATATTTTGTGAAGAAGTGCATATTTCAGCATATTTGTATTTTTGTCAATGGAAATATATTTCATGGAGCATATCATTCACATGCCCAATCAACATTATCTCGAGTAGAATATTTTTACAAAAGATTTTTTGTAATATAAGTTTATTTTATTACGTCCCAATGTTATGTTTAAGATGTCTTTTAGATATCTTAAAGATATCTTTCTACAAGATGCCTTAAACTTAGCTAAATTTGTTGCGTAAGACATCTTTTAGATTTCTTTAAGATACCTTCTAGATTGATCCAAAAATGTTTATTGGGGTATATTTTTTAAATATTGATTTATTGATTCATTTATTTATTGGTTTATTCACTCATCCACTTATTCACAAGCTGGAATCACTGGTATATCAAAAATCCAAAACATATTGCTCTGAAAGATGATTGATTCACCTTGATCTTGATATACTAAAATATAATTATTTTCAATCAACATCTCAATAAAAGATGAGTATTCGTAAAGATCGAAATCTATAAATTGAATCAATTAACAATAGTAATAAAATGTCAACATTATCCTGTCTCAGAAAATATGAAATATCTATTCAGATTCAGGAAAATCCAAAAGAATTCAGAGACTGCTGGATTTGGAAAAATTATGTGTCGAACTTCTTAGAAGGATTCAGAGAAATTGAGAAGAAAATCAATTGTATGACATTTTTGGTTCAAGATTTCAGAGGCATTTAGGAAATTTCATAGAGATTTGGAGACAGGCGAGTTGGGGAAAATTGTGCGTTGAACTTTTCAGAGGGATTCAGAGAGATTCGGAGGAGTTCAGGAAAATTCAGAGAGAAGTAAATTGAGTAAAAGTTTTGTTCCAAGATTCAGAGGGATTCCGGAAGTTTTGGAGAGATTCGGAGAAAGGTGAAGTATGAAAAATTGGGCGATGGATTTTTTAGGGGGATTCAGAGAAATTTAGGAAGATTCAGAGAGAAATATGGGTTAAATTTTTGGTTAAAAATTTCAAAGGTAGCAAGTTTCAGAGACATGTGAATATAAGAAAGAATCGTGCATTGAACTTTTCAGAAAGATTCAGAGGAATTCAAAGGAACTCAGGGGAGAATAAATTCAGTGAAATTTTGGGTTCAAGATTTCACACAGTAAAAAATTTTTCGTCATTGTGTGAAGTGTTGAAATTTGTGTGTAGAATATTGAACATTCTACACACAAATTCTAACACTTTACACAATGACAATAAATTTTTTACTGTGCAGGGGCTTTCAGGTAGTTTAGGAGAGATACAGATACACACGGAGAAAAATATATGGGATTGATTACCATTCGCCCCAGTTCTCATCGCGACTTTAGAATAGGAGTTGAGAGATGACTCGCGGTTTGGTGATCGTTCTTATGTTAACCTACCGTTTCCGAAGTGATGTAAACAGTTTATCACATTCAATCTGATCTTGAATGGTCTTATCGCAATTCTGAGATATCTGTCACCGAATTACTATTCTTTCTAGTAACCGTTACCGTATACTTTCCTCAGTGCAGGTGACTCGTTCCTACCTGCTTCTGTACAGATTTTGTCATTTTAGCCTGTTTCTGTCTGGCATTTTCGACAGGAGCGAATTAGGAAAAATTGTGCGGTGTATTTTTCAGAGGAATTAAGAAAAATTCACTCAAATTACGAGGAAGCTTTGAGTTCTAAATAAATGAATGAATTGGAAACAATTCAGGAAGATTTCGGAAAATTTCTAAATCTCTATTAGAAAAATTCTGAGAAAATCACAGAAAATTGGAGATATTCAAGATGTATCACTATCCGACAAGTCTCTAACTTCCTCTAAATCACTCTGAAATTACTCTGAATCTCTCTGGAAAATGTCCCAAAATATAGAGATTCAGAGAGATTTTTTGTTCACCAAAGAATCGTACTGATGAAAAATTTTTTTCCGATTTTTTCTCTCTCAAACAACACAGTGTATCAACGATTTTTCATATTAAGGGCATAATTTCACTTTTAGAGTATAGTCAACTCGAATTAGTTCGAGTATGCCAGCAAAATTCCTAAGGTATTCGAAAATTATTCTTCTAAATATATTTTATCCAACAGTTTCCGTTTTTTAAAAGCTAGCTTGAAGAAGATTTTTCAAAAGTGTCGAGCATATTCCCTTTAAATGTTTTCCAGCGATCTTCCTCAAAATGTCTTCCAGAAGATGGAAACCATCGTCTAAGATTTCTTTCAGGAATCTCCCAAAAGATCTTTTTTTGAAATTTCAAAATTTCGCTTGTCTAAATCTTGACTGGCGAATGGGAGAAAATAATGTTCTAAATATTACTACATTTTGTACTTAAGTAACAGTATAAGTGAAACAGTGTCATTTTTACAATACAGTGTAGTACAAATTCATGCTCAATGATTTGAAAAATCGTTCAATTTGGCGCAACATCACATCATAAAGCATGAATTTTCACCACACTGTGTTGTAAAAATTATATAATTTCACTTATACTGTTAATTTAAGACAAAATGCAGTAATATGTATTGAAAATCACATTTCTCTTCATGTAAAAGACTTCAGTCAGGACGATATTTTACAATACTGAAGAATCGCATATTTTTGTGTCATTTGACGAAAAATATCCAAAATTTTGTTCAAAGGAGAAGTGGATTATTATAGATGATCTACCAATAAATCTTCTCAGATGATTTTTTTAAATTAATTTTTCATATGTTCTGCGTACATTCCAAGAATGTAAAGTTTCCATATGGTACACCCACTCGAACGATATTTTGAATCATCCATATAGTTACTCAATAAGATGTAAATTTCACAACTTTTTTTCCTCAATGTAAGAATTTGTGTTAAAAACCATAAAGTTTGAAATTTTCAGTGAAATTCATGATGAATTTCATACACATGTGCTGGAAATTGATTTTCTATCCGGTGACCGGAATTTCCTGGTTGCCGCATACAAAATAACGACGATTGCTTTATCTACATATCTGGAAAGCATATGATTTCATGTTGAAACTATGAAAACTGGTTTTTACGGCACATTTCTAGTACAAAAGACAATTTTTTAGAGCATATTTTTGGTTGTCCTGGTAATCAACCATTCACACTTGTTCAAACCCGTTGAAACCCATTGGCACTAGTTAGATTAATCCGATTCAATGGGAATTGAATGGGTTTGTATGGCCTTCTACCGTTGCAAAGTTTGTATCGATTTTTTTTAATCAATGAGTTTCAATAGACTTGTTTTACCAGGGCAATAAAATATCTTTTAAAATTCATTCGAATATATTTTCAAACGACAATCAGTTCGCTACAGCTGAAGTTCATGAAAAAATTCTACTTTTCACTCAATATTAATAAAAAAAATCTCAATGATTTTGAAGTTTCAAGTTCCTTCCTCTTGCTTCCGAAGACAATGCCTGTTCACCACCATGTATGACTTCCATTCATTTCAAGATGGACTTAATAAATTTGATTCCTCCCTGACCTTCATTTCAATGTATTTTTTCTCAAACATACAAGGAGTGTAGATGTTTTCTGCGAGATTCAGAGTTTCCAATTGTCGAATACGACATTAAACGTTTTCTTCTATCAATAATAACTTGTTACACCCATTCAGATGTTATCTCGACAACTAGCAAGACCTGCCTACCCATCTACCTACCTACAAACTGACCGTCTTGTACCTGTGTTTCCTCTTTTTTACTTCCTACGGGTAATTTTTATCGAAGCGTTTGTATTGCATAGTCAGTTACAGAGTGAAAGAAAGAAACAGGCACGTGGGTCTATGATGTTCGATGTAGACACAACGTCTCTCATAAATGAAACGCGCGTGCCTGTGAAGTTACATAAAACGCTGGTGAGAGATTATCAACGTGTATTAGTCAATCATTTCACACCTAATTCCATAACTCGACAAATTTTCAAACTGTATAACTTGACGTAATTGATGGGCATGTCTGTTGACGTAACATAACAATATTTCGCGGACATGTAGAGTAAATATTACAGAATTCACGTGTCCGTAACACGAGAACTTACATAGTGAATATGCCGATTTCATATAACAATGATATCAATACTGTTCACATAAACTGTGCTCTTATATTCATTTTGCGAACATTTTCAACGTGAAAGGACTTCAAACTCAACTTCGGTGGTATTCATTTCACCACGTATATTGTTCTTGGATTGTTCTCCGTATTGATTGAAAATTCGGTATTTGTTTTTTCATACTTTGCTAGTAGATCCTTGTTTACGGGTTTTCATCTTAATTGAATAATAATCATTCTCAACATTACCGATACTATGTAATTTATTGGGCTATTAATAGGTTCACGTATTCGCGAAACGTGACAAGCCAGATTCGGATTTGCCGTGGCATACCATGAGGAAACCCTGCTACCTCTCTGTTACAAAGTATATGATAGCTCCCAGTTCTGGACTCGAATGAGTCATTGGTCTTGTTGGTAGTTAGTTCGTTGCTAAGGTAGTTGCTCGAGTTTTTGTCCAATCGAGAGTAGCACTGATATAGCACCGTGATCTCTTGACTGCCGCTGCTGGCTATGAAAAGTTCTACACTGTCTGAACTATTATAGATAATAGGGTATGTGAATGTACTGGCAAAAGTCGATCGTTAAAGATAACGATACACACAAGCATACACGCACACACAATGATCTTCATACACAATTGTATCGAGTTTAACGTGACTGGCGTGTGTTGTAAAATATACTGGTTACATTTGCTGGGTTCATAATACTCTGTCTTTTGTTTTTGATCAATGAAACTATTAAAAACTTGTTTTTCTGTTTTACTTTTTGTTTTTTCAATACACTTCAATAGCATATCGGTGTTATGAAAACGGGACCTGAGTGAAATTACATCACATAAACAGAAGTTTCAACGTTTCTCAAAGATTTAAGAAATTTTTTTAGAAATTCTCTGGGCTTTTGATATTAATTTTTTATCCATTGTTTCGGTTTGAAGGACTTGATGATCAACATTTTTCTTGAAACGAAAAGAAATACTTTCTCGATTTGATCCTCAACTTTTGTGGAAATCATTGAATTTGAATCGTTGATTCCCAGACAGCACGACGTACCAGTGTCGAGTTCAAATATCCCAATCATTTGATCCCATGGTTAAATATCCCCGTACGAAAATATCCCATAACTGGAAGATCCCCATACCATTGTATCCCATTTTCAATTTTTGAATTGTTTTTGTTTTGCATTTTCAGGATTCGATTGTATATTGTGATGTTGAATGGTTTCATTGATGGTTAATGGTTCTATTTCGAATGGTATTTCTATCCAAATATTAAGCTAATAGAGTTGTAGGTGGACCAGATAATCATTTTTTTCTCCTCACACTAATTCACCTCGCACTAATAATGCTGTGAAGGGGTAGCATCGTGCTTTTAATGAGCATGTTCGCATCAGTCATGCCAATATGGGACAGTTTATCAACTGTTTGAAGGAAGAGCAGAGTGTGACAGAGTTGACGGTTGAGCAGCGTCGAGCTGGTCGTATTGTGAACACTGTTAAAAGCCGAAAACATTGAGGTTACGAGGCAAGATTGAAAAATGTTGTTGGTGGGTATGATGGGGTGGATAAATTGTCGTACTTGAAGGGTGTTATTGCGCAAAATGTTGTGTTGTGGAGTGGTTTTTTCTTCTTACTTTTGTAATTTTGCATTGCCATATGAAATTATAAGTATATATTTGCAACTGATTTTTTTGTGTTTATTTTGTGATTTTTGTTCCTTTTTTTTGACATTGTAGATGGAGAATGGTTATTTTTTCCGGGGGATTTAGTCCAGGATCAATTGTGGTGCAGCCCGACGTACCATCATAAGTTTCAGTTTTATTCAGCAATTAATGAATACAATCGCTTTTAGTTAGTAGGTGCATCTTCTTGAGATATCGAAAAACATACAGGTGTTTATGTTTTTTTTTATTTATTGAATTCAATCGAAAACTTTTGGATATTTTGGATCTAATCTTCTTACCGTGCGATCTTTTCCTCTTCTGGTAATATCCCATGTGGGAATTAATGAACGCCCCAGTACTGGTTCAGTACCGCTGCCATAGCTGCCAGTGCTGTCGAAGTTGGAATGCCATTACTGGCCCAGGTCGTTTGACAGTACTGAACCAATACTGGGATGATAACAATGTCTGACATGAGGCCCATTATTGGCGTTCAATTTTGCCGGTACTGGCATTTGAACGTAAACAGTACTGGCATTCAAACGTCGACAGTCCTGTCATTTCAACCTAGCCAAAACTGATATTTCAATATTAGCCGTATTGATATTTGAATTGTACCTGAATCAGAATCTCAATCTTGCCTGTACGGGCATTCCAATCCAGCCAACATCGGGATTTCAATTTTCCTTGAACTGGCATTTCAACCGTGTCAGTGTAGGCATTTCAATCTCACCAGTACGACCATTTCAATTTGACCTTTAATGCATTCCACGGGGATTTTCTATGGCGTACTATTGGCACTTTCAATGGCAAGGTTATTGATCTCATATAGATTCCACGCAGCCAAACTGCGTGTGCTGTTAAGGTAATTTTTATAACATCAAAAAAGCTTACCAATTTTATTTCATGTATGTCCCGATTGGGTTGAAATGAAAAAATTGAATTTTTATAATATAATTTATAATATATAATATATAATTTCCTACTAACTGACAGGTAATTCTGAAATAGATCACTGCAGGGTTAATAGTGGCCTTGGGTGAAATTTTGCGCCAACTTTTTTCATAAATTACTTGATAAATTTTAATTTAAAATAGATATTCAAACAATTCTCTCAGTGCAGCCATGTTGCCGCGAAGGTAAGTTCACACCCAATCCACAATCGCTTTTGTAGTGAAACACTGTTGCATCGATACTGGCGCAATATTGTCTTTTCGTGAAATTTCAAAAGATTACCAACTCTGAGTCAGTACTGGCACAGTGTTTTCTCACCAAAGTAACCATGTTTCCGCAGAAATGGGTCGACCCCTGACTCACCACCAATTCTGTCGTGAAGCAACGTGGCGTCGATGCTGGCGCTGTATCGTCTCTGTGTAACGCTTCAAAATAATACCAACTCTGAGTCAGTACTGGCACAGAATTGGCTCACTAAAATAACCATGTTTCCGCGGAGATGGGTTGACCCCCGATTCACTACCAATTCTGTAGGAAAACTACATGGCGTCGATGCTGGCGTAGTAACGTCTGTGCGTAACGTTTGAAAACATTACCAACTTCGGGTCAGTACTGGCACAGTTTCGTTTTTCTATAACCTAGGTGTTCTTCAATCGATATTGATTCGGTACTGATCCAAGACTGTCTGCCCAAGCAAACCAATACCGTCTGAAAACCGTCGAACAACTAGTGCCAGTTGAGAAAGAGTAATGGCACTGGACGGGGGCCAGTTGTTTTGGCCGAAGTATGGCAAATACAAACTTGCCAGTACTAGGCCATTTGTCAACTCTGGCAATTTCCACGTGGGATCGTTTGAGTTCTAAACGCTGTAAAAAATGAAAGGGTGAAGAAATCACACACTTCACGTTCCTTTACGATTGCCAGAGAAAGTGATAGACTATATATGAAGTGAACCGGACGAACGGGAAGAACCGTTTAGAAGGACGACAATTATACCAGCACGTGCGAGAGATCGAAAATTGACGTCGGCATCTTGCTAGCACATCGCTTCTCGTCGCTGTTCTAATTGAATCACAAACAATGTTCCTATTAGCCGAGAGAATTGTATCTATCCACAACATACTACGTGCCACGCGATTTAACCGTGCGTGTAGTGAGAGGGATACACGCGTACGGAAGACGTTGAACGATTAACGATACCACTACATACAATACAATTCATTAAGCATGATACTACACATTGAAATGCACAATTTATGGTTTGCCTTGGCATTGCAAAGCATAGATGTTGAACAGAGAGAACGGGGCCTCGGCTTCACAAAGCGGATTTAGTTTTGTTATATTCAATTACAACCACCAATGACGATGCAAATGTGCATGGTCAAATGAATCCGATATAACTTTGCTCTATGACTAATTCTACACTGTGAAACACGCATCGCTGATAGTACACAGAAACATTAAATGCTTCCATATAATTGTTTATAACAATCTACACAATCTTCATTAACCGTGAGAAGAAAATTATTATCCTAATGAAAAAAATGGGTCCATATGCGCTCACAAGTTACATTGTTATTTTAACTGATTTGTTTTTACTCCCATGTTCCTTATATATAAGGAAACGGAAGTATCGTGATACGGTCAAAAATCCATCATGCAGAAGAGGGTATTTCGCTTTCACCAAACGCTTCAGAACGTCGAGAAAACGCGATTTCCAGAAATTTCTGTGTGTGTGTGTGCGTGCGTATCCTTTTTTTTGGTTCACGATAACTCCTGGAGGGATACACCGATTCGAACGAATGTTTTTGCAATTCCCGATTGGACATGATCCCTCAAATTTGGAAAAAGGTCTGTGCAAAGTGCCCCAAATTGAACAGATTTTGCATGAAAAATCAAGAGATTCTTCTTGTAGTTTTCCTTGTTTTTGCAAAGCAAAATATGATGTTCTTCAGAGATTATTTTTGATACATAGTAAGAAGAATTGCATGAAATGTGCAGAACCAGACAGGAACTGGATTGAACCTTGATGGGAAACTTGGTGGAAAAGTTTCTGAAAATTCCTCCAAATTTTTCCGAAAAACTATGAACGTTCATAAAAGAAACTGCATATACACGGAAAGAAATTTGATGGTTGAAAGTGGTAAAATACGTAGGTAATATCATCATCAAAATTGGTAAACTGAAACTATTGGGAATAGCTTGGAAATAAAATTATCACGATGGTAAACTTCACTTTGTCAAAAATTTCAAAATTTCTTCAGGAAAACTAACAAAGATAATATTGATGATTCCAGGCAGTGCTAATACTTTCTACCATCAGCGATCGTAATGTTTCTTTACACTTTATTTCAAGATTCTCGCAAGCGAGAGCTCTAAAAATCGAAGCAAAGACAATAATTTTCACCATCAATGATGGTAATATCATTCACGAAAATGAAAAAAACAATTTACTTGCAAAAACATATTTCCAGGGACATTTGTTATTTCATGTTGTCCAACCTTCGAGTTATTACCACCATATTTGTTGATTGCAATCATGTTATTTTTAATACATTCTTGAGTACAGTTTATAATGAAAAATCCTAATTACGCGCAGGGGATTTGAACTTAAGAATAATGTACTTATATCTACCTATAAACCTTACAATTAAAACCGCTTTGCTACGCTCGCACTTATGAATTCACTGTTTTGAAGTTTCATTGAAAGACTAAACGAGGGAACCTAAACTGAACAACTCGTTGTGTGCGATAATTGTAAGAAAATCTCGAGCGCTGTTGGAAAATATTACCATCAGCGCTTGTATTATACCAACCCGTCATTGGTATTAAATGTCATTTGTGGCTTTCAAAATTCAGAATAGTTGTTCAAACAAAATCTATTATTGTCAAGTGGTGATAATTTTCATTAGAAAAGGTATTTATTTCGTTTGTTCATAGTTGTTATTACTGAAATATATTTTCTCACGCTGAATCTTCATTTTTACCATTGTAGCTGACGATTATTTACTACGTGCGTATAAAATAATACACTTAGGTTACAAATTACCGTCAATATTTTCCAATAATACTAGTTTACGACAAAAAATAGTAATTTTCACAATCAAATTTTTCTCCGTGTATCTGACAAAGTTCCATTTCTCGTATGAATACGAGGAACATGGAAGTAACCCTAGCAGAAATCACTCTAGTCGTTCTCTAGGCGATTACAAGTCCTTACGAGGCCTTGCAAGTCCCTCACAAGGGCCTGGTGAGGCCTCGCAAGGCCCGTAGAATTACTAGAGTGATTTCTGCTAGGGAATGTATAGTTCACCATACCGATTTTTTCCGTGTAGGTTACTCTACTACACATGGCGCAACTTTGAAATGAGAAAATAATTTCAGCCCAATAGTTTCTCCAATCAAAACTCAAGACTAGAGAAAGGGTTGTAATAACATACACCACCAATGGTACAACATACAAAAAGTTGTTTGTTAAGGACGAGCCAACGCTGTCGCGATCTTGCGGCAAGCATTCATTCTATAATTTGAATACGAACGAAGTAAATGTTGGAGAATTCCAAGAAGTTAAATATATAATTTTTCTGATCAGTTGAAACTTATGAATGACGCAAATCCGGTGGTACCGGCGTTGGAGTTGGGGTGTCCTGAAAATTCTTTCCGTCGCGGAATCTTCAAGGGGGATTTATATATTCATTCAATGCTTGGTTCTCCACTCGCAAGGAACAAGCAGTATTTTGGTCAGAATTATTACAATTTTCCGTTTGGAAAGATAGTTTTATCCTGGGCCACGCTACCACATGAAAATCATTGTCATCCATTGTCATATTACTGTCTCTGCTGTCACTAGGGTTGCCTAATGCTCGGGGCAGTGTCCCACCGTGCACCGAAGATCTTCTAGCTAAAAGTATTTTTACAGCACATAATCATCAAGTTACTATTATCTTCCTGAGAAATCTCCATGATCCGAATCGGGTTGCTCTCATCTCATTGTAATTCATTCAAATCATCATCTGGCTCGTACAAAAGTCGATCATTTCTCCTTACGAGTCCATCAAATTTTCTATTGCTCCCAATCGCTATTGAACGCTAAGTAAAATATCTTGATAAAGTTTCTTGATTTCTCAGTATGAATTAACACGAAATGTAATGATAATCCTTGACCAAATGAAACATAAATCAAGATACCTTGATTAGCAAGTCTCACAAGCGAGAACACGATGCCTCCGATACGATCTTTATTTCATCTCAAGTATGTTCCTTTCATTTTTTTTTCACGCTAGTAACCGTACGCTCTAATCACCACATTTATAACGTTCTGAGAGATAGAAAGAGACGCATATCGTTCTTATTATAGCTGTAATAAAATCCTTATTACCAAAGCAATAAACTTGGTGAGTCTAGTTCCAAGGCAAAGAAATCGGAAAATGGAATCGATTCTATGGTATTTTCTTCGAGCCCACCGTTGATCGGGATTAATCGATATCAAAATAAATTGTTTTTAACACTACTCTGTGGTAATTATTCAGTGATAATAAGGCCGTTGTATGTGATAGACAGTAATTAAATTCTCAAGAAAATTCTAATTGGTATCGATAATAAGATAAACAACGGTGCCTCATCGAGCTTGGATTTACGCCATAATGTAGAAGTAATAATTTCTGTTATCTTGACTCAGGTAACCGAAAGTGGATTTTTCTTTGGACGTGATATAGATGTGAAGTGCTTCAAGATATCAAATCGGTTTCAATTATGTCTTGGGGAAGGGGGAGGAGTGCAGGTGATTCTTATCCATTCTTCGGGAATTCACTTGTTTTGTTATTAACATTGTAGAGAATTCGTTTTGATAGGAATAATGGTTGGAAATTCATTAAATGCTAATATCGTTACCATTTCGAATATGTGCTCTATCGTGTTCGAAAAAGATGATTGTTATGAAATAAGATTCAGGAAAACGACGTGTCAAGTGAAAATTTTGATTGGAAATTTGATAGAACTCGCCTGATCCTTTCACATTCTTGTCCAGTTAATGAGCCTAGCATGAACCTATTCAATCTTGCAAAGCATCTTTCACTCTGTGTCTAGGCAGCCATTGCAATTGATTTTCACTCTACCTGAAAAAGCCCATAGAATCCGATAGTTTCCGATAAGGAATTCATCGATTCAATATCTATCTACAACAAAATTCTTCTAAACAATGAATTCATGGTCTGGTCTTCTGCTGAGTCGTTTTGAATGAGCCTCAGGTGGCAAATATGCTGAGGGCCTTAAGGAATCTTGAAACTGGTCTCCTGAATTACGCCGAATCCGAATGACAACCGTTCCTACTGCACAAAGTTTCCAACTATACACAGTTTAGTTGATAAAATATGATTGAACTGAATTATTGTGAGTTATTGAAAATCGAATATCTACTAGGAATCTCTAAACAACCTTACTAGAAATAATCCAGTAAGACTCCAGTAATTTTCTAGGTTATTACAAGGCTCTGTTAAGCCGTGAAAGTCCCTCACAAGGGCATCGTAAGGTCTTGCAAGGCCTAGAGAAAAACTAGAGTAATGTCTACTGAGGGTATTTTGGTCAGAAGAGATTCTGAACTTTTTCTTGCATTTCCACTTGCTCCATATTTTAGCACAACTTCACTGGTCTGCACCTGGCCAGTAGCGTACTGGAGAATTTGGAGGCCCCCCCGCAAGTGCTAGAGACGGGGCCCTTCTGATCCAAAGAAATGATACATGTAATTCATGGGATTTTTGTTTATACCGCTTGGGGGCCCATAACGACCGGGGGCCCCCCGCAATGTGGGGGCTGCGGGGGCTTCCCCTACGTCACTGCACCTGGCCTTCAAACATAACGATCACAAAACTGATAAACCGATTGAGTTGAAAACTCTTGCTATGGAGTAATCTATTCTTCCAAAGATAAAATCCCAAATCCTTCATCGCCGTTGTACGCGGTTGCAGGCATGTCATTGAAAAGTGAGCATGGGTGGAAATGCCGAAGAAACAATTGAAAATGATGAAATGGTAGTCAGCACATGCGTAATCAGATTCCATTTATTCAGGAACTCGTTTGAATAAATATTTTAAGTTGTCTTGAATAAACATTTTTGAAATGAAACAATTTATTCAACGCGCATAAATTGTTAGTTGTTACAAATAAAATACTTATGCTACTATTAAATAAACTTTGTCATTCAAAATGAATAGACGTTGAATCATTGTTTTTGCTAACGCAAACAAATTTTTATTCATATCAAATAAAGATTTATTCAAACGAACTAAAAGATTGTCAACTAAAGTATTTTTGCCCACGCAACTAAGCAATTTCTTTCAGTGCGGAATTCGAACTACAGGTGAGAATGTAAGGTTAGTTCACCACAAAAATCTGAACAACACCGTGCCAAACTACACAGTTCTGAACTACATCAGGAGAACTGAAAAAGTTCCCCTGGTGAAAAACACAGCGTGCATTAAGCGTGTTCGTATGGCCGCTAAATCACTCTTCCCAAGTTCTTCATCTTCCTTAATATAGGTTGTCAGAAAAAGATAAATAACTTGAAAAGAGTGAATTGGCGGCCATGCACGCTTCACGCACGCTGTGGTTTTCACCAGGGTCAGAAGGAATGAAGAGATAATTTCCACCAGAGATACATGCTTCAAATTAATGAATATTCTAAAAGAATCATTTCTTCGCCACAGATAATCAATCCTTAAATTCAATTGAATGTTTCATCAATTCCAATAAATATTCATTGAAGGGAGGATAAGTAAATATGTTCTCCAGTGCATATCTCTCGTATGTATTGAACATATTCAACAATATATTGTGCATATATTTGCAAATTCAAGTTTCAATTAAGAGTTTTTGAATCGTACGGTCACTTTTAAACCACTCAAAAAAGTGTAAATGCTCATTTTAGCTATTTTATAGGTATATTTCCACGCTTATGAGTGTTTAAAGAGTGACTACATGATTCAAACACTCTGAGTGCATCGAAACAAAACACTAGAATTTACAGTTAAACACTCTCTAAATCTGAAAGAGTGAAAAATCGCACGTTTCACTCCACTAAGTGTCAGAAGTGAGCCTGTCCGCTTCGAGTGGAATTTTCATTCGTTTCGAGTGACCTCTCACTCTGTTAGAGTGAAAAATTCACTCTAGCGTCGAGGTGGTTGTGAATTTCTAACCTCAAACCTTAGAATATCACTCTAAAAGAGTGGAAATTTCACTCGAAAATTCGATAGGCTCACTTCTGGCTGGCTAAAGAGTGAAATCTCACTCCAAAGATTTTAGAGAGCAGTTATCAAAGCCTATCGAAAACAAAACTGATAATCCAACTCAAATTATTTTCCATTTTATCAACATATCGATCAATCTCATCATTTTATTATTTTATTGTTGTCCCTTGTTTTACGGTCAAGCAACGACCAGAAGACGTCAACTTGATACCATTTTTATCTTCCGAACACTTTATATTTAGAAACTCCACCAGAGCAGACCAACAAGAGCGGGTGTATCGAGGAGACTAATAAATTCGTACGCAAGACGTTAATGCGCTTCCATCCGCAGCACAACTAGTAAAAATAAAAAAAATTAATTCTCCTCTCTCTCTTACGGTGTACTCTCGGAAAAGGACGATGAAAAGGAGGATTGCGCCCGGTGCCGAAGGACAGCTTCTGCAAAGGCTAGTACGCGTGTAGGAGAACGTGGGCCGTGAAAAGAGACACAAGATGGAATGAGAAATACTGGAAGAAAAATAAATAAGAACACGAGAAAGACCCGCTATCTCGCGGGGGAGTCGCAACCGAGTGGTACTTACTCAAAGAGCAAGTTAACAGTGGTTATAGCCCAGTCAAAGCTGGGTTGGTAACTTATGTACGCAGGTAGCGTCAAGGATTCTTGCATGCGCTGCTCGATTACTAATGGCATTAATACAACTAGTACTACTGGAGCAAACCGTATGTGTACAGGAAGACACACTATTTCATATTCTATTCGTATAAAAAGTCTATATAATTGGTAGGTTTATGCATGAATTATTTAAAAGACGGTATCAAAAAATAACTTGATCAAATTATTTTCCAAAATGGGATTTCATATTAGTTTTGATACTCTTGAGAATTTTTCACTTCACTTGATCACAAAAACCAAGTTTCGAATACTTCTCAGGGATCGATGAATTACTTTCAAAATAAATACTTTTTCATTCCATTCCACTCCACGCTACTCTCAGATTCGATGAATACAGAGAGATTTTCTATCAGATATCATTCAGGAGATATAATTATATCTATCCTTGGGAATCTTAAACACATAATTTCACATATTATGTATGAAACTTCCACGTTTAAATGCACGTAATAGTATTTCATCAATGTGGTTATGATATTTAATCACACGACAGTTAAAATCTACTGTTATGTAGGCAGATTCTACTGATTTAGATCAGAGAGAAGTCCGTTCCGTACAGATGTGTACAGCTATTTACCGATGGAATCAACTTGATCGTATATAAACCATGAAGAGCCACGCAACAACGCGTAAGTTTAGGTGCAATCACACATATATACTTTCTTATATTGATGTGTTCAACGTGTAGAAAAGGCACACCCGCGCCCGAGGCACGCGCTAAACAGGCACGCAACCTGGTGAAACGTGAACCAAGGAAACCTCATAACCGGATTCGCGTATTTCTTGGTTAAGCGCATTTGAATATTGCGTGCATCCATCAGTTTTCGAAGTGATATCCGTAAATGAGGTTGAATTATACGGATAAGAGATAGAAAATACGCTTCTGAATTTTATTATCGAAATTGTTTCTTTTTTCTTTTCATTCAATCAATTTTGTGCAAAATTCCTTTTATCAGGGATCAATTATTAAATACATTTGTAAATATTCTTTCAAACGTACCACAAATCATCTTCTTGGTCTACCTGCAATTGCTTTGTGACAGAATATTTAATTTTCATATTTTGAAAATTATGCATCAGCTAATACATGAATGATTGAATAAATGAATTACTGATGCCAGAAAATTGTTATCCATTAACCTCTCCTGCGAGAAGAATCTTGTAGGGCACGAACATAATACTCCTCCACTTAAATATTCATATATACATACTTTATACGAACATACATACGTTTATATTTATACGTATCAAGTCGAAGAAACTTGACGTTCACTTTAACGAGGTACAAAACGATGCCATTAGAAACTTGTATCTTGTACTTCTCCACTGCATTACATAGCGGTGGCAACAGGTTCACTTACATTTCACATGTGTCTCAGACAGTCCGTGGACAAAGTTATCTCAAACAACTGACCACAGTACTTCAATCTTACCGTACAATTATCTATGTTTTCCTCAAAGATAAATCTCCGTCCATTGATCTATGGAAAAAATATACCAGAACATATTTCGCTTCTGGAAGGGTTCTCGTTATCGTTGTTTATAATTTTTCATTCATTTTCATTATTGATCGTTTTTTTTATACTCCACTGATTCAATTATAGTGAAAAACATGATTCATTTATACATATATATATATATATATATATATGTGTGTCAAGGAAGAGATTCAATTATAAATTATTCGTTCTTTCTTCTTGCGCAAAACACTCGCGTAAAATTCGGCTATCGCTTTCTTGACCGAAAATTCTGCGAAAGGTTCATTTTGGTACGTTGAAGAGTTAAATGGTTTTTTTTTTCACTCTTGCCCTTCCTTCTTCCTGCCTTCTGGAGGTTTTGTTTACGTCTGTCATACCGTTCAGATGTGGTACATTTTTACGTTCGAAGAAAACAATTTTATCTTCTTCGTTACAAATGACTGCCCTTTGGACTTTTCATATATGTTGTTTCTTGTGGCTATTTCGGGGCCTTATTTGGTTCATATCTTGATGTGCAATATTGTGCTGCTCAACCTCATTTGCATCCTGTGAAAAATATTGTTTCTTGCAATTTGAATCGTTGAAAAACATTGCGCGCTTCTTATCAGGTAGTTTATTGACCTAAAAATTTTATTTTATGTTTATCATGTAATGATATGATTATCACCACGTAATAATCATAGAAATATTTATGTTGCGAGTCAGAAAGCCGAATAAATTATTGTTTCTTTCTGTTCCATTCCCGATTGCCTTCGAATATATAAACGATAATTGAATCACTCTTCACGAAATATGATCCTTATTGATAAGTCTGTCACTTTCTTTGCTGCTTTCTCATCCAGTTCTTCATTAAAATTACCGGCGAACTGCTTGACGATTAATCATCGACGCATGTAATTGATAAATTAGATGAATCGAGGGAGGTGTCACGCAGACATAGTACAAGCACAAGAATGAAAGAGAAAGTCAATGATGAAAAGGAGAACAATTCGTCTGGCTCAGGAATTACAAAGTTTGCTGCTGTTATGCATGTGCATGGACATACACAAATAAATTTGATGTAAAAGATGGTGTGGAGATATCGCATTGTCGATCTTTAACGCTAAGTATTGAAACGCCAGCACTACAGATGAGGGGAACATAATATGTATAAAGGGTGTATCATCACCACTGATATATAGTACTCCACTGCTTAGATAAGCATATCAAATAAATTCAAAAAATATATCATAGGCTTGTGAATATGATCTGAGATTTATGACAATTTTAAAGAACAAAATAGTTTTATATTGGGAGTGCAAATTAGTTCGGTCCGGTTTGAAAAGATGACTCTCGCTCTCATGAATGTTTCATAGTCACAACCGATTTCAATTATTTCAGAGAGGTTAGACACCTGTGAATAATATCCAGTTGATATCACTCTGAGTTCCTTCTAGAATCCCGATTTTTACTCAGTGAAGTATGTCAAATTTCGTTTTAACTAAGCAGCATTTGCGGGAGGTGCTAGTTTTCTGTTTTAATTGGAAGAAAAGTGCAGCTGAAGCCTATCGAATGCTTGTGGAAGTTTATGGTGACAATGCTCCAACTGATAAATCATGTAGGGAATGGTTTCGACGTTTTAAGAATGGCGATTTCAGTGTCGAAGACAAGCCTCGCTCAGGACAACCACAAAAATTTGAAAACGAGGAATTGGAGGCTTCACTCGGCGAAGATCCGAGTCAAATGCAACAGAGCTTGCGGAATCATTAGGAGTTACGCAACAAGCAGTTTCCGTACGATTACAATCCATGGGCATGATTCAACAGCAAGGCAATTGGGTTCCTTATGACTTCAAGCCTAGAAACATTGAACGGCGATTTTTCATTTGCGAGCAGTTGATTCAAAGACAACGAAGAAAGGGATTCTTACATCGGATTGCGACAGGAGATGAGAAATGGATATTCTACGATAACCCCAAGAAAAGAAAATACTATGCTATGCCTGGTCAATCATCGTTACCATCGACTTCAACATCGACACCAAAGAGGAATATTCATGGTTCAAAGATCATGCTGTGTATCTGGTGGGACCAAAAGGGTGTTATATACTATGAGTTGCTAAAACCTGGTGATTCTATTACGGGTGATCGTTATAGGCTACAATTGATTCGTTTCAGTCGTGCGTCACGAGAAAAACGTCCGGAATACAAGGAAAGACATGACAAAGTTATTCTTTGACACCATAACGCTCGGCCTCATGTCGCAAAAGTAGTGAAAAATTATCTGGAAACGTTGAAGTGGGATATTCTACCGCACCCACCGTACTCGCCGGACATTGCTCCTTCTGATTACTGGTTATTCCGACAGATGCAGCACGATTTGGCAGGCCACCGGTTCACTCCGTTCGGAGAAATCGAAAATTGGCTCCCAACTTAGATCGCCTCGAAAGACGAGACGTTTTTCCGTAACGGGATTCGGAAATTACCCGAAAGATGGGAAAAAGTGATAGCCAGCGATGGACAATACTTTGGTTAATTTGATAATTCATGTTCTTCTGAAATAAAAGCATCTTTAACTGTAAAAAAACGGACTGAATTAATTTGTACTCCCAATATTAGAACCTTGAATAAATTCTCGCTGTTTTTCACAAAATGAAAACTTTATTTAAAATATAAGGAACAAGAACGTTTTATTCAAAGTATTGCCCATCACTAGAGACCACTTTCTCCCATCTTTCTGGCGGTATATGAATTCTGCGGTGGAAAAACGACATGTCTTTTGAGGCTATCCAAGGATCGACCCATTTTTTAGCTTCTTCGTAAGAATGGAAACGCTGGTCAGCCAAGACATGTGCCATCGAACAGAATAGGTGAAAATCGGGAAATGGCTATGTCAGGTGAATACGGCGGGTGGGAGAGAATTTCCCATCGAAGCGTTTCCATGTAACAAATCACTTTGTCGTGTCTCTTCTCTTATAGCGGCCGTTTTTCTTTTAGGGCTCGAATCAAACGCATCAATTGAAGTCGATAGCGATCTAATTCGGTTTGAGCAGCTCATAATTAATTATACCTTCCCTGGTAGAAATTTTCGCTAGTGAATAATGAGGTACTTACGAGTTTATCTCTTCTACTTATGAGGCACTAGGGAGGTAAAATCACAAGGCACTCACTAGAATGTAACACTCCAACTAACTAGATTCCATTCACCAAAACTAGTGAAACAATCACCATTATCTAACGAGGAACTTATAAGAAACTAACATGGCACTTGTGAGAATAATTAGGGTAAAAATAAAAACTTATTATTGAATTTATAATTGATTCAGATATCTTCTTAGTTTGAACAAATTTACTTCAATTCAGAGAATTTTTTCATTTTGTTTTCTGGTAGTAACATTGTTTTCTTGCATCAAAAGAACACTGTCCTGGAGAGGATTCTATTTTCAGAATGAAGAGACATGTTTTTAATTTGATTAATTATTTTTTTGAGGGTACATGCATGAAACATTTTATTACCAGTCATCCAGAAAAATTAATTAATCCAAATATGAATCTAATAAATATTTGACGAATCTGATGAATAAAACTGCTTATTAATGATTTTAGTTAATAATGTATAAATCTAATTTTAGTGATGTTTGGATTAACTTTGCCAGAAATTCACAAGTTTTATCCAAACATCACTAGTCGGATAAGATTTACAAGTGATTCATAAGTTGCTCACTAGTTTTATTTTAATAAGTTTTCCCCTGCGAATAACCCATGAGTCGTGAGGAAGAACTTGTGATATTTCTACTAGGGTTCCTGATCCCACCAAATACAAAGAAGAAGCTTCGAACCATGGATATTTGGTTTTGCGGACGATGTTGATGCATGGCCAGGCTTATCCCATGATTTTCTACGCTGTGGGTTATCATAGTGTATCCATTCTTCATTGCCAGTCACAATATGGTGCAAAAAACCTTTTCTTCTTTGTCGTTGAAGTAGTAGTTCACAGGTGACAAAACGCCGGTCGATGTCTCTTGGCTTCAATTCATACGGCACCCAATGTCCTTGCTTCTGGATCATTCCTAATATTTTGAAACGTTTTGAAACAATTGACTCATCAACTTGTGATTGTTTTCCAGGGACGCGGGCAACGGAACACAGTATTTTTGATCCCTGGTCAAAATATCTGCAATTTTATCCCCGGTCAAAATATCCCAGAAAATATATCCCCAGCAAAATATGTTGGACGAAATGTCCCAGACAAAATATCCCCGCTCCAAATATCTCGGTTCCCAAAAAATATTTGAGACCAAGAGTTGAAACTGGGGTTGAATTTCTCTAATTCACTTTGAATTACAACATATCCGGAATGAAGAAGAATAACAAACGGAATAATCCGATACTGATGAGGTGTGAGGAGTGCTTTGGTGTGAACTGATGCTGCCACAACAATATGAAGAGAACTATAAGATTGAAAAGTTGCGGATACGCGGAGGTGGCTATGCGTGAGCGGGCGAAGCCCGCCTCACGCCAACGCAGACTAGTAGTAGGAGCCGGGGTCCAGGGGCGAAGCCCCTGGCCGAGGGGGGTTCGGGGGGGGGAGCCCCCCCTCGGAATGAGAATAATATTATCAATATTTAATAATGATTCCTCTTTGGATTCGAAACAATTTCCGAAACGAGGATGTTTCAGCATGGTACGAGATTTTTCGGCATTGGAAATGAAATGAAGACAGAATTATACACTGAATAATCACTTTAGTTACTGATGAAATGATCATATCAAAAGTGAGGATGATCCATCAATTCAAACCAACGAATCAGAATGTTTTATCGGAAAAAACAATTATTACAGTATATCATGAATAATGATACATTAGCACTAAAATAATATCTTGGCAAAGTTAGAATATTATATTGTTCATGATATAATTTGTGAGGTATTTAGGTTTCAAAATCGTATGTAATAAATGTTTGTCGGTAAACTTGATGCAATATTTTGTATGATTTTATGTAATGTATTATCGAACTGCCTTTTTTTGTTATTGTAATATTGTAATTTCATGGAATAAAGTAGCATTTGGAGTGATTTCTGTGCTGAGTAATGAAATTTGATAAGAAATGAATTTTGGAATAAAAAATTACTTTCGATTTATGAAAATATGATGTACTTGTACTTTGAACTAAGCGTGCGGAGCGTTCCATTTTGAAACAGCTCCCAGGGTGAAACGGGGATGTTTCAGCATGGCACTGAGATCTTTTGGCATTGGATTTTTTGTAGTGAGATATTTTTGTCCTGGACATTTATGTACGGGTACATTTCAGTCGGGGATGTTTTCGTATAGGTATATTTTGGTTTGGGATATTTTTGTACAGGGATGTTTCGGGCTGGGATCGGCTGCCCTGGACCCTTCCAAGTTCTGCTAGCGTCTGAGATCGGTCTTCATCGAGTAATTCCTCCAATTCTTTGTCTTCAGATTTTTTTGGTGCGCCAGAACGTTCTTCATCCTCAAGTTCGAAATCATTATTTTTGAAGCGTCGAAACCAGTCTCTGCATGTCGTATCCGACAGAACATTGTCACCATAAGTCTCAACAAGAATTCTATGTACTTCAGCTGCAGATTTCTTTTGAATAAAGTAATGCAATAAAATTCTCCGCAAATGCACTTTAGTTGGCACGAAAGTAGACATTTTCAGAACTAATAAACAATTACTTTGTTTACACTGAAGTGAACTATTATACACTGAAATTTCAGGTTAGATACAGTACTTCCTTGCAAGTGCGTTAGAAATTCCAAGCACGGAGTACTGTTAGGGCCATCTGTGATGAAACAGCGAGAACTTATTCAGGGTCCTAATATATAAAGGGTTGCTCACTGATTCGAATGTAGAGAGTATATCAAAATTTCTTACTCAGAGAACGCAGTTGATGGCCAGAGCCGTTTCAAGGTACTGGCGGAAGGAATTTTCAAAATTATACATAATTTATATATGATTTTGAAATTTTTGTAATCTCAGGGACCTCGAGGGAAATATGCCGAGGACCTTAAGAAGTCTCAGAACTGCCCTGCTTATAACATCAATATCACTAGTAGTTACGTTATTTAAGGGGATACGAGCGGCTGGGCTTTTCTGAATTTTTTCGAGACAAAGTACGTGAAAATGCGTGCATCGATTCGAAATATCTCTCTGTACAGCATTTCTTGAGATGCTAAAGAAATGCTGTACAGAGAGATATTTTGATTCGATGCACGCATTTTCACGTACTTTGTCTCGAAAGAATTTGACCGCTCGTATCCCCGTAATGGTTATTCCAATGTTATATCTTGTGTTCACTGGACAGGAAGAAGATAGCAAAAAACAACATATTTTTTTCAATCCTACAATGCCGAATGTATTCAATAAGAAAATGATTCGGAACTAAAACTTCAGCCCCAATATCACTGAATATATCCTTGAAATTAATTATAATTATCATTGAATCGTGATGATACATCAATGTTCCATCTAGAAATCCCCCTATCACGATTCTGTTTCACATAATTCCAAACGATACTTTTATTATCAATCTTTGAGAGAGAGAGGGAGAGAGAGAGAGAGAGAGAGAGAGAGGGAGAGAGAGAGAGAGAGAGAGAAACAAAGTGGAGAGAGCGGATGATTAGGAATCAAGGAGTCTGAGGGTGCATTGTTTGATAATGCAGTGGTGTTTAAATCTCAAATGCAGTCAGATTTCACGAGTCTGACCGAGCGACGACGAAAACGACAACGCATTCCCAGACGAAGGTCGGTGATCGTGGCGCCTGTCGTCATCTCCCTATCACTGCATGTAAACTATATGCGTGCTGCTGCACACACGTCCCGCGAGCCACGGTCGGGATAAAACTTTTCTTATCGGAACGCGAAACTCCGGCACACCGTTCTTCGTATTGTCGAGACGACAGAAAACGACAGGACGACTTAAACTAAGGAGTGTGGTGGGATACATACACGTAAATTTGATACTTGAATAAAGTATCAGTACCATAAAGATCAGAAAATGTTTTGTGTGGAAATAGTTAAGTAGTATATCATGAGCGTACGTACGGTGGATAAAAAGTAGCATTGTTATTACGTTTCGAGTTGGATATACATAGATCCTGTAGACTATTCTTGAACCATTTTTTCCTAAGTTTATCGTGGTGAGGAGATGTGTGATTCACATTTATATATTTATCTGGTTTGAAAGATGAATGGTTATTTCATTGTCCTATCATAAATGTGAATAAAAGCATAAGAACATTGAATTTTATGTACTTCTCAACATATATATTATCATCTTGAGTTGTTTTTGAACTTATTTTCAATGTCTTATATTGTGTTTAGCAGTTTTCAGCGGATCGTGAGATAGTTTCATAATTACTACAGATAACAGATTCTGAAGAAATTTGGTATATCACAAAACTTGTGCTTCAAAATTTTCGAAATATTGGTCAATTATCGTTAGATTTTGGTTCACATAGCTGACACTGGTGAACAGTATTGTCATGAGACCAATACTTTTTTCTCAGTGTAAAGCTAAAAAGATTTACTCCAGACATTTAGCCGTAGCAGCTAACAGAGGCAGCCCTTCTGAAACTGCATTCAAACTTCAGTTATTGAATATAACGATGAAGATCAAGTGAATTCCCAATTATTTCAAAATCCCTGTACATTCTCACGACTTGATATGCCTCTTTCGTAACAAAGGACCATTACCGCACAAAATGCCATCTAGTAAATGAGATCTATTTTGAACTACGAATAAACGGCTTTTATAAGTGAATTCGTGGATACGTGAGAGAGCATAAGCATAATCACAATAGAACCTTGCATTTCCTTTATTAAAGTGCCCAATGGTCACGAGAGAAGACTAACCGATTGAACTAACCAACGAAGATTGAAATCGAAAGAGTTTCGACCAATGTGGTCAAGTATGTAAACGCGCACGCGCGAGGAGGAGAGCTCATTAATTCCAATAAATCGTTTTTCCATCGCGGTGCAATCTTGGATAAGGAGAGAAAAGGTACAGATTCTTGTAGCTTCTGTTCTAACAACCTTCTTAGCCAAGATGGATAGAACAACTCCCATTCTCCTTTCTCGGTGTTTTTCTATCTTATCTTTTGCGCATTCTTGGATAGAATTTCAATTTTTTTGACAAAATTTTTGAAGATGTAATTCACTATGGACTGAAAATTATGTAATATGAATTCACTTGACAATCACAGCAGATCAATTTTATTTTAAGTTCGTGTTACGAATCCAATTTGAGGAATTATTCGAGTCGAAATCGAGGAGTTGCACGATTGACGGTATGTTACACAATTTCGTTCTTTTATTCGCTGGTTTATACTTACGGAATTATACTTCTCCGGACGATGGTCCAATGAAATTATCTAAGATCGACAGATCGATAAAAAGAGGTATTGAAAGCCTGAGCCATTTTTTTCATTTCACGATTATCAATCTTCATTGTATTCATTAAATGTAAAAGAAACTGTCGATTATTTGGTTCTTATGTACATGTAAATTAAGATGATGTATTATATGAGATTCAATCAGATCGATCCCACATACACATCTGGAGTAATTGGATCGATCGACGAATGAAAGTAATGACAAATGATATGTCGATCACTAAGTGTCCATAATCGAGTCCAACATGGGATGCTATTCGGTCAAAAGGGATTCGTTCATTTTTGTTGATTCATTCGTTTTGATTTTCAGTTACATATTGAAAACTTGTGTGTACGAATGCTGAAGATTGAAATGCTTATTACGTGAAGATTTGCACGAAACATCGTATGACGATGATATGGAATAATGGTGATTGCATCATAAAATGGTAGATGATTTTTTCATTCTGAACACACAGGGTCGTTTCGAAACTGTACACGGTTATAGAAAGTGATAATTTTCCATTAAACAAGGTACATGAAATTATAGATAACGTTTGTTTCAATGTTTTTTCTTGGTGATATAATTAATCACAGAAATTTCTCCTTAAAATGAGAATAATAATGACTACGGTGCAAGAACTGGTCATAATGACGTAAATATATATCGGATAACATGTTGTCTCGTATATGGGGGAGTCAATGGCGGTCAACGGCACGAACGAGATCAGCCATTCGATCAGATCCACCACAGGAACAACATCTCACCAAGCGCTGTGGTATAGCCAGCGGTAGTGGAGGTGGCATCTGGACCAGTTGGACTCTTGACTCTTGACTTTGTGCGGCTTGGTATTTCCTAAGCACCGTTAACCTGAATACACACCAAAAATCTTAATCATCTAAGTAAATTCTTATCAATTACATAACCAATAGACTTGTACATGATTCGCTTTCGATTTATCAGATGGAATTAAAAATCAATTATTGTTTCTAAAGACCTCACTTAGAGAGTCGAGAAATTAGTCAGGACAGTGAATCCTAACGAAACAAAATTTCCTGCTAAATCAACACAACATCTGTGTTGTTTCATTATTTTTTCTTGTCGTTGAAGAAACTCGGCGCGGGTCTAAGCACAAATGGACCAGTGTATCGACAGTTATTTACCTCTGAAAAAACCTTGAATTCAGGCTCTTAACTGATCCCATTCATACCCTCAGAGAAATTTAGAGTCAATTGTGCTATAGGATCTTAGGAATGAAGGAAAATACTGGTTCCTATCGTCTACAATTTTAACTCAAATGTACACATAATACATTGATTCTGATCTAAATTTGATCTCAGTCACATTTACGTGAGCGATCATCTCAACTCAACAACAACCTATAAAAAATCTTCATGGCATTTTTTCCAGGTAAAAATGACGCTTTTAGATTTTTTGTACAGTCCATCGGTGTGGTTTTTATACCGTTGAAAATAATAAACGTACATCGGCTTGTTTTTCGATTGTACAAAAAAGTTGGTAACAGTCTTGACCATATCCTAAAGATTCTTTATGAAACTTAGATCTTGTCCAGGTGACGGATAGCTCACGTACAATACATGTTGTAATTTTTTTCATCTTTCCTTCTACTACTTATGCATACTTCTATCAAAGTCGTATCAAGTTGAATGATTAATCGATTCACGTGGAATTCTGGTGGCATCAAACCAGGCAAAGATGTTCACAAATTCTCTCTGGGTGAGAAAGATCATTAAGTCCAGTGTGAAGGTTGCCTAAGGCAATGCCGACCGACTGTAAAACACAGGAGCAGCAGGATCATCGTATCTTTCGTCGTCTTTAAATGTTTGCTTCCGAGAACATTTACCGGTGAGTTGTGGTGATTCACACATTCATCTCCATTTCATGGCTGATAAGGTCCTTTGCTGTTTTCATCGACGTCAATATTGCGGTGCTTTAAGAGATCGAAGCAACATCGAATGTCTTACTCGCCATCAGTGGGTTTGCATTGTATTCACGGTGTCCTACTCTTCAAACCATTTCCATTAACGCGTGGAGATACATTCCGTTTTTAGGATTCATGAAATTCAAATCAACTGTCTGAAGTAGCTCTGGAAGTTGAGAATATCCAGGGACATGAATTATATCTTGAACCGTATACTACATGATTATTGAGTTTTCTTATCTATACCAGAAGCAACTTTTTTGTGCTTGAGGGATTGAGGAAACACAATTTAATTTCTTGTATTGCCCCACGATACATACCTACATTTTCAATAAGTATGTAATGTGCTATTTGATGACCAATAACTCCTGAGGGAAATATGATTTTAGTATTGATTTCAATTTATGAATGAATTATGAATCGCTGAATGACTCTATTTTTAACAATCCAATGCAGTGTGATCTATTCCTTTCTGTAATATTCCAATACTTACCCTCTTGTCAGAGTGAAAGGTCAATTTTGAAGAGATCACACCCCGAATTGATGTCGAAATGACTTAAAGATTAACAAGCGAGAGGGATGTGGAACCTTTGAAGGTGAATCGAAATGAGTGAAGCGTACACCGTTGAAAATGTTTTGAAATTTCATAACTTTTCCAATTACATCCGTAACTGAAATTTCCAATTCTTGGTATTTGAATTGAGAATTCATTTACACGTGATTGAATTTTCAAATTTTTACTACATTTTATTACGGATTTATGTATATTTTCGTAACTGAAATTTCATACACATGTAACTTAATTTTTCAGTTACGTGATTGGAAATTGCTTCCGTTACGTGTATTTGAAGTTTTGTCCAGAAATTTTTAACAGTGTAGTTGAACGATAGGAGAAAAAATATATTTAGTTTTCAACGTTACCAAAATATTCATTTAAAATTCTTCCTTCTCGTGGGGTGGAGTATCGCCTGTAAAAAACAAGCCGAAAGATTTCTTTTATAATTAAGTTTTTCGCTTGATTTTACTTTTTATTTCCTCACAATATGAACATGAAGAACACCTCCCGCCTCACGTAAGCCACCCGAGACACAACTTGCAATAAGTGGAGTGTGGATTTGTTTAGCTGAGCACTGTGAAAAGAAAGTCTCAAATTCAGCTCATTTCATGGCTGAATCTATGATGCAAACAAATTAAGCAGAAAAAACAATCGCCGGCACAATGGAAAAAGCATTGTCTGAAATTGAGATGCAAACAGATTGAGACTTTCTTTTTACAGTGAGGATATAAATGAAATAATAGTTTTGAATAACTCTGTACGTCTAAGTCGCAATGATAGAGAGTCAAGAGCACGGAGAAAAAATTAACAATAATAGTGCTGAATTGACAATAAAATATTGTTATATATCAACCCACAATAAATATCGTAAAAACATGACCGTCACTATTGCTAAACTGGCAACAATATTATATTGCCAACATTATTGACAATTCAAATATTCGGTTTTGCAATATCATGTGGTTATATGAATAATTTATATTTACCTATTAAAAAAATATTACTTTTGACTGAGGAAGAAAATTTCTCATCCGAATTTATCCCTACAAACATTCTTTTACGATGTGATTTGATTTATATGTGAAGAAAAGACGATTGTATCTTCCAATGTTGGAGAGTTGCCTTAGCGAGATTCGAACCCGGGTCCTCCGAGTGGGAAACAAAGCATTTATCCCATCAGCAGATCTCCAAGATGACAACTGAGTACTTGAACACCAATTTATGGTAACCCTCGACTTTATTTAGAGTCAACGATGAAAATATATTCAAGACAAACATAAAATTGTGTACATTGAATAAATTCCCGAGTCGAAAAATTTGGACGGTTTTTGTCCTTTTATTTCATTTTTAGACTAATCTTGTCCTAAGGGTTGATTATTGTGGACAAAAACAGTACTTTTTCAAGATTTCAGTCTGAAATTTTCCTCCAACGAGTAAAAGCGATTTAGGACAAATTCAGACTAAAATCTTGACAAAATCGGTCTAAAAACGAAACAAAAGGCTACAAACCGTTCAAATTTTCCGACCCGGGAATGAATTAGGATTTGAACCACAGTAATTTTTCCAGAAACGAATGAAACTCGTCAAATTTGTTTGTTAAACTCATGTAAGGTTTGTTAATCAATCAGAAATTGGGATTGATTTTTATATTTGCGAATTCAAGAAAAACTTCATCGAAGAAGGGTTCGTAGAAGAATGTATATCACTTGATATCATTTTAAACTGTCTCCTAAAGTGGATTCAATAATTTCTCACGAGAATAGTTATACCGCATTATACGTTCAGAATATATAGTTGTTTTGACAATAAATGGACTTTGTTACGACAACTTTTTTTGTTAATTCAGTGATACTTATTGCTGTGACTGCTTGATATTGTTTTGTCAAATCAACAATGTTTATTGTGAATTGGAATGGCAACTCATATTGTTTCAGCAATACAATTCTTGTTAACGAAATAACCTGCTGTTGCTGTACGAACAACAACTCATTGCATAACCAGCAATAAAATGTTGACAATTCTTATATTGCTGGTTCTACCATACACATTTTTCTCCGTGAGTATTCGCTGTGAAATGAAGAAACTATGAAGTTTTGACTCCTCTTACTTTAGCGCTCGATCAAATCGAAGCGAGAATTGAATACATAAGGAAAATAACGAGATGTCATTCAGTTCGACGTTTTGTTGATTTTGACCTCTTATTATAATGTGAGAAGTTTATTATGAATCATGCGTGAATCAAACATCTATCGGATTTCTTTATAAGTTTTTGTATCGAATGGTTTTATCGCATGAATTAATCGAATACAACTCGTGTTATCATTGGTTTATCTGTCGTGTCCTTCGATGTCTCTGGTCGAATTCAAATCAAATTGTGATTTGATTTTTATTTTAATTAAAAAGTGTCAAGTAAAGTGTAAAGGGGCCTTTAAACTTTCCTTCATTGTCTATAATTATTTTGACACGTTCTTCTCTTTACCTCGAATATACTCAACAAACGTATGTTGAGCTATATGACAAGATGAATATTTATTCTCCATGGCTTATTGACTATCAACAAACTTACTTGTCTCATTTATCTCTCTAATTATGAAAGAAGGTAGATTTTATTGATCCGAATACATATTTTCCAATGAAAAATCTTTAAAAAGATTGATAACTTTTGTAGCGAAATTAAAAGCAGGTTATCTTTTGACATCTCGAAAAGGTGTGTATTTGTTGGAAAACATCCATATGCGTTTTATTTTTTACTTTTCAAATCTGTTTCGTATCCACAGGGAGGAATCTTCCTCCACATGGTTGAAATAGGTCGCTCGTAAAAGAAAGGAGTCATAAATTTACCTCGAGACGCACTGCGTTGCGCGTCGTACCATGAAAATTTTGTTCACCGGAGAGGTGCGATCGTAAAGAGAACTAAAGCGATTTCACGCATTTCAAACATCTTTAGTGTTTTTTCCTTATTGTATATCAGGATGCAAACATTTAGATTTCATTATTCGTAGGTCTCTTCCACAATCGATCGATTCAATGAACTTATCATTAATGTCTTTTTATGTCAAGATATCTTTAAAAGATTTAAATATTTTGAGAGAAGAATTCCTTAGACTCCTTTTGATTCAAATTCAAAGAGGATGTAATTATGGCCAAGCAATGAATTACCGACAAGCGTTAATTGGTCCACCCTGAGCCTGCACAGCCTGCAAGAAAAAAGCAGCACAAATTGCAACAAGTTTGCGGCAGGTTCGTTTGGCGAACTGAGATGAAAAATTTGGCTCGGTCAGCATCGTTGGCTAAAGACGTCAACCATGTGCTAAACATATCATTGCACTAAACTTTTCATTATAAATTTTGATAAAATAGAGATTGATTCTCTGACAATTTCAAAGACTTCATAACTTAATTCTTTAATTTTTCGAACTAAGAAAAAGCAACTTTCTCCGACAAATACTATATAGGATATTGATTAATTTGAAAATTTGAACCATCATTCATCTTTGCGTTAGTGCGTCTACGTGGAGTTTATGCCCTCTGGCTTTGACTGAGTCACAATTCTCATCCATCTTGATAAAATGGTGTAACATTGATGTACGTTACCTAATTTCCTTGCGCTGTGTCGCTTTCCGTGTCATTCCTCTTTTATAGGTTATTTGAAATTAGCGATGGCAAATTTCGAAGGCCACAGCGTGTCACTTTGCATACCTTCAAGTTGTGGAAGTATGCACATGGAACCACATACGTGTAGCTCGGTATATCAGGTTGCCAAGGCCAGCATATATGATCAGTCTTTTCTTGCCTCTTTTCTTTCTTCTTCCTCCCTCTCATCTTCCTTCACTTCTTTTCTCAAGTCTTCTTCATTTCTGTTACTTCGTCGAAGTCAGATTACGACGACAGCAACGGCGAGAACGCCATAACGCTAATACTATCGTGACGTCAATCAGGATTATCAGCCACAACAACAACAACACAACAACCACAACCAAGACCCTCTCCTTTGCTTTTTGTCGTGGTTTTTATCCGCAACTCTTCTTCATTTTCAAGTATCTTAGTTTACGGATCTCTCTTCCTCTTTCTGTTCATTTGCACGCTCGATCAAATTGCATAACCGTGAAAAGCTTCGACATCGTCATCATCGTCGTCGACCTCTTGTTTCTTCACCGCCTTGATCTTTGCCGTTGCAAAAGTCGGAGGAGAATTTCAAAGCTAATATCTGCATTCTCTGCATCCTTGAAACAGTTATGCGAACAACGTCTCATAATCTGGGATGTCCGAATTATGCGCCAATCTTATCTGGAATTAATAGATAGGTCAATCTCAGGGCGAGAGAAATGCTTCCTAAATCTGAATCAATGGAATCAGTCACTATGGAACCGATGGGTATACTCTGATAGAATAGTGAATAGGGACTGATTCAATAATATTCGGTAATTGAGGGCTTGAGTTCAGATTTAGAAAGTGGAAAAATGTATAAATATCAAATCTCATGAATATATTATGGATATACAATCTAAAAAGGTTTTTGAACTCTGAAACATTCTTATTGATTGAACACATTTTTTAATTCCTCTGATAACTGAAACACTTTGAAAGAGTATTAAAAACCTGTTCTTCTGAAGAACTTTTCATTGAAATTTCCCCAACAGGGTTGTTTTACAATAATTTACATTCAACGAAGCTCCAAACGCCCATACGTTCGTTTCAGAAGTCATTCCTGCCATCAGCTCTGCTTGAAATGCCACATAGAATCAGATAAGAAAATTATGCCGACATTTATGTAGTTTTTTCATCTGATATTCCAAAACTGCGTCATTTTCCAACAGATTTTTTCAGTATTTCCAATATGATTGCTATTCAAAATCCTATGAAAGAATATTCATTGGTTTTGTATTGGATATGCAGGTTTAAAATGTCAGATAGAAACCGTTAGGATAATCATCAGCTTCAAATTGTATCTCACAGGAAAACCGCATAGATTTCAGCGAATTAAACGGGGAGATTATCTATTAGTTGGTTTTTTCCGAAGGCAAATTTGTATGTGAATATGTACCTGCATCTTCCGCTATTTCCAAGCCAACCTCTTTATTATATATTATATTTTGTGAAGACTCAACCAGCTGGATAGGGTGAAGAAAAAGGGAGCAAGAAAGAGCGCGAGAACAGAAGAAATTTATAGGAAAGAGAAAGGCAGGCATTCATCTGTACGACTCGTGTGTTTATTCAGATTTGGTTACTGCCAGTATATATGACCTTTTTTTTACCCTCTCTCTTCTTACAGACCGACTTGAATCGTCAACGCTATTTCCAAGGCCCTTCAGATACGTATGGATTTCCGGATTGACCGACCCTTTTTTCTTCTTCTTTGACTTTTTCTTTCCTCTACTTGCCGATGACGTTTAATTGTCTTGGATTGCCTTTATTCCAATGTTGCCGAAGTTTGAATAGTTTATTGAAACAAATAAAGATCTCAAAAATTGCAGAGTATATGGGGAAATTATCTTCAAACGATGTTGTCAGTTTCAAACAGTTAATCGGAGAAGATGAACACTGATGATTTATCAAATTTTGCGAGTTTTGATTTTCGTTTCGTTTTTATAAACGATTCAAACTTCAAGAATATTTATTCCAATGGGTCTGAAACTTGAATTCGGCATAATTTTGATTAATATTTGAAAAATTTAAACTTTTTGTCACGTCAACCAGGTTTTTGTTGTTTCAAAAAAATGTAGTAGAAAAATAATTCCGTCGAAACAGCGAAAACATAAAGTTTTGGTTGGTCCACAATCGTATTCTTTCTCCGGTGAACGTGAAATTTTGTTTTGTTGATATTTTCAAATTGAATTTATCGAAAATGCATCTTCGGATAATTCCGTCCAATTTATTTTGGTGTGTAAAAATAAATCCAAAGAACTGCTTTCTGAATTAATACGTTGAACTGTACTTTGGTAGAAATGCTTTAATCATTTATGAGGCGTGTAGAGCTGTACTAGAAAAAAGAAACCTGAAATGAACCGGTTTAATCGGTTTTATCTCTAGTTTTTCTCCAGGACAGCGTTTCAAGCCTCGTGAATTACTAGAACATTTTTACTAGGGTAGATTATGCAAATTTAGCCAAAGTATCTGTAAGAATGCAAAGTATACTCTTGATTTGTCTATATTCGAATGATAAAATTCAGAGTACAAACATCCTCCCGATTCTTCGCAGCTGTGAGTCTGAATTATGACTGTACTTACTACTCCATGAACAGACATTTGAGAGTTCACTTTCTGGATATTTGAAACTCCCTGTAACGATTCAGAATAAATTTCGTTACTGTTAATTTATGTTACTGTCCGAAAAATTCTCTCATTAAGTCGCCATAAGCAACCCGGTTGTCTTTGCTTGAAACAAAGAATTTGAAGATCAACCAAGACTGATGAAAAAACAAGAAATATATGATCCAGTAAACAAATTGAAAGAAAACAAGACCAAATCTGAAAAAATACTTTATCGCAAACTGTGAGTCCTCGATTGTTTCCATATGACTCGTTACTGGTCTATGTGACAGATTCATTTTCACGGTTACAGTGCGTGTCTGGTGTACACAAAAGAATCAGAGGTTTTGTATCGAGCAGGTGTTTTCGAGAATCTTTCGGTACCTTGCATACATACTAGGAATATTTATGCTCGACAATGGCAGGTACCTCTCTTGGCACCGTATGCCTTGGGACTTGATCTCATTGTGTTTTACCCGTCATGTACATTCACAAAATGCCTGTAAAAATGTGGAAGGATCTTGAATGGATCGAGCTTTAGAAGCGAACGAAGTTGCGTCTTTGACTGACGACGAAAAAACTATGTCTACAGGTATATGTGTATACGTATATTTTTCACTAACCAACCATCCCAGAAGCATAAAAGGACCGAAAAAAATAAAAATGTTTGAACTCTTTTTAACCTTCATCTTGGTTCGTTCATTCATCCTTGATCATTTTTTTCAATTGCACTGGGTTTTTAAAACAACATTTTTGATGAAAGTTATTACATTCGGTTATGTACCAAACTTGAAATCTCTTTAAATACTACTAGCAAGAGCAGCCGCGTACTCAGCGAACGTAGTGTGCTCCTAGGTTCATAAGTTGCGGCCACTAAATGCAAAAATGTGCTTGGTAGAAGAATTTCACTGAAAATCTATGAGAATTTCATAGATTTTCAGTGAACAGTTTTTCAGAAGATTTCAGAAGTGTTTCAATGATCTTTCCAAAGAGTTTTAATGATTTTTAGAAGAATTCAGGGAAATTTTGATTGGTAAAACGTGTTGAATGAACAAAACGAGAATTTGAACTCACAATAATCGTTTCAAGGATGTGTTAAAATATTTTGAATCAACAGCTGAGTATTTTGTGATTCGATTACTGATTCGTTTCAATAGACGATTCAATTTTCATCAACATGGTTTTCATCAGAATTTTGCAGAGATTTTCAAGGTTTTTTAGGGTTTGGAAAAATGTTCATAGCTTTCTAGAGTTTTTCAAATTCCTTCAGTTTTTTTTAGAGTTCTTCAGTGAGATTCAAAGCTTTTCAGAGAAATTCCCTGGTAAAAATTTTTGCTAGTGGATAATGAGGCACTTACGAGTTTATCTCTTCTACCCATGAGGCACTGGTGAGGAAAACTCACAAGGCTCTCACTAGAATGTAACACTCCAACTAACTAGATTCCATTTATCAAAACTAGTGGAACAGTCATCATTATCTAACGAGGAACTTATTAGAAACTAAGGTGGCTCTTGTGAGAATAAATAGGGTAAAGATAAAAACTTATTATTGGATTTATAATTGATTCAGATATGTTCTTAGTTTGAACAAATTTGTTTCGACTCAGAGAATTTTTTCATTCGAGAATTTTGTTTTCTGGTAGTAACATTGTTTTCTTACATCAAAAGAACACTGTCTGGAGAGGATGCTATTTGCAGAATGAAGAGACATGTTTCCAATTTGATTAATTATTTTTTTTGGTGTACATGCATGAAACATTTTTCTACCAGTCACAGTGCCGTCTTTGAGCATAGGCGAGGTAGGCTCGGGCCTAGGGCCCCAGGCTGATAGGGGCCCCAACTCTTTGGACTACCATTTTTTTTGAATTTTACAAAAAAAGGAATTACTTTGAAAGGTAAAATAATAAAAGAAGTAAAAAATGATACGAATTTTTTCTATTCACAAATAATTTTATTTCTTACTTTTTTAAGAGAAAAGTCAGTTATCACTGCTTCCACATCGATACAATCCAGTACATTAGATTCAATAAACATTAATGACAAACTATTTAATCTCTGTTCTGTCATTGTACTGCGAAGGTCATTCAATAAAAATTTCCGAAAAAGAAATTTATACATATATATAAGCAAAAAGATTTCCTTACATGGGCCCCCAAGCATTTCGGGCCTAGGGCCCCTTGACTATGAAAGACGGCCCTGACCAGTCATCCAGAAAGATTAATCAATCCAAATATGAATACAATAAATATTTGGCGAATCTAATGAATAATATTGATCTAATGAACAGAACTGCTTATTAATGATCTTAGTTAACAATGTATAAATCTAATGTTAGTAATGTGTGGATCAACCTTGCCAGAAATTCACAAGATTTATCCAAACATCACTAGTCAGATAAGATTTACAAGTGATTCATTAGTCGCTCACTAATTTTGTTTTAATAAGTTTTCCCCTGCGAATAACTCATGAGTCACGAGGAAGAACTTGTGATATTTCTACTAGGGTTCTTTCCTCCAGGGTTACGTCTCATTTCATGTCGATTCTTAGAAGAATCAATCCTTCTCTTATACAGAATATATAAAATTTGTAAAAACTAAATATTCTTTCTATGAAAAAAAAAATCGATTCCGTTCAAACATCGGCATCAGTAAATAAGATTATGTTCAATTTCTACCATTCCGGTCACTGTCGCCATCATAATTGCCATTCTTTTGATAAAAAAGGATTCCATCATAAAATACCTTTGCAGAAAACATGAGAGATGAAAATCTTAACAATACACAGCTGTTTTTATATAAATAAAACTACTATCCTTCAGAAAACTCACTTCTACACGGAAACATGGATTGATCGTGAAAAGGACAGCCACTGCTGAGACCCAAGCGTGTATTGCCTATAATGACAATGGGCCCCAGGCTGAGTCCATCCTCTTTAACCCAGTATTGGGGAATGACGAATGGGGCCCATGTTGGCTCAATCTTGGCCCTGTTGTACTTTCCCATACAATTATGGTTGGTAGAAAATGGAAATAATGAATCTTAGTGCGGGCACATTTGAACTTGGCCCCAATTTGGACCAGCGTCAGGCCAAGATTGGGGTGAATTTATATCCCGAGCATGTGTGTACAATCCTCCGCGTGTATGAATTTTGGTCCCACTTTGGTCCAGTTTTGGGCCCATATAAGCATGATGCGGCTTAACACTAGGCCCATAACTGGGCCAAAGTGGGGCTGAAATACATGAAATGCCCGCTGGGAAAAATTCAAAGCCCTTTCCCAATTTAAAAAAAAAAAGGAAGGGGCAGTAGTATTGATTGCCTAGTCTGGGTTCATGCTGGGCCCATGGTGTTACCAATCCCCGGGCAAAACAATACAGCCAAGCTAGGAACGATGTTATGATCTCAGGGTTGGCCCCATTTGTCTGCCCAGCTTGGCCCCACGCTGGGCTCAGATTGGGCCCGCCGTTAATACACCCAGAAAAATGGTGTACCTGGATTGATTTGATTCAACGTAAATTTGTTTGAATCAACTAAAATTTATTTGACTCAACTACAATGTCTATTTATATATTTATAATTATATTCATTTCAAATAAAATTTACTTGAATCAAATAAAATTTTATTGGATACAATTAAATCTCTAGTAGGTTCATATTCAAGTAAACCATTTCTGTGGGTGTACATACTTGGGGAAATTAACTATTCTGTAGGTGCTAAGATACTTACTTGCGAGGGTTAAAATTTACCTGACACAGATAAATATCTTTTTCCGTGTGATATTCATCACTAATCTTGTGTCTTACCCAACACAGCACAATATTCCATTGTGATATATCACAGTAATAATATTTCAATGTCCGCACCGATTGATTACAGAAATATTACAGCAATGTCACTGTAATCAAAGAGCGCGGACATTGAAATATTTCAGCAATATTGAGTATAAAGTTTTGTAATATTACGGCAATATTAGATTCTGTGTGGTTCAATATTCTTCCATCAAATTGATGTATATTGTTTCAATGAAATTCAGAATTACATCATTCCTTCCAATTCTTCCATGAATGCTGCAATCATCAATGAGTTTCAATAAATTCAGATGCAGAAAATACATGTCTTGTTCCGAGAATCCCAAAGTACAATAGTTTTGGTACGTAAAAGCCGGCTTTCTCTTTTCTTGTGCTTCAAGTTATTCATAAGCCCTGCGATGATTCGGTCGAGAAGCGTGCCATCTCCTTTCTCCAACTGTTCTGTTGAATGTACAAAATACTCGGGGGACAGAATGAAATATGAAAATGCGATGGGAAATTTCCGTAACCGCCGTACCAGCCGTGGAATCATCGAATCATTCCTGATTCCCGTATTGGCATCAAATAACGGTCACAAAATCTTATATTCAAATGCAGCAAAACAACTTTCAGCGTATAAATCAACAACCATTTTCCCGAGCAATTTTCAGGTTGAGAACTATGTACAAAATACATGAAAGCTTGGTTGTTCTCATATGAGATATTTCTATACCTAATTAAATATTTGATTTTCTAACTGACGTTGCTCAAATTATAGACGATTACTACAATGCTGACTTACCGGGTATTCAACTCTTTGTACCATCACACATTGTGTGGAACTGTGGACCAATAATCGAGTGAGACTTGTATCAAGAATAAATTTATGTTGTTGTGAGGTATAAGAAGGTATATTGCTACAAAGGTATAGAATCATGTTAGGCATTTCACAGAATCTTCTACGGAATATACGTGCATACATGTATATGTATACACACACACGCACATGCATAATAATTGTATAGAAAGCACTACTCTGATTCAAGAGCGAGAAGAACCAGGTGCCATGTAGGTACCGGTGGGGCGCGTGTCCAGGTTGGTAGTAGAGTAGGGAGCAGGTGGGCCCCCTGCATTGTCAATCTTTGCCTTTCTGTATCTCGTGCCTGCTCGTTTGCTTCGCCTATGTATGTGTACGGTTACCCGAAGGGTTCCTTATAATCGACAACAATGTTGTTGCTTGGCGTGCACACATGCACTCGGTATATACGCATACACACGTGAACACACGGCATTAAGATTTTCCGAGGGTAGCCCATAACACGTATAATGAGAATGTATGAGGCAAAGGAGGGGTAGCTCTTACATTACTTCGCTCTTTGGATGGCAGTACGCATGGAAAAAAAGGGGGGTTGGAGAATGAGCCTCACGATTCACCTAGCCGAACAAACTCACTCACTCACTCGCTCTTCCTTGTGTACAGTGCAGGCAGGTGATGAAAAGAATAGTGGTAGGTACCATACGACTCTTATGCTCCGTGGTACTCATCACTTGTATGAATGTTCACGAGACTAAATGTCTAATTTACCTCCGAAGTACTCGAAATGTATTCCACCAATATTATTGAGGAATCAGTTTCGTGATTCGATGATGATGAAAATTATATTTTTTGATATGCAAGATAATAATTTCGATACTCAATTGTTGCTGGGCAACAATCCATTCAATGATACAATATCCAGCAAGACTTGGCCCGATCAAGATTTTTAATGCTGGCCCAATGCATCAACGATCAATTTGCTATCATTTTGCTGAGATTGTTCTTTTGTTCATCGTCAGAATAATTGGGGGATGCTATCGACTATGGAATCTAGTATACGTATAAGCACTAACAACATGCATTTGACGTGATATCGATCTTGAATTTCATACTGGTTGAAACTATTAATACTTCTATGAGTGTTTGGTGCCAATTCTCTTCATATCTGCGCCCGAGGCACTTAGATTCATGTATGGTCCCATCAGAATTGAATTTTATATTCCGTACAACATTTTAGGATTGATGCACCGCTGTTACAAAACAGGGCTGTGTCCGTTTGCACATGAGGTTTTGTAGGGGTTGTTTTTGTGCAGAAGTAGCTTCTCAGCTCCGCTGCGTGCATCGATACTTGAGAAGGGCACGTGCCATCAGCTGTCTTTGCTGGACCACAGCTGGAGTAGAGGAGGCGTATATTCAAAGAACGATAAAACGCGGCATGGTAAATCATGGCCAGAACTTTGCTTACAAAATCCAGCTGAAGTATACATAAAACCCTCGACCACAAAATGCACTCGGGAACATCGCAAATAGTTTGGGATTGATGATGCTTCATTCATTCGTTTGATTGAAAAAAAAGGAGAACATTTTCTAACGTAGCAAGTCGAAGTATTATGTGTAGAATACAAACAATCCAGTTGTTGCCACGGAGAAAAAAATTGCCTGACGCAGCAAATCGAGGCACACTGAGAGAAAGGTACCTAGTTGGGATAACTGAATGTTAGTTGCCGCAGCTAGATTTCTATTTACATCAGCTAGACTCTAGTTGGGGTGAATAAAAGGCTAGCTGTCTGAAATATGAATAAAATGGTTTATTCAATGGGAATAAAAAATATAGTTGTGACAAATAAAATTTAGTTAGCACAACTAAATTTTTATTCACAGTTAATAAATTTCCTAGCTGTCGGATATTTGAATAGACCCTTTCTCTCAGTGTATTGTATAGAGAATATCTAATCTTTTTCCTGTGATAGCAAAAACTTTGCAACCCCGGCAAAATTGGATTTATGTTCGAATTTTATAGAAGTCTTCTTGTTTTGTGTTCATACGGAATATCATTTGGTTGAAAGAAACAATAATAATCCCACTGATTCGAATCCGCAGAGCAGATTTCAAGTCATGAGGACAAAACACACAACTTTGTTTCCTATCGGATCATAGCAACAGAATTAAACACACATTTTACAATATAAATGCCTATGAAAAAATATCAATTTGATCAGCATTCTATCGTTATTTTGTAATAAATTTGATTATACAAAGGAATTTCGTTCCGCGGTTGCAAAATACTATTGTAAATAGTCCTATAAATTTTTCTTACCGTACTAGCGCATTCACAGCTATGTTCTTATTCATCCCAATTAACATACAACCATTTCAAATCTTGAAGTTATGAAAACTCATTTTGCGTAACGGAAAGAAAGATGGAATTACGAGCTTGTTCTTGCAGTGAATATGCAATACCATGACCAAAGCTTCAGTCAAAGACGCTTACAAAAGGTAACACAAAAATTCGTTTTTTTTTCTCTCGTATCACTTCACCCTTTTTTCCTCGAAGAAAGAAAGAAAGAAAGAAAGAGGAAAGAAAGAAAGAAAGATATAAGATGGTATATAGGCAACGGCTCAGAAGAATTATACGATACGCGAGTGCATGAGATGACGACGAGGTTTGAAAATTGTAAATCCAAGAAAACGCAGTAAATCTGTGCCCGCGAACAATGCACGCCAAGTCGGAAGCAATGGTAAGATCAACGCATGGGGATCAGTGAGACCGCCATCATGGCGTAGCCAATGAGATTACGTTGTACTGCTGCCGCTCAGATCCTGTCTCTACGCATTTAGAAACTGCAGTCTCTCGTTGAGGGTGTATACATGAATATCACGCAACAAAACGTTTGCAATAGGGTTTTAATGTTTAGTTACTATCATACTCTTTGTTATTATTATCTTTTATTATTAATTTACGTCATCGGATCAAGAATTGAATCTAAACCGAACGCTTTTGGGAATTAAAAAATGTACTGAATCAGGAATTATTTCATATTTGACCTGAATTATTGATATATTACTGATCGGCTTATCAGAAGAAGGACAGGGTTCTCAAATGGAGAGTACAATGGTGGAAAAACTTTTGTTGAATTTCAGTCTCAATGTGGACACTGCTTAATTGAGAGTTGACAAAAATCCACAAATCTTTACAAAAATAAAAAAAAATTGGCAAGGTTTAATGAATTTTGATTCAACTTCTTCGAAATTTGTTGACATTCATTGTTCTTGTTGATTTTTCATGAAAGGAAAGTCCAATTTATGAGTGAAATTCAACATGGAATTCAATGAAATTCAGCAACATTTGACAAAACTTACTGAAATTCAACTAAATTCAAAAATTTTTTCTACTAGGGTAATCAAGCGTTTATTCTCCTTGAATCTGAATTAGTAGAATTCCCTGTTAATGGGTTAGCAGTACCCTGGTAGAAATTTGTCTGGGCGTCCCATTTACCATCCACGGACTAAATGGGACCCACGTGGGGGCAACTGGATATCACACTGAAGCCAATTTGACTTTAGTGCCAAAAGTTAGTCGTTTTATGTAGATTTTTCATGCGTCAACTGATCGTACCCTGGCATGTATGTACCATGGGGCCTACCCTGGCCCAGCATGGGCCCCATCCTGCCAATGTAGGCCCAAGACTGGGCCAGAGTGAGACCAGAGTTGACGAGAGTTCATACACGCTAGGGTACAGTAACATTGATAGTCCATTAACACGGTCAGAGGAATAAAAGGACCTGAGTCGAAAAGTGAAACCTAATTTAGCTCTGATTCGTTGCGTATTACGGAGTGGATCAGGGTGGATTTTATTTTTCACCCTGATCTCGCTCTGTTCTCAACCTGATTTTGCTTCCAAAATTCTTATTGAACCTGATGTTAACCTTTTTATGACCTGATTCAACTCTGGATCGTTGCGTATCACGGAGTTAATTACACTGAGAAAACAGATATCTTGAAAATTACCATAATTTATGGATTTTCAGCGCTGGTCTGACCCGAGTCGGAATATTTACTTGCACGAATATCTAAAAGTACCATAATTTCTTGGACTTTTCAGAATAAGTATGGTACCTTCCTTATAAAAGTCCCAGATATTATGGTACTTTTAGAGGTTTGTTCATGTAAATATTGAGACTGAGATTATTGAGCTAAAAATCCATAAATTATGGTACTTTTTAAGATACCTTTTTCTCCGGGTAGGTTTCAAAAGGAATAACAATTTTTTGACTCGGGAAAGCCCCAACGTTTCAATCTCTCACTCGGGATTATTTTATGGAAATAAATTCGAAAGCAACGTTCTTGACTGAAGATTAACCATGTGAAAATAACCAGAGTTGACAAATGGCGCGTTACTAGCGAGGTTGTATTTGCCAAAGTTCGGCAAAAACAACTGTGCCTGTTCAGAATTATTACCGCTTTTTCAACTGTCGCCGAACATTCGCCAGATTTCAGACTGTATTGGCTCGCGTGGATAGACGGTATAGGGTCAGTATTGAATGAATACTGTCTGAACAATACCCAGGATGTAGAGAAATGGTACCGCGCCAGTATTCAGCCAAAGTCAGTATTATCATTCCATATGTACAACAGACGGCAATGTGCCAGTAATGATATGACTCTCGCTGATTACAAAATCGGTAATGAACTGAAGTTAAAATCACCATTTTGGCAACTTGGCTATTGTAGTAAGCCGGAGTCACGCCGGTACTGAGCCAGAGTTGGTACTATCATACTATATGTGTGTTAGACAGCAATGTGCCAGTAATGATATGACTCTGGCTAACTACAAAATCGATAGTCGATTGATGTTGAAATTATGATCATGGCAACTCGGCTGTTGTGGTCAGCCGGAGTCGCGCCAGCATTGAGCCAGAGTTGGTATTATGATTCAATATGTTCGATAGACGACATGGTATCAGTATTGGTGGGACTCTGGTTGACTACGGAATCGGTAGTCGATTGACATTAAAATCACGATTTTGGCAACTTGACTTTTGTAGTGAGCCGAAGTCGCGCCAGTATCAAGGCACAGTTGGTATGATCATTCAATACGTTCGATAGAAAACAATTAGCCAGTATTGGTAGAATCTTGTTTCACTGCGGAGTCTATGGTAAATTGTGTGACTTCCAAGGGAATTAGTACAATAAATGGGAATTTTAGTGGTCTGTTTCTCACTCGCAGGTCCCGGGTTCAATCCTTGCCCAGTGAACTTTCATGAAACCACTTCCAAAGCATCTTTCTCAGATAACGGCGATGAGAAAAATAGATTCACAAAGTTTTGAAAGTTCAAATTCAATGTATTTCTTTTTTTTTACTTGAAATATAACTCCGGGTATCTCTAGTTACCAGCACTGTGCCAGTACTGGGTCGGGTCTGAGTTTCTACATAGGATGTATTATTTTGATTCTCTACCACTCCTCATCCAGGTATGGCAGAACAATTGGTTCTGTTGTCATGTCAGAGTTCCACCATAGTTGGCTCACATTAAAAACCGGTACCGACGCTGTTGTAAATGTTCTACTGGCCCTTATGTAAAATGATGTCATCATTTTGACTCCTTGCCAGTACCGCCAATTCAACTGACTCCATAATGGCACTTTGAGATTTGCCGGTACTGACAACTCCGGCAAGTAGCGGCGCGTGTTTCCATTTCCACATGGGTACATGTCAAAATACATTGTTACCTTATTCATAAGTGTGATTTTACAGAAAACATATGATATCACATTTCTAATTACCAATTTGAAAACCATTCTAGCAATTCCCTGGGACATCTGGATGGACACAGGCTAGAAAGTGCGTTACAAAACTAGCTAAAAACCAACCTCACATCTGGGAAAACTAGCTGGGGTGCATCTAATTCCCAATCATAATTTCTACCAGGGTATATACCAATCATTGTTAAATCAGTAACTTGTGCCCTGATAAAATAGCGAATAAGCCCTAATTCAAGAGTAGTTGGTGTATTTATAACTGTTCTGCAGTAGAATTTAATTGGTAGAGCTCTTTCCAATGGAGAAAAAAATTATTTTGTTTTTCATTGTTCCCTAATACCGCTCCGTTCTGCCCATTTTGGTCTAAGGCTGGGCTCCCATCCAACCGGATCGTCTGGAACGGAACGATCCTCATTGGTAGAGTACTAGTCTTATTTGAATATAACTATAACATGACTAGAGATTCACCAATTGTGAGCGTTCCGTTCACGGAAAAAAGAAAACAGCAATGGTTACTGTGAACCGCAGTAATTCATTGAAAAATAATGAAAAATCAAATTCACGCCGCTCATTACTGCGTCTCCCAGTAACCATTAATGTCCAAGCAGCATTGACGAATTTAACTGCAGTGCACATCACTGTGATCGCGCTAACCTCTATCATCCAAGCGTGTTTTCATTTGTTTTTCAACTGATTGCTGTTATGGACAGTAACCAGTGCTGTTTTCTTCTTTCCGTGTTCCGGACAATCCGGCTGCATGGGAGTCCAGCCTAAGTATCCAGTATAAGTGAACCAAACTATCTCTCAGAGTTAACGATTGGTTTCGGGAGAACAGAGGATTAAAATAGAGGATTAAATGTATAAAATATATGATATATATATATTATATGAAAATAAACGAAAAAACACAGATTTTGCGTTCACTCTTCTTTAAGGTGATACCAGTGATCCTTGAAGATTAGAACAAGGTTAGAAAAAAACACGGCCAAAACTGTTCTGACGAACTATTAAAAAATGTAACAATAAGATCAAAATTTGCTCTGTACATACCTTTTTCAATAAATGAAGACATCCTGGTAGAAATTATGATTGGGAATTAGATGCACCTCAGCTCGTTTTCCCAGATGTTATGTTGGTTTCTAGTTAGTTTTATAACGCACTTTCTAGCCTGTGCCCATCCAGATGTACCAGGGAATTGCTAGAATCAATGTTCAAATTAATAGAATGCTAGAATGTTCAAATTAATAATTGGAAATGTGGAGACATGTTTTTTCTGTAAAATCACACCTACCCCAGCATGTATGTATCATGGGGTCCACCTTCGCCCAGCATGGGCCCAAAACTGGGGCAGAATGGGGCCAGAGTGGGTAATAATCAACGCACGCTAAGGTATGAATAAGGTAACAATGTAATCTCCAGTCAAGAACGTTGCTTTTGAATTTATTTCCATAAAATAATCCCGGGTGACAAATTGGAACGTTGGGACTTTCTTTTATACCTCTGATCGTGTCGATGGGCTATCAATATTACTGTACGATGAGTTGACGCATGAAAAATCTACATAAACCAACTAGATGTTTGGACACTAAAGTCAAATTGGCTGAAATGTGTCATCCAGTTGCCCTCACGTGGGTCGCATCTAGTACGTGGATGGTGAATGGGACGCCCAGATAAATTTCTACCAGGGTACTTTGTATAGAGCAACATCATTTTCAATTTGTTGGTTCATTATTCAATAATTTCTCAGAACAAATTTGACTTCGGTTGCATTGCCAGGGATTGCGGGTATCCCCTTAGATGATGCGAATCAGAAATGACAATACACACGCAGAGAAAAATTCTTGCTGAAGAAGCGATATTGCTATTTTTCGCAAGATATTTGCTAATTCAGCAAAATTTTCTTCCCGTCTGTATATCTACAATTCCGGATTGCTGAATCGCAAGCGCTTATTAAAAGAGCAAGATTTTTGCTGTAATAGCAGATTTTTTCCTAATCCAGCAACGAGTTTTGTCATATCAGCAAAGCAAATGTTCGAGGATCGCTGTTTCAGCAACTTTTTTTCTCTGAGTGAAGAATAGAAGTTACATGGGTTATTCCTCTTTCTTTTGGTTCCAGGACACTGACAAAAATTGTATAATTCGAAACATTCTTTCTCCAACAGTTTAAAAATGATTTTTGGAAATAGGAATTATTCTAAATATCTGAGAAATATGTTTTGATGTTGCACAAAACATTTGAAACTTGTCTTAAGATATCTTCGAGTCATGAATTGCTCTATGTGGGCTCTCAAAACCAGTTCAGTTGAAATAAAGTATGCGTTTAGGTTAGTTCAACGCTCATTAGTAGTTGGTATCTTTCTTCTTCTTCTTCTTATTTTTCTTCCTGGTGTGTTCATAACTCACTATATGCGTTAACGTACACATAAATACATATATGTACCGCCTGTGGTGTTTCGTTTTCTACGTTCTTTCTCTTAGTTTTCTGTCCTTCCTTCTTTTCATCTTCTGCTCTCTCTTGCTTTCTCTTTTCGTCTTTATCGCTGTCTATATAATAGCATGATCTTAGACTCCCGAGCACAACGACGCGTAAGACAATCCTGCTATCAGCACCATCGTAATAGCCAGACAGTCCGCAGCCAACCGGGACGATTGTTTCGCGGCTTTGCTGTTATATTTCAGTATTTGTTGATACTTTATGCGTAGCGTAAGCCTTTCCTCGCTCTTTTCAGTTCCCTCTTCTAGCCACAAGGATTATTTGCATGTCTGACCGTGACAAACCACCCTGGTGAAAATCTGCACGGAGAACCATACGTGATTACCATATTCTTCATATGTATATAATCTCTTCAGGAAACAAAAATCTCACTGCAGTAGAAACTTCCAATTACATAGATGTTTACTGAAATGTTGAATTCGAAACTTCCTATTCGGTTTTCAATTATTGTTCATCCTTTTCCTCATTGTTCCCAGCATAAATTGAATAAATTTTGAAATTTTTAATGGTTTAGTGTTGCGGATTTTCAGAAGAATCAATTCTTTTTGATATTCAATATATACAATTTTCGTCGATATTTCATACAAATCTATAAGAACGAATCGGCAACACTAAAATGGTTTGAATAAATTTTGAGCTTCCGGAGTAGAGCCACGTCTTGTATCCCTCGTAGAAATTTGATCAGGTATTCCCTATCTTCAATAAGGTTCTGATCAGGTTAGAATCCGGAAACCGTGGATAAGGAAAATCTTATGAGGCCCTTACAAGGGGCTCATTTGATTTCCCTAATAGGATTCAAATAGGGTTGTAACGCAGGGGTACAATAGGGTTCGGATGAGATTTCCATAAAATTGAGCGAAATAGGGAAAACCGTAACGAAACCCAATGAGGACCTGATAGGGCATCAGGCATACCTTGTCAGGCCCCGGTATTTTCCTATCCAAAATTTCTACTAGGGATCGGTTGGTTGCCGACGTTTCACCATCATTGCAGCTGGCTTTTTCAGCTTGGCTCCATTCCGGAAGCTCAAAATTTATTTAATTTTGCAAGCCGCGGAAGACCGTACAGCGAATCTTCGTTGAAGCCACCAACTAAAATGTTTTGTCACTACAACGTGTACGAAAAACTTTGTTTTAATTGCAAAAATGTTTAGAGTCTTGTAACCGGAAGCTGTAGATAAATCTAATTTTTTTAACGCATCATTTATTACATCAATTTGTTTTTTATTGATAGAAGTTGAAAATTTCATCAGGAGATGTGGAATTCTATGAAAAATATGTAGCAAAATTTATAATACTCCAGGATAGGGAGACAAAACTCATAAGATCACACTCACTCAGATTTGTATCACGGTCAGCGACTATCGAAGAGTTGAAGTTGCATCTGAAGAAGTTTATAGAAACTTGCGTTAGCAAAACCTACGTGGATACAAATATGATCTTATAATTCTTGGACAAGAAGTTGACTAGTGAATAGATGAAACCCATAACAATGTTATGGTTCCATGTAATTGTTCTACATGAAATATTATATAATTCATTCCAAAACCATTAATATAAATACCATGGAAGTGATGAAGTGCAGTTTCCGCAACGGAAATCTTGAATTCTCTGTTTAACTCCACTTTGACGTTGACACAGGGGTTGAGACAACAAAGAGAAAGAAGGGGGTGAGCCAGAGTCTAGCGTGTGTACGAACGATGATTATTCGCAAATCTTTGTGGACGGCAGCTTCGAGTGCCCAGGTGCACGATGACGAATAATAATGAGTTTGATATGTATGCACCCATACGTTGATCTAGATACTTTGGAGTTCCGGTGTTTCAATGCAACATGTGAACTACCTCTGTCCAAATTTGAAAGAATGAAAACATCAGTGATTTCAACCCATTGAGTCTAAGAAATGAGCTTGTACGATTGTATAGGTATTTTTATTTCTTCAAAATGGAAAATTGAAGAGGTTGCGAAACCTTGTAGTGTTTCATTCTAGAAGAATAAAAATTTATGTCGGGAAATTGACAAGCTTACTTCTGGTTGGCTCGAGAGTCAAGTTTCACTTCGAAAATTTTGAAGAGTGAAGAGACTTTTAAACTATCATCATTGATGAAAAAAACCCTAGTGAAAATTATTTTAGGCGTGATTGTGGCGTGAGAGTGGGTTTTATATTGGGGCAAGAGTTTATTTGTATTTAATAAAGCTTGCTTCTCCGATCTCGACTTGTAACTCACGGCATATTATTTTTATAAGTAAGTCATAAATTTTTGCAGTAAAACGTCTATTTATCCACTCAAAGACGACAATCCAGAAAGAAAGATTCATGACCTACTTATTCTTATCTGCAAATTGGAATACTGCTTTATACGAATATTATTTTTGTCTCCACAAAGAGTATTCATTTGACCCGAAAAATTCTTTTGGGAAGTTTGAAAGCAGTTTTACCTCTTGAAAACTTGATTGATTGATTATTATCATGCCTTCGAGCTTAACCTTTTGAGAGCAATTGAATAGTAAGCATATATATTTTAATAGTAAAATACACATGTGGTCCAAAAATATAGTAATTTTTAATGGAAAATCGAAGAATATTTTTCAAGAATATTTCTTAAGCTTGTAATAAAGATAAAACGGGTCACATTTTTATTGAATTTTACTTGGAAAAGAACGAAAAACTATCGATACTGAATAAATAATAGTAGAAAAAAATATCAACTTTCCAATAGTCGGGCATAAAATTCATACTTCTTTCTATTGTTTGTTGAGTATTGATGATTTTTCATTCTTTTTCAAGTAAAATTTAACAAAAATGTGAACCGTTTTATCTTCATTACGAATTTAAGGAATATTCTCAGATTTCAAGAAATATCCTCCAATTTTCTATCAAAGAATACTATATTTTCGATCTGCATTTTTCTGCATGTGGCTGAAAGAGAAATCATGGAAATGTTGTGGTATTCCACTAATCAAACGAATATAACCCATGAATTTATCATTTTATAACTCATGGAGAAAAATGTTAATGTGACGGTATCAAAAAAAGAATCACATTCCTTCAAATCCACTTTGAATCACATTTTATTATATTCCACGTCATAAGTAGGGGTTCGATATTCTTGTTCAAGCACGTTTAGAAAAGAATATATTCATATACGGGCATGGTAATTTTCTTCAACGCGGTCTTTCGAATGAAGATGAATGGATATGTAGGTGCAATTCTTGTCACACACGATGCACGTAAATTTGATTTGAGGGCGTACTTATGCCAATAGCGCTAATAGAAACGTATAAACCCACTTTATTCTCGCTCTCCTTCATATACCTGTCGTTATACGTATGTAACAAGAGCATTGAAATGTTTCTTTTCGCCGTGTAGTGAACAAAGATGAAGCAATGAAAAGAAAAGGGGTGACATCATACCATTTGTCTTTAGTTGAACGAAAATGAAGGAAACCACTTCAAGTTCTTAGAATATGGGAACATGTCGTGAGAATCGACCCGTAGAATCGAATTACTTCTATGGAAAAAAAAAACAAGAAGCCTCGGGGAAAGTACTTGAGCGTTCTTTATATTTCTTCTATTCTTCTTCGTTCGTATAAATTCTTTCTCGAATGTTACAGTTCGAGTCTTCTTACAGTTGATTAGCTCAGATTTTTCTGAAGACCAAAAATCAGCGAGCTAAATTATTGTTAATAATATTGAGAATCAATATCTGTTGTAAGGATGACGAACGACTGGAGGAGATAGATTTTTTTTCCCCATGTTTCACAGTTTCAGTATTCCAAATATCAAATTTCAAGCAAAATTAGTCACCCGTACAGCACCGGACATTTCTACGTTGCCTCTGCGTTGCCTCCACGTGGAATCTTCGTTCATCCACGTTCTATCCACGTGGAGTCCACGGAGATGCGACGTGGAAATCGGTGGATGTGCTGTTGGCAAAGACAATGTTACTATCATAAATTTTACGAAACTTGAATTAAGTGATGAGATGTTAATTGCTATTTACACTGTTGAAAATTTTTAGATGGAACTTTAATGATACGTAACGGAAGCAAAATCTGAACAAAATTGCATACTCCCTTGGATCCGGCACCCGGGGTGGTTCGCCTCCCCCTTGGTACGCCACTGCACTTGACTGAAAAATTAAATTCCATGTAAATGATATTTCAATTACAAAAGTATTTCGAAAATTCAATTACGCATAAATGAATTTTAAATTCGGATACCAAAAATTAAAAATTCCATTTACAAATGCAATTGGAAAATTTATAAAATTTCAAACAATCCCTCACATTGTATTGTGAACAAAGAAATTCCTTGGTGAAAATTCTGGCTGGTAAATTGTTGAGCACTAATTAGTTCACCCTTTTCATGGGTGAAACCCTTCAAAGCCAAACTCACCAGTAACTGGCAAGGAAAGTGACGCTCTAAATAACGAGGGTCTGATTAGAAAAAGCTAATCACACTGTAAAAGAAAACCAGAAGTCTACGGGGTCTCGGTGATGAAAATTTCAGTAAATTTGTTTTCATCATATGAATTCCCAAGAATTCAACTGAACTTTGTCGCTTTTTTTGAGGATTTCGGATTTTTACAATAGCGCCTTTCCGCTTGGAGAAAAGTATATGGTAACAATTACTGGGACGAATAGGAATTCGGTGACAGATATTCTAAAATTTTAATAATTACCATTCAAAATCAAAGTGAGTACGATGAAATATTTACATCACCGTGGAAACGATAGGTTGACATCGAAATGATCACTAGATCACGATTCAACACTTAATTCCTAGATGCTAAATTCGCGATCAGAACTACAACGACCGGTGATCAATCCCATCAACTTTTCTTCGTGCATGATTTGTGTATTTCAACGATATGTTATATATCATGAACAATCTTATCGATTCGGATTCTTTGGAATTCAAATTTCCAATTCCATTCAATAGTTCTGAACTGATATTTTCTATACGGTATTCAACTCAAGCCTATGTATAACGCCCTGACGGAAATCAAAATAATGTATCAAACGTTGTTCAAGACCTCTGACATCAAGAACCGGATGAGGAAAAAACTTGAAAGCAATTCGACGGTTGAGAATCGATACCGGACACCCATGAAGGAGGAGATCGACTATAGAAAATTTGATTCTCATGCGAACAGCTTGATCGAAATGATATCTCAATTTCATCAAAGCGATGACATTTTAAAAGTTCGTTAAAGCGACGTGAATTTGAATGGACCGTGGTCATAAGGATATTTATTACCCGCAGGAGCCAAAGGAATTATAGAGTTCTTTTTTGTAGAAGAGGGGATTTAGATTGAACAAAACGCAGCTATTTTTAAGTTCATACTAGTGACCCCTGAAGATGTAACCAGAATTATTTGTTAGAAAAAGACGCAGCCAAAACTATTCTGACTAATGATTAAAAAATGGAGGAATAAAATCAGAATATTACTCTGTTAAGATCATCTTACTGCTTCTGACTTTGTCAGGAAACGCTGGCTTCGGGTTGCCCTACTCCAGCAACGCCATTAATGGAGCTGTTTAGGCCCTTACGAGAATCTAGCCAAGGGCTAGCGAGAAGCTTGTAAGGTCCCAGCGAGGGTTGATATAACGCTTGCTCGGGCTAATTCGATCAGACTCTAAGATATCTGATGAGATATCTTGTGGATGTCTTTAAACCATGCACATGCATTTCCATCGGTGGATAGTTTTTAACGATTGTGTTTGATCGATAATTGAATATAAATCGGTGAGTTTCAATCGCGTCTAAAATTTGAATGCACGGAAAGACCGGGTCTATTAATATTTAGAAAAATGACTGTCAATTTAGGGAAAACGAGAATCGCTAAATTTTTATTCATAGTGAGTCTATTGAAAATTCGTAGTCGATGTATTAACAATTGATAGTCATTTTTCTAAATATTAATAGACCCAGTCTTTCCGTGTGGAAACATCGTTCAAATAATGTACTGCAAGGTTTTTGGGCTTTGATAGTTGAATATTATCCTATTCGATGGTTAATTAGTTTCAATAAACGATTCAAACTTCAGCAACATCTAAAAAATTACCTCATTAAAAATTTTCATCCATGATTGAAGAAGGATTCTAGTCAATAAACTGCCAACCTGATTATTCTCGTCAATACTACGTTTGATGAGGTCAAAATTTTATACATTCTGCAAAAGTCCAGTGCGTTTTGCAAATAAAGGTTTCATCGGGTCCATAAAATGGATCGAATTTATGAATTCATTGAAACAAAGAAATATGTTCTTGAAATAAAAATGTATTGAATTCACTCCGACAAATTGCGTTTACTTCTCAGAAGGTGGCAATACTTTCCCACAATTGATAGTTTTACTGTGAGAAATACCAATGAACCTATCAACTATTAATATTTTGACTACGAATTTTTGGTAGATTCACGAGGAATATTTTTCAACGATCCTCTTTTTCCCTGAATTGACAGTCATTTTTCCAAACGTTAATACAATCTTTCAAATATTAATAGATCCGGTCTTTCCGTGTGAGGAAGAAACTATCCATACAGTACTGGACATTTTTACAGGGTTTCTACGGATTTCACAGGTGTATTCTGCAGTCAAAATGCAATAATTTCTTGTTTGAAATTTGTTTGGAAGCTTAGTTTTTGACAAATGGCATTTCTAGAATTGTTTAGAATCTAAATCATTCTAAAGTATTGTGTCATGCATATTTAAGCTTGACACTATTCGCTTCGTTGGAAAACGGGAGATCTCTGGAAAAACCGTTGAACTATTCTATCATCGTCTGTTCCGGAACTATAGTAATTTGAAATTTTTTAGCTTCCAGTTAATCTGAATTTAGCAACTTAAAATTCTTATAGCTTCAAAACGAACAATGATAGATAATAGTTTAATTTGTTTCCAGAGATTCCTTGTTTTCCAACTTAGCGCGAATGATAAATTTTGAGCTGGGGGGGGGGGGTAACCCTGGAGAAGCCAGCTGCAATGATGGCGAGACGTCGGCAACCAACCGATACAAAACGCGGCTTCACTTCGGGAGCTCAAAATTTATTTAATTTTGCAAGCCGCGAAAGACCGCACAGCGAATCTTCACTGAAGCAACCAATCCTAGCGAACGATGTCAAACTTAAGTACGTAGGACACAATGCTTCAGAATGATTTGGCTTAAAAAAAACGTCAAACGTCCACATCTCAAGAACTAACCCCCCAAAAAAAGTTTTCTAAACGGAAAATTATTGCATTTTGGCTGCAGAATACACCTTTGGAATCTGTTCCGCGAATTATGTTACACCCTGTATTTTGTTCTTGTTAACAGGATAATTCTGTGTTGTTACAGGATCAGAAACTCATCGTATAACCAGTAATGAAATGTTAACAGTTTTCTTATTGCTAATTCAACCATATACATTTTTTCCATGTAGAAATCAATCTTACACACAACATTGATGTCTGCGTAGAAGAGGAGGGTAGTGGCTTTTAATTGACAATAGACCAAAAAAGGGTGGGGATAGCCAAGGTGCCGATGCACGCAAAATACGAACAGATGCTTGAGCACCTTTTAGAAACCATGTACATACGCTGGTCCATTGGCACTCCGTACGAATATACGTTAGTATCAAACACATGTGTGCGTGTGCTACACATGCCGACACCATGCACCCTCGGGAAGCACAATAACAATAAAAACCTATCGCCCTATCGTGTGCATCCCTTTTCTCTTCTGCAGATTCCAGCAGATGTTGCTCTTGCCTACTTCATACACGAGCGTACCGTTAGGTATATATGCATGAACAAGATTTTCCTGTATGTGTTTCAATGAAGATGAAGTAGTAGACAACAGCCGTATTAAGGTGGTCTGATACTAGTTTTGTCTCAAAGGGACGGTGTTATTTCACCAGCCCTGTGTTTCGGCACGCATACGATTTCGAGGTTTGCAAATGAAACAAAGAATTATATAAATTATTTTCCATATTTCACGCATACACATATGTGAATTCATTTTCGAAGTTGAATTTACGATTTTTATGCTTGATTTGAATCATAAACGTGTTTTGTGAATTATTTTTACATCTGCTTGTTGCGACGAAAAAGTAAAAACTCACAGTCAAATTGTTTAGAATTTCATGAAAGTGCAAATCAAAGCATCTGGGAAGTCACCTATTGGATTTTTCATTGAAATTCTATGTGCCGAATAGTAAAAATCGATTGAAAAATTCAAGAAGAAGTCTATGGGAGGTTCGTTAGAAGAATCGATGGGAAAGTGATCCGGGATCTGATTTTCATAAATTATAATTCCAATGAAAATGATTGGAATTCATATGTATAATTTGGTTAGTACGAGGATATGTGTGTGTGTGTGTGTGTGTGTGTGTGTGAAAACGTACATATACGCACACAAACAGAAACATGTGCTGACAAATGCAGTAGAAAAGAAGCGATCCCACTAAGGGGATCTAGCATAAGTCTAAGAGGGACGGTTTTCTTTACATCACGCCAGAGTCTGGGTTGACTAGCATGGACAATGAGTACATAGAGGCAGGTGTGGATTGGATTTTTCCCCTCGTGGTAAGCGCGTGCCCCACACGAGCGGGGGCGGGGTTTTATTTTCTTTCCTTGGTGTACATTGACAGCAGCATTAGCAGTTGTAGCGGCAGCAGCGTGTGCGTTTTGCTCTTGATTTTTATTCTTTCTAAAGAAGAACGTTTCAAGACGCTTCGAATAGGGGTGACTTTTTATTTCAACGTCATCTTTTCATATTCTCAAGACTCCAGGAGTTTAGCTTCAATTTGCATTATCTTGCAAATATCTTGGAAATATGATACACGGGAAAAAAATTCATTTGAATTAATGAATTCAAATGAATCAGTTGGTTGCGGAAATTGGTCTCGAATAATCAAAAAATTGCAACCGGTAAGAGAAAGACCGGTAGTAAAGACGTCTTGAATTTGGTAACAGCTGCTAATGTGTATTGCGGTTCACCCGACATCAAGTTCAGGTCTTTGATAAATATATACGATTATAACTGGTTGTTGGAATTAATTTGGAAGAGAAATAATTATCTTGTTCAACGTAGCAGCAAATATTACTGTATGAAAATATTTCGCTGAAAAATTCCTGAAAATCTCTATAAAATCTCTGATTTCCTTCTGCAAAAGTCTGATGAAATTTGAGAAACTCTGGGATTTCGATGAAAAATCTAATATTTTCAAGACATCCTTCTCAGAGTGTGTTTTGGAGTTTGTCAGAGATTTTGTATTAAAGTTTCAGATAGATGATTATGGATTTATTCCTGATGAAAGTCTGAAAGGAGTATGATAAATTTCCGTGTTTGCTCCGAGAGCTATCAAAAAATCCTAAAATATGAGTAATTGTCAGAATTTTCTCGGATCTTTTTCCGAGTTTATCACAGAGCTGTTTCATCGAAATTTCAGATTGAAGGAAATGAATTTATTCCTGACAAAACTTTGAAAAAAGTATGATGAATGTGCGTGTTTCCTCGGAGAGCTATAAAATAACCATGAAACATGATATAAGATCAGAACAGACGTCTGCTAAATTTGAATATGGTTGTTAGTTCCAACTCAAAAGTTACGAGAAAAGTTCTAAACATTACTCGCTTTTGATAATTCTCACTTCCCTGTCCAGGAAAACAGAGGTTCATCACATTTTTCTTAGAGTTTTGCCAGAAATAAATTCATAATCATCTATCTGAAATGTTAATGAAAAATTTCTGATGAACCCCGAAAAAACTCTGACAAATTCTGAAAGAACTCTGAGAACTTTGTCCCAAATATATTAGATTTCTCATCGAAATCTCAGAGTTTCTCAGATTTTATCTGAGTTTTTCAGAAATTTTATGGCAAAATATTCCTATTCTGGTTGTACACTGAGAAAAAAAATTCTTTGAATTAATGAAATTGATTTCATTGATGCCCATTCCATTGCATTAAATAAATGTCTTGTTGACTCTAAAATAATTTCATAACCATAAAAAGTCGTTTCATTCATACTATTAAATCAGCTCATTGAAATGTATTTTTTGAAATTACACGGAAAAAATTAGTGATCCAAATTTTCGTTGACTAGTATGTCACTTTGGGACGGAGCACAAATTTCAGAAGAATTCGTACAGTGGATTTTAATAATTCGTTGACTCTTTCCATTATTTCGACAATCAAAATAAAAAGTGAATTCCATCGGTGAAATCATGGACAAAGTCAACGTATTATTAAAATCCAGTGCATGAATTCTTCTCGGATTTGTGCCTTGTCCAAAAGTGACACACTAGTCAACGAAAATTTGGATCACCGATTTTTTCCGTGTAAAAACGCACTCTATTGACTGAATAACTAATTATTTTTGTCAATATCATCTTTCATCCGATTTATAACTCTCATTTGATGAATTCTAAAGTAAAAATCAATGAAATACAACTTCAATTTTATAACGTAAAGTTTCGTACGGAAATCGAGGTTGATTATACTTAGCCCCAGATAGAAAAATGTGTTCATAATGGTACCATAATGGAGCCATGGTATGAAAGAGAATGTTGGCATGATGGTACCAAGGTGTTTCCGTATTAAACATCGTTATTGGTGACAATCTATGCGAACATCATGTTTCACAATAATGGATGAATTATCGATGCGCGATGTGGCATCTGAAACAAGAGCGAATCATGGTGCCATAATTGATGTATTACGGATGCATTATGTGAAATCATTCCGTTCCGCCATAACCGATTTATTATCAACGCATACCATGGCGTTGAAATCCGAAAGAATTCATGGTAGTATGTTTCATAATATATGAGTATAGATTCAAAATTGATACCTTATTGACACCGGTAAAAGAAACCCATCGAAACGAACATAATGAAACTTCATGAGATTTTCTCAGAACATTCTCCGAGATTCATTGAGAATTGATGCTTTTGAATGAAATTATCGTTGGAGAAATTTATAAAACTGACCAAATCGCATTGACGAATGATGAGATGAGATTTAACGAGACCTTTACCCAATTTCAATGAGATTTGGTGAAGTTCAGGGAGACTTTTTAATCAAGCGATGAACATTGGTGGTCCTGAGATTTTTGAATAGAAATTTTGAAAAAAGAATGTGGAAATGAGACACAATGTTTAACCGATAAACGTTTTTAGATTTCTCAAACAAGACTTTTTTTTTCAACAGTAATCCTTGAAAGTAACACCAAACCTGGAATTCCCAGGCTCTTGGCACTGATCATTCTAATAAATAATTTCCAACGGTAGATTGGATCTAATTTTCTTTACCAAAATCGATGTATTATGGTGTTTTATGATATATTCTTGAAATTGTTCACTAAGTAATGTGATACTGATTCGAAACGCTTCATCAAGTTTCAGGTTTTTGCCACAGCAAAACGTGGTAACATAATTCTTGCATGTCGCGTCACATAACGTGACACAATTATTGAACGATTGTCACCATGTTCAACGATATCACAGTGAGAAAATTTTTCTCAGAAGAATAAGCCATGCACCATCAAAGCAGCATTCCGTGGTACAAAAATGCGTTGATAATGGAGGAATAATTCTACAAACTGTTTCACACATGAATTCTGTCATGATGGTACCAAGGTCTTTCCGCATTTCACTATGCTTAAGCGAACATGGTATGCGGAGCGAATAGCCCCATGATGAATGCATGGTTTCATCATTACGTGCACCCCTAACAAGCTGAGTTCTGTTTACAATACCAAGTTGACGGCACGCTATTCCAAGCACGTTATGTTATGAAAATGCATAGCATGGTTTTCTATCTGGGTAGTATTTGAAATTCTTAACAATCAAGTATTTGACATGATAATTGTTTTCTTCACCAGAATAATTATTGACTCCAAGTGAAAATATATTCCATAAAAAGGATAGACATGGCTTACGAATGATGAACTTCTTCTACCATGAGAAAAACAACGCGAGATCAGGTTAATAAAATAATAATTATATTCAAGAACATGAAGTTATAGGACCAAAAATACTGTTATTGATAAACCGGTACAGTTGAGAGTATAATAATCTAATTCTTTTCAATACAAGTGGTTTTGTTCAGATAATAAAATCAAATCATGTACTCAATAGTTGTGAATTTTGATTCCGAGAGTTCTATTTTTTCAACAGAAAACTAAATTCATGATCACAATGAGATACTTTTTCAGTTCAAACTTCAGAGCAATTTCTTTGGATAAAATCTATTTTATAGAACAGATTTCATATGAACAATGATAGTTTGGATAGTTTTCAAATAAATAAAAGGAAGTATTATCACCCATGATTTGGGAATTCAAATCAAATGAAGCTATTTTATTCGTGCTAATAAATGTGTTCTCGAAGTTTAAATCGTTTATAGAAACGAAACGAAAATCAAAACTCACGAAATCTGATAAATCATCGTTACATATCTTTTCGAATCAACTCTTTGCCGCTAGAAACATCGTTTAAATAATGTACTGCAAGATTTTTGGGCTTTAATAGTTGAATAGTATCTTATTCGATGGTTAATTAGTTTCAATAAACGATTCAAACTCCAGCAACATCTAAAAAATTACCTCATTAAAAATTTTTATTCATGATTGAAGAAGGATTCTAGTCAATAAACTGCCAACCTGATTATTCTCGTCAATACTACGTTTGATGAAGTCAAAATTTTATACATTCTGCAAAATTCCAGTGCGTTTTGCAAATAAAGGTTTCATCGAGTCCATAAAATGGATAGATCGATCGAATTTATGAATTCATTGAAACAAAGAAATATGTTCTTGAAATAAAAATGTATTGAATTCACTTCGACAAATTGCGTTTACTTCTCAGAAGGTGGCAATACTTTCTCACAAGCTATCTTCCTGCAGTACAGTTCACATATAAAAAACTAATTCACCGTAAACCTATAGGAAGTAATGTTCCGTCCCAATAAATATTTCTTTCAGGTTCCGGCATCGAACATCATCAACGGATATGACTTGATCGCGGAGAAAAACAGTTTTTTCGAACTTGTTGATCATATTAATCATCTGATCGAATAATCCAATTGTTTCAAATGAATTACAGATCACACAGGAACTAGGAAGGTCGCCTCCGCCCTTGCGCGAATGTTCTGACTCCTGCTTATTTCTTTTGATTCTGGGAATTTTGTAAAATATCATTCATCCAATCAAAATGAATCTCATTGATTCGGAGAAAGCTTTATTTATATCAATAAGTTATCTGAAGGATTAGAAAATCTCTTCGTACATTCTATGAAATAATTTCTTAGATACGGAAGAATATTCATTGTTTCAAATATTGATTTATTTACAGAAAATTTTCATTTCATATTCATGAAAACATTTTATTTCGAATGCAAGAAATATTTATATTATTTATATTGATATTTTCCCATTATAAAACTTTTTTTATTCGAATAATTAAATATTTTATTGAAAGGAGAAATTATCATTTTGGCACTGCAGTTGGTTATTACAGTGTTATGAATGTCTTCTGCCCATCAAATGCATAATTCACTGAATCAAATTATATTCCATGAATTCGAAAATTAACATTTCCCATTCAATAACTTTTTCATCAATCCTAAGTACCTCATATTCCAATTAATGATCCCACCACTTCCGTGTGAATCACATATTAAATGAAGTTGATGCAATAACTCCACGGATACCATTGGATGAATTCATTTCTTGGACTCGAAGAAAAATTCATCGGTTCAACACATTTTTTTTCCCAGTGTACATCGGAAAAAGTGTTTTGTTGAAACAGCAACATATTTTGGTTGGTGTGTGATCAACCAAAACCTTTTGTTACCTCAATCAAGTCTGTGTTATCCCAACAAAATTATTCTTGTATCAAATTTTTAATGGAAATATTTTATTGGAGCGTCAAAAACATTTTGTATTAAACACAAAATATTTTTGTTGAAAATTTAGTGCAAAAATAATTTTCTTAAAGCAACAAAGACTTGGTTACAGTGCCAACAGGTTTTGGCCCACATAGCACAAATGTCTCAGTAATATCTCCAGAATATTCTAACAATATTACAATGTCTCCAGAATATTCTGGAGATATTACTGAGACATTTGTGCTATATGGGGGTTGTTCAATTATCAGCCAAAATATTTGATTGTTTCAACAATACTTCTTTCGATGTACTAGGGAATGTTGAAATCATTGATATGAGAAAAAATACTGATATTGTCCTGAAAATTTTCTTCTTTTGTGTATTTATAACAATAAGAGAAATATTTCAGATTCAACAAAGCTCGGCAGCACGTCAAAAAATAATACTGCTTGACTTTTTCCTTTCAATGACAGATGCAGCAATTTACAGTCTCCAAGTATTCACACCCTTTGAACATTATTCTCAATTCAAAGTTGTTTTTTTCTTCTTCAAAAGAGCGTTTTCAACTCGTCCGTCTATTTCCTCATATGTCATTTTGATCTTACAGGCCTCCTGTACAATGTATGATGTGCCGTGTATCTTTCTGTCGCTCTTAACATCAAGCAATTTCCATGGATGGCACGTGACCCTCCATTTCCAAAGTCTTGTTCGAACAGGAAAATACCATGTGAATGCTCTCTGATCATGCGATGTGGGTAACTACACACGTGTATGATTATTTTCCGTCATTTTTTGCATACACAGTTGCTGATTCAACTTCCCACAAACAATACAGCAACACGAGTGTTGTGGAAGAAAAAGATATCTTTCTCAGGGTTAAAAGACTGTTTATGTACCACAACCAGAGCGACATATATTCGAAAAAACAGGGATTCTCAGTTAAAAGATCGTCAAGATATATTGGAGAATTATCAAGGTTATGACCTTCCGTTTAGAAATGATAGGCACTGAGGTCCTGATCAATACATGCTGATTGGATGTTAAATGCTTTAATCAAATTCCTTCTCTGAATAACAAATTTATAAATTCAAATTCTTTTTTGTCGAAAATGAGAAAAAACAAAGAACACCTCCGCTCCGCTTCTTGCGCTCAGGTGCAGCTTCCTTCACGGATATTTCAAGTATTTCGCTAACAGTGGACCGCCAAGGGCAAAACCGCCTGTTCGAAACGACCGGGATCATGTTTCAAAAATATACCTATGGATTCAAAAGATCTTTTCCTTTTGGGCGTTTGAATTGAATCAGCCATTTCTTTCCTCAAACCATTCAACCATACACCTGCAAAATAATCCATTATCCTTTATTCTTGAATGTAGAGAATGAAATACGTATTCGATGAACATTCCCTTCACGGCATACACTGTTAGAATTATCTGTAATTAATTTCATGCGCAGAGTTTCGAACTCTTTTCTGATACATCTGTCCATTAAATTGAAAAATCCGGATGCCTATTGCATATGCTATTGACCCAGAAATACAACCAGAAAAAAACCTATTCTAAGAATTCTTTCACTCTTTCAAATTTAAGAAATGTGCGTTATAGTTGTCAAAGTAAGAATTCTAGATGCTTGGGCTGTACTTTTTCTTTGGTGCGTACATTTATTATGTGACTCAGTTCTAATCGACGCCTTCTTTTCATTGTGTTTCACAGGAACAATATTGGGTGGAAGACAGATGGTGGTTTATCGTTCGGAATATCTCGCAACAGTGAAATTATTTTATTCTCTTCTTCTGTTCATAGACTTGCGATAGAGGAGAGGACAGACGAGGGAGAATGAGATCGACGTTATATGATTTGTGAACAAAAACACAACCCCCCTCGAAGAAACTCTACGATAGAGGCAAAGGCAGAGATTCGTCTGGGGGAATAAGAAAAAGACCTCTCGGATGTCTACATCCGGTTGGTCACTTCCGGCACACGTTCAGACACGTGGCCTCGTTTACCCCCTGCACTTTGGATTGCAATTCTCTCTCATCCTCCTTTACTCTCGATTCAGAAGGATTCATCATGATTTTTTTCTTCAACATTCAAAGCGTTGAATATTTTTTGTATCCGCAATACTTGGAATAAAATCTCGCAGCAGTTTGAAAATTTATTATTCAAACAAAAGCCTCTGAAATCTATAAATCTCAATGAAATATCATTAAAATTCTCTGAAATACTTTTTACAGAAGATATCTTGAATTTTCAAAGAAATATTTTCATCAACGAATTTCTTATTCAGATGCACCGAGAAAACAGAAATTCGCTGTCATAACGGAATCTCATTTTGCTGGAGGAACAAACTACTTGTTATCACAGCAATCTCATTAGCTACGACAATAATTTTTTCATCTGTGGCAACAAGAAATGTTTGCTCCTACAGCAAATTTCCGTATTTTGTATAGAATAGCAAACAAATTTTTATGCCAAAAAGTCGCTGTCATAGCTAACAAGATTGCTGTGATAACAAAAAATTTGCTGCTCTGCATTTGAAGCAAAATCTGATTTCGGTGTCACAGCGAATTTTTTCTTCTTCGTGTGAATTTTCCAATTTTTAAACAAATGGAATATGATTCGAGATCGAAATTCGTTATCGAGTGAAACATGATTGTTACGGATTCGCTGCAAGATTGGATTTGGAAGTTCACAAAATTATGAATGAATGAATAAATGAAATCTTGAGTAAGAAACCAATCTTTTCATCTGTAGCGGCTTCATTCAATCATGTCATTATCGCTCTGATGATTTTGTTTTCAAGATTTTTGTTTCATTATGGGCAGTCATAACTGAAGTAACATCTATAAAATATTGTAATATTCAATTCCGAAAGAAGTCTTCATCCATGTGGGTCAATTTTTCAATATTTAATTCACAATTTATTAAAAAACATTCGCTTCTACATAAGCTTTCGTATGCATTATTCGATTCTCACACGATTTAGATTTTTATTCAGTCGAATGAAGAACTTTTTCTTTGAAAAAACACCTGTGATAACATCAAGAATATCTCCTTTTACCTGTACCAATTCCTTTTTCAACCCAATTCAAGCCTCGTTCTCTCTTCAACATTCGAGATTTTGCGATACGTATGGAAACAAAAGAGATGAATCGAACGGAAGAATGGAAAAATTTTGAAGATTTTATCTTCTAGCATTTTTGCTTATCCTTTTGCGTCCATTTGAGAGCAAAATAACTCAAGGATTTGATCTGTTTCTTACACTTGTGTTAGGCTTATGCAAAGCATTCCGCACTTGTTGTGTTTCTACGTAAGTTCTTGCTCGAAATGTACGTGTGCTCGCGCGCGTTCGTACAGATGAATGGTCCATGAGCTTGAATAAAGAAGATTCCACAAAGAACTTGGCCAAAGAAACCGACCGGAGACTTCGAGGCTGCTTTTGTCAGTAGGTCTTACAGTCGAGGTGGTGACGCAGACACGGATTCTCCAATTCGATGTTTTCAACGAACCACGTTTACGTTTGGGATACCTTTCGATTTTTAGGGTTCTGAGATACGACCCTGAACATGGATCTCAAAGATGTAAGAAATAGAAGGTGAAAGAAGTGTGTGGACAGGTGAGGCAGAAAGGCATTGATTTTCCTTACGATGAATTTTGCATCTGTCGGTGAGTTGATTTGAGGATCTAGGTTCCTAGAAGTGCGCTAAGGAACCAACCCTCTTTTTCGTCTTGAACTCTCTTCCTCCCTATGAAATACCTTTCGCATACACGCGTATAGGATACCTTTCCATTTGCCTTCACCGTAAGCATCTTCGATCCTTGTAAGAAACCACACTTTACAATAAAAAGATGATGCACGGAGAAAAAGATCGATTATAATGAAAATTTTCAAACGGATCAAGATTTGTAATTTTTATCCTGCGTTATCTACTTTCAATCGCGGTATTATGATTTTCAAAAAGAAAATTCAGTATCTTTGGAGTGAGGAAGGGGTCGATGTCTTGAATTCCTGGTTGGATTGTGGAAAGTTTTCCGTGATTCTTGAAGTATAAGTGGTTGAAAGTTTTCAAAAGACTTGTCACTTGCTTTCATTCGTAGGTAAAAATGTTTAGATCCATCACAAAGGTTTCTTATTATTCCAGCGAATGGTATCGTCAAATTCCGTTGAAAAAGAAATCAAGCTGCAGAAGGTAAACTTCATTGCTCATGAAATGTAATTTCAACACCTGAAATATTCAACTGTGGTGTTTATATTTCTATTCAAAGAAAACAGTTGGATTCTATATAGATGAGTGACACCTAAATAGGTTTGGTTACACAGCCCTGCTAAAAAAATTGATTAGGTTGCAAATCTTGGATAAACCTATAATCTGTGATAATAAGAAGTGACTGAACGCTTAAAACTTCTTATTTACAATTTCAAAAAAATCAATAGGAATAAAGAAGATACATTGAGAACTGGGGATGCTGGATACAAATATTATTGTTGAGTCTATTACAAAAATCAATTGTAGAAATCGAAGCCTAATGGCTATCACCTACCAAGCTCCCGTCACTAAATATATTTTCCCTAACGTAGAAACTGATCTTCGTTCTGTACTATGTCCACATGTTGGATATCAAAGTGTTGAAATATCTCAAATTACTTACACAAACAATATCTTTCAGCAAGAGTACGTGCAAAAGGGTTGAAGTGAATTCGCGTATACGAGTTTGAGTTTTCCAGCACCCCGTCTAGCAGTTCAATTGTTCCGCGCCTACTTTTCGCATCTGCCCGGCATCTGCAGACAGATGTGTAATAACCGAGTGGTTGGATGGTCCGTCACTGGTAGAAGACATCAAATTGTGAACGAATGCCCGGAAATGAAATTCTAAACAATCTTCTTCCTCCTCCTCCTCCTTCTTTTTTTCCTAACATATTCAACAATTCAAATGAACAATAGGAGTTTATAAAAGAATAGCGAAATGATGACAATATATTTACTCGCGGCGGATGAAGGGCGATAGCGAAGAATATGTGGATGTACTACTGGTTTTTCTTTACGTATTTGCATTTCCTATGGACCATACGTAAGCACATGCCCACTGGACAAAATTTTGCGGAATGTTCTTGAAATTTCGCAGAGACTGCGAATGTCCTGCCATTGTAACGTTTCAAAAAATACCTCTGGAGGAATGTCGCAGGAATGTCTTATGTTACAATTGTGGGACATTAGCAGTCTCTGGGATGCCCCAGAAACGTTTTCCAGTGTTTTCTCCAGTGGATGTGCAGGGAGGAAATTCATTAACGAAAGATGATCTGAAGTTGAGTTAAATGGGCTCATGCAAGTATTCACAAGACTGAGAAAATCCAAGCTTGTCCCAGGATTGGCGCATTCAATCCATCGTTTGAACATGATTTATATACGGTATTCTGACGGAGAAAGTCAAGCTAAAATATTGATTGAATTACTCTTTTCATCAATATCTGTGATGAAAGAAGCTGAAGGTGATCATTTGAACCTGGCTTCAAAAAACCATTCATTGGAACATTTGGCCCAAATGTTTCCTGATTTTATCATTCCCAAGCCTGAGCCAAGTTTGGTGAATTGTTCAAGACGAGTCTCGGCAGGTCTTGTACCAGGCTTGGTTCATGATTGAGCCATTAGTCCATACACACATGGGGGAATGCCACGTAATGCATTCTGCAAAGGTACGTGTGATAATTAATTCCTCATAATTCCGTAACGAATTATTCACTAAGCTAGTAGAAAATTTGCTGTTTCGTGAAAAAGAGCACAATAATAAAACGAAACTCCACTACCACAGTTAATTTGTTCTTCTTCGAGTAGAGTTTTCTTTATATAGTGTTGATTGTCGATGATGAAAATGTTACAAATGTCTGGCATGCCCGCCTCTTTCGGAAATAAAGTCTTTGAGGTGTTACTCAAGAATGCTGTGAAAACTATGAATGCACGTGCGGTTAGATGAAGGAAAAAAACAAAAAGACAGTCGGTCGGATAATTAAAGTCAAACCTCGGTTATATATCAATAGCTGGAAGTAGCAATTGACTTTAAAATATAGCGAGTTAAATACAACCTTGGTTTGTGTCTGCATGTGGAATAGATAGGTTAAGAATAAAAATATGAGATTTCCATCCTTTCATTATCATTTTGATTTTATTTTCGGGAAGGGTTTAACTCGACGGCTCGTTCGAATCTTTCATCTTTCGAATATTTAAAGAATTATTGTTAGGAAACTTGTCTCAAATTTCACAAGCTTGTTCTTGAATGTTCTTGAATTTAATAAAATTCAATCGAATTGAGGTTCCTTTGAAGGAATATTCGTCCTTAAAGTTTCATTTATTCAACATCGTTTCATTATGTGATGTTATGAATGGTTGAATTCTTAAAAATTTGTTGCTATTATGTGCACATAATTCTCTTATGTGTATAGGCAAAGTAACAAAAAGTGAATAATGAGTTTCTGATCACTCGTTTTTGAATGAAGTATCCATTGTTCGTTATTTTCATATTGTTCAGAAGATATCAAAGAATATGAATCATCTTTATACTATTTTTGCATACACTTTATTGTTTATTGTGTGCAAAACAGTATTACTCTTCTTGGATTATCGGAATGATTTTCGTATGCATCTTCGCACAATTGATATTAATTTATTCTCCATGAATTTCAAGGGAAGAAATTTTTCCAATGTCATAAAATTGCCCATGTGGAATTTGAAACATAGGCGTGTAGTGAAGAAGTATATTGTCACGTCAAGGAGACCATTATGGAGTCGATTCATCTGCCATTACTGATCCAGTATTGAAATGATAACAATGTCCAACGTGGGGACCAGTATTGGAACTCAGTAGGACGGAAGGCAGAAGAACTCAGACAGGGTTTATCTGATTCGCTTGAAATTTCAATTCGAGCTTCTCGATGAAATTTATGGGTGAAGTGTCCTTGATTATTCACGATTGATTAAGTATTTTGTTCATCGGAAATGTAATGTTTTCTTTTCAACCACATGTCGTTCTGTTTTAAGCATCAATATTTTTCCAAATCCATGTGGACTTTATTAATTAATACCACGTGGATGATGAAGAAATGTTTTGGTTTGTTCTAAATATAGGTGGATGGCGTTTCTTCCGCCGACCGTAGAGGACCTTCAAAAAATAATGTCTTTTCAGGTGTATGCAATTTTTTCCGAAAAAATTGCTTCACCCCACAATAAAAAATTCTGTTCTTCATCTTTTAGACAGGTTTTTTCATGATTTGGAACTTTTGTCGCGAATTTTCATAATTCCAATCAATTTTCATAGAATATACGATTTAACGATTTTTTCATGTCACACAAATGTTAATTCTGAACAGTTACTTATTTTAGTTATAATGTAATTTTCTAAAATTATAGAAAAAAATTATACACCATTTTCTGTGTAGAAATAAAATTCATTCTGTCTGTTCTATTTCTAAGGAATCTGCAATTTGTAGTACTATTCTTAGGCGCATTACATTAAGAGCTAAAACCCTTCTTGGACCGTTGGAGTGCTTTCAAGCACTTTTGTCCCCAAGTTGAGGATTTTTGATAAAACATCAACACGTGCTGTTTTGTTTCAAACCTTATTTTCAATGATACTGACACCAATCTCAGGGAGGATATGTAACATTTGGGTTTCTCTACAGAAATATAAAAATAGACGATTGATTGTCTGTCGTCCTACAAAGCACATCGATTCAAAGGTATAGTGGAAACACGTTTTAAGATTGTATTTGTGCTATGGTGACAACATAACGGGGTATTTATTCTCAACGGAAATAATACTCTAAATCCGACAGAATGAAAATTCTACTCGAATGGATAAAGTTCTCTCTTCAAGGGTCAGCCAAAAAGGACCCGATTTGTCTATTGATACACGCAAAAAAACGTGGTGTGGCAGCTACTTACTTTTTTAGCACCCTTTTTCACCGCTATAGCTAAAATAATTGCAGCTTTTGTAGTTGATATTTGGATAGCCAAATAATTCAGCTGGTCAATTTTCGCTGCAGCAGCTACATTTCTTGCTGCTACCGCTGAGTGAGTAGCTGTGACAGCTAAAAAATAGCTCGGGTAAATAATTTTTAGCTATCCAAATAATAGTCAATTATCACGATTCTCCATAGTATCCGGAACCATAATCGCGAAGCTGTCCTCCAATTACTATTTGTGCATGGTAATCATTGCATTCCACTTCTCTCAGTGTTACTGGAGAAAATTCAATATTGTTTCCATCGCAAGAAATAGAGGATCGACATCGATTATGCTTCATCGCGTGCTACTTCCCATGTAAAAAAGAAATGATATCATAGGGATCATATAAAATCTATTAATAAATAATGTGTGTACTAGACCTTCCTTATTATACATAAAAAGTACATTATCCTTGGAAGGATGTAATGCACAATCAAAGGTACACACAGGTTGTATATAGATAGTGTACATTTATGATTGATTGATAGAGCATATTTTTACCAAGGTAACCACACCTATACGGTTAGAAATACATCCGTAAATATATTTATGTCTGGATCCAAAAACTCTCTTGTAGAACAGATGGTGTAAAAGTACCTACTCATTCGAAAAACACATGCTCTAATTCTGAACCACGTGGTCTTTTGGTTACAACCATGGTCATGGTCTCACCCCATCATCTTACGTATGCACACGTGTATACAACGCAGATGAACGTATTCTCTTGTCTCTATTCCTCTCACTTATTTTTATGACTTAAACACACGTACGTATCTATGGATGAGGCGGATCAATCCAATCATCCTAATGGTGTTGGGTGTTCTTTCTCCTCTGCCATGAGCTAATGCGATGTATCATAGGTTCTAATAGGACAAACATGAACACTTCTCTCTTTTTCTATCTTGCCACTGTGGGTTAGCAGGTGAACAATATGGTATGATGATTAAAAGTTTCTAATTAATTTGAAATCATGTAACCCTTGCGTCATATATTAAACTCGTTCATGTTTGTTACTTGCCTGGTAAACTTGTTTTCCAAATGGTTGTTATTGAGTTATACGAATCAAGGTGGGGTATTTGAGGATGAATTTATGAACCATAGTTGAGGGATCATTCTGTTTCTTCCGTCAAAATGAACTCTGGTAAGAAAAGTTTTTCTTCAAATCTCTGAATTTCGCCATACAACTCAGAATCTTACTGAAAAACTGTGAAAATTCTATCAAACTTTAGAAAACTTGGAAAACTACTGAGAGTTTTTCAAATATTCTCAATAACTCTTGTTTATTGCACAATTGTTTTTTGAAAAGTTTCCTGAATATCTGTGAATATCTCTAAGAAACTCTGGATTTTTGTCAAAATCACTGAAATCCTCTTAAAAATCTCTGAAAATTTCAGAAAAGTAAAATAACTTCTAGTTTTCTTTGTTTATTCCTTTTTCAAATGTATATTCTATGATATTCGATGAAGGTTGCAATGACACGTACGTGGTCTATACATACCTTCAGAGACTTTATCCAGATATACAATCGTTTGTTTCTGTTATCTGTGTTGAACTTATAAGATGGGCTTCGCACTGGGTTTTATCTTCAACACAAGGTGCGTTGCCAACGTGCAGCAAGTACAGTTATGATATAAACGTATGTCACTTGTTGTCACCTGCCAAATCGGCAAATACTGTTATCGAAATCGATCCATGAAGTAAGACGCATCATCTCCTGTAGGTTCAATACGTCGAACTTTTCTCATATGCTCGATCGATAAATCTTGAATACACAGTAACTGATAACTATTTCTAACTATACACTGTATTGTGTATGGAATACGAAATTACAATGTATCAGCAATGATTCACTTTTGTGTACCTTCTTATACTCCTGATATTCTACTGATTTGGAAGATAAAAATATTTACTCAAAATTCTCCCATTTTTGTAGGTAAATACACAGGATGCGTAAAAATTAAAGGGTTAAGCTGCGGTGACGGACAGGAAATCAGAATGATTTAAGAGGATACGAGCGTATAGGTGGTTCCATCTGGTAGCATTTTTTCCCGTCCAAAATACTTGAAACTGAACGCATACACAGAGCAAAATAAAGTTTTAAAAATCACTACATTTCTATTTAATTGGCAAGATACGAGGAAATACCACTGTTATTATTACACAGTGTAGTAAGAATATGCACTCACTCACATAGCACGAAATGTCTCAGAAATATTGCCAGAATATTATGAATGTCTCATTTGAAACATTCCAGTTGAAATGTTCCCAGAAGATTGCATAAATATTACGTATACAATGTTTCATGGTAAATATTCTGACAATCTTTTCTTTCAAATATCGCATATATTAAATTTCCAAATGTTCTGACAATGTTATGATTAAAATATTTTGTGAATGAAACAATTCTGAAATTTTTCAAAGTCTGGGTTCAAGATCAGGTAAGAGACACTATAACCGATCATTTTCATTATTACATAGATTTACGAAGTAATTTAGCTAGAATTTTCAAATGAAAAAATTAATTTTCGATCCAATAATTACCAAACGAGTTTTGGTTGAAAAGTTTTTGCACAACTAAACAACAAAAACCTAGAATATAAGGACTGATCGGGTATAGGGTCTCTTACCTTAGTTAGAAAGTTGAAACTTAATCAGAAGTGTGAATATTTGTCCATTACAAAGATGTTTTTCTGAGATGGAATTCTTCTTCAAAAGGAAAATGAATAGGGTTTGTGAGAGAGGATTTTTTCGATTTCAAACGCTCACTGAAAAAAAAAATTTGTTATTGTGAATGAAAAATTTAGATCAACCAATTTTCCTTGTCAATACAAATGCTTATCTTCCAGTGGAAGAAAAATTGTTTGTCTGGAAACAAATCCCATCTTTAACCGGTAATCAAATTATTTTATTCCACTGAAAAAATTTGATTTATCACGCTGAAAAACACATGATGGATCAAGAAAATACCTACGCAGCCCAACTATTCAAAAAGGCCTTCTCAATGAATTCTTGAAAACGTTCATCCTATGCAAACATTTTTTGAAATTCTTATATCAATTCATTCTGACACTTGGTAAATTTGCAAGTGGGCTTTTCAAAAAAAGTGTCCCTCCAGTGGTATTCAGTTAACAGTTCAAAAGATTCTGAATCGATTGGTCGACATCCTACGGAAACAAATTTTCAAAAGTTTTTCATCAGTTTGCTCCAGCACTTGATAAATTTTGGAAATGCACTTTTCATCTCTCATTTCTGAAGATTCTGAAACAATTACTCTTTATCCTACGACAACAAATTCTCGAAGTTTTTCCATCGATCTTACTCAACACTTTGTAAATTTCAAAGTCGAGGTCAAAAAAAACCTCTCCCACGATTTACTCATTTTTTATATCAGAAGATTCTAAATCGATTGGTCGAGATTCCACGGAAACGATGGATGATCACAATAAATGGCACTCTGAGAGCAGTGTCGTCATCTCGGAGATTGGCTGATATGATAGAAGCCTTGATTCTCACTCGCGGAACCCCCCGGGTTCAGTCCCCACTGGGGGAACTTCCTAATAATTGACTTCGAAGCAGGTTTTCTTCCACTCGAAGTGATTCTGGCCAAGCTCGTTCAACATTTGTAGAAGTAAACTCTGAAGAAATTTTTTTTCAATCCAAAGTAATATTTTTTAAGCCTTTTAATACATGTGATTGTTACAATTTTTTCCGTATAGAATATCGCTGAAATGATCATATCAATATTTCAGAATGTCTCCAGAATGTGACCTCAATGATTTCAGCAATGTTTCAGAATATCTCCAGAATGTTACAAAGATGGTGACATAAGATATCCCGCAGGCATTTTGACAATCTTCTGGAGACATTTTCCAGAATATTACACAAATGTAATATTCTGACAATATTGCTGGGATATCCAGTGTTATGTGGGCATGCAATGCTGAAGAATATTAGGCAAATCATTCATTTTCACTACACTGTGTAACAATAACAGTGGTATTTCCTCGTATCTGGCTAATTTGGTAGAAATGTAGTCATTCTAAAAACTGTATTTTCCTCCGTGTGAAAAAGTCTGAAATTTTCAGGGATGAATCTCTGAAGGTTTATCTAGGTCTGTACGGAGCCAGAATTTTGATTTTCGAGAGAAAAAATTTTCTTAAAAGACCTAGATGAACCTTCAAAGATTCATCCCTGAAAATTTCAGACTTTATTATGTGTTCAGTCTCGAGGGAAAAATGCCACCAGATGGAGCCAACTATGCGCTCCTATCCACTCAAAAGACAAAGTAGTTTTGAAGGCAAAAGTTTACACATTGATTTGTGTGCGTATTGATGAAACTGTGCACCAAAGTTGATTAATGGAGAAGTTATAAACAATCTCATGAAGGACCTTTAAATGTTAATAACCAATGAAAAATATTAAGAAGGCAAAGATCGGCCATGATTAAAATATTGTTACACTGAATGAGCGTACAATTTCAGGGAGTCGTGTATATACTGTTAAATTCAAAGGTCGTTCAAGAAATTTTTTTCCAATTTCTCTAGTTATTCATGTTCTTTTATTGAATTTGATATCCAGCTTTAGCATTAATTTACATGCAAATAAACGCTCAAACAGTTTCTCAATCATTCCACTGATTCTTTCAAAATTATTTAGATTAACAGGTCATCACACCAGTGCAAGCATACACTGAAGGAGAAAAAGTCATTGAGATGAAAAAAATATTGCATCCAGTGGTATCTATAAAATACTTCTTTAGATCAATCCCATGCAGGTATTGCCAAGACTGAAAAAAAACCCAAGCTTGTCCCAAGGTTGGCACATGTGTCAGAAGCAAACCTCCGTGAAGAACAATTGGCCCAATATTGTTCCATGATTGTCCCGTTGTTCCCAATGGATAGTCAGTCATGGGATATTTGTTAATATTTTTAAAATGGTCACTACATTTGGTACAAGCTTGGTGCAAGTGTAAAAATCGAGCATTTGTTGAGAACAATTGTGCGAATATTGCCTACATGAGTGGCACAATGTTTCTAAATTTATAAAGTTATAACTATTGGGGCAAGCTTGGGCGAAGGCTGCTCACTCTCGGGCAGGCTCGGGTGAAGCCTGGGCCGATAGTTATGCTCACTAGGGATTATATATACGTAAAGATAAACCATCAGTTTTTCGGGTGACTCAGGGAATTCCAATGTTGAATTCCGTACGGGATCAGATCATTATAAGATTTATGTTATGGTATTTCAGTAAGATCTGATAAGTTTAATTTGAGCATAATTCAACAATAGAATCAAAACTGATTGAAATATCAAAGAACGCAAATTTTCCAATGATCACACAAGCTTGTCCTAGCCTTGTCACATTTTTTCTATCGTTTTAAGATGATTCATGTACGGTATTCTGAGGGAGAAAGTCATGAACTGAAATATGAATCAATTACTTTTTTCATCCATATCTGCGATCAAAGAAGCATTGGTTGATGCTTGGTCAATGAATTGGACCGGGCCTGGAAAAACCACTGGCCCAAGTTTGTCCTGATCTTATCATTCCCAAGCCTGGGCCAAGTTTGGTAAATTGCTCAAGACAAGTCTCGGCAGGTTTTATGCCAGGCTTGATCCATCATTGGGCCATTGGCCCATACACACAGGAGATGAAATTTCACTTTAATAACTGGAAGGGTTTTTCAGTTGGTGAATTGGATGAAATATTTTCTTATCCCAATGCATTTCTTCCCTTAATATATACTTCGTAATGCATCATATATTTTGATCAAGTATTGTTAACAATTCCAACTATTTTTTAACATATTTTCCTCGCTTATCAAGGATTTTTGAATATGAATATCAGAATGCAAATCCACGATAAGCTGTCCATACAAGTCGCAGGAATTTTCTTTCAGATAGTACAGTTTCTCCTATTTGAAAACGTTATTAAAAGAAAGATATATACTTTTTATCTGTAATATGAATATTACTGCAAACTTTGGCCTAAACTTATCCAAACCGATAATGAATCCTCTTAATCTCATCGGTAAGTACGCGGTGACACATAAATATGAGAAGAAAGGTCGTGTCACATTGTTTGTCGAAGACGTTTTGAACCTGTCGCCGATCAGTAATCTTATTTGGACTCTTATCATTAGTCTTGATCCTCGGAATGGATGAAAGAACATGTCCCAAGAAAAACGGATAAAATATTCCACACTATGAGTTTTGTCTTTGGATTATTCTTTATTTATATATGATACTATTGGAGTGTTGATACGCGGATTGATATACTTAAACTCTTGTGAGAGGGTTCTACTTTTTCTATTTTCTTAATGGGGTATGAATATGGATCTATTCGGCGTTGGATGTTTCTTACAGATCCATGTCGAGAGAATCTCTACAGTATCTTGATAAAAATTCTGTAAAATTTTAATTAAGAAAGAAGTTTCATTGATTTTCTGAAAAACTTTGTTCGATCTTTTTCTGAAATGATCATCTGATTCACATTTATTGCGTATTGTGTTGTGACTCAATTTAATTATAAGAAAGTACTATGAAAATTGTTTCTTTTTTCAGACATCGAATTTTGAAATGAATAATATGTAAAACTGTAAAAAAAAATCTGTCTTAAGTTCCATAAAAATATCAAACTTTGTACATAACACAATCTATCACATTTCATGATATGAAATTAATTTCAATGATATAATTCTCAATTTAAAAAATGTTCTTCTTAATTTTAATACGATCTTCGTGAATTCAATAATTCATTATTCAAATTTCAATTAAGAATTCTGAAATTTTATAGCTCATATTGAATTTAAGAACTTTATCAAATTTAATATGAAAAAATATTAAATTTCACAAGAAATTTTTTATCAAATTTAAGAATTTTTCTAGCAGAGTACTGGGACAGATACGCAGAAGCGTTCGAGGGTTTTAATATTAAAAAAACATTACACATGAGGGATATTGAATCATCCGCTTTGGTTCAAACGACGTAATCATCATCTCTAATTATGATTTATCTTTTGATAGTCTTTATCAAGAATGGCACATAAGTTTAATTTGAATTTTTTTGAATTATATTCGAATGATAATGAACGATTCCTGAGTATTATCTTTACCAAAATCAGAAGATACGTGGAATTTTATATCGCCAATGATACTATAAAAACAATATCTAACCCGCATCCGTCCCTCGTATCAATATGATACAAATTCAAAATTTGTTCGCGTCTATATCAAGGAATCTATTGATCCAATTAGTATACTATTCAAATATGTTACAAAAAACAGTTCATAGATAAATTTTTCACGGTGTCAGGACGGCTGCGACTTATGTATCAATTTATACTTTAAAAATAAAATTTGATTGAAAAAATGAGGGACGGATGCGGGCTAAATTTGCGTTTGATATAAATGTTTATATAATTTGTAAATATTCAGGTGATGTACTGTTTCCTTATTCATTCCTACTTTCCATGTCAAATTAAAAAACCACAGTTCAATGCTACACAAGGTGCGATGATTTTTTCTACACTTGGCAATCTTCAAGTTTGTTATTTTTTTTTTATTATATCATATTTCAGAGCGCACGTGAATGTATCAATTCCTCAACATGTATCGTATCGGTGATTATCTATTGATTCATCTCAATAGCAGTTAACTGCAATATACACTTTATGTAAATATTTTCTCAAGTGACGTGTGGAGAATTGTTGAACATAAGAAAAAAACTACTGTCCTGTTAGGCTCAATCGATGACGGGTCGGAGTATAAAGAATTGCTCTGTGAGTCTCACCATAAATACTCTTATTCGTATATGTATACATTCAGTTGTTTGCTTCCCTTCATTCTCATACGAGAGAACTAAATACTTCATCGTTCTGTCGAACTTATATAGGAATTTCGTTGTCTGTACGCGTATGTCCGCACTATTGACACAAGAGACAGAAAGAGAACAGAAATCAGATATATACAAACTTATGAAATATGAAATACTCCTCAGTGAGCGTGACAGAGAGTTATGCATTTTTTTGCGTCTTTGAATTTAGAATCAATTGCGAAATTGAGATATATGATGCAATGGAATTTTAAATACGAAATTTTTATCTAAGAAAATCCAACGTTCTTCAGAGTCTTCGAATATATCATGAGGTTTTTATAGTGTTGTAAATCAAGCGTTTTATTAAATACCGGAATTTTATTACATTGTTACACCGAGAAAATTTCATATCTGGATTTATTTAGATTAACTTTCTATTCAAATATGAACCGACTCAAGTTTTAGTTGGATCAAATCAACAATTTATTTCATTCAAATCAATTTGTATTCATTCTAAATAAAATTTACTCGAAGCAAGTGGAATTTTGTTGGATTGTAATAAAATGTTTGGTAAGTTGATATTCAAGTAAATAACAATCTTTCTGGGTGTAGAAAAATTCTCAAATTTAATACGATATTTCTTGTGAAATATCATATTCCTAAATTGAATTCAATGATAGTTCTTAAATTGAATATTGATGATGAAATTTCAAAATTCCTTTCTGAAACGTAACACTTGTTTATTAAATTTCAGAAATATGTTGACCAAATTAAGAAAAAAATTCTCAACGTTAAGAACAAAATTTTTAACATCAAGATTTATATTATTAAATTCAATGTTTCATCATGAAATTCAATAAACTGTTTGTGTAAAAAACTTCATAATGTTCTTATGAAGTTTCAGGGAGATTTTTCTAACAGTGCATGCTTCGATGTTAGCTAAAATGAATTATTTTGATTATGCGATCATGCGATTCCTGGAAAATTATCCAGTTTACGAGTTTCCTTCCACATTTACTTTCACGTGAACTGAGAATCAAAATCACGTACGTCTTGATATATCGAGTCAGACTGAAAATTATTTGGATCAGTTTGTATTTCACAACATCAGCTGTCAGTCAACGATAAAGGGTGAGCATTAAAAAGTTTTATGTGACTCCTGAAGGGTTTTCTAAAGAATTCCCAACTGTATGGTAATGCTGTGAATGTAAATTGGTGGGAAGGAATGTAATATTAACTCTATACTCAAATATTTAACTTCAATATCAGTGAGAAAAGTCTGATAAGTGACCAATCTTCCTTTACATTTTACACGCACTTTCAACATTTTCCCACGATCAATGGTAGAAAAGAATGCATGAACCGCTATCAGTATATTATTTCCTTGTTATGACGAACTTCGTGATTGAAAAAAATGTTTCACGTTCAGTATGAAAAGTTTTGTCGCCAACATGCATTTCAGAGTTTACACGGAAAAAAAATTATGGCTATTATAGCGATCTGAAGTATGGTTAAGAAGAGATAGCTGTAGTGACAATACTGTATCGCTATGGTGACGATACAGATGGCTATGCTGGCGATCTATATCGTTCCTCGGATGATTTGTATGGTCATAGCAACGATACTGATACCACTAAACTTTGGATAGTCATTACGACTATCCAGTATCGTTATGACAGCGATATTTTTTTCTCCGTGTAGGGAACAAATTTGATTCCATCTGTCTGACTACATTTCTAAAAGTAGGCAAATTTTTTGCTGTAATCATTCGATGTTCATGAAATGAACTTGAGCCCACTCAACATTTATGTTGAATATTGACGCAAACAATGTGTCAAATAAACACAAAGATGAATTAATTCTGAGGACATGTTCATTTTTTTTACAATTACAAAATTGCTGACTAAATTTCATATAAATTTATGTGAAGCCATGACCATATAAATTTTGTATTGATTTTCAAAACTTTTCTGACTTCTCATATGGAATTTTATGATATTTCATACAGAATTATGTTTTTTAATGAATTTTTATATGAATTCCATGAGTTCATGGTTGAACTTGATATCAATCATTAGTTTCAGAATTTTTATAATCATCTGAAATAAGGGATTTCAGACTATTTTTTACAGTGTACAGTACACTGTTGAAAAAATTCTTGAATTACATGAAAACTTACTTTTTAAATAAAAAATCTAATATTCTCATATTAAATTTAAAGCGAGTGAAGAGATTTTTGATTTTTTAAGTAAAATTCAAGAGATTAATTATTAAATTTACGAATAACTTATTGAAATAAAGAATAAAATATTCATAAAATCAAGAAATGTATTACTGAAATTGATATTATATCCTGAAATTTAATAGATTGTGTTATGTAAAAAGTTTCATAAAAATAATATAGTTTTCTAAAAAGTAAAAACTTTAATAAGTTTCATAATATTTTTATGAAACTTAGGGCGAATGTTTTCTACATTGTACTGAATAAATAAATAAATAAATTTCCAATACTCTCAATTCTAAAATGCTAATCCTTCTATATTATATGTACATTTACAATTGATCGTTTAAGTGTTTTTGAATCATCATTCATTAGTGTTTCCACAGAAATCCTTCTGTTCTATTAAATTCAACAGTACATGATTACAGTAAAATAAACATAATGCAACCTCTTCTTTTCATTTATCAATACGAATATAATAGTATAACAATGAGGTCGATCATGAACCGGAAGGGAAGAAAAGAGGCGTCGTCTGGTCGGTTCTGTGAGATTTTAATCCTAATCCTAGGATTAAGCGAGAAATGTGGAGACAACACAATTTATGTACATACAACCGCAAACCTTGTGTTTATCTACTTGCTCACACTCACGCTTCGTGACAACCGGTGCTCGTTTACGTGTTACATTGTATAATTAAGCCAAGTATCCTGAAATTAGGTAGGAACTATGAATTATCGAGACCAGTGAAATTCCCGAAATCATGATGCTCCACCACAAATTGTATAGGTCATCGACAAGAAACTCAACCGCAGACTTGTCGTACTTTGAGACAGTTCCGCATCTGTCTTGTTCATTTCCTATGATTGGTCAAAATAGACTGCGACTCGATAATTTTCGAGATCATTGGATTTTTACTCCTTTCATTGCAATTTACAGAACTATTGATGGAATCCAAATATGTATAATTTCATTGGATCCCGTTATTCGATTGATATGAGGTGTCGAAGAGATCTTTCATTTGTCGATTCCATACTTTCTTCTTCTTTCTCTCGGATATATTTTTTTTGTATCTCAATCCAGGGAGGTTCTCTTCAAGCGGACCTTTAAATAAGGTGATTTTTTCGATTTTTTTTTTCATGGAAGGAAGTAAATAAAGAACTTGAGTTTTTTCCCACTCATTGAATGAATTTTGAAGAACATTTATTTATTTTTTTTTTTCATTGAAAAAATTCATGTACTAAACCTTTGAAGGGGGTTTTCTCGAAATCATAACTTTTGAATCGGTCTCCACGATATCTCAAACACTACGGGATGGATCGCTTTGATTTTTTTGCTCTCTCGTTAGAGGGAAGCTTTGTGATCTTTTTGGATACCGACAATTTTTTTGTCCCCAAACTCAAAATCTCTCAAGCCAAAATGTTTCTCCAAACTCGGGGAAAATTCTTGGTTCCGTGTCTATGTGTCTGCGCGTGTGTGTATGTATGTGGAATTATTTGCGAACGCGCATATTTTCCGTTCCACTCATCCGATTCCGATAAAATTTATACCACATTCGCAGAGTGAGGCGATAATGGTCCCATATTAGTTACATCCGAATCGGTTGAAAACTGTGTGAATTTTTGTTCTTGTAAGCCGCATCGTTTCTCAATATTTTGAAAGCATGCCTTCCGTATGTTCGTATCATCCGAATGCCATCACACTTTGAGAATATTCAGTTTGCCAGGTGTTAATTGTACGATATGAATTTCAGGTGAATTGGAATTGAGAGAGGGAAATAGTAAGCATTGAGCTTTGCAACAAAATTTGAACATTGAATATCGTCATCATGCGGATATGTTCCGTTCCTATTATCCGATCGTAGAGAAGTTTTCACCGTAATTTTGTGCAGTGTCGATAATGATCCCATATAAGTTCGACCTTGATGTTCGCAGAAAAACGGGAGAGGGGGAGGAATCATGTTATCGACAATTTTGATTTTGCAACCGTACGTATCTTCGCTTCCCGTTATCCGATTGTAATGAAACTTATACTACGTTTCAGTTATAGCCCCATAGTTGTCCCATGTAAGTTCCATCCCAATCGGTTGAGAATTTTCTTGAGTTTTTTTTTATTTTCATATGTGATGTGATCAAAAACTGTAATTTTGGGACAAGGGCGTGTTTTCGCTTCCCGTTATCCAATTGCAATGAAATTCATACCACGGTTCAGTTATGACCCCATAGTGGTCCCATATAAGTTTAATCACGATCGATTGGGAATGTGAAAACAGTCTTTAGCAATCCGCATTGTTTGACGATATATTTTTAAAAGTTTCATCACCATTGGTTGATTGGGAACGAGGAAGCCGTGTGCCAATTGGCAGAGTTTTTTTTCATTTTGAAGTGAATTCGATTCATCAAATGAAGGCTGAGGGTTCGAAAGGGCCTAACCCACATCGAAATAATTTTTCAGGAGGTGATAAAAACGCTCTCATTTTTCCTATTCGTCAAAATCAACAGATTCATGAGTGATTTTACAATTAATTTGGCCCATTCTGTTGCCCTGTATGAATCTTTTCGGAATTTATGTATTCTGCTTTATTTTATAAGTACTCCAAGTATTCAGGGCCCAACCCGAGGGGGTTTAAGAGTTCAAAAGGGCTTAACCCACAAAGTCATGATCTTGATCTTGCCTTGTCGCGCATGTAGTATTAGTTTCGCTTTGAACTTGAGACATCATCAGTACAGCGTGTTATTATTGACTTTTATATGTTTAAATAATACTCATTTATAAATACTTCCTAATAATTCGTAATTCTTTTGAAAATAAATATGTTAAGATATAGTCAAAACATTCGTAAAGAGTTATAATTAGAGGATTCCGAAATCAAAACTCACATTTGCCAACGAAATTACTTTGAGGGGGGTGTTTTTGGTCACTGATCACAAATCCGTCGTAAAAATTTCCAAATTCAAAATTCTGCATCTAACATGGTGGACCGAAATTAACAATCCATCGGATTTTCTTTAAACTGAATATCTTTGAGTTTTTGGGGTCACTGAATCCGAATCTGAAGTCACAAGTTCAAAATTCATAACGGCGGATCTAATATGGTAGACGTGAATTTCAAAATCGCTCGCATCCACTCGGAGGTTTTGGGGTTTACTAAATTCGAATCCAAAGTGAAAAATCCAAAATTCAAATTGATGGTTCGAATACCAAAAGGGTAGTCGACGAAACTCAAAAACTCACCTACTTTTGCTTGGAAGTATTCATCTGGTGACTTTCAAGGTTATTGACTCTACTTCCGAAGTGGAAAGTAGACCACTTCGGAATCCGACCACTTATTGTCCACCATATTGGATCCGTCATCTTGAATTTGTCAATTTTGTGAACGGATTCGTAATCACCCATACAGCACTGGGAGGTTCTATCAACATCCTCGGAACGTCTTCTGAAACATTGGAATGTTCTGAAAATGTTTCGGGACGTTCAAGTAACATCGCATGTATATACCAGGGATGTACGAATGTCTGGTGTAGTTTCATTTAGGTTTCCATGGAACTTTTATGAGACATTGAGAATGAGAATTTGTTAATTTTCAAACTTGTGTCAAATCTTCCAATATTCTCCATTTGGAGCCGATGCAAATGAACTGCGGTGGAGCCTGTATCGATGGATCTGACAAATTACATTTGCATCCTTTTAATACATCGCATATAATGAAATTTTGTTCCGCGCCAATTTTAAGGTTATGTGAATCTCAAAAGATTGACTTAGCTCTTGATAATTTATATTTTGCCAATAGTTTCGAACTGCTGAAATGAAAAATTTTCAAACATTCAATACGAAACATACTCTTATTGTTGTTCGATGCTTTTGTCCCTAGTAAAACTATCAATGTAAATTTGTATAGGTTAGAGATAAAATACTTAGTTTTCATATAACGTTTCGAGAACTTTCTGAAAAAGTACCATAGCATTTGTCAACAATGTCCCCAAAACGTGTTTTCCAGCACATTGAATGAATGTTCTCAAAATGTTTAGGAAATATACTTTTGAGAACCAACATCTGTGGGACTATGGACACGTTTTTGAAACGTTTTGAGACCTTTCAGTGCTGTCTGGGCAGCAACCCATAAAACCCCTGGACAACGAGTTTCAAACGAATCCGAGTGATTTTTAAATCCGTGTCCGCCATGTTGGATGCGCCATTTTGGATTCTGAACCGAGTCAAAATAATATTGAACTATCTTCATCGTACCTGTTCGGCAGGAGAAGCTTTCGCACGTACAACTTTACCTCTGATTGTGGTATACTCTTCCTCTTTGCGATGTGAGTCACGACGCTTTTTGTTCTTTTCGCTCATACTCCACTGTTTTATGAGTTTCGCTTATGAATAAAACGCCGAAATGCTCAAAATAACTTGGGCAGTCACACCTCGTTTGCAATTTTTAGAATCAATTTGTAGCGAGACAGATATACACATTGAAAGTCGTTAACACTTATACCACTCAGAACATTCCGATCAACAGGGTAGGTGAATTTCACAATATCAACAAAAAGCGATTGCCAAGTTGTTGACTGAACACTCAAGTATGCACCACTTTTGATAGATGGCATTCTCAAACAAAGGGTTTCGTGCAAACCTACCCGAAACGATGAAAAACATCGTTTTTCCATAACACTAAGTATGGGGTCAGGCCCTTTTGAATTCTCAGGACCACTCGGGTTAGGACCTTAGAAATTTTGACTTTCGATTACAAGAAAACTACGGTTTAGAATGACAATCCGAAAATGGATTAACACCAATTTCGAATTTTGTGAGGGTTAGGCCCTTTTGAACTCTCAGCCTTCAAATCTTGAACCAAATGGCAGATGACAATTTTCCAGATTTTTTTTAGGATACTTTGGATAACCGAGAAAAAATGCTATAAAGAATTCAAAAGTTCACTATTTTTTTCATCCCGGATTTTTTATCAATATTGCAAGTTTAGGGGTTTGGTTCGTCAGTTCAAATAATTGACAGTATAAAAACTTTTCACGATGCTATTTTCTTACAGGAAAAATTTTTTTCTCGAGTGGTAGCAGTTGAGCCATTTTTTGTGGGACAAATTATGCGAAAATTGGCTAGTACCACGCCGCTTATAGACACAATGAATGAGGATAAAAGAACTCGTGGTATCAATCTACATTGGTATACATGAGAAAAATTCATAAAATTCACCTTATTCTTCGATTGCTTGATGAGAACTTCCCCTAATGTTTAAGAATCATTTCAAAGTGGAAGAAATAATTCATGCACTCAAATTGCCATTATTTGACGTGAAATTTTGGTTGTTTCAGATCTACGTAGAACTATCCAGATCTAAATAAACCTATATTTTCCATTTTTGGATCTAGCACGATCTAATCAGACCTGTGTAGATCTAAATCATTTTTTCCCGGAATGTCATATTACCTGAACTTCAATGTAACAATCACTGTAGAAAGGAGAGAAGTTCACAACAAGTTTCAATGACAATCATTGAAGTAAGGATATACTGCAATCCAGTGTGCCAGGTAATTTTGAATGAAATGGAAAAAAATACTGTACAATCACTTTAGTGGAGGCATTAATTTTTTTTCCAACTCCATATTGAAATCGATAACAATTCCACTTAGCGGTTGAATACGTAACTGTGTTAAATTGTATCATATTGACTGGGACAGAATTATCGGTATCTCAATCGTCTAATGCCCGATATAACTTAAATGTTGAAAACCGGTTGTTACGTATCCTTTGAAACGTTATTATGACATCTGTACAACTCCAAAGATTATTGGATTTTTCTCATTTTTTCTCTTGAAACGACCTGCAGAAATTTTCCATAAATTCGAATGATTGTACTACAAATTTCAAGAATTCAAACATTCCAATATTCAACCGAAAATGAATAATGATGATAGTAGACGTTGAAATGGAAGCAGACATGGATTATATCTTTCAAGACTCAAGAGTTAGATGAATATAATCTTTAGGCGTGAGTATCTAATGGTCCGTGACACGCAATAATGATACAATTTAATCTTCAAACTCACCTCAATCGATGTTAAACTTTATTATCTGAAACTCAAAAATAATAGCAGCATATGCATAAATTAATAACTACTTGAATACAGATTATTTTCCAGTATTCAACGGTATAATGATGTCTTTCACTTTTGTTTCCCTACATTGCACATCACTGATAGCGTCTAGTGCTGTTATTTATCGACAGTAATGAAATTTGAAGCATAGACTGAGATTGTGAATACTTCGAGTTGAGAATACATTTTTCAAAAAACTGTATATCATTTTTATTATAAATTCCACGGTATTTTCCAGATGATTTCATCCGAACCTATTTCAAATGTTATCACGAATACTATTAGGAAAACATCACTCATTTTGCACGGATAAATGATTCATATATCGTCGGTGACATGACGAAACGTATCAAGTTTTGTCAATCCACAGCTTTTGACAAAACTAAGACGTCATGAGTCATAGACTTGTTAGATTTCATCGCTGTTGTTCGTTTTCAGCTCTTTGGTTAATTTTACGTATTGACTTATTATTTTTCATTTTCTGTCAAAGAAAACAAGAACATTTTTCATAAGCATTCTAATTTTTATAAATTAGCCCATTTTCGCTTTTTCAGGACTCAAAAAGTTTACGGGAAAAATCATTCAGCTGCAGCAGGCTGAATGGCTAGCACAGACACACAGAGAGAAAAAAATAGTGGAATTTACAATTTTTTAAGTATTTTTCTGAGTTGTGAAAGGACTCAACTATGAAAAATAGTAGAAGTTGTTAGTTCAATAGATCATGAATGTTCGTAAAGGATACCATATTTTTCCACCAAGTATTGATTGAAAAATGAACTATTCAATCTTACCCATCGAGAAGGGGAAATTTTGTACTACTTTTTGGTAGTAAAATCAACTACTGCTTCCATACTACGAATAGTAAGAGCACAAAAGATCCTTGCTATTAAACATTAGTCAGATTACCTATTTCTTTTACTATTCAGTGTAGTTGGAAAAAATATCAGGATAAATGGGCAAAAAGAATCGCTTCCACGAGAATTGAACACAGGACATTGAGACTGAACGCCAAGATTTTATCACTCAAGCCACCGCCGGTCGCTTGAGTAGATGGATCTTCTTTGGGTATATCAACTCGCGTTCATTCTTCAAACTTGAATATCTCGAAAACTGAGCCACACTAGGATAAAAGCCAAAACACAGCTGCCTAAGATACACGTATAGCTTGATTCCATCAATAATTTCAATAGTCTCGGATTTTTCCTACGTAATTGAACTTTCTGTATCAACTTACTCAAGTTTACTAATATAAAGTTAGTTGTTCTGCTCAATATATTTTTTACTAATCGAAATTGTAAAGCTTACTATAAGCGTTCGTAAATTAACCTATAAATAGATGGTAGATATTATGCCAAATTTTATACTTTGGAAAGCAGTCATGTTGACTAAGCGAATTTTTGTGTGCTAATCAAAAATGAGTAATCTGAACTGTAAATAGGAATAGGTTCTTGGATTTGATTTTACTATTTAAGGATAGTAGAAAGTTTTACTAAGAAATAAGTTCCAACTACCTTTATTTTCTTCACAAATTTTTGTAGTATCTCCAACGATTTTGAATTAGTTACTTTCACTTTATGATCATGCAAATATACTAATGCATCAGTGACTGTACCTAATATCCGTTTTACTGATCAAATTAGTACTATTTACAGTGGACTTTTCTTTCAGTGAACTAATCTCAACTGTAAATAGGAATAGGTTTTCGGAGCTAATTTTACTGTTCAAGGATAGTGAAAAGTTTTACTAAGAAATAAGTTCCAACCGCTATATTTTCGTTACAAATGTTTGTAGTATCTTCAGCGATTTTCAATCAGTTACTTTCGACATATTATCATGCGAATATACCAATGCATTAGTTAATATAACTAATATACGTTTTACTGATCAAAATAGTACAATTTACAATGGACTTTTCTCTCAGTGCATGGACAGCCATTTAGCCTAATTCAATGGCTGTCCGTGTCCACGCTAGCCACTCAGCTGCTGTAACTAAATTATCTTTTCCGTATTGTTACTCTTTCTCAAGAAAAAATTCTGAAGACAGAGCAGACACGTTACCTTCTAGCACGTGACCGATGACATTGTCGTGAATGAGTAAGATAGCTGGTCGTATTCCATAGATCATGAAGTTACCAGATCTCTTTACTCAAAATAGTCGAAAATGACTCAATAAAATGAAATGGAACAACCATCCAGACCTCCTGCTGATGTGGAACAACGAGGTCTGACCGGTCAATTTTTTCCATTTCATTCAGTCATTTTTGAGGATTTTGGGCGAAGAGACTAGTTTTAGTAACTTTTGATTCTATGGGGATTTTATTGGGAATCATAGGGTACCCAGTTCATATTGTTCTACAATAACCAATTGTAATGGATGGAAAACGGATGCAACGTTCATCCACTGTTATCTAATCATACGCGATTGTTTTTTTCTGAATCAGTTTGCATTTGGAATTGTGAACGGAGTAGTCAAAAGTCAGTTCCATTCAGCTAATTAAGATTTGTTGGTTTAATTGACTCAGTGCGTGCAATCGATTCAAACAACTTGAGAAAAAGAGAAGGAGGAGAAGAAGAAGGAGAAGAAGAAGAGGAGGAGAAAAATTGTACAGAAAAGTTAAAGAGTGAGGCATTATGTTATTCAAAGTGTCTGTCTTGGGGTTGCCCGAGGTCGGGTACCGGCAGTCTCCGCCAAAGGAGGATGATGGATCGTCTGGCATTAGATAGGACGTTGGTCTTTCATGAGAACGCGCGCCGGTACATGACGCACCGGTAAATGTATATGAGGCGCAACTTAATAACGCCATTGGAACACCGTTGCTGTGCTTACCCACTTACAAACAACGCGTACCGCGTGTTTTTACAATAGAATTCTGTACAAAATTACTCTATGTCATCCATTCTCTCAAAAATTAAGGTCTGCCGAAAGGAAAAAAATTACCCAATCAGTTAAAACTTATCGCAACAATATACGTTTGACATTAAACGTAATATGCTGTTTGGTCGTGATTTCCCGCTCATTCAACATGAATTTATATCCAGTGTCTGAAACGTAATATATATCTATAATATCGAATAAAGCGTTACCATTTTTGTGTTCTCTTCAAAACAGACTTGAGTGATTTTTCTAAGGTATGTGAGAGATGTCCAATTTATTCCCATTGATATCAATTACATTTGAATTAGAATTTGGAGTGCCCCTGGTAGGAATTTGTTTGGGTGTCTCAACTACCATCCATGTACTAGATGGAACCCATGTGGGGGCAACTAGATTTTAGCCAATTTGACTGCAACGCTCCAACATTCAGCTGGTTTATGTAGATTTTTCATGCTTCAACTGATCGTATAGTAACATTGATAGTCCATGAACACGGCCAGAAAAATAAAAGGAAGCCCAAAAGTTTCAACTTTTCACTCGGGATTATTTTATGGAAATAAATTCGAAAGCAATGTACTTGACTTGGGATTACATTCCAAAATACATTCTCATTTTATTCATACGTGTGATTTTACTGAGAGAACAAGAATTTCACATTTCTAATTAACAATTTGAACAAGATTCTAACAATTTCCTGGGACGTCTGGGTGGGCACAGGCTAGAAAGTGCGTTACAAAACTAGCTAGAAAACAACTTAAAATCTGAAAAAACTAGCTGGGGCCCATCTAATTTGCAATCATAATTTCTACTAGGGGCTGTTTTGATAAGAATAAATGAGATTTTTTCAACAATTTTCATCGCAATCTTTTTTTAATAAATTCGCTTGGTTGTTTGCTGATATTGTTCAATTCAAGTTTAGTATCAAACAATCCCAGTTGAACGTTCTAAAATGATTCTAAAAGATATGTGAATGTCCCAAGATTTCAACTGATTTTTACGGGCAAAAATGAAGTGTTCATATAAACAAAATGGTTGAATCTAGAGAGACACGCAGAAAGAACAAGCTTATCAAAAAAGTTGAATTCTACGCTGATGTGCAAGCTGTTTAAAACGGAGGTGATACTATCAGAACTTCTATGATATATGAAATACACAGACTGCTAGAAAATTCATGTGTTCAAAGTTCCTCTTTTCCTTTTTGAAGGAATTTCCTTTAAATTAATTTCTCCCGATTACGCACGGAAAAGAAGAAATAGTTGCAGCAACTACTTAAATAGTCCAATTTTCGACCATCTATTTGAGTAGTTGCTGCAGCTACTTAGTAGTCAGGACAAGTAACTCGATAGTTGCACTAAGTAACGTAAATACCTGAGGTGTTTTGAATTAGTTGAGACAGCTAACGTGTTACTTGTCCTGACTACTAAGTAGCTGCAGCAACTACTTGCTGCAACTATTCTTTTTTTTCCTCGCAAGTGAAGAAGGTGAATACATCGTTAAGTTCAGTATTGAATGTAATAACATTGATTTGACTACAGAACTACATTTACGTGACCGACGGAGTTGATTGAAAGTTGTTTTTTCTTTGGAGTATTGAAACGTCATGTTGATTCTTCTCCCGATCCAGTTCATCTCCACTGATGAAACTTGATGACATATCTTCAACCGAATCACAACCGTTGCTTTTCTTTGACCTTTCAGTTACTTACGTAGAAAAAGTGAGATCTCGAAATGTATGGGTAAGTGGGGAAGAGTTGAATGAAGGAAATTAAAACTGGCCTGTAACTGGTATAGAAGTTATCTCATGCCGTTTTTCACGTGCTCCTTTTTCATCTGTCTTCTTCTTTCTCGTCGTCATCATGATTATCGTTATTCACCATATACCTCTTGTTGTTTCTCCTTCCACGTGGTTATATCTCTTCTATTGAATTAGCATTTCAAGCTGTGCCGCACAACTACGTGTTTTGTGTCTTCTCATAGACAAGGTGTCGCTGGGAAAAAGAGGAAGGGAAAAATTCGATGTAGAGATCAACGGAAGGAGAGAAAAAGACTTGTTTCGAAACAAAAAGAAGACGTATTTATAGGTGTCACACATATCATACGTATTTTTCAGGGAAATTTTGTGATTAAATCACCCAGTATAATGGTATTATAAGATTGAAAATAATTGTTAATGATGCTTCTGGAATTGCTGAATTTGGAAACAAAGCAATATGGTGATGTACAATTGTAAAAAAAATCAATGTTTAAAGATGACATTGAATAATGCAACGGGAGTGAAAAATATTGGTGAATTGAGAATGCAAGGTGAAGACGAAAAACTGGTTACTGGCAGAAGAAGAGTGCGATATCACCAAGGGATATAACGCATATTAGGGATCTTTACAATGGGCCAGTTAGTGTCTTCGGCATGAGTACAGGTGACTGTGGGAATGACCGTTGAGACTCAGACAGGTTGAGATTGGTCCTCAGTGTCTTTTTTCCCCTCTTTTTTTCCATGATAACCGTCAAACGTGTGAGAAGAACTAGCACGATGCCACATGAAAATGTCTCTCAATTTTCGAGATACATTATGTGCATGTGTATAAACTTCACATCCTTTGGGTGATGTTTTCTCAACAATTTGAAAGGTGATTCATTCTAATTTTTGTTGAAAACAAAATTCATGACACAGTTGAAGACTGTTATCCAGCAAATCAAATCTCACGAATGATTAATCACGAACGACCAAATAAATTCCATTTTTCGGAGCCATTGAACTGCGTAATTACCCTTGTTACAATCCGAAATTTCTTCAATCGCAAAGTGGGACATCCAAGGCCTTGTCTGGACCTAGACTACTCCAAACTTGGGCTTGAATGGGACTTCTACGGAAGGGAAATCTCAAACAGATTAATATAAAATTTCTCCTCGCATTTGATTACTTCTACTTCGAATGTTCTGTCTTGTACAACCCCGTACAAAGGTTTTATCCAAAATTTTTCATCCATATACAAGGTGACCCGAGTCGGGCAGATCATATTTGAAGGACATATTCTGCAGCCAAAATGCAATCATTCTGCACACGAAAAAAATTTTTCCGGGGCTGTGTTCTTGAGATATGAGCATTTTTAGATTCTTCCTCAAATCCAAATCGCTCGGAAGCGTTGTGTGCTGCATACTTGAACTTGACACCATTCGCTAAGTTAGAACACGGCAGATCTCTGGAAAACAATTGAACTCCCCTGTCATGTTTCAATTCTAAGTTACAGCGATTTGAAATTTCTGGGCGTTTGGCTAGTCAGGAATCAGCAACTTTAAATTAATATAGCTTCGAAACAAAGGATGACAAGACTTGGGTTTGAAGAAAAATCTAAAAATGCTCATATCTCAAGAAAAAAGCGTCACAAAAATTTTTTTCATACGGGAAATTGTTGCGTTTTGGCTGCAAAATATGCCCTCAGAATATAATCTACCCGACTCGGGTCACCTTGTATGTTAAGTAATAAACTTATAGTCTCATTAAGGATTTTCTGCACTTTTCCAAGCATCTATTGTAAAATTATGAGGAAACTCGAATAGAGATATTGTGTGAATATTAATAGAATACAATTTGGATCCGTGTTTTCCAATTAGCGATTTGGACATTCAATGATTAAATTTTGCAACTATGGTATAATCGAATTCTTTTACATTTGCTCAGAGATTGTTCCACTAAATTTCAATCCATTTGAATCTTAAAAATCGGGAAAAGATCATATAAATGTATATATTGTGCAAGGACTTGGTTAAATATTTCTTCTAGAAACCCGACTAGAAATTCGCTCGATCAGTCATAAGGACATGATTGGGTAATCTTAAGGTATACCTTATTAAGGCATGCCTGATCATGACCGGGTCAGGATCGGATGAGATTGCCTTTCATGCTGTGCTAATTAGAGTCCCATCAGGTCATGATATCAGTTTTTGACCAAGCCCTCATGTATGTGCCTTGGGTAGACGTGGTTTTACATAAAGATATGTGCAACCAGGTAAGAAGATCCGCGCCTCACCGGGATCCGATATGTCATTCGAATATGGAATCTTGATTTCCCGACGCAGACCGTGACAAGGATATTGAACCGGGGCCTTATCGGGGCCTGATAGATTTGCCTCAGGTATAGATTTCTCCACATACAGGGTGTCCCAGAATTCGCGAACCGGATTTTACAGGTGTATTCTGCAGCCAAAATGCAATAATTTCTCGTTTGAAAAATTTTTTTTGACGCTTAGATTTGGAGATATGAGCATTTTCAGATTTTTGTTCAAATCTGAATCATTCAAAGGCACTGTATGCTACATACTTGGGCTTAATACCATTCAATAAGTTGAAAAACGATGGATCTGTGGAAAAAAATTAAACTATGTTATCATTGCTAGTTTCGGAGCTATAGTGTTTTGAAATTTTTTAGCTTTCAGCCAATCAGAATTCAGCAACTTCGAATCGCTATATCCCCGGGATTATCAATGATGAAATAATTTGATTTTTTTTTCCACAAATCCGCCGTTTTCCAACTTGGCGAATGGAGGTAAGTTTAAGTATGTAGCATACAGTGTTTTTGGCTGATTTGGATTTGAAAAATCTAAAAATGCTCATATCTCCAAAACTAAGCGTCGAAAAAATTTTTTTCAAACGGGAAATTATTGCATTTCGGCTGCAGAATATACCTGTGAAACCCGGTTCGCGAATTCTGGAACACCCTGTATAATCAAGTGACACCAGGTAATATAATCAGGGCCACGTCGGGCCCTCCTGTATATCCCTGTCGTGAAATACTCATTCCACATTATGTAGTGTTAGAGAATCCAATCCTTTCCAGGTCCCTATACACGCAAAAAATTATTTAGCTGCAGCAGCTAAGTAGCTAAATTATTTTTTCCGTGTATGGTTGAGTTATGAAAATCGATGCCTTATCGTCCTCATTTCTGAGAGAGATCTGAAAAATTCAAAAGATATCTTAGGATATGAAATAGGATTTTGTTCGTATATGCACAGAGAAAAGTTTATATTAAAGATTACTATATTTTTATGGTACTCGTGGGATATACTTTATTATGAGGCTCAGAATTATATTTATTTTAAATTCTAACATATTTATTTTCATCCTCACGACAGAGTATGGTGAATGCTCGTATACTTGTGGTTCATAGCGACATAATCAAATATATTCCAAAAGTACAATATAAATATGCTAATATCTAATATAAAATTTTTACAGTGTGGTAAACTAACATCAGGTCATATGACCAGGATCATGTTGGGCCCTTTCATATATGCCTGATCTGGAACACCTATTTTGCCACGGAGTGCACTGAGAAAAATCACATAGTTGCTGTAACTACAGCTAGCCACAGCAACAAAATAATTTATTCATATATCAGACAGCTAGAATTTGATTCGAATCAACTCATTTTGTTCAGTCAATTGAATTTAGTTGGATTGAGTAAAACTTTCACTCCTCACAAATAAATATTTCGACGTTGTGCTAACCAAATATTCCAAGTAAATCAAAATGTTATTTCAACTGAATTATTCAGTCGATAAAATATGATTGTACTGAAATATTGTTGGTTATCCAAAATCAAATATATACCAGGAATCACTAAACAACCTTGCTGGAAATGACTTCAGTGATTTTCTAGGTTATTACAAGGCCTTGCTAGGCTTTGAAAGTCCCTCGCAAGGGCATTGTAAGGTCTTGCAAGGCCTGGGGAATAACTAGAATAATTTTTGCTGAGGATATTTAGTCAAGAGAGATTCTGAAAAATTCTTTGCATTTCAAGTTGCTCGATATTTCAGCACAATTTCACTGCATAAAAAAAGATTTTGTACGAATATTCTTCAGACGAAACGTTCAAAAAACCTTTGAACCAATGAAACTGAAAAGTTTTGCTATGGAGTAATCTATTCTTCCAAAAATGAAATCCTAAATTCCGTATCGCCGTTGCACGCGATTGCAGGCGTGTCGTTGAAAAATGGACATGAGTGGAAATGCCGATGAAACAACTGAAAATGATGAAATGGCAGTCAGCGCATGCATAATCAGATTGTATTTGCTGAGAAACTTGAATTGTTAGTTGTCACAAATAAATTACTTATGCTACTATTAACTGAATTCTTTTATTTAAAATTATTAGACGTTAAATCATTGTTTTCGCTACCGCAAACAAATTTTCATTTATATCAAATCAAGATTTATCCAAATCAACTAAAAGATTATTAACTAAAGTATTTTTGCTCACGCAACTAAACGATTTCTCTCAGTGTGTGACTAAGACTCGGTACTCTACTCTCATCAACCATCCGCCCATCCATCTATCTATTCAAGTGTCTACACTGAGAGAATAGGATTGGTGAAATACAGCATTGATTTTCATATTATTCAGTAGAATTATCAATTGCTGAAATATTATTAATAGGTCTTATAAGTTCATCCAAATTTACCCAACTTATGCAAAACCTTAATAAAATGTTCAATAAATATTATCATACGTTCAGTTTCGTAATCATTACATATTCAAAAGGGATGTACAACGATATTTCTTATAAACTACAGTAAACACTCCATCAATTGATAGTCTTATGATGTGAGAAATAATAGTGTCACATAACTACGAATAATAACTCCATCAAAAAGTAAAATATTTGAAGACCTTGTAGCTTTCATTCCTACTTGTGAAATGATTTTTCCCAAATTACTGAGCAATGTTCAATATAAACATTATATATTCATGTAGCTTTGTTGTGCGTACCTCTATCGTATATAAATATGTATTGTCTACGACACGTATTTTGGAAACATTAGTGAACTTTCAAGAACATTCTTGTTTTCATATTTTCCAGTGATTGGTTCGTAACCTTTTGAATACAGATTACTGTCTAGTTCACTAAAATCTGCGCTCATCCCCACTACCACCTACTCTAGATCAACGCTTGTGCGTGCAGTGCGTGCTTCTAATTCATTTCTCATCGGCTTGTGTTGAACTTTAAAAATATTTTCCTCTCATTCTCAGATCTTCATTTTGAATCGACAGCATATTCTTAATGCTTTAGTGTAGCATATAAATTTTTGGCATATTTTAGATGCAATCTATGTCAAAAGTAGAGGGTAGTCTTGATTTAAAAATTTGATTTTCTCGTTGAAATTTATTTTGCTTATAACTTGAAGACGAAGCCTCCCACAGTATTTCGCCGAAGGAAGATTTGCTTAATTTTGCTTTGACAATCACGTACCGAAAGAATAGAGTTGGTTTAACATCTTATTGAAACTTGAGCCAATTGTTTCATTACATATTACGCAATATTATGTTTATTTAAAACCCATACAACACAAAAATTCCACCTGTATTCATATACAATTCTTCATGAATTCTCAGAATCCAAAGAGTATTGAATATGAATTCTCTCTGAACTGTATTGCTGTCTAGGGGTTTTTAGAACATGATTTGAAACACTGAAAAAATGCTGTACGGAGAGATATTTTAAATAAACTCACGCGTTTTTGCGTACATTATTCACAAAAAATTGATTTGAGTCCTAGCGCTTGTGTCACATTAATGCAATTATTATTATTCGTGTCAGGAAATCGATCTTTTGAAATTGATATTCACTTACTGAATCCATTAGAATTTCACCTTTCTTACTGCATGATATTGGTTGATCAAATATGCCGCAAAAATCAACAAGTAGACTATTATATTTCAATAAATAAGGATCGAAACATTTGACAGGCATAATGGTGAAATTTTACTAAACTACTTAGTAAGGATTCGTTCAACCGAATTTACATACTCCTCTATATTGTAAAGTGATGGACAATATTTTAATGCGTAGCTCATACTCCAATGTATATACAATAATCCTTTTTTCTCCCAATATCGCGTGGTATATTAGATATGGGATGATTATAATTGAGAAGAAAGGAACGTTTATCTAAAATCCCCATGTGTCACTCAATTATCATACTTTTCAATAACTATAACTGGAATTTTGGTAATGTTTATATAATAATCTCTTCTCTGAGTGTACCTATTCTGAAACCCATTTCCACTGATTCTTCTAAACGTATTCTTCTAAAACTTCGGATACCATCCAATTATATGATAGAAAATGAGAGGTTAAAAAGGTTGCAAAAGCCACTTGAAAAGAGAGGTTATATGGCATCTTGCTTGAATCATATCTAGCGTATGTTCACAATCTTTTTTTTTCATTGCATATGACTGTATGTAGTCATTCGATTGTAATTCTTACACGTTATATTTAGTGTTACCACGAACATCCTGTTCCAGACGCACTTTATATTCCCCTGAAATGTATATTTTGATGAATTTTTATTAGTGCACCCAGTGGCGTAAACATCCACTCAGAGAATTATAACCGGTTTACATCTCCATCTGACGGGAGATTGGTTGAACTCGATCTAAACTGGAAGGGAAAAACTTACTGATATTCATATCACCAATGTACAGATATCATCACGCATAAATCAGTATTGTATCCACATGGTCATAAATCATGAAATTCAAAATTTACACGTTGATTGTCATGTTTAAATTGAATGCCAAAAATACTCACTAGCATAAAAATGTATAATTCTCAGTCCTCATACAGAATCGGAATCAGGGGTATGACACGCTGCATCTTTCCGTACACGGATAGTGAAAGACGATTTATAATGAATGCTGATTCCCAAAAATTCCGTGCGTAGCGTTGACTGTATGAACTATATGGTCACATGACCGACCCACGTGATCTAGTTTGATATATATGTATACATTATATATACCCACTGAGAACCGAATTTCTTAGAACGAAAGAAAATTTCTTTGCCCTCGTTCTGATAAGTCTTTTTTTCCATAGAGAAGATAATTCATATCATTGAAAGAATTTTCTAATTAAATCGAAGTAATTTTTTTCGAATTTGAGAAGGAGTATATTTTTGTTTCAATTTTGAAATTCTTTGTTTTAATTTGATGAAATCTTTTTCCATTCAACAGAATTTTCTTCAATTGAAAAAAAAGATTTATTAGAATGAGGGCAAAAAAAAATTTCTTCCAGTCTAAGAAATTGAGCTCTCAGTGTAATCATTCTTCCCAATATTTTGATTCGTCCGATCCATATTATTCACACCGGCCTGGCCTTACGATAAAATTCGATCTTGCAATTGCCTGACTCCACAATTTCAAGCGCACAGAATCTTTAGGGACTGTGAAAAAGTGAATACCTTCTTCATCGTTATTTTTGTGTGATTTACACTTCCACACAACACAAGACATCTTTTCACGTTGAGAATTTAATCCATCATGGATAAATACTATGCAATACTCTTAGGACGTTGCAGGTTATCTCAAATTGTTATTTCTCTTATTGGTTATTATATTCAAATGTCACGTGACTGCACGGATCATGATATCAGCGCATCTTACGGAATTTTTGGAAATTTGTGGCATTTAGGAAATGGTTTGGTGTTTTCAGAGCTCGTGTCATACCCCTGATCGGAATCATGATTTGTACAAGACATACGCCGAATTTCACACTCTATTGATGCAAGTCTCTCGCCAGATGGTGCTAAAAATCAATTTCATACACATTCGTTTGAGATTAATTCATTCTTTTTTTATCGGTTTATCACGAGACCACCCCGTACAGCACCGGACATTTCTACGTTGCCTCCACGTGGAATTACCGTTCATCCACGTTCTATCCACGTCCACCATTTATCCACGTGGAGTCCACGAGGATGCGACGTGGAAGTCGGCGGATGTGCTGTTAGGGACTGTATTACATGTATGATCAGGTCCCGATCAGACTGCGTTATCAAGACCTGATAGTAGAATGTAGCTGACATGATCTGAACATGATAATGGCCCTAGCACTTTTTCTGGCTTATTGGTACCTTTTCTAATCAGGTTAACTCACGAGGTCCTGATCATTCTCACCTGATCGTTTCCTCATCACGCCTTTGCGTTACATGGATGATCGGGTCCCGATCAGGCTACATTATCAGGGCCTGAGTACTACATCAGACTGTCATGATCCGATCATGCTAATGGTACCTGTATTTTTTCTAGTCGGGAACTTGTTGGGCATTCATTTAGAAAAATCAATAGAATAAGCAATTTCCATCATTAATTGAACATATTCTGCAGCCAAAATGCACACCGAAAAAAACGTTTTGCTAAAACAACAAAACTTTTGTTTCAACAAAAGAATTTTGTTGAATTGTGATCAACCAAACGTTTTGTTGAAAACCATATTATTTCTTTGTTGCATAACTTTGGTTTCTAGGTAAATAAATTTTGCTTGGGACACCAAATCATATCGTCTGCGGACTGAAAATATTTTGTCCTGATGAGAAAATCATGGGTCAGATTGGAAAAAAAAATCACCACCAGCAGACTTGAACACAGGCCTTCGGGACTGGAGGCGGAGGCTCTATCACTCAAGCCACTGCCGAACATTTGGATAGGAGGACCTTCTTTGCATATATGAAGTTGTGTTCATGTTTCAAACTCGAACTTCAAATACTAAGCCGTGTTGGGATTGAAGTGAGGATGATTTTCATCACGAATATCTATGGTAAACGTACACATGACTTTCATTGAAAAGTAGCTCCGGGCTCTTGCGACATCTCCTTGTAAGATTTAATCAACAATGTATCTCAGTGCACGAGTTCATATGATTGTAATAAATCAAAGTATTCTTCCATGCAGGAATGTATTATTTTATTAATGTCACAAAACTTTTCATGTGAATTTACGTTTCAGAAATGCAAAAGAATATTTTCACTACAAAGATGAAGTCATTATGAAGTGACAAAATTATTTTGTTTGTGGAACAAAACCGCGTAAGTTTTGTGAAAACAACCAAATAATATGATTTCTCCAAAAGATGTGGTAACCAAGAAATGTACTTCATTTTAACCAAACAATCGAAATCAGTATACTTCGAGGTACAAAATGATTTATCCTTTTGGTTCCCTTGACCAAATTATATAGTATGGTCATGAGAAATCAAACAACAAAACACTTTGGTTACCATTACCAAAACTTTTTTTTCAGTGCAATCATTACCGCACGAAAAAAATTTTCCCGGGGCTGTGTTCTTGAGATGTGAGCTTTTTAGATTTTTCCTCAAATCCAAATCGCTCGAAAGTGTTATGTGCTGCATACTTGAACTTGACACCATTCGCTAAGTGGGAAAACGGCAGATCTCTGGAAAACAATTGAACCACCTTGTCATTTTTCAATTCTAAGTTACAGCGATTTGAAATTCCTGGGCGTTTGGCTAGTCAGGAATCAGCAACTTTAAATCATTATAGCATCGAAACAAAGAATGACAAGGCTTGAGTTTGAGAAAAATCTAAAAATGCTCCTATCTCAAGAACAAAGCGTAAAAAAGATTTCTTTCATACGGGAAATCGTTGCGTTTTGGCTGCAAAATATGCCCTCAGAATATAATCTACCCGACTCGGGTCACCTTGTATGTTAAGTAATAAACTCTCATTAAGGATTTTCTGCACTCTTTGAAGCATCTATTGTAAGATTATGAGGAAAATCTTATGGTATCAAGAATTCTCGGATAAATTCATAGTAAAGGCTAGTGATGGGCGATATGTAAAAATATCAATATTTCTTATAGACATTTTTTCTAATTTATATTGAATTTGATAAAATATCGATTGAAATTTTGTACAACTTTTCATCAGTAGTAAATGCGTGAGTTCAATTGCCAATTGGTTTTTTCTTATCCAAGTAATTTTTCTTTGTTTTAGACATTCTCTGGTGTACGAATTCCGAATAAAACATTAAAAATTATCAAAGCTAACACTAAAGCGCTGATAGTTACAACTGATTACAGAAACAATACTACACTGTCCTTCCAAGTACAAAACTGATATCCTTTTGAGTAGAAAATTCTCTTAATGGTAAATTATTTTGTGATCATTAAAATTCTATTTACGCGTCAATATATATTTGTTGAAAATTTTTCTATCCGATTATACTGAATTTTGAATGTATATAATGAGAATTTGCGGTTGTATACCACTTTTTTTGAGAAATCCCTGCCCAAATACACGTGGAATGATTAGATGAAAAAATTACCAACGATGCGAGATGGTATCATATGGAAAAGTAAACGCATCTGCTTGAGGCATATTGCTGCGGGGGTCTGACCAGGTGCCAGAAACTTTTCTAAACGACCATCACCATCATAATCTTCATGATCGTCATCGTATATGTGGATAGGTAGTTGAGACCACACGAGACAAGATCAATACCAAACTAATTGATCGGTTCCGCCATCGTCGACTGAACACTATAGAAAGAAGAATGGTTTTCATCTTCTATTTATTATGTCGGCGTTTTTGGGAACCTTCCTTATAAAAATCCTGACAGTTGATATCGAACCCAAATACGAACGGATATGATTAGATGAATTGGTAAATTCTTTCCGGATAAAACTCCTCTCCTCGTTAGAGAAAATAACCGTACAGCCGTTGCTGTCTCTTGTTTTTCTATTTTAAACGCTTGTTATTAAGAAACAAATCACACGATCTTCGAATTCATTTCAATATCATTTCCTGTCGATAATATGCTTCATCTTTCAAATCATAATTGATTCGAATTTTCAATCATAATTCTCACATACCTTCCTTTCCTACCGCTGAGCAAGACTTAAATTAATTATAATTATTACTAATTGGTTATTATAATAAAAAAGAGGAATATAATGTTTATATTTGAACTTTGACGGGAACTTTGAATGATTTGATTCAACGACTAATGTCATATAAAATTCCTCAAAACTTCATTAATTAATTTAATGAACTATTCCTTTCTTATTACAAATGTAAATAGAAAATTTATATCCCTATAGTAAGTTGAACATTCTTCGTTGGGTAGATATTTAATGTTAGTGTCAACTCGTTCTCTTTCTGCGTTATACGATTAAGGAGCGCTGGTCCGCGACGTGGAATTCAAGAATAAAGTTACACGCAGACTACACAGGACACAGCGGGAGGGCTCACAAAGTGGGACTGTGCGGCTAGTGACACCCAGACGATCGATAAGGCGCCGATTAGAGGTTTAGTGACTGTGCTTCGATGAAGTGGAACCGTCATGACATTGTCGCCTGGTGAATTACGCGATTCTCTTGCAACATAGCTCCTCCCCCACTTCTTTCGGTATCAAGAACGAGAGGACTGGTGTTGGATTTGAACTGGAGTGCAAGCACAATATCACCTGAATTATAACATGTTCTTACAATAGTATCCGTTAAATTTTTCCAAACTTCGTTTTTCTTACCCACTTGATTTTTCAAGTTCATGAACACTGATCGAATTTTATCACTTCCTCAGCAAACAAAATTAATTGACATCGATCCACACATAATTTCTGATAACCGTTTTTATGCTAATAGAATTCATTAAGTGGTTTTTGTGAAGTCAATCCTCACTGTTTATATTTGCGTTTTTTTTTTCAAACAACCGAGTTACTACAAGTTCGCATACTATCTTTCGTACACGTAATTCATTCCAAAAGGTTTCGAAGACCTATCAAATATTTATTGAGTTTCATTATATTATTTCAAGGTAATTATGCAAGATACCATCGAGTTACAGTTGCAACAACTTTTGACGGCATCTGGAGTTAATCTAGTTCAAGTATATATGTATATTTCATCAGCATGAATAAGCGAATCGTACGTTACGTGTAAAACGAAACTGGACCACAGTGTAGAGTACATATGAAAAACGGGGAGTTAATAACAAAGGTTCACAAAGAACATTTTTGTTGTTGTTGTGCTCAATACGAAAACAATGTTAGATTTCTTGGATTGGCTCTAGGCTTATTGTTTTATTTCAACGTTGAAAGAGAATGGGGAAACTTCGTGATCGTTTGCGGGGACTGAACATTTTTTGGCTCCAAAATCGGAATTTCTCAGAACAAAATTCCATGACAACGTGTTGCCACAGAGCTACAGAAATTTGGGAACAGAGGTGATGAGACGGTCTAATGTTCTAATTATCCGATTGTGATGGAACTTATATCATTCTTCGATGATGGCTTTATAATATGGTGCACAGGGCCTGAAATGGAATACAGAAAAATAAGTCAAGCATTGTCTTGACACTGATCCAGGATTGTGTGAAAAAATTTAAATTCAACAAAATGGCGAAGTTTTGACAAAAAAAAAATTCAAAACTGATGGTTTTTGGCGTGACAAAATTGAATTTTACATCCAATCGAAGAGCTGGAAGATCATTGTATGAAGAAACAAATATTCAATATACCAAAACAATAATCAAATCAATGGAATAGTTTGTCATCGAGTTAAAACTGCAGCGGTGAGGATAGACTCCATTTTCTTGGAGATGTCGAATTACTCGTTCAAAATCGAGTATTTTCATCTCAAAAAATCACAATATATACATTCCCCAAGAGAACATGAAGGTTTAAGGAATGTTCAATAGAGGTCTATTCAACGTCCGGACATTTGAAGATCCCCTTGCTTAAAGAATCTTATTGAACCGATTGATTCTCATTAATTCCGATGCAGAAAAACGATTCAAACTCATGAAAGATTGATTCTCAATGGGTTTGAATCAGTTTTCTGCATCGGAATCGATGAGAATCAATCGGTTCAATCCCAGGCAGCAAAAATAACCCGTTTGAATTCTTGAAGACTCCTGAATGAGTTCTTGGAACAGTCCCCGTTATGTCAGTGAAAATGAATTCAATATGAATTCAATGAATTCAAAACGAATACATGTTGAATGCCAGGAGAATTCTTCATGAACTCACAACATGAATTCTTTCTGAACAGTAAGTTGTTCATCAAGAATTCAATTTGAATTCAAAGTATTCATAATGAATTCATGTTTACTGTCATAACGGGAGCTCTTCGTGGGGACTCTTTTGCTGTATGGGATGAGATTCTTCAAGCAGGGCCATTGAATATTCACGTACAATGGATGTAAATTTATCCTAGAAGGTTTGTGTTCTTTTAGTGTTATTTATGCATAAATATATCTTCGAAATTTTGTAACATTCGGTGCAATATTTTTCTTTGAAAAAAGTACCCGAAAATCAGCTTTCTTTTTAGGCGGTCAAAAAGTCTCGATGAAATATCGGGTCGACCCGATTAGATCCCCATTTGGAGACTATTAGACCAATTCTAAATTTGGACGTGCCTAATGCAGGAATATTCTAATTCTTCAGATCCCCTTCCTATTAAGATGAGGAAACTAATGAAGCGACCGATGAGTTTTCTTCTGGGAAAAAAACACCAAAAGAACCACAATTCATTAATTTTTTCACCGTCATAATAGAAAAATGAAGACACACCTCATATATATCTACCGAGTGTAATGTGACAGTTGGCAAGTGGCGGACACCCGCAGCGTTGTGTTCATCAACAACACATTCTACATTGTCCCCATTAGAGTCTCGCTTACTTATCTTATTAGAACTGTTCAATCAAGGTGCTATGTAATCCATTGTACGATAGAAATGAAAAACTATTTCCTTTTTTTTCTTGTTTTCGTTGATTCTTTCATTGTTCCTTATACAATCGATTTGGTATACTCACAGACCAGAGTTGCCAGATAAAAACAGGACAGCTTGGATAATTCTCATATATCTAGCTATTCAGATTTCAGTTTTTAAAGGAAGGGACCAATCACCGAAACGTCCCGTTCTTCACCTGGCAACCCTGTTACAGACAGTGATCGCGATGATGACAAAAAGAGAGTTCCAACTTTTCGAATTTGGTTCTGATCACCATTTTCTTGTAGCCAATTCTACTATCTTCAATCTTAGATACTATGGAAATGATCTCATTTTGATTAAATGAGTATAAGTAACTGAGGGTTTCCCATGAGGGAAGATTTCATATCCGCAAAATGTAACCAGTTCAAAAAGATTTCACAAAGAATTTCCTGCACTATAAAAGAAGCCTTGTTAAATTTACCACCTATAAGTAAAGATCTCTGAATGCTCGGTAAATGTATCAAATTTTTGGATAAAATTATCAAAAATCTCGGTAATTTTCCTGAGTTTGTATTCAGGTTAATTGCTACCTGAATTACCAAAGAAGTTTTTACACACGGACAGAAAAATAGTGGAATCATTGGGACTCATTCCTTGTGAGATCCCGGTGGAAAAAAAGCATGCGATATTTGAGATTGTATTTTCTAACGCAGTAATGGGTGACAACGCCACCTTCACGCAATCATTCTAACCAATTCATGGAGAAATCCCATGGTAGGATCCAGCAATACCGAAACTTATAATCCCGAATGAATTTTAGGAGCTTTTGACTATTAACTAATCCCTGCTTAAAGAATCTGATTGAACCGAGTAATTTTCATTGATTCCAATGCAGAAAACTTATTAAAACCCATTGAGAATCGATTTTTAATGGGTTTGCATCGGCTTTGTGCATCGGAATCAATGAGAATCAATCGGTCCAATGAGATTCTTCAAGCAGGGATAAGGGTAACTCGGCCTTATGTCTATTTGAGATTGCTAACCTTCGGGATTAAAAGTATCCGGTATTGCTGGACCCTACCAAATCCCATGCGTTGTTTGCAATCGCTCCATGATAACTACACGGAGGAAAATGCAGCTCGAAAGGATAGTAATCTTTAATAGAAAATTGGAGAATATTTCTTAAAATCTGAGAATACTTCTTAGAATCTAAGAATTTTTCTTAAGTTCGTAATGAACATCAAACGGTTCAGATTTCTCTTGAATATTGCTCGGAAAACAATGAAAAATTATCAATACTTAACAAATCATAAAAACAAATATGAAGTTTCCAACAGTCGCGCATGAAATTTTACAAAGTAAATAACAAAATTTTGGAATCTTATTTTCAAATTATAGAATTTTGTTATTCACTTTGTAAAATTTCATTCGCGACTTTTGGAAACTTCACATTTGTTTTGATGATTTGTTAAGTATTGATAATTTTTCATTGTTTTCCGAGCAATATTCAAGAGAAATCTGGACCGTTTTATGTTCATTACGAACTTAAGAAGAATTCTTAGATTCCTACACAGTAAGAAATTTTTCGTCATTGTGTAAAGTCTTAAAAGCCGTGTGTAGAATATTTAATATTCCAGAGTGTTGATTCAACACGATCGTGTTTTTTTTGTTTGCGTTAACAACGATTGTGTTAAATCGACACTCTAGGATGTGTCAATATTCTACACGCAAAGTTTAACACTTGACACAATGACGAAAAATTTTTTACTGTGTAGAAGTATTCTCAAATTTTGAGGAATGTTCTCCAATTTTCTATTGAAGATTACTATCCTTTCGAGCTGCATTTTCCTCCGTGTATTTAGAACAATTGCGTGAAGGTGTCGACACGGATTAGTCCACTATTTTTTTCTTCGTGTAGCAAAAGAAAGTCTGTTCGAATCCGACAAATAATCCTAACTACTTCAGAAAAGATTCTACAAATAAATCTTGCTATATCAATCGAGGGAAAATAATAAAACATAACTTCTCGTGCACAGATTTTCCAGAGGGCAAACTCCAATAGAAAATTTCTAGACGGATTTTAGCGCCGCCCTACGGAAGAGCACTGGAAATGATTCTCATGAATACCCCGTGTGGAAATTTTTCCGGGCGTTCTGTATTGAATATAGGTCCCGTATGGGCTTATGTTGGGTATCCAAACTTGGGATGTCCTAACTTTAGCCACTAAGGGGCCACGCTGCATTACCAATTTTTCCCCGTTTTTAAAAATCCAGGCACACCAACTACAGCCATAATGAGGCCTTGCAAGGCTTCCCGTATTCTCCCGAAGATCTTCATTTAAGCATACTTGTATACAACCCATGTAGGGCTAAGCTGAATTTCCAAAGTTTTCCCCGTTTTCAAAATCTGAATGCACCCAACTATAGCCTGCACAGGGCCTCACCCTTATATTAATTCCTTTTTTGAATATGAACCTACTTTAAAAAGCAAATTTACTGGAATCGTATTGGTAATTTCGACTTTTTGCGGTGTATGCCCCCAAAAAAATATTTCATCCATGATTACTGTGTTCACACTATCGGTGAACAATGTCAAAAAATCGGGAAAAACATTACTGTATGTTTAATACCAAGACTGACTGAGGCTATTCTGCTTTTTGATACAGTCCGATACACAGTAAAAAATTTTTCGTCAAATTCAACACACAAGCGAATGTTAACCATTTTTCTTCACACTCAACGTGTGTTGATTCCAGAGTGACACTCACAAAGTGTTAATTTGAACTCGAATAACATTTTAATGTGTTGAAAATGAATCGATCGAACAGCATTTGATCAGTGTGTTAAATGAACACACAAAAGTGTTAAATATTCAACACTTGAATTTTAACACGTAGTTAAATATTCAACACTTGAATTTTGACACGTACTTCTTTTTTACACAATGACGGAATTTTTTTCACTGTGTAATGTATGAACAAAGTAATGTTGGGTGGAATACCCGAATAGAAATTGAAATCGATTCATTCTAGGCCCTGTCTGGACTCAAGTCGAAGTAAGTTGGGTACAGATAGGGCCTTAGATAGCCCAATTTTCAATCGAGGAAGTTTCCCCCTTGCAATAATCATTCAATTTGATGATATTCGCAACCATTTATTATCCTTTTAATGGTCCTAGTTTCATCGCCTACATTAGCTTCATCATGGGTGTTCTACATAGGCCCAAGTTGGGAATACTATGCAGGCCCTGAAGATGAGTGGACGAGGACGCCTAGTTGGGCCCAAACTGTTGCTAAGAATTAATTTCCACACGGGACACTAATACTATTTCAAAAATTAGGATGATTTGTTTATGACTCTTGTTAATGTATCCATGTAGAATTATTTTCAGTGGTCTTCCATACGGCGGCGTTGAAATCAGGCTAAAAATTTTCTTCTTGAGTTTATGCCCCTTGAGTTTTTCCAAGTTTTTCACATCTTTATGACACAAAACGGAAAATAGATTCCCAAAACATATTTCAGAATGCATACAGACTTATATACTAGTTCTCCGAATAATTATACACCAATAAGCGTTATGAAAAATAGCCAGTTACTGATTTATTAAACCACAAACGTTGAACGTTCAGGATTCATACGATAGATCAAACACTTCCGTAGGTAGCCAATAACTGTGTACTACTTTTACCCCTTCAACCAGATAAAGTCTGTTCTGATTTTATCCGATCCTTTTGTAACAATGGGTATGATATATGTCTTATGGATGTACGATAAACTACTGGTGCATGTTGTGATGAAGGATAGCTTTATTTCATATTGTATATAACGATACCTCATTTATTAACTATGTCTTGTATAAAATAACGAGGACGATAATAATTGAAATCATCAAAACGCAAGACGATTTCATCAGTGAATTTCATCATCGAATCCAGATCAAAACAGCAAGACAACGAGGTGAGCCAATCTCAAAAATAATAAATATCGTACAGATTTTATTTGAAGCTAAACAAAAGAATTTCAAAAATGTTGAAGAGCGGATGTTGGTGAGTCCATTCAGTCGAATAGAGATATTGCGTGAAGATTAATAGAATACAATTTGGATCTGTGTTTTCCAATTAGCGATGTAGACCTTCAATGATTGAATTTTGCAACTATGATATAATCGAATTCTTTTACATTTGCTCAGAGATTGTTCCGTTGAATTTTAATTCATTTGAATCTTAAAAATCAGGAAAAGATCATATAAATGTATGTATTGTGCAAGGACTTGGTTAAATATTTCTTCTAGAAACTTGTTGGGCATTCATTTGGAAAAATCAATATAATAAGCAATTTCCATCATTAATTGAAAATTTTTCAACTGAAATTCGGATGAGAAAATAAATAGATAAGAGCAACTTCGAAGAATATCATTTCATTCATGAGACATTGCTATAAATTCAGCTATTCCAGAAACATTTTGAAGAATATTTCAAAAGAAACCGAAATGAATTCTGAAAAAATTCTTGAAGATTTTTTCCCCCAGCACCATGATATGGACTGCAATTTTTTAGATGGATCCCAAATGGGACTCGGATAGGCCCTGATTAGAACCCCGACATGAAACCCATATTGGTTCTTCAATGAGACCGGATTAAATGTCACACTGCAAAAAATGTGGAGAATTTTTCTTCACACTGTTGGTGGATTTCGTCCCCGCGTTGTGGGGGAATTTTTTTCCTATCAAATATGGGGGATTTTGTTGTTTGAGAGTTGAATTCTCTATAGTGTTGCCGCGATATTATCGTCGAAATTCAGAAATAATCGATTATCTTAATTTTTACAGGTTTCCATGGAACTTTTAACGCGTAGATCTTCGACTGTGCACGAAATGAAACGGGATAATGGATCATCTTGGTCTTTTAAACAAAATGAATCAAAATATTCTTACACTATCGTAACGATAAAAGGAAGCATATCTTGGTTTATTTTGTGTACAAGTCAGGGATTATTCATTATTCCGTTTCATTATGAGCATAATCGAAGATTCCTGGATTATATATTCCATAGGAACGTGTAAGAATTGAGATAATCGATTATTCCTCAATTATCGACGATAATATCGCGGCAACACTAATTCTCTACGAATGAAGGAAAAGTCCAGCAAATTATGGTGGAAAATTCCCCATCTATGAAGGAACTTTGCACCCACAATTTTTGGAGGAACAAATTCACAATTGATTTTTACTGTATATTGAATCACTTTCTCGTCAAGAAGAGTGTTGAGTTTTCTCTGTTGAGAGATAAAAGTAGATGATTCAATTGCTGTATTTTGCAGTTTAAATATAATGAAAATTATTCAGGTGATATATTGGGCAATACTTCCTAAAAATTCAGACCGTTCCTGTACAGCAGCAGATCTGATTTATTTGAAAGTATATTTGAATATTCCAATGTATTTCCAATGCATTTATGCATAGTATTCTTAATTCTCAGAATGAATCTGGATATTCAGTATAACTTTCTGAAAGATTCAGATGAGTTGCTGTAAAAAGTTACAGAATCGCTCCAAACTATTATAAAATTGTTCACAGTGTCATGTTAATCTACTTACGTTCATCTAACCAGTTCTGAGTATTCTATTGATTGCAACCAATGAAAAAGAAATACGTTCGAAAAGTCAAGATCATTCAATCGTATTCTTCACGTCTCCGAGTTCTTCATCTTCGTTATTACCTTCGATCATTCGTTCCTTCGAAAAACAGATTCCAGATTCGAATCTTTAGTTGTTAGTTATTGCTATTGCATTCGAACTTGACACACCATTCTGTGGATGTATGTATAATATATATGGGTATATAAACCTCTATATATATGCAAGCAATTTTCGCAACCGCTACAATGGCAATTTCACCCATTGGCACACGTAAGTAATGTTACTGAAAGTGCACTCGCATGACCAACTCTGGCCATTGTCTCTCCTATCTGATAGAGAAAGTGTGACCCTAATAGCTGGGAAAATGATTAGAAGAATCGCGCGTATCCTGCCCAATCAACGAGTATTATTCCGCCCATTCCTCTAAACGCATAATTGAGATTGTTTCTTGATTCATAAAATGAAAAGGATATATATATATATATATATATATGTATATGGATGTATGTATCCACTTGCTCCACGTTACACGGAGAATAATGAAAGTCGAAAATATAGTAATCTTTAATAAAATTTTGAGAATGTTTCTTAAAATCTTAGAGTTTTTCTTAACCCATTAAGTCCGGGAAATGCAGGATTTCAACTGTAATTTTGCACGTTGCAAATGACCCAGACAGCACAAATGATCATTTTGAATTCAAAAAAACTTCTGAAAGAACTTCTTGAACAGTCCCCGTTATGACAGTAAAAATGAATTCAATATGAACTCAATGAATTCAAAATGCATACATGTTGAATGCCTAAATAGTTCTTTATGAATTCGTGATATGAATTCTTTCCGAAGATTAAGTTATTCATCAAGAGTTCATTTTGAATTCAAACTATTCATAATGAATTCATGTTTACTGTCATAACAGGAGCTCTTTTCGGGGCCTTTTGTGCTGTATGGGGATACATAAATCATTAAAAACCAGGGGGGTGCAACTCGATAAAAACTATACGTAACGTTTTATCACCATTCGATATTTCCCAAACTGTCCGCAAGAGACGCTGATTGTACTATCAGAAAAAGTCACGTGATACGATAATTTTTCGGCGCCTAATTTTGCATTTGAAATCGCTTGACAAATCATATCAATAATGGTGTTGATATATACATACAATTCTTGAATATGTCACATAACCAAATATGATAATGACGATACTGACACTCGTATCACGTACGTAGTGGACAAAAAAAACATCACGTGATTTTGACTTAGCTACAGACAGCGCGGTTCACGGACTTCAAGTGAAGTTTACTGTGGTGACAAAACGTGTCTCGCGAAACATTTGAAGGTGATTAGGTGAGTTGCACCCCCCTGTTAAAAACTCATGGCAAAAAAGCCTTACTTACAATTTTCGAGGCTGTTCTTTCGGTTGCTGAGGTCGGAATTGCATTCAGATGGCGCTGGAATACCGATATGGCCGATTTGAAATAAAAAATCGACAAAAAATTGGAGGATATTTGACTTTGTGATTTTTTATGGGTTGAAAATGCACTCAAAATTATTCAAAAGATCAACCAAGAGTGCACAAAATATCTCAACCTTACGATAGAATTGTTTCCCAGATTTGAAGGAGACCTAAACTCTCTCAATTCACCATATATTCATCAAAATAACTCGCAATTCTGAGACTCTAGAGGAAATTGATAGAACATATAATTTTATCCGTTCAATATTCTTCAAAAGAAGTACCCGGAGGTTTTTGAGGTCGCTACCCGGGGAAACATAATTTATATATGGTCGTATATGAGCGTATATGAATCATATATGAACATATATGAAATACATATGAACATATATAAACATGTATGAGATCATATATGAGCATATATGGATTTTGGCCATATATGATCATGTATGAATGAGACTGTATATGGCCATATGTGATCATATTCAATCATACATTATCATATACATCCATATATGGACAAAAAAATGTCACAATTTTACATGGAATGTGATGAAAAACCAAATGAGAGAGAGGTGAGATCAATGCTGATAGATTCCCCACTTTCATATATGACCATATAATAACATATATGGCCAAAATCCATATATGCTCATATATGAATGCATGTATGGGTCCATATATGAAATTTTTTTTCCCGGGTGATTACGAATCCATCATCAGATTTTCAAAATTCAGAATGGTGGATCCAAGATGGCGGACGAACTGTCAAAAAGGCCTAGAAAATGGATGAAAATCGGTATGCTGAGGTTTTTGAGGTCCCTGATGACGAATCCATTACCAGATTAAAAAAATTACAAATGGCGGACCAAAGATGGTGAACGAAAAGTCAAAAAAAGCCTCAAAGATGGATTGAAATCGATCCACCGAGGTTGTTGAGGTCGCTGTCCTGGTACAAAAATCTCTCTGAATCTATCTGAAAATTTCACGTTTCAGAAAGATTAAATTACGGATCAGAGAAATTCAGAGCAATTGAGCGTGGTTCAGAGGATTTCAGAGACTAGTGGATTGAGAGAACTTGTGCTTTGAATTTTTCAAAAGGATTCAGAAAAATTGAGAGGCACTCAGGGAGATGCAGGGAAATCCTGGGAAATTCAGAGAGGGACTAATCCAGTAAAATTTTTGGTTCAAGATTTCAGAAGTATTTAGGGAATGTCAGAGACTCACAGAGACAGGTGAATCGGGGAAAATATGTGCGTAGAGCTTTTCAGGAATATTCAGAAGAATTTGGAAAAGTCCAGCGTAATCCAGAAAAATTCAGAGAAATTCTGGGAGAAATCAATTCAGCTAAATTTTAGGTTCAGGATTTCAGAGGTATTCAAGGAGTGTCAGAGACTCCCAGAGACAGGTGAATTAGGGAAAATTGTGCGTGGGATTTTCCAGAAAAATTCAGAGAGATTCAGAGGAATTTAGAGAGATCCGGGGGGGGTCTGGGAAATTCAGAGAGGAATGAATTCAATACAATTCTTGGTCCTGCATTTCAGAGGCTTTGTGGAAGTTTCAGAGACTTCCAGAGGAAGATAAATTAATGAAAATTGTGCGTGGAATTTTTTAGAAATATTCAGAGGAATTTAGAAAGATTCAGAGTAATCCAGAGAGATTCAGAGGAATTCAGAGGAAGCTTTGAAATCTGAATCCATTGAATTCCGGGATATTTAGAGGAATTCTGAGAGATTCCGAGAGAATCAGAGAGATTCAGAGGAATTCAGAGGAAGCTTTGAAATCTGAATACATTAAATTCCCAGAGATTTAGAGGAATTCAGAGAGATTCAGAGAAATTCAGCGGAATTCAGAGGAAGCTTTGAAATCCAAATACATTAGATTCCGGGAGATTTGGAGAAATTCAGAGATATTCAGGTAAATTCAGAGGGAGCTTTGAAATCTGAATCCATTGAATTCCGGGATATTTAGAGGAATTCAGAGAGATTCCGAGAGAATCAGAGAGATTCAGAGGAATTCAGAGGAATTTTCGAAATCTGAATAGATTAGATTCCCGGAAATTTAGAGGAATTCAGAGAGATTCAGAGAAATTCAGCGGAATTCAAAGGAAGCTTTGAAATCCAAATACATTAGATTCCGGGAGATTTAGAGAAATTCAGAGATATTCAGGTAAATTCAGAGGGAGCTTTGAAATATAACTATATAAAATTCTGAGGGATTCAGTGATATGCAGAGAGATTTGGAGAAAGTTGAAGAATTCAGAACGTATCACTATCGGAAAAGTCTCTAACTTCCTCTGAATTACTCAGGAATTACTCTGAATCTCTCTGAAATTTGTCCCAAAATATAGAGAGATTCAGAGAAATTCAGAGAGATTTCAGAGAGATTCAGAGAGATTTTTTTTACCAGGGTGATTACGAATCCAGCATCAGATTTTCAAAATTCAAGACGGCGGATCCAATATAGCATATCGAAATTTATAACATCACTCAAAATCATGCAATAATGTTTACACGTGAAGTTTGTGCAAGAAAATTGGTTGTTTCCGTCCGTTAATTGTTCCATATGCACGTTTCCCAAGTCAAACTACGTAGCAAGTTTATATTCTTATATGTTTCCCAATAACTCAGTTGTTCATGCGATAAACTTCGTCTTTATTTTCTCCAATATACTTGATGATAATGTCGAATTCAATTACCCTAATAATAACTGATATTCACTTCTAATATTTTCATCACGCGTTACCAGTTTAATTACACTTCGGAATACTAATATCTTCTAAATTATTGAACTCGAAATTCAGACATACTATTGTTTATCCTATACAACTATATGTTTTGCTTTGATATTCGAATATTTTTCCTCACCTACCGAGAGTAGTTGATTTTCGGCTCGCTTTTTTTCTTCTCGCACTTATTATCACTTGAAACATGGCACCAAAACGCAAAAGAAAGTCAACAAATCGTGCAGATTATGAGGTTGACACATCGGATGATGATTATGATCAAATATTACTCCCACCAAATTCAAATGAATCTGTAGACTCAGATAAAGAATCCGATATCGATTACGATGGCAATTCCAATGAAATAGATGAAATTCTATCCGAGTGTTCATACAAAAAACTATCTAGGTCATATGATGATAACCAAACAAAGTTGGAGAAAGATCATGATTATGTTTGGGCTGATGGTGAGAAAAAGTATAACAATGAACTAACGAATGAATGTTTTCTCAGTGGAAGTTAAAAAAAATCTATACGTCAATCTTCACATGTTCAACTATTTCAACACCTTTTTTCAATCGAAATGAAAAATCATACAGGGTGGGGCATTTAAAGTGTCGCGGGCGTTTTTTCCAAAAATAAAGTGAGATACGAGAGAATTTTTCGGACAAAAGTTGTAGGGTACCGAGGGGGACATCCGATGGTGGCCTTGGCTTTGACCTCAAATCTCATCTTCAAGGGCATTCTGAGATCAACTCTTGTTTTTTAAATAGCATCTCATATTTTTTACTGCAGATTTGGATTCTAGGTCAAAAACCAAGAAACTTTTGTCTGAACCATTTTCCTGAAATCCGCAAAAATGGCGTTCTAATCGATATTGTTCCATTTTGAATCTGACATTCGAATAACTCGAAAACGAAGGGTCTTGCAAAAGAATGTTTCGTAAAAAAGTTGTCAATACACAACACATTTCAATCTTCTACATTACCACCATTCAGAGCTCACGCGATGTAAACAAACGACGGGGTTCAGTGAAAATTCACGATTTTGAAAGTCAGTTTGTCAGTTACATTTGATTATTACTTGGTTTATGACAAATTGAAAATCATGGATATCCGATACACGGTTCCTGAAAAGATCGATATGATCTACATTTACGGTGAAGTGCATAAGAACCCCAGACAAGCATATGACTTGTATGCAGAACGATTTCCTGAAAGAACAACGCCATCCATTAGGTATTTTCAACGCATTACAAAATTATTCTCAGAAACGGGAAGTGTTACAAGGGAAAAACGACATCGAATGAGAACTGTTAGCGGAGAAAATGCGGAAGTTAATGTACTAGCTGCAGTAGCCAATAATCCACACGTGAGCTCTCGTGAAATTGAACTCCATTCGGGAATTTCTCGAAGAAGTGTTCTTCGAATACTGAAACGTCACAAATTCCATCCGTATCACATTTGTTTGCATCAGGACCTTCACGGTGATGATTTCGAAAATCGTGTACAGTTTTGTCGATGGGGTCTAGCGCAAATGCACAATAACAACTTCATCAACATATTATTTTCTGATGAGTCGACGTTCACCAATCATGGTCAAGTAAATCAACATAATATGCATTACTGGGCGACAGAAAATCCAAGATGGTTACGTCAAGTAGAGCATCAAAGACAATGGGCTGTGAATGTTTGGTGTGGTATTTTTCGATCTCGAGTAATTGGACCGTACTTCATTGCAGATACGCTAAATGGAGAGAAGTACAGACATTTCTTAGATCAAGTACTTCCAACATTACTTGAAGACATACCTATTCAGGAACGATTGAATATGTGGTATCAACACGATGGTTGTCCATCCCATTATGCAGTCACAGCTCGAGAAATATTGGACAGAGATTATCCTGGACGATGGATAGGACGTCGTGGACCAGTTCATTGGCCTGCCCGTTCTCCGGATCTTACTTCTCCAGATTTTTTTTTATGGGGATACATAAAAGATACAGTTTATCAACAAGCACCGACTACACCTGAGAATATGCGTCAACGAATCATCAATGCATCCGCGAGCATCAATGAAGATATTTTAGCACGAGTTCAGCAATCTTTTGTAAAACGTTTTGAAATGTGTATTGAAGTCGAAGGCCATCATTTTGAGCATCTACTGCATTAAAATTATCCAAGTGATGTAGACGATTGAAATGTGTTGTGTTTTGTCTGTTATACCCCATCACCTCCGTTTCAGTTCAAGGGGTCCCCCTTGGAATCAGACAACTTTTGTCCGAAACATTCTCCTCCAAGACCCTCCATTTTCGAGTTATTCTAATGTCAGATTCAGTATGGAACAATATCGATTAGAGCGCCATCTTTGCGGATTTCAGGAAAATGGTTCAGACAAAAGTTTCTTGGTTTTTGACCTAGAATCCAAATCTGCAGTAAAAAATATGAGATGCTATTTAAAAAACAAGAGTTGATCTCAGAATGCCCTTGAAGATGAGATTTGAGGTCAAAGCCAAGGCCACCATCGGATGTCCCCTTCGATACCCTACAATTTTTGTCCGAAAAATTTTCTCGTATCTCATTTTATTTTTGGAAAAAACGCCCGCGACACTTTAAATGCCCCACCCTGTATAGTGGAAGCCACCAAAAAGAATGGATATACTCTAAGTCTGAATGAATCGGACACTTATTTAGGAATTTTAATTTTATCAAGTTTCAATCAACGTAAATCTCAAAAACATTATTGGCCCCTTGACCCTATTTTATGATGCAAAATTGTTCGACCTGCCATGCCACGTGATACTTTTCTTGGTATCAAATCGAACATAAAGTATTCAAAAACCAGCGATGAAAAAAAAAGATGTTAAAGTTTGGCGAGTTCGGGTATTGTTGGACAAGTTCCGTAAGAATATTCAAAAATTTGGGTTTTTTTCAATCTGCGTTATCGGTGGACGAAATGATGGCTAAATCTTATGCCAGAACCAGCTTGAAGCAATCCATCCGCGGAAAACCGACACGATTCGGCTTGAAATTTTGGGGACTTTGTTCAGCAAACGGATATTTGTTTGATCTCGATCTGTACTGTGGAGAGGCATCACGAGGTAATAAACTAAACAAATGCGCCCTCAGTACAAGAGTTGTCATGCATCTATTGGATGAATTTTCCAAGGATACACCGTCCTCTAACATATCGAAATATCATTTGTATCATGAGAATTATTTTACTAGCGTTGATCTCATGTTACACCTGAAAAAATTGGGACTGAAATCCACAGGAACTATTCGAGACAACAGAGTATCGGCTGAAAACATAATTGATAAAAAAGCTCCCAGAGGGACATTTGTTTCAAAACATGATCAAAAGAGTGAAATCAATTATATCAGTGTGATGGATTCTTAGCAGGTCACTATAGCTTCATCAGCTACAGGAGTGACTCCAATGTTACCCTCGAAACGATATAGTGCAAAAGATCATTCAAGAATATCTCTTCCATTCCCTCACGCTTTCCATGTTTACAATCGATTCATGGGTGGAGTAGATCTCCACGACAGTCACTGCAACAACGTGCAGACATGTATACGTAGTAAAAAGTGGACTTATGTAGTTTTCACATTTTCTCATGATTTAGAAGCATTCTATGAATTTCAGTATGCCATATTGAATTCGCCATCTTGAATTTTGAAAATCCGATGCTGGATTGGTAATCAGCGACCTCAAGAACCTCAGCATACCGATTTTCATCCATTTTCTAGGCTTTTTTGACTTTTCATCCACCATCTTGGATCCGCCATTTTGAATTTTGAAAATCTGATAATGAATTCGTAATCAGAGACCTCAAAAACCTCAGCATACCGATTTTCATCCATTTTCTAGGCTTTTTTGACTTTTTGTCCGTCATCTTGGATCCGCCACTTTGAATTTTGAAAATCTGACGATGGATTCGTAGTCAGCGACCTCAGGAACCTCCGATCATCTGAATGCAATTTTGACCCCAGCAATCGAGAGAGCAGCCTCGAAAACAGTAGGTAAGATATTTTCGTCATGAGTTTTTAATGATTTATATATCATTTGCAACGTTTAAAATTACAGTTGAAATCCTGCATTTCGCGGACTTAATGGGTTAAACGCATAATAAAGATCTGTGGAATCTTATTCGAAAAATAATGGATGATTATCGATACGTGATGAAGAATAAAGTAACATATTAATTTTCCAAAAGTCACGCGTGAAATTTTACAACAATAGTAACAACTTAACTACTTAAGTAATTTCTCATTGTTTTTCGAATACAATTCCAAAAAAAATGGACCGTTTTGTCCTTATTAAACATTTAAGAAAAATTCTCAGATTTTAAGAAGTATTTTCAAATTTTGATTGAAGATTACAATATTTTCGACCTGTATTTTTCTCGGTCCATAATAAATGAGATTTGTTGCGCAAAGTGATTGAAGAGGATTCAGAACTGTGAGTGAATACAAAGTTTATTAACACTCCCCAGATAGAGCAAATTTTGCATAAAAAATTATCATGTAATACAACAGTAATGGGGGATCATACCACGTAGAGTTGAATTCAATGTTCCTTTCAGAACTTCTCAAAGTGGAATCAACACTGATTGTACGATTTCTTTTTATATGCTGCTAGACTGTTCCTTCACTGTTATTATCTTCTCAAAAAGTAGCAGAAGTAGTAAAAGAACTAAAAATTCTTTGCCCCAGCTATAAAATCGCAGTCGTACATAGCTGACAAGATTGCTGTGGTAGCGAATAGTCTGCTATGATTGCGAAACATTCGCTGCTCCAGCAAAAGGTAATTTAGGATTACCTAGGAAGATTCTTAGGATTTTCTTAGAACATGCACTTCATACTCTCAAATGTGTTCTTAAAATTGCTCCTTTGCCGTGTTATCTGAATTTGAATCCAAACAAATTTATTCTTCGAATCCAGGAAATAATCTACTACCGAAGCAATATTATTAATATCATTTTCAATCGACAAGATCTCCATTCTCGTGGAATATAAATTTTGAAATAAGGTATGAGATGATTTTCGTTCCGTCATGTTATTTCTCCACCCATAATTTACCCTGTGCAAAAAATTCATAAAAATACATGAGCGTTAGAAATTTATATCAAAGATATATTGGCGTGAAAAAATCGGTTGGACAGATTTCTAAACTTTTGAGATTCAAGTAGAACGCATTTTACTTATTCGCTATCCAATTTATGTGAATTGTTCGGATTTCAGTTTACAGAAAGAAAAAAAGAAAGAAAACAATATTTGCCAGTTTCATTTCCATCATAAAGTATCGAAATAAATTGGCACCTCAATCACGTTCGATAAATACATGCGTTATACCATACCGATGAAACTCTATTTGAATTCAAATCATAATTTCTCCTCCATATAACGGTTAATATTTTGAAGTGCAATATATCGAATCAAATAAACCTGCCAAAAAACTCATCAAGAATAGGAATTCCATTTCTCCGGGATACGGTAAAAATATTTTTTCGGGAAAAAGATGTTGTCCATTCTCAAGTTTTGTTCACTTTATACATGATTCGTATTGCATATATAAACTGTTCTAACGGCGAAATACCATAAGAGCTTCTGAGATACATAAAATACATTTGTGGAGATAAGTAACGTTCTCGGGTGACACATTGTTTATATTCGCTACATATCATGCAGAATTCAAATGAATTGATGTTTGGAAGGTGGATGATGGAACTCGTCTCTCATACACAGCGATGCTAATTAACGGAAACCATTGATGCTGAGATGAGATGAATGAACCAAAGCAAACAGCTATGAGTAGTAGCTGCTCTTTGATGATGGTGTTAGTCACGTTAAATATAGTATACTCTCATACAAAGGCTATGAGCATGCGAGGATTTATTTGGCTTAATGTTGCCTAAGAGTTGGACCACCGACTGTTAGATCAGTGGGGTGTGTTCAATTCATTCACGTATGACAAAAAATAGGCAAAAATCAAAAGGTAGAAAATTCAATGTTATTCTGGGATTTATAGGCAGAGATTGGACTTGAATATTATTCATCTGCTTTCAAGTAGTAACTTAGAGATATGAAGAATTCATAAACAGGAATTTTTGTCAAGAATCTACTGCTCAACATCGTCAAACTTCTGTAAATAATACACTTTACAAAATTTGTGTAAAATTTTCACTAAGAATCATTGGATATTTTATTGTTCATGATTATTGGTTAAATTTTACAACAATAATTAGCATAATATTACGAAAATATGTGAGATCATAGTCTTGAATGGTGTGATTTGATGACTTAGAATTTGAAAAATTCTAATTTTTGATAAATTTATTACTAAACTTATCTTTTTTGCTGTTTTTTTAGTTTTTGTGGCACATAAAATCCAGAAAATTTGAATTGTGTTGACTGAAATATTGTTTTTTCAATCAAAATTTTCAGTGAAAGAAAGCAATATGTTCACTTTTTACACGAGGATTTTTTATGATGGATTCTTTAAAAAAATTTGTGAGAAATGAAAAAGTTTTTGTTAGTTCACCAAAACTTTTGATTTTCTCCAAACTTTTTTGAGAAATCCACCAGCAAAAATGTTTATGTTGAAACCTTTTTTTTGTAAATCGACAGAAAAGTTTTTGACAGTGTTGTTGAGACAAATAAATGTTTTGATTTGCTCTCGTATTTCATTGAATTATTATTTACCGCTATTGCATTGTCCTCTTAATTTACTTCTAGCCATCAAACTTGAATTCTGCAATATAATCTTGAAGCTAATCAATATTCTTTCCAATCAAATAATTGGTCACGTTGCAACAAGATTAGGCAAGATTTGATCAATTTTCCATCGAAATAGCCTTTCGAATCTAATAAAATCTGATTGAAAATCCGCAAACTGACCTGAACCAGAATATTACACCCAAATTTCAATTAGATGCAATACTCGAACCAACGAAATGAATTGCGCAACTATTCCCCAGTGAATTTATATTCCGATGGCCGAATTTTTCTCCTCATCAGATTATTATTTTTGATAATTTTATTTTCTTGAGTGTAAACAGAAAGCGAAAGATCCACGACGAAGAGATGAGCGCTGGGTAGCACAGTAGTTGGCGGGTTCCGCGTTGACGTGAACATTTTTTAAGGCAGATGATATCGGCCCCCGAAGACCCAAAGACTAATGCTTCGAGATAGCGACAGTAAATCAAACGAGAATTCCAGGTCGTATACACATAAGTATACGTGCATATGTATGTACATTATATATGAGAAGAATGCTTATGCCCACATCGCATCACGACCCTGTGCGCCAACATGGAGATTTACTTTCTATTAAAGCAAAAGAAGTAAGTGTTGTTACCTCTTTCCTTGTGCGGACGATACGAGCGCGTCACAAGGAATAAAATATTGACCATCGGTGTTTTCATATAGCTTCGCAAAGTAGATGCTCCACTTTGCTGCAGTTACTATTGGATACCTCAACCATACGGATGGGAAGATAAGTCATCTACATCACGCAGCTCGAGATACTCTTATGTAAGGTGGCCTTCAAGGATCTCATAACTGTGTAAACGTGTACTGTTATACAGTGTTATATTGAATTAAATGCCGAATGTGAAGGAAGATCCTTATGAATTTAGTTTCAATTTTGAACTCTTATCTCCTTACAAGGTAACGGCAAGTTGTGTGATTTTTCCTAGCCCAGCTAGAAAGTCAATGTCGATTTCATATCATTTCGATATCAATCTGTTGAATTTCGACACAATTTCGAGATGGTTGATATCAATTCGATATCGAATCGATCTCGAAAAATTTGCATTTCTGGCTGAGAGGAGGCTGTAAAGTTTTTTGTTTTCAAAATAAAAATGCGATCACGCGCGAACAATGCTTTTCTCGATTTTCATTGCCTCCAACGCATTCCAATTAAAAAACCATTCTAAAGTAGATTCTAATGAAAAGTCTGAAAAATGTCATTCTCAACGTTACGCCACGTGTTGAACATTATAGAACTGCACGCGAGGAAAGATTCCAGGTCGATTGAATTTACGATTGAGAAAAATGCATCCGTTCGGGAAATTTTTTTGCAATTATGTATTCAAATGATCAGCGTGTGCACCAAGATGTACTCTCCGACATAATTCTTATTCTTATGATCCATAGAATATTGTCACGCCCCAATAATATTGAAAATAAATGAGTTCTACTTTACAGCCTTAATTCGATGGAAACCATCATGTGTGTGGTATTTTGATTTTACGTTATCAACAAAATATATATCTTCCATGATTCTGTGATAAAAAGCAATACAAAATCTTATACATCGTCGCGTGAAATAGATAAAGCACGAACTAAAAGTAGGTTAACCAGAAATCACACCCACTGCATTATTTATATAAAAATATGCACATGAAGATGCAGGTTTCCAAAGAGATTCCGATAACGGATACCGGGAACGTTTGATACTTCGATTAGCTGCTTGAGTACACCATATAATACTGCTCTTACCCGAAGTATCGATCGAGTCGTGATTTATGCGGTACGATAGATACTTCACCTTACTATAACTGCCAATATCTGTGCAGAAATGGTTGACTGCAAGGCAATGTGGGGATATTATGTGAAACGCCTCGAGTTGTATTTTTGAGAGTATGTGAATAGTTTTACCAAACAGTTGAGATGTTGCTGTATTTTATTCAGAAATTATAACTCACGTAGTACGGAATGTTTAAGAATATGGATGCGACATTACCGGGATGTTTGTAATGGAAAAGGGTTTTCGCTCGTATTAACAAAGTTCCATTGAAACGCGTCGAAGAGTGCACAGAAAGAACAACATCGGCTGTTTATTGGTCAAAGGAAGGCATACCGATTGGTAATATTACGGGAGACTGGCAGTGGAAATTAGTTGACAGTAAATGATGATAGACAAACATTAATTAAACCATATCACAAAATCTTATTTTTGAATCATTCATTGAATGACAGATGAAATGAACGGATTTGGGTACAAAATTGATTATTCTTCACATAGAAGACTTGAGAATTGAATTGAATTGTAAAGATTTTATGTACCTCTTAACAATGTTGGAAGGTTGAGAATTTTCGTGAGTTATGAATGGTGTTAGATAGAGTCGAAGTTTTTTCATCGAAAATTTATTAAACGATCACAGTAAAAAGTGAAACTTAAAAGTCTGAAAAAAATCCGTACAGAATGTTCCAAAAATACTAGATTTTTCATCAAAATTTCAGAAATTCTCAGAGTTTGTCAGAGTTTCTTCAGAAATCATTCGTGGATTTCAATAAAATATTTCCATACGGGGATATATGAGATGAATGTTATATCGTTATGTAAAAACAGGTGAAAAAACAGCCTCGACTCCATTTTTATCTGATGTTAATGATATTTTTGGACTTCATACGATTTAACAATCACAGTAAAAAGTAAAACTTAAAGTGATCCCAAATATCAGCTTAAGAATGCAGCCAAAAGTAGCGCCTATTCCAACTGAAAGTAAGCACTGAAAAAGACTGAATTTCAGTTAATTCCATCTTACTTTGGAATTAAGATAGAATTCCATCTTGATTTCCCAAGTAAGATGGAATTGACTGAAATTCAGTCTTTTTCATTGCTTACTTTCAGTTGGAATAGACGCTACTTTTGGCTGCATTCTTAAGCTGATATTTGGGATCACTTTAAGTTTTACTTTTTACTGTGATTGTTAAATCGTATGAAGTCCAAAAATATCATTAACATCAGATAAAAATGGAGTCGAGGCTGTTTTTTCACCTGTTTTTACATAACGATATAACATTCATCTCATATATCCCCGTATGGAAATATTTTATTGAAATCCACGAATGATTTCTGAAGAAACTCTGACAAACTCTGAGAATTTCTGAAATTTTGATGAAAAATCTAGTATTTTTGGAACATTCTGTACGGATTTTTTTCAGACTTTTTTCAGAGCTGTTCAAAGTTTTTAACTTTTTTTTAGACGAATAGAAACGAAATTGCACTCTGAGGAATGCTGACAAGACTTTGAAAAAGTGCTGACTGTTAAGAATTTTCAAAATAATATAAAGACATTCATATTCTATATTCGAATATCATATGTGAAAAAGTAAGTGGTTGAGAATAAAAAAATGGTTTTTTCAATAATCAGAAAAATTTTAGAAATTTCTCAAAATTTTTAGAGTGCAATGTCGTTCCTATTCGTCTGAAAAAAAACTGAAAAATTCTGAGAAGCTCTGAAAAAAGTCTGTACAAAATTTTCCGAAAATATTAGATTTTTCATCCAAGTTTCAGAAACTCTCAGAGTTTGTCAGACTTTTTCAAAGAAAATGCGATGTTTTTCAGAGATTATTCATGGTTATTTCCGCGAAATATTTTCGTACTGGTCATCATCATATCTCTATATTTTTTATACATTTCATGTATTTCTTCAAAAGCAATCGTTTGTCAAACGGAAAATGGTATTTGTTTTGTTTGTCATCATAAGATACGATTGGGCATAACAATTTAGTTCGAAATTCGAGTCCTAACAACAGGTGATTTTAGTGGTCATTGTTTCCCACTGTGCGACTTTATGTTTGAACGATGACTGTACCAACCTTTGAACCTGGCTACCCGGCAGCCAGGAAGGTTCTGAAATCTCTGACTACTCAAGTTTGTCTCTTTCTCTAAGGAATATAAAAGTCAAAAAACAGAGTTGCATGTGACTCATCAGCTAGAGTTTGGTGTCACTCGTAATGGTCGATCAGATAAGCTCCTTCGTGTACGATGGTGGTCCTTGTTTGCTTAGTGAGATCTTATCTGATTGGTACGCTTTACACCCTCAAAACGTGTCCTATGACATCATTAACGTCGAACGAACAATTTAGTAATTGAAGATTGACTTGAAATGATAAGTAATAGTAGTAAGTCGTCTAGAAGTTAATACATGACTCGCCAAAATGACACCTCACTTCAAGGTAAATACTAATGATTGTTTCTTAAGGTGAGTAACAGAACAATCATTACGAAATATTTGAAGGATTTCGAAATGCGGAAATGCGAAAACACATGTTTTCTATTCACACGAATACTTTGTCGTTATATTGAAGGAATGACCTATCGAATTTTCCATGTCGTATGAATAAAATATGTCTGATGAATGGAATGTTCGATAAAGGATTCCGATTAGATGTCATTGTAACGAAGAACAATTCTTTTTGAGAGATTGAGAGGGATAATCGTTATTTGATTATCTAATGTGTTTGATGAATTTAGTTTGGAAATTATCTGCGTATAAAATTTGATGCACTTATGGAATTAATTGAGAACGCTGGAAAGGGTACACGGAGGAAAATGCAGATCGAGAATGTAGTAATCTTGGATAGAAATTCGGAGAATATTTCTTGAAATCTGAGAATATTTCTTGAATTTGCAATAAAGATGAAACGGTTCACATTTCTGTTGAGTTTCACTTGAAAAATAAAATTCAGAAATGTTCTTACTCACTTCGTAAAATTTCATGCGCGACTTTTGGAAACTCCGTGTAAAAAGCTAAAAATAATATTGCTGAATAAACGATAAAATATTTTCATGTACACGGAGAAAAATTTGTAGCAGAAATCCCCATAATAATAGCAGTTTTAGGACACATGGGCATTTATGAACATTTCTCCTTTAGTTCGTAGTAATTTTTTTAAAAAATATAGTAACATTTGTCAGATACAAAGTTATTTTCACCAAAATGAAGTATGGATTACCATAATTAAAGGAGGAGTGCACATAAATGCTCATTTGTCCCAAAACTGAACGGAGAAAAAATGGTTTGCTACTATAGCGCCTACAAAGGAATTTGTTGTCCTTGCAAAAATATTCACTCCAGCAGCTAAGACGTTAGTTCTGTTAACAAATTTGTTTATGTCAGCAAAAAAGCGTAGCTGTATCAATCATTTTTCTTGCTCTTTCAGCTAATTTTTCTTGTAGGCGCTATAGTAACAAACCTGTTTGTTATGCCAGCAATACTTTCTTCTCCGTGTGTCATTATTATGGTAAACCCTGCTACACATTTCCCATACGTTTTTCTCCGTGTATCAACACTGGTGAAAAAAGTTTTCGAAGTTGGTTGAATTTCATGGAATTTTGTTAAATGTTGCTGAATTTCATTGAATTTTACTCACAAATTGGCCTCTCTTTTCATAAAGAACCAACAAGAAAATACGAATTTCAACAACTTTTGATGAAACTAAATCAAATTCATTAAATTTTACCAATTTTCTTTGACATTTGTAAAGAGTCGTGGATTTTCGTAAATTTCCAATCGGAAATTTTGTTTGTCAACGCTGCACCAATGATCGAGGTAAAAAATATTTAACCCAGAAATATATAAAAAGGATGCGCATTCCGCAATTTCTGACATATGTTGTTGAAAGTCTTATTTGTTTTCCCCTCATTTGTTGGTGAACAACTCAGCGTCTTTTGTCGGTAAATTTTGCCATGAGAAGAAGACACAATGTAGCTCAACAATAGGAGCCCTCTAGTGTAACTCATAGTAAAGAGCGACTGACTGTTCTTCCAAACACTTACTTAAGCCTTATATATTCTTCGTATACGCGTTTCCCCACTCGCGAGAAACACTTGATTAGTGACGTAGCAAAAATATCATATAGGTTGCCAATATTAAGCCATGCTATTACCAATGATCGGCGCTACATTGAAAGCTAATTTCTACCGAAACTAGGCCAAAGTTTGAGGCAATATTGAACCACATTCTACATGATCCCGGCGTTGAATGGAATCTATCGTTTAGTCAATGTTGAGCCAAGGATGAGCCAAGCAAGAGCCAAGCTTGGCGCAATTGTGCCACAATAATAGGCTGACAAACGAAATCCGTCTAACACCGACATCGGTGGAATATTGTATTTATTGTTGATCAACATTGAAGATTTATAGATTGCCAAGCCTTGTCTGTCAACATCGCGCCAAGCTATATTTTATTGTCAGCATTGGCGAAGCCTAAAAATTTTTGAATGAGTAGGTACTAGAATTTCGCATACTGGTTACCAGACTTATTTATTTATTATTCGATTCCTTGTTAGTGCTAGAACTTCCTTTCACATGGAGAAACTTCAACAGAAGAATCAGACGTATTGTTCCTACACTTCTCGACGAATCATCTACCTGTAAGCATAATATCCATATATGAATAAATTGAATAGAAAAAGTATATACTTTCTCTTGTACACATGGGCTTATTCCCATCTTCTACCAAGTCTGTAGTTATCAACTATACGTTTCTTCATGGTTTAACCCTTTCCTCACTCATCCTTAGAAAATAATGGAAAAAAAAACTCGAAAAAACCTGCAGCTCATCCGGTTATTCCGGTAGATGCAAAAGAACGGTTCCGGTTTGTGTACTAATACGGTGTCTTTTTCAAACCTCGTCGCGCTCGGTATAACGTCGTTTCACTTGCACAGGTGACACAATATGAGATTGGGCAAATCGTTGTGAAAATCTTTGATTCGACAATCGAAACAGAATAACCAGAAGAATTTTGGAAGTCGATTAGAGATTCAATTGATGATGGAGTTTTGTGTCCTAAAATTTACAAATACGACTTCATCAACGTATTTTTTATACACGAAATAAAAATTCCAGTGAAGGGATGATTCTTTCCGAAGTTTAGTTCTTAAACAAAATTTTATCCACTGGATGAAAGGAGAATAGTTCACTCAATAATTTTCATCTCAATATTCCTATGTGATTTCATTCAAATCGATAGTTACATAGTACGAAAAATTGATGAATCTGCAGAGAAATTTATCGAGATATACCAACGAAAAATTTTAAAACATCACTAATTGGTACTTTCAGTGGAAAAATTGGAGAAATATACCAATATTTTAGTAATTTTACGATAAAATACGATAAATTCATCACATTTGGAAGAAGAATTTTCACCTATTCTAATCGGATTAATTGTTTTGCGAGAAATTCCGGTAAATTTATCGGCGGTATGATAATAAAGCCGTGGTTTCATATCCATTGCATTAATTCTGGCGAAGGGCAGAACATAATGAGAACAAAGAAGTTATAAATGGTTTTTTCAAACAGCTGATTTCCTCTGGTAAAATGATGTGAAATACTTTGATCAATGCATTCATCAAACATCTAGAATCTGTTTGTATTCTACCAAAGGGAAAATCCTGGGTTTTGCCTGGAGAATCACTTCCTGTGACGATCCAAAAGTTTACAAGGACACCCTATATATATTTATATGTGCATATCCATTCCTTCCTTTCTCTCTTCACAACAAAAAACTTTCCACGTGTGTAAATGGAATATCTTTAAGCCATTGGATTAGAGGAAAGAAAACGACCCCATAAAAAAGAAAGATCATCTTTAGATTCCTATTCCTTCGTCTCTTCAGGTATCTCTGAAGTACTTGTGCATTTACGCAGGTTGCTCTGAGAAATTCCTTCAACGCACATTTGAACACACATCTGAACGCACATGAGCACGTAATATTTTAAAAGCATGAATTTAAGTGAAATAAATCCTTTCTGCTCGAGTTTTGAACTTCTCAAAATCTTTTGTTAATGATCTAATATTTGAAATACTTCTATAGGATATTAATGCAATCTTAAAATGTTGGTCGATTAGTATTGATTTGATAAATCGTTTGTCACAATAGATATACAGTTAAAATCAATAGTCTCATGAAGTTACAGTTGAATTCAATGAGGCACATTGATGAGGAAAGCACACGGAGAGAAAAAATTTGCTGACGCAGCAAATCGAGGTATTATATATAGAATAGCAAAATTTTTTGCTGACTTAGCTAAAAATTTGCTACAACAGCAATCGTGTTAGCTACGACAGCAATTTTTTTAGCTGTGACAGCAAAAAATGTTTGCTCCGCCAGCAAATTTTCAGTATTATATACAGAATAGCAAACAAATTTTGCTGGGATAGCAAAATTTTTTTGCTGCCACAGCTAAAAATTCGCCGTCGCAGCTAACAAGATTGCTGGAACAGCGAATAGTTTGCTGTCACAGCAAAAAATTTGCTGCTCTGGCCAAAGGAACCCAGCAAAAGTAGATTTCGCTGCCACAGCGAATTCCTTTTTCTCCGTGCACCTGGGTCAAAATCAAGAGCTCGGGGGAAGCGCTTGCGAAATCAATTTATTAACAGGATATCAAAAGTTTGTGAGCGTGATTTCGCGCTGTAAAGCGTGCATCAAGGATGACCGGAACTAGGATGCACAGAAAGCGTGCACTGAATGTTTTTGCAAAAGTTTGAAGTTTAGGAATTAAAAAGTGCTTTTTTATAAAAGCTCATAGCACTCTCCGAGCGTTGTCCTCACTTCGATAAATATTTTTCCCACGCTTGGGGAACGTCATTTTTCCCCCAGGACACGAAAACAATGCTAACAAAGTACTCAGTACGATGTAAGTTGTCGAAACTTCGTCTTTCTTCTTTCCGAATCATTGATCCGATCGTGGGAGTTGATTGGTTATAATTCAAATGATCTAGAATCAATTTTTTCACAGACCCTTATATAAAACAATAAATGAACGTTTTTCTTTCCCTTTCTGGAACTTTAGGAACTAATTCGGATTGGTGTTAATGGGATTCATTGAATTCGTTTATTTGTTCTCATATATATTCAATCGATGAATTTGATACATAAAAAGTTACAAAAATACAGCGAATCCAACGAATTCAATGTTGTTTTTGTATTCTATACACCAAAATTATTTCAACTCAGATACGAAAGCTCAGAAAATAGAACGATCGGTGACGAAGTTATCCTAACTCATAAATATCTATACAATTTGTACAGATATATCTCATGATATATCGATTTTGTGATTGTATATAATCGACTCATCGTACTCTTCATCTCCATCCTTGTACAAAGCTTCTCACGTCCATACGACTCTCTCCTTTCTCGTTTATACTATCACAAAGTTCGCATCATTAACCCCACTATATCAAAGTAGCGCCTGAATGTTTTACATGTGCTATGAACAGTCATAGTATGCACACCATATTCTTGTGCTATTAGAATGCTGAAAAATCGCGTTAAAGGAGTACCAGACGTTGGTATGAAGCTTGATGAATGGTGCAAGGGACTGGCGTTACACGAAGAAAACAGGTGTGTTAAAAGATGCCATATTTTCGTAGAGATTGAGTGTTGGTCTAGTCTGGGTTGGATTATTCACGCGGACACATATCTAAAAGTACCTACTATAATAACTTGGACTTCCATGCACTGAGAAAAATGCGTTTCGTAGATCTAGCAATAAGAGCATTGCTGACATTTTATTGTTGAATATACAATAATTCTTGCTCTTGTAGCAATATATAGTTGTCTTATTGACAATAAAATTGTCAATTCAGCAATTTTATTGCTGGTTGATATGTGACAATTCAGCATTGTCATATATCAACCTACAATAAAAATCGTAGAAATATGACCGTGAACATTGCTGAATTGACAATTCTATTGTTAACAAGACAACATGTATTGCTATAAGAACAAAAATCATTGTATTTCCAACAATGAAATGCTAACAATTCTGTAATTGCTAGTTCTACGAAACACATTTTTCTCAGTGTGAAAAAGGTAGAAATCTTCCCTCCTGATTGATCGAATAGTTTGGAAGCAAAAATAATCTGGCAATCAATGCCAGATTAGTAGTGTTCCTTTTTCAAAATAGATCTGTTATTTCGATATTTTTACGATATTAAATATAGAATTATGCAAGGGAAAAATAAGGTAATCAATAAATAAAGAAATTCAATATAGTTTAGACAGGGAATCAATCCTCAACTATTCAACTGACTATCGGCTGTTCTCATCGCTGGTCTATCTTTTTAGCTGGTGGTGGGACATACTCGTGCCAATACTGCCAATGACAGGGAATTGATAGTTCAATTTTTGATAGGACCCATACATTAGCTGATTATCGCCTATATTCTCATTACTGGATGTCTTCATAATGAGATATTCCATTATCCATTTCCTCATAATGAATCACGTTGAAATTCACATGAGACCTCCATTACCTTGGTTCACAACTGTTGTCACAAATTTCACCTCAATTGAATGATTATGATGAAAGATGTTGGCGTCACATCGGCATTTACGAAGCCCCAAAATTTTCTTTCAAAGTCTAGTTCTAAACCTTCTCTTCCTTCTTTTCCTACATAGAAGAAATAATTCACCTCCTTTCGAACGACGGATGAAAAATTCAAAAAGACTTCGTACAGTGGATTTTAATAATTCGTTGCTCTTCCTTATTATTCCAACGCTGGAGAATAAACAGGGGATTCCATTGTCGAAATAACAGGAAAAGTCAACGAATCATTCACAACCAGTCTACGAATATATGGTATATAGTTCTGAACAGAGATTTTCATATCTGCATTGTGATTTCAAAGCATTTGGGAAATAAAATCTATGTAATGATTATTATTCTGCATGGTGGGCTATTACCGAGTATGTATATATAGTGTGTATATGCATGTGTATGTACATATGTGTATACCTTGAATGTGCCTCCTGATGATTTGGTGGAGGTAGCCCCATCGGAAGGAAGCTGGTTCACTTTATATTTTTTTGTATGTGCCGCCTCAAAAGAGAGACGACCAAGAGGGGTGCCCCATCATCTCACCTTTGAAACACCTGGCTATTACCGCTTGATACGCTATACGTGTATTCATTCATGTCTGTGTGCGAAGGTATACACCATATGCGGCCGGCCCCACCGAGACTAGACTCATTTTCTGGGCCTCGTGGCTCCCCTGACATGTGCAAGAGATTCGTACAGGGGGTTGACGGATGAACGCTGGAAGGGAGAAGAAGGGACTTTGGACTTTTCTTAACCACTCGTGCCATGAGACTGGGCTACCTGATATGAATGGGGGAAGAAATAACTGCGCATATAACCAACTGTAGAATCTAGTGTTTAATAAAATTCCTCGCGGATTTATTGAGGTTCACTTGTCGTATGAATAGCATCGAAAATTTGTATCAATTTTTCATTCGAACAATAGAGCACTGATGTTCCTGATAGGTGGGATAATTATTTTGTTCAAATATAGTTTATGCGAATAATCAATTTTGTTGAATTTAAATTTGAATTTGATTTGAAATTCTCTTGTTGATTACAATCGTTCGGATCCAATACATATCAATAATTTGTTCTCTCAAGGTGAGAGGGAATTACATTTCAGATGTTGTCAAGTATGAAAAGTTCATCCTTCTTCATATAATCTATCCGCTGAGTGAGGAGGTGTGATTATTGGAGACATAATTCTGAGATGAAATTTTGCAAAACAGAAAAGTTGCTTCATATTTCAACGACAAAAAACATCTATACAGTGTAACGGTCTTTTTCTTTTAAAAACACCACATACAATGAAAAACAGGTGTTCATAAATTGATAATTTTAGACAATGAAGTTGTGGTTCTTCATCTTTCATGAAAAAATCCCTTGTATGCGTCTTGATTCCCATGAACCACTTCAAAGTAAAAGGTATTGTAACAGATATTATGTACCTGTCTTCCAAATTCTCTAGTTCTATTCTTTCGTCGGTCACTATTTCAAGAACCCTTTATCGAGCTTTTGTTCCCCGTTCGATACATAGCCAGCAGACAATTTTTCAATTGTACCCAACCTTAGAAAAGATTCGAAAGAGCTCTCAGATCCATTCATCGATCATTTTCTTCATTTCTTTTTATAATACACATGTCCATGTTTTTGATTTTGTTCATGGCGTTGAATATTATATCGAATTCTTTTCACGTGAGTCATTCATTTCAACAAAACCATTGAAACGGGTCTTCAATAATAAGATAAGAAAGAAATCAAAACATTTTGGAGTTTCGTTTTTCAATATTTAATTAAGATCATTAGAATACATTTTTTTCCCGTATAAAAGTGTTTTTCGACCATTTCCATAAACTTGCAAGATTTCCATGTTATTCTCCATGCTTTGAGAAAAAAAAGTAGGGGAAAGAATAATTGAATTTTGCATGGATGAGGAAAACTTTCCTAAGGGTTATTCCCAATTATTTTGATTATTATTTTTTCTTTTTTTATATCATTTTCGAATCATTTGTTCCATTATAATTATGTTTTTTCACTACATATAACTATGCCAACTTGCCTTGTACAACATTTTTGAAATTATGTATAATTTGTATATAATTATGAACGTTTTTCTACATCTTTTATCAAATAGTTCTAAAACATTTCTATGGAATGGAGAACTGGAATATTGGAATATATATTTGATCATTTAGGATTCATGAACGAAAAATACACCATATTTATCAAAGATCAACTCTTCAGAAATTTACCAATTTGATGTACGAATGAAGAGGAAATCAAAGAAAAGAATAATAAAGGTGGTACTATGAACACGGATAGAAACAAACCAAGATTTATTCCATCAATCATGAAACGGCACTTGTTTTACAATTCAAGGATTACAAAAGGGTACGAATGGCTGTGAATTTGTCGGTTGCAAATCACTCTCAGTAGTTTTTCATCGCAGTGTAAAAGTAAAAAATTAGATCTTTATTTTTTGAAAACCATTCGATCTTTTCAAATATGAATTCCTTTTCTCAGAGTTCATTGACATCGAGTGTCTCATGGGAATCAATTGTTTCCAAATGTCAAAAATTGCATTTTTTGAGTAAAAAAAAATGTAATGAGCCACCCTGTTCCGAGAGACTTTCATCTGGGTTGTGAAAATATTCTGCGTGATGTAAGAAACAATGCTGTTCTCGGTACACCTTGAGGCTCAACTCATTCAAATTCCCTCCCTAGTATCAAATATTCAAAATATTTCATCAGTTTTCTTCAATCCATATTCAAAATCGATGGAAAAATAAATATGTATTGATATTTCGTGTTATCCTTCTTTTCTATCTAAAATAAAAAATCGAGAACCACTGGAACAGCGTCATGCGTACGCTAACAATAGCAAAATATTACCCATTGATCGTGAATAGTGAATGCTTAGCGTGGCAACAAGCACAGTTTTCGTCTCATTTTCGTTTCCCTTCCTCCTTTTTTTTTCACTCACGTGAATAGTTGTGTCGTGGTGCGTAAGGTTCTCTGCATTGTGACGGAATCTCCAAGAATCATTGCTCCTTCTGCTTTCAGGTTCATTCTTCATGGTCAGAGAAACGTAAGGGGTCCACAATGTATTTATATTCTATATCGATCTTTGTCCTGCTGCATCGAGGACCTGTTGCTGAAATTTTTTCCACTTTATCCCTCTTTTCGTGACTATAACGGAATCAACTGAAATCTTTTATACATCATTCATCCTTCTCTGTCTCGTACCTCATGAAATAATTGATATTCAGTGAGGATTCACAAAATGAATCGTTGAGTTTGAAAATTTCGATTTAAAAGTCGTGTATTTCGAGCTGAAAAATATTTCACTGAGAAAAATTACATAATTTTTAAAACAAAATCTTGGTAAACAAAGCATTCTATATTCACGTGGAAAGTGTACATAATTTTATTATCAATTGCACTGGATTAATTCAGGATCTAAGAATATTATGAATGAGAACGTAATTTGCCGAATCAAGGTTCAATGAATATTGTTTTATTCTAGGAACATTCTATTACATAGGGTATCAATTTTTAGATTCAAAGAAAATCAGTTATTGATTAATTCTGTGCGAGTTCGTACCTGCTCGAAATACCGTTTACCATTCGAGATGTTCACCTGCAAGGAAAAACCCTGTAGAGCGGAGGGATGTGAATCATCCCTATTCTCCGTGTACGTATAACAAATAAGAATGCTTTATTGCTATGTATTGCGCTGGTTTTCTTACTCTCACAATTTGGTAAATGCGAGAGAGTTGGGTGAAACTATTGGTGGCTTGCGGTACGTGTCTGGAGAAATGCTCGATGTGCATGTATATATAGAACACCAATGCGAAGTAACATCTGTCTTCGGGATTCTGTGGGACAGCTGATCCTGATCGGGCGCGTGGCAAAGATTTTCCGTTTTTCAAAAATCGAAAGACGACGTATACACGGGCGGATGATGAAGTGAAGGAAGGAACATCACGTAAGAGGGGAATTGGGGTTACTCCCTTTCAAAATCCTCTCATCTTTCTCTCAGATATGGATAGGATAAAGAGAATAGATACCGGAAGATGTTTTAGAGACGATTTTAAGGAAATGCATGAAAATGACATTCACTATTGGACCTTGCTCATCGCAATTGGGCGTTCTATTATTAGAGAGGAAGAAATACAAGGGTCCAATGAGTGAAATATCTGTATATAGCCATATTTATATGTTGAGATCATTGATTGAAACCCAACGCAAGATGATTCAACTTCACATAAAGTATCGTCGCATCCAAAACACTACTGGGTTCCTAATACAAATTTCATTGTGAAAAATATTTGTGAAAATTTCCCCCCAATAAAGAGTGGTAGCAAAGTTGCTTCAAGGATGGGAAATTCGTCATCATAATTCGGTGGACTTCTTCATTTGTAGAGAATTCAACACCCAAAAAACAAAATAATCCCTCAAAGTGAGGAAAAATTCATCATGTTTTATGAAAGAACAATTCCCCCACGACGACGGGATGAAATCCATCAACACTCCTCATATTTTTTACAATGTTCCTCTAATCAATACCAAGATTTTCTTTTCAAATCATAATCGACGGAGAAGTTTTGAATCGAATAAATAAAAATTCTAAAGAATTGTTGATTTAATAAGTCACCAAGGTTTTCTAACCAGAGGTTATAAACATTTTAGAAAGTGATTATCCGGATTTCCAAAACGTGTTAAGACTGGTTTGTACTCGATCGGAATGAAGCGAAAGTAGATAATGAACGTTTCAAAACATTGATGAATCATTTTCAAACTCTTCGAGTTATTGTATAGATGTTGGAATAACACAATGATCAGAGATCATTTAGTCGGAGAAGTAAACAAACAGCAGGAATCATATATCCATCGTCATTTTTCGACAATACCAAGAGTCCTGTCAATCTACACAGATAAGAATAGATAGGGCGGATCGTTTTTCCAGGAAGCTAAGCATATGGTCAGTTCACCAAGCGGAGGCAGGAACGATTTTCCTGCGTGTAGAGTCAAATAAAACGCGTGCCCAACAGGGGTTCCTCGCTCTTAGGGGCAACCAGGTGACGAGATGTACCAGATGATCTTCAAATTCAATACTGGAATTCTTATTTCTGGTAGAATTTTAAGGTATCTCTTCTTTATCTCTTTTACTTCACTCTTCCACTTAAAAGATCAGTATCCTGGGGGACAGTTAATCGTGAGTGTTCCAAAAAGCACCGGACTGTACTATGATTGTTCAACTAATTATTCGGTGTATTTCATGCCATAGAGAAAAACATAGGAGATTTGAGTTGGATTGAAATAAATGTCTTCATCGATTCAGAAATGTGATTGATATTTGTATATCTCTTGACGCAGGGGATTGTAACATATATGATAGGATTATGGTATTGTTTACGTACGTATACGCACGTGAATTGTACACTGTTGGAAATCAATCATTGATGTTTTTCTTTCCTATCAATATTTTATATATTCATTCATTTATTTATTTTATTTTCTCAACAAGATTAAACCCACGCTGAGAATACCAGAGGTATGGAAGCATTTGAAATGCTTTCCAGCGAAAAATTGGTATGGCCAACAAATTTTGCTGTTTTGTCTCCATTTCTACACATTTGCTGTCTGTTTTGTTAGTTTTCTTTTGATAAAAATTTCCCCGAAGATGACATATTTCGTATCTTATCACAGTTTCATGTGGAAAATGTGAAATGCTTCCGGAAATCTATTATAAAATGCGAAATATATCATGTTCAAAGAAATTTTTTTCCAGAAGAAAACCATGAAAACACATAGAAAATGCGCAGAAGCGGGAAGAATTCAGCGAAATTTCTTGAGAATACCAAAATTTTGCGGAAATGCATTCGAATGCTTTCACGTCTCTGGAGAATACTGTTTGGTTGTGTCTAATAAAACATTTTCTTATTATATGCCCAACCAACATTTTTTATTGGCGTAATTGAAAGTTTAGTGGATTTAACAAAATTCTGGCTGCGCTGAGCAAATTGTCTTAGCAAATCACGTTGGATTCGCCGAACTAGAAGTAATTCGGTAAAATCTTTTTAGTTGGAATAACCAAATTCCGGTTGATCTCACGGAGAAAAATGCAGCTCGAAAGGATAGTAATCTTCAATAGAAAATCGGAGAATATTCCTTAAAATCTAAGAATCTTTCTTAAGTTCGTAATAAACATGAAACGGTTCAGATTTCTCTTGAATATTACTCGAAAAACAATGAAAAATTATCAGTACTTAACAACTCATATGGAAACAAATATGAAGTTTCTAAAAGTCACGCATGAAATTTTGGAAAGTGAATAACAAAATTCTGTCATTCGAAAATAAGGTTTCAAAATTTTGTTATTCACTTTGTGAAATTTCATGCGCGACTTTTGGAAACTTCATATTTGTTTTTATAATTTGTTAAGTATTGATAATTTTTCATTGTTTCTCGAGTAATATTCAAGAGAAATCTGAACCGTTTCATGTTCATTACGAACTTCTCCGTGCTCACCAAATTTTTAGTTACAATAACAAAAAATTTTGGTTGAGCATGTATCAATTCAATTTTCTTTCTCAGTGCATTACCCAATAACAAAATTATTGCAATATAATAAACGAAAAAGGAAAAAAAAAACAATTCATCGCAGCTTTCAACTGTTCCAAATAAACTATAGAGCATCACTTTGATAACGCAAAGACAAGACCTTTTTCAACGAATTAATACTAATTTTATCAAATTTATGAAAAAGTAGATATTTTCTTAAATGATAAAATATTTCTACACAGAGAAAAGGTTATATCAAAGATTACTATATTTTTATGGTACTCGTGGGATATACTTTATTATGAGGCTCAGAATTATATTTATTTTAAATTACAACATATTTATCTTCATCCTCACGAGAGAGTATGGTGAATGCTCGTATACTTGTGGTTCATAGCGACATAATCAAATATATCCCAAAAGTACAATATAAATATGCTAATATCTAATATAAAATTTTTACTGTGTAGATAAAACTGATAAAATAACTGATCGATTATATTTGAATTGAGTTCCAGTTACTCGCTTCAGTTTGGTACTTTGAGAGAACTTTTCAATTGTATTGTGGTAACCAAAAACGACGTCATTCAGAAAATTGTTAAGTTCCCTGAACTAAAATATTGTTTTTCACAACAACAATTTCAAATCGAAGGGACTATATAATTCTCTAATATTCAGTTGAGGTAACTAAATTTTAAGTTGAGAGTTCATATTTCACTAAAATTTTTAATTATGACAACTAAACAGTTTTTTCAGGGTATTTAACATAGTGTATGAGAAATGAAAAATTACCTCTATATAAAACACAGATATTGCATGCACTGTGGAAAATAATCGGAATTTTCCTGTGTAGATCAACCAGATAATTTCAATCACTGATTGGGAAATCAATTTCCAGTACATTTATTCAAAATTTTCCATAAATTTTCCCCACATCACGCGGTAAATTTCCGGACAAGTTCAGAAAATTTCTAACGCATGGATGTGTCAATTACTTCACATACTAAATATATATGAATTTTCCCCTAGAAATTTCTTGCGATGTATGATTAAAGTGAAATCATTCAAGAAATTTTCGCATCAATGAGTTGATGAAGAGTTCATCATATCAACGTAGAAATCATTGAAAGAGTCCGTGGCCTTGTTAGATGATCCATATCATGATGTTTTGAAGTCTGATTTTTGATATTCACGCATTTTTCCAATATGACAGATCGTATTGGGAAAAATCAAAACTTTCTTAGATTCTTCCAATTGAATCAGGTTTTTTTTCTTGTTAACGAGTTTGATTTTTCCCTCTGGTTGCTATCCAGCGGAGTACTTACTTCCGTTATCAACCTTATCACAGGATCCTTAACCCTTTCCCGACTAGAAGATAACGACTGTTCGTAGGGAAGAATGGAAATTTGTTCAATCTACACCCCACAATATAGGATAAATCCGTTGCATTAGAATTTTGAGCTCCTGTATTTTATCAGATACAGTATGGTACGTATTTGGGGCTGTCGTCCTTGAAAGAGGTTTTGCCCTCAATTTTCCAAGGTGAATACAAAAGATTTCTGTCATATATTGTTACTGAAATTGAAAAGTGCAAGGATATTTGAACCATTCCTTCTAGGTGCTTTTGAGAAGAACATTTTATATGAGTATTCTACTAAAAATACTATAAATAAAATGATCATTCTCAAAACTTGATGAATTTATTGAGTTTTTTTCAATCAAACATATATTTTCTGAGCGAGAAAAATCATAGTGTATACTGCACGGAAAAAATTGACTGTTGCTGCAACAGGAGGCAGCCATGTTGCAGCAACAGGAGTAGTTTTGTAGCTGCGGCAATTTTACAAAATCCTTCATTATGGGATAAATACACTGAAAAAAAGGCTGGTAACAGTTATCAAATGATATTTTTGAATATGACCAATCAAATATTCGATAACATTAATCGAATATTCAATAATTTTTATAAATTATGTTTATAATTATCGAATATTTAATAGATATTATTGATATTTAATTAATGTTATCGAATATTTGATTGATCATACTCAAAAATATCATTTGATAACTGTGACCTGCCTTTGTTTCAGTGTGGGCTTTATAAAATGAATAAAATATAAAATGAATAAAATAAAAAATGAATAAAATACAAAGCTTTTATTTACTGTTTTTATGACTTCATTACACTCTCAAATGTTCCAATATTGAATTACAGTAAATGTCTTGTTGCAATGTAATCTAATCCTTTTTTTCTCACAAGAAGACAAGGCCCAATATGAGGTAACAGGTTTTGTTTTTTAATATAATTACGATTATTATCAATTCGAAAATTCCACGCATGGTAATGTTGATTAAATGCCATAGTAGATATATAATTCAAAACAAAGTAAACATCATTTGCTACATTGTAAATTTTATAAATTTTTCCAAATTGAGGTCCTTCATTTTCATTAATATCTACTACTGCTACTAAAGTATCTAATTGATATCTATATCTATTATAGTCGATGTATTCCAAAGCTTGGACATCGGATAATTTAGTATGAGAGAAGTATTTCATTTTGTCTTCGTCAAATCTCTTCGCATTTTTCTTTGATAATATTATTTTCAAAGTTTTTGGAAATCGATACATAGATCATTTTTAATTGGTCTCGAATAGCTATAGTGACTATAATAAATTTTTGGTAGAAGACGTTGTTACTGCAGGCATTCTTATATCTTCATTTTTTGACTCACATCTCATGCTCCAGAAGTGAACTAAGGGTCCATTTTGAAGCATAAGTTCGTCGTAATGAGTCATAAGGTACGATTTCAAGGTTGAATTTACTATTAAGTCGCAGAAACAGTAGTAATCCTGTTGCTGCAACAGGATTTTTGCCTGTTACTGCAACATGGCTGTCTCCTGTTGCTGCAACGGGAATTTTTCCTGTTGCTGCCACATGACTGCCTCCTGTTGCAGCAACAGTAAACTTTTTTCCGTGTGGGACCATTTCCTTTGAGATAAACCACAATGAAAAGACCTCTACCGAATACACTGAGAAAAAAGCAACATGGTCACAGAAACAATGCTCTCATGGTAAAGGACTTATGGTTACAGTGACTTGAAATTTGGTTATGATAACACAACAAACTCACATAAATTTGGTTTTGACAACTGTATGACATGGTCAAAGTCAAAAACATGGTTATGGGAATCAAATTTTTCGCTCAGTGTATACTTTTCATGAAAAATTTCGAAACTCATTTCACAAATATGTGCCAGCGATCCTGAAAGGGTTAAATGATTGGTAAATTCATAGGTTCATAATTATCGAAAAATCGGGATAAATCACCTCATTTTCTATCGAATGCGGATTATTCCCTTTGATTGCAATAATAATATCGTTGTAGGAGTTATTTTTCAGCCACTGAAATCATTCAATAAAATCCCCACCAGTCATTCAATCACTTATGACGTGTGACAGAACATCGCAGAACAGCAAAAGTTGATGAATGTGTCACTTCCAATCCAATGTGATATCCAAATATCTCCTTGAAACGTTAGCCACAGACATATAAATTCCTGAGATATCGATACTGTGACACATAGTCCTGGTTTCCCCTCCACGTGAAGATGATAATAAATCTAATGAATCATTTGTTTCGAACCATCCTTCGTATACACGAAAAAAATAAAATTGTGAAAGTCGATTGTAGTGGCGATAATGAATCGCATCGGACCTTCAATGTCAAGATTTTACAACGTGTAATATAATATTGTTCATAAGGTAATAGAACTACTGCATTAACATTCGGAAACTGCGATTTCCCATTTGAAAAAATTTTGGAAATTATATATATATAATATATTATATGCAAAATATATTGAATTATATTTTGAATAATTAAAAACTTTTCTACATGGGTATTCTTCGATCACTTTCCTCTCAGTGTGCTATACACCGGGAAAAATTTCTATTTACAATTTCCCATCATTGCTGGTATATTTGGGATATACTCTAAAAATGACGAAACACGCTGTCGATTGCGTGTGAACTTTGCAATCATTCTAGCTATCTTCACTCGCTTTGGTCGTGAATGTTAATAGAGTAACAGTTCAATTTACCGTGTTTGACAGTACATTTTGTAGTTTTCAGGTTATATCCTAAATTCACCAGCAATGATGGGAAATTGTACAAGAAAATTTTTCTCAGTGTACAGAGATGGGCGATCTGAAAAGAATCGGTTCGTTTTCATACAATTCTTTTCGAATTTCATGGATTCTTACACAGTAAGAAATTTTTCGTCATTGTGTAAAGTGTTAAACTTTGTATGTAGAATATTTAACATTCTAGAGTGTCGATTCAAAACAATCGTTGTTAACGCAAACAAAAAAAACCACGATCGGGTTGAATCCACACCTTAGAATGTTAAATATTCTACACACAACTTTTAACACTTTACATAATGACGAAAAATTTCTTACTGTGTATATAATTTCGACACAAATGGTATGAAAGAATCGATTCTCTTCAGATCACTCATCTCTAGTCCTAAATGCTATAAGAAAAATCATAAACTTGTGAAATTCACACTTCCAAGCCTCGAAGCGCCCTGTGGTCGTGCTACGTAGGAAAATTCACAAATTTCTTTGTTCTTTGTTGTATCAAAAGCAATGTACCAACCCATTCGTCATAAACGTTGAAATTCTGGTTTCAAAGCTTCAAGAAACGACCACGCGAGGAAAGAATATTGTCCGAGTGTTGAAACGTAATATGAACAACAAGAGGAAAAAGAAACTCGGTTCAGATTGAAAAAAAGAACGCTCGTTGAATCCAACTCTTTACTGTTCTGTTGAATTTGACCCGTATGATTGACCTTAAATCAATCTTCGGAGAAGGAAAAAAAGACAAAGCAAAAAAAATCATTTATTATCTTGGAAATATTTTCAACAAGGAGGACACCGGTTAAGTGTCGAGATTAAAAAACGTGACCTTCTTTCTTCTTCTCCTCCCTCTTCGCAAAAATGGCATCACCCGTGAATCTTGCATGCGTAGAGGAAGATTCTTGCACACGTGCGTTCCGTACGTATACGCCACACATACGTGCGTACGGTATAAGTTTCAGCACGCGTGGGCGATGCTGTGGCACGCGACACGACCGTTACACGTTCGAAACTGGCACTATAAGGGACGGGAAGAGATGGAGGGGAAAAATTGAAAAAGGGGGAACAAGGATTGCAGTGCCTTCGCATACATACGTTCACCCTATAGACCGGCTCACAAATAAAGGAACAAGAAAGAATCCATAACGCAATATACCCTCACCACGTACAGCCGTACACACACACACACACACATATGTACACACCGTTGTCGATAGTACAAACGGAAATTCGTGGAGGAAAAAAATATAAGCATATAAGCATGGAGAAAAATTCTAACGCATATTGGATGGTGGTTCGAACGTGTGCGTATGCACGCACGAATGTGGAGAATAGATTCCCCACACTAATACCAACAACATCAATGTTCGATAGGTCGAAATGAGGGTTAAAGTGAAGGGACCCTACAGCATCTGCTCTGTGTACGGATAATAACAGTTCACGGAGATCTGTGTATATGAAATATACACATATACATTTATATGTCATCCATACGTAAGTGAAGCAGGTAAGAAGAAATGTTGAAATTATAAAGGTGAAGCGTAGAGAGCAGGACAATGGTGTCACACTCACGAATAATAATCCTGCGTACTTCTTATTCAGGTTTCAGGTCTCCGAGGATAGACCGATAGTGGTAGTGGTGGTGGTGGTGGTGATGCTGATGGTGGTGGTGGAGGAGCCAACGAAGGTAGGGAGACGCGAACGAGCCAAACAGATGCCTCAGGTCTGATTGGTTGCTGGCCCGCGACCAAACTCCCTTCATTGGTGGGAAGCTCCGGGCCCGATAACGGGTATTGGTCGTTCAGCACGTGCGAGCCACCTGCACCCGGTCGGTGGGGTGACTTGTTATAAAAGGCCCAGGAGGCACCCCCTGCCAGTCAGAATCCGGCCCGCCGCCGAACAGTTCAGTTACACAGAATTCTTTTTCTCCGGATTTTTTTATTCGTTCACACATGTAGTGCACAACACATTTTATTCTTTCAGGTAAAAACGTTTCTCTAAATTATAAACATTATTAACTCGTCCTTGTTTTGTGATCGTGCAGTGAAAAGGAAATAATAAACCAACAGTGCAACAAAGACAAGATCACGAATCGAACGTTATTGAACTTGCGAAGTGAATATTCGGAGTGAAGTGACATTTGGATTTCCACCATTGACGTATTTTTGTGGTCGATGCGTCAAATCATTGATGACATCTTTCATTCTTGGATTATCTTTGTGTCCATCATTTTTTTCGTGATATTTATAATCACGCGTATTGTCACGAAAAATCATATTTTCAACAAGCACGACTGATCGAACAATTAACGAAAATGCTTGTTGACGAGATGCCACGTAGCTTCGTTAAGAAGAACAACAGTTACAGTCATTGTCCGTTGAAAAAACGGCCTGTACATGTTTTACCAAATGATGAAGTTCCTGAGGCTATAAAAGGTAAGATTTACTTCGAATTTCAATAACTTTCCAAATTTCTAGTCAATCGTGAACTTTTTCTTCATTTCACAATCCCATCATACACAAAATTATTTATCATGTTGATCTCCCATTATGTGAAGTTTCTGAAGAAGATGCAATTTGGAAAACATTTTAACTATGAAATGTTTTTTGATTTCGATTAAATGAACTTCATAAAAATGGCATAGACGTGATAATGTTTTGACTTGAAGTTTATTCTAAGCGGACTTCTTCAAGCTATCTCTTGTTCGAATCACTACAATCGAAATATTTGGAATTCATAGAATCTATTCACACTATTCAATAAATGTGATAAAATTGTAACATTTTCTGTTTTACGTTTTTACAGAAGAAATAATCGATGTGGTGATGGATGACATTCCGGAACCTGAAAATCTCAGCACAAAGCCGGAGGATCTCAGCAAAACCGCGGAACGACAGCATCGTTTGCGAGCGATATCAAGATCACCTTCGCCTGTGAGAAAATTATCATCCCCGCCGATGGCGACTCGACCATCCTCGCCATCGATCGTTCATCATCCGCACCATCCTCATCATCATTCGTTCCATCATGTGCCGCATCCTTTGCATCATCATCAAACTCATCATTATCCCACTAAAGCGATCACTCCTCCAGTGGCGATCGCTCCAATTCATCCAGTGGCAAAGAAAGCACGCGTTGAGGTGATTCAACATGAAAATTCATTACCGATATCGTCAACACCTTCTCCAACGAATAACAACAGTAGTAATATCGCGGGGACACCAACAGCAGCGGTAACCGCGACATCCGCACCCTTACATTTCATGGCAAGTAAAGCGCCTTTGGAGCCATTGAATCTCAATACACCGATCGAGCCATTAGCCCATTACGCTACACCCGCTTGGGCTCGAGCCGCTCCACTTTATCCCCCGCATTATCTTCCATATCCAACTGCGTATCATCGTTATCACCATCCTTCGCACGCTGGAGGTGCGGAACTTTATCCATCATACCCGATGCCAGCTTATCCACATTCGTCCCCGGAACATCATTCAGCGTCATCCGTATCACCACCGCCTACACCTCATGCAGTCACGACAACCGCTCTCACGTGTCCGACGATACAACGTCCCATTGCAAGAAGTTACACACATTGGGCAGCCGCGACTAGTCCGGATCATTGTGGTTTGTCACCTACGAGTTCTTTGGGTTCAAGTTCTTTGAGATCTCCACCTCCTATCACCCCCGAGGACCTTTCGTCGCCAGGAAGCGATAGTGGAAGATCGTCCGCGGGTAGCACCTCCGCAGGAACAACGATCGTAAATCCAAAGATAGAGAAGAATATTCCGACGTCGGTTGTGATGAATGGCAGTGGTGGTGGTGGTGGCGGTAGCTCGTCATCGATATCTTCGTCTTCTTCGACCTCATCGTCCTCCAATGCCAATTCTTCGCCAAGATACCAGTGCCCGGACTGTGGAAAATCTTACTCCACGTACTCTGGCTTATCGAAACATCAACAGTTCCATTGTGCCGCGGCCGAAGGACAAACGAAAAAATCGTTCTCATGTAAATATTGCGAGAAAGTTTACGTGAGTTTGGGGGCTTTGAAAATGCACATCAGAACCCATACGTTGCCTTGCAAGTGTCATTTGTGTGGTAAAGCATTCTCTAGGCCGTGGTTGTTGCAAGGCCACATCAGAACGCACACAGGTGAAAAGCCATTCAGCTGTCAACATTGCAATCGTGCCTTCGCAGATAGGAGTAATTTGAGAGCTCATCTTCAAACCCACAGTGACGTTAAAAAGTATTCCTGTACATCATGCAGCAAGACCTTCAGTAGGATGTCGCTGTTGACGAAACATCAGGAAGGAGGATGTCCTGGTATACCAGTACCAATAGGTTACGGTTGCTAATTTTATGCTTTCTACTTTTCGCTCGTTTGGTTCCTTAATTATTTTTTACAAACTATGTTTCTTTTTCTCGTTTGTTTGATTGATTGATCTTTCCACTCAGACAAGTGCCTTATACCCTGACGCTTGCGTCAAAAGACTGTTTGTAGTACAAAATAAATTGATAGATAAAAGACAAATCTTTTATAGATCATACACACATATATAAATGTGAGGGTTTATATTTTTAAGATTCAGTTTCGTCCCTGAACTGGAAAAATCGAGAAAATAATCAAAATACTTGTGTGCGTGTGCATATGAATGCGTGTAATTTTATTTTATTTTATTTTTTCACTCAAAGAGAAAGTCATGGAAATTTAAGAATCCTGTTTGAAAAATACGTATATGTGAAAGAAACTGAATCTTTCGAGGGTTCATAGATTGAAAATCAAATCTATCTATATTAGAGTTCATAAAGAATCCAAATCTTTGTCCATCAATGTACATATAATCAGGATTCAAGTAATTGCGTGAAACAAAGGTGTGTAAATATATGAATAATAAGATATTAAATATGTAAGTAAGAATGTATAATTCTAATTCAAAATCTATCAGAATCGTTCTTTGCTTTTTTTTTAAAAAAAAAGGAACAAACAAACATGTAAAAGACTTAAGGAACATCTAATGTTATCGCTTCACGCGGTCCCGTGAAATTTTCGTGCCATTTTGTTTCTCTTTTCTTATTCTCGTTTGTCTCGTTCATTCGATGATGAAATCGTATTGCAAAACGGTGCTTCTTCTTTTGATGTGTCTCATGCACAAAGAAGTCATTTTTTATTCTTGCCGTTATTCGTCTGTGTTAAAGTGGAAGGAGAGTATCAATGCACCAAAGTGCCATTCGATGACTTACAAGCTTGCCTCACATTCCTATAAACATTCATGCCATCTTTGTCGTTGATGAAGAATGTGTAAAATAGTTAGTTCTTAGGCTTTTCTTTTGGTGTGACATCGATAACCGAATATGGACGAAAATTCTTTCTTTCTTCCTTTCTTCAATCGAAAAGAGAAATTTGTATTTTTTCATATGTTGAATCGATTCAATGATTTATGGGGATTCCATTTGGAGTTTGATTATTGGAAAACCCAATATTTCTCTTCCCGATTGCTTAAGAAGAGAGCTTCTGTGTAAAAATGCGGTGCTGTAAGAGTCAATGAAATGAAGATAATAATATTATGTAAGAAGTTTTATGTCGCAAGCTTTGAAGAAGGACAAATGAAAGATGGAGTTTGATTTCAATTTGTTTCATACTTATTGATTCTTTTATTTTACTTTCATTCCTTTAGCGAATCAATGTAAGGTTACTCGAATAAACTAGTCATTGTATAAAACTTATGGTCAGGATCCAATGGATTCACTCGCTCTGTGAAGGAAAAAAATTTTCTGCGTTACAATGGAATTGATTAACAGAGGGAAAAAATTGAGTCACATAGCTAATTTTTATTTTGATATATAAGTGATATATGTATTTCCTCGTAATATATAAATGATTGTAATAATAGTTTCAAAGCGAAGCCTAACGACTCCGGGCGAGTACACCACTATTTCTAGTTATGTAAAGAAGAATTTAAAATTAATATGAAGACAGATATTGCTTAAATATGAAGATATAAATATATAGATATTTTATACGAAATAAATATTTGGAGTTTTAAATCTTAATACTGATTTTGTGATTTATCATTCCTTCCTCTTCCTTTTTACCCAAAAATCAAACATGCATTGAGAACAAAGTATGAATTTAATTCGATCGAATAAGGTTTGTTGACTAATATTCAATCTTATTTGATCCAAAAATAGTTTGTTTATAATTCATGAGCATCCTTTGTCACAAATAAACTCTTCTCTCTCAGTGTATTTCCTCAACAAAAATAAAATATTAACTCCCTTGATACACATGCATTTGAAATATTAGAAGCAAAAATAATTGAAAAATTATTTGTACAATTTGTTGATTCATTGTATTGGATTTCAATGTTTGAATTTGGAATTGAAGTATCAATTCATTATATTTGACGAATCAAGTCTCAAATAAAATTGCTACATGCGAAGAATTCATTAGAATTATAAGAATGTTTGTGCAACAACCGCAATCTCTGAATATTATAGAATATGCACATGTGGGAAAATTCCTAGAATTGTATTTAATCCATACATAAACTATATACAATTTTGAGACATTTCCCTCGCAGGTACAAAAACATATTTCTTCAATCAGTAAAATTTTTTCTATCTTGGAGAAAAAATTATTAAGCTTTTATCAAATTTAGTTTTTAAAATTCATCACATCACGTTCAATTCACATGATTCAAGTGTTATCACATTAGCTCATCGTTTATGCTTCGAGATTCATAAAGAGTGGTATAAATATAGAGGGTAAGGAGGTTTTATCATCCACACGTTTTGTATACAAAAGTTTTAATTCATAACACTCATCGCAATTAACACGTACGCACAGTTCTACTTCAAAATGTTTTTCTTTTCGATAAACTTGTCTCGTTACTGAATTCATCGAGCCGTTTCATAAATGAAAAATTATATCCGATTGAATTCAATCGTTTTGAGATTATGTATTTAAGAACAATTTTTATTTTGTTTATTTTTTCAAATCCCATTTCGGTTGATTCTGTTTTTTCGATAAAATTTCTATGACACGCGTGTGTACGTAATCCATTCATTCGACGCAAATGAATGACATTGGAATCGTTACGCAAAAGAAAACATTATTTTTAAAATGAAGACAAAAGAGTAAATTCCGGGTATTCTATGCGTTGATGGAAAAAGATAAGGAATAATACATGGTATTCGATTTCTGAGATGCCTTTCAGCAGTGAGAATTCTTAAGAATATTCCGTATGCTGTTCATTCATGATTGAACGGAGAGTAATAACACAGGCTCACGAAAAACTAGGGATGTTTTGTCCTGTAGTTCAAATCCAACTTTTCTTATGCGTTTTGACCTGCTGAGACAGGTTTTCACAAAAAAAACGATCTCTATTATACAATTATATAAACATTCATGTGGAGAGATGCATCATTCTTTTGCATCGCCGTACTCACTGAGTGTGTATTTAGAGGATTGAAAGAACTGCTGTATGAGAAATCTCGGGAGGAGGTTGTAGATATGAATTGAATAAACATTCTTATGGAATTCAGCATTGAAGAATAATTTTATAGAATTTTCATAGAATGGTTGGGGAAAGATACTTGGGACGAAGGTATACTCAATTTTTGTCTGTGTGGATGTTTCGGGGGGTTGATCTGTGTCTAAAAATTCCTCCCTCTCTTCTTCGAGTAGGAGAAATCACAATAGTAGACGTTGATATTTGAATATGTTGCATAAACAATCTTTTTCAACTTTTTTGAAATTTCTGATAGACATCAATCTTGATTCACCAAAGATTTATCAGCCAATTTCTGCGGAATATTATAAAAATAACTCTTAAAACCGAAGGTTTAAATGCGTAATCTTGTCCGCTCCGGGAAATGTAACTAAAAAATTAATGAATCGATTGACTTGAAAATTTGTACAGATATTTTCGAACTCTCTGCTTATCGAAAAACGTTGAAGGTGTGTAGAAATTTTTAATTAGATATTGTTTTCAGCACTTGTTTCGTAAAGAAAAGAAAGTGATTTTCTTTCTATATGCCCTCAAATTTACAATTTTTCGTTTTTCTGCATAAATTTAGGTGAATTCGAAAAGGAATACGTTTATTTTCGTGAAAGAATTTTGTTTCGTTGATTTGAGTTAATTACAAGGACCTGGGCATTCAATTCGAACATCTGCATGGCCACTATTTTCATTTTGTCATTATCAGAAAACTCTTTCTCTATGCCTTCAAACTCGAGATATGGGGCTGTCCATAAATCACGTAACGTAAAAGTTACACATTTTCAATCCCCCCCCCCCCCCCGCAACGCACTAGTAACGCAATGCCTAACACCCACTCAGTAATTACGTAACGCTGACAACAACCCCTCCCCCTCCACTCGTTTCAAAACTATTGATCAATTATATTAAGAAAAATATAAATAATTACTCGATAAAAGATTTATTCTAATCCAAGTTACTCAAATGGTGGTGAATACCACCGAAGTTTATCTGTTTCACAGTCGATTATACTAAAAATCATATTTTTCTCGAATGCCATCTTGAATTATAATAAACGTGGGAATGTTTCTTTATCCGCATGATGTAGATAATCTAAGAAAACTGAATTTTTTATGATAAAGAGCTTTATTTCTCTCATCCCATATTTCAAGTGCAGAAAATGAATAGAAATTAATATATTTGTATTAAGGATATATTGGCACTTTCAAAGTATATATAATGCATTATCTGTATAAAAATGCCAAACTGGTTCTCATGACTTGAGATAATCTATCGAATAATCCAAGTTTGAGAATTTTTTTCAAACAATAGACACGTACGTCCAGATTCACCGTGATGTCCAGCAATTTATAATACGAACTTTCTCTTTGTGTATTCACATGTTTTCAACGATTCAGAGAAGTACACACAGTAGATCCATTTTTCAAAGTAACCCAAGCATCACACTCAGTCATAGCGACGGTGCAGTGACATAGCAGTGGCTCACTATGTGGCTGCAACGCTGCTGTGATGAGTGCGTTGCTTAGGAAAAAAGCAGTGGTATTGAAATTGTACTGTTTCATCGAGCCATTAGTTATTCTATTACAAAAAAAACCCTGCTAATGGGACATGGCTTCCTCGTTTGCAAAACTCCTCAACAACTCTTTTAGAATACAGGGAGTTCTTGACGAGTTTCAAAAAGAATCCGATTCACCAGACATCCACGACTTGTTTTAAAACTTGATGAGACTATTTTGAGAATTTGACTGGGACTCGCGGAAATGTTATGAAAAAATTGCGAAACATGAGTTCAAAGCAAACATGATGAGATGAAAAATGGCAATTAGGAGCAACTTTGGAGACGCGGTGGGGTACGAAAATACCTCAATATTGTGTTCTATAGAGTTGAATATTGTATAGTTCATATTGATTCGGATTTCCGTAGTAATGTCTATAATATCCTTTTTTTATACTCAGATGAGTAAGTTCGATGTTTAACGTACACTGTAAAAAAACTTCCAAGAAATAGTTTGGAATAGTAGGTGAATTTTCAAACAATTTGGAAATTTACCGATCCGTAAGTTTTTCACCATACTTTTCTGCTTGAAAATTCACAAATATTTTTTACGGTGTACACTAATTTTTCATAAGGAACATCGTGAAGCGTTCAGCAAAACATGGTTTAGAAAATTACGTAACGTTAGCTCTGTCCCCCTTCCACCCTTTGATAACGCTGCGGTGACGCTTTCAAAAAACCCCCCTCCCCCCATTCAGCGTTACGTAATTTATGGACAGCCCCTATATTATGAGCATTAAATCAACCCAATAACTCCTCTGAGTCTTTTGCAATACATTATTGAAAAATATATCGCTTCTCCCTTGTGAAAAATTTTACAAAAATGCGAACCACTTGATTATTACTGAAACCAATTGTGCATTTTTGAACCACAGCCAGGTTTTAGAAGTCAATAGAAGTTTATACGAAGTGTCAGCATATCAGTACTGTTGAATCAACTGCACTGTATCGTTTTCAAGATCGACTTTAAATTTCCACATGGAAAAATTCAATGATTCGACCGTTATCAACCATGATAATGTTTTGGCTTACAAAATACATGTGCGCTGAGAGAAATGTACAATGAAACTAATTTTAGAAACGAATTATGTAATAAAACTTATAAGATATATGATGGAGATTATGATACAGATTGTCCATGCACAATCTACATGATAATCTGCATTATATATCTCATAAGTTTCAGGACATAATTTATTGCTACGCCTATTTTTGTGAAAGATTTCTCTCTATGGGTATAGCCAAATGTATATATATATATATATATATATATATATATTTACTTCTTGGTCAAGAGACTTTGGCCAATTTATCTCTCAATCATCCACGAGACCGATCGAAACGGATTTTTCAAGTGCCTTACGGCCCTTAGTCGATAAAAGTAATTGTAGGTGCTCGAGACTCGATCGAGACGAATCGATTCGATTCGATTCGAGCACAAGATCTGACTTGGACCAAGAAATCGCAGCAAGTCGGACCACGTTTAAATAAGTATATCCTGGTCTACACGTGCTTATGAAGTGAAGTAATTACTGCGAGAGATGTTGGTTATGTATACACAAAGCAATATGAGTAAATAAATCTATCGTATTCCAATAGAGAACGAAAGTGTTGGACTCATTCGTTCAATGAATGTATTACTTATGAACTACTTGGACTCCATTAGTTAACGAATTGATTATCATTCATACATTTATTGATGAAATTATTTGTTAGATACGTTACGGCGGATACCGCTTGATTTTCAATCATTGAAATAAATCAAACAATTATCAATTTATCCCACGGATATGAGCACCGTATGTTACATCATTAGCGAATTAATTCTTATTACCGTGGATTGATAAGAATTTCCCATGGCGCTTGAATCAGTACGTTATCGATTCGTTGCGAATGTTGATTATATTGTATATAAAATTGGACGATGTGATACAACCTGGGTTGTGAGAAACATGATTTCTTATATATAAATATGAATTCTTAATGCTGGAAACAAAGGAATGAATCATTGACTTCTATGGGGTTTTAGATAGTATTGAAGCGAGGTGATATCGATTACAGAATGCTTGATTTTTATGTTGCTGAAGGTTCAACCGTTTATTGAAACGAATTAGTAATCGGATAACGTAGTACTCAACTATCAAGACCCAAAATTTTGCAGTACTTTTTTTAAGCAATGTTTTCAGTTCCAAAGAATTTACTCGAAAAGTGAAATAACCATCATTGATGAGATTTTATGGGTGTGAATTGTCGTTTCGTTTTTATCAACGATTCAAACTTCAGCAACATTTATTTTCTTAGTTTCTCTTATGTTGTAACTAATCGCAGCACATTTTTCAGATTGGAATGGAATAAATATATTCCTCTTGATTTTGGTTAGAACTGTCGGTTTATATTCAAATTAGTGTGGCCGCGAGCTTCGAGCCGAGCTGGAGATTTTTTTTCGAGCTTCGAGCCATAGTTCGAGCCGAGCCGAGCTGAGGTTTCATAGCTCGTCGAGCTGAGGTATCATAGCTCGTCAAGCTTTTGTTTACCAATTGAAAAATTGTTATAGAGGACCATAAATCATTTTCATGTTTCGAATATATGTGTCCTTTTGTGTTAAGCAAAAAATTGGCTACAATAGATATTTTCAAAAAAAAAAAGTTGATTTCGACTACTTTATGTTAACCGAAATGTGCTATTTCGGCATCCTTCATTTTAATTATCCTCAAATTATGGAGAGCTATACTATTGGCATCTTTGAGTTTATCTCAAACGAGCAAGAATCTATCGAAGATATGTTTTATTGTATTTGAAACATTGTATTCAATCGCCACACGCAAAGAAGAGTTATCTTAAAAATGACTACACTTTACAATGAAGTAGGGAAGAAATCACATTATGAGGAAATGTATTATATTTTGTCATTGAAATTGCTATACCTTCTGCTAATTGATAACAGAATTCCCTCACTCTCCACTAGAAAATAAGGTGATTTTAATAAAAAAGCATACTACATACCGTCACAAAGTGATGTTGTCCCTACTTGACTGTATAGCGTAGTAATACTTCAATTAATTTTCTGTGCGTGTATGGTTTTGCAGGAAATATCATCCTGCACAAAACCTCATATCGCCTCAAAGCAGAATTTGGGTGGAGAATCGGTGGATAAACGGTTGCTCGTCGGAAAAGTGACGTGGAGGTAACGAAGGAAAGTCCGGGTGAAGATCAAGGCCAGACTTTTCTTCGTTGCCTCCACGTCACATCTCCGACGAGCAACCGTTCATCCACCGATTCTGCACTCAAATTCTGCGTTGAGGCGATGTATCCCATCGGTGGGGGTTTTGTCCGAAATGTAGATCAGTGCAATTTTACGCAACTTATTGTGAATCATACCAAAATAGTAAAATGTTGTAATGATTCTACTTTGCTTGTTTCATGAATACAAAATCTACCCTAAAAGGACACGAGCCGAATAGATTGATTTTTCCCAAGAGAACACGAAGTTCCAAAGAAGTTTCAATAGAGGTTCATTGTACGTAAGGCCATTTGATGGTCCACTGGACGTTCCCTGGACGTCAAAGTACGTATAATGAACCTAAATTCCACCTAGAAGCTCTGTGTTCTCTCAGGGTTTGATAAATTCACATTCAACGAACGTTCATTAAACCTTCAAATGTCCATAGCTTCATTGCACGTCTAATCAAGGTTTATCGAACGTTGGTGTCCTCTTGGGGTAAGAATGACTTTAATCACACATCATTTTGAACACAAATTTCTACAACATGTACAACATGGTGGAAAACAAGCTGAAATGAACGCATAAAAATTAATGACTACGAATGGAATGTGATATTTGGATTCAACACTAGATACACAAAATTTTATGAAATTTTCATGAGATCCAAAAAATTTGATGAATTTTGAGAGAAAGATTGTTTGCTCATAAAATTTCTTCTATATCTCGTTGATGATATTTTTCCATTCTATGTGCTCAAATCATTGAATAAATACTTTAAAAAAAAACGTAGCGAAGCACAAGTGTTGGTATTCCTTTGAATTACGTTTCCAGCTCGATTCGGCTCGAGCCAGCTCGGAGTGAGCCGAGCTTTGATTTTAGAATGACGAGCCGAGCCGAGCCGATGTCCAAAGCTCGGCTCGGCTCGCGGCAACACCAATTCAAATTGAGGAGTGAAACCGCATTAAGATGCTCATCTTTTATATATTTTTGTTCTCTCAAATTTTGAAGGAGAAGAAATGATTGCGATTAATTTGAATTGCGAGGTCGCTGTATTCATATTGCAATTAAACCTCAGAATTTGATGTTTTTATACAAAAATTTCGAAGTTATAAGTTGCTTTCCATAGAAATCCTTAGACAATTCGCGTGCTCGACAACTCAACAAATTATTGACAATTTTTTGAAATTAAAGTTACGATTAGTTGTTATTAAATTATCTATCAATTGAATCGCAATTCAGGGATATATAATTCTAAGTAATGTTGTTTTGTTTTTCGAAGAAGGAAGCAGCAATGTAAAAATTTGAATTTTATTTCCAAACGCCTCGCAATTCTTCAAATTTTGATATTTTCAGTTGGAAATTGGATTACTGAGTAAGAAAAGTATGTAAATAGTGTGGAATATTCATTGGATTAATATCTGACTTTCTTAACAGTATTCTTCACTTCTATATATATATGTTTTTTCAGTGTAAGGTATTTTATATTCGTGTTTATCTTTTCCACATAAGTCAATATCTTATTCTCCTGCATTAGGGAGTTGTTTTCCTCATAGAATTGTACTTTCTAATAATTCATTGCCATTAATTGATTAATTCAAATAATTTTTAAACGATTTGATTCATTTATGATTTTTTGTTGATGATTTTCAGTTAAAAGTAATAAAACACGCGAAAATGATGTAGAATATTTGTTGGAAGAATACGTGACTTTCTTAGTAATATTCTTTGCTTCTTTATATTTTTTTTTCCCATAGAAGATGTTTTACATTCGCGTTTATTTGTTTGACTTAATTTAATATTCCATTCTTATGCATCAGGGAGTTGTTCCTCTCATAGAATTGTACTTTTCAACGACTTATTGCTATTAAATAATTAATTTGAATGATTTTTCATTAATTTTATTCATGATTTATTTATTGATTCATTTTTGTTCAATAAAAACGTGAACAAGGTGTTTAAGTGGATAAATTTGCATCAGGAAATCTTTATAAATCACTTCGATCATTAATCTGATTAATAAAATGCGATTTTGTATCAGTGCATTTGTATCATTAGAAAGAACACTTGAAATTCAGTGCATCACAGTGAAACCTTCTGTCAGTTGAAACATTGTGCGACATAGTATACCTATTCATAATTCATTTGATTGATTAATTCCAAGTAATACGAGCAGGTGAGATTATATCTCATAAAAGTACCTGAAATGTGATTATCCAAAGTAATCTCATGTAAGCGGAAGAACAGGTATTGAGAGGCCAAGTGTACCGTTGGTGTTCGCTGAACTATTCATCTAATATTCTCATCACTTGGACGACTTTCATATTTCAAGCTCTTTCCGTTACCTTAATGGATACTTTTGAAAATTTTTCAAGTGAAATATTATAATCATAATCTTTTTTCCAGCTGTGGACTGTTGTGCCCCAATGGAAACACCTGGTCTCAATGACATCTAATTGTTATAAAAATGTACACTGTTATCGAAGTAAATGAGAGTAGTATGCACTCTGCGCTTGAAGTCGAATACAGATAAATCCAAAAGTGTGATATTAGTTCATCATTGTCAAATTGGATACAAATTTGAAATAATAATGAAAAAGAACGTTCACACCTCTTTTTGGACACACTTAAGATTTAATCTTGCTACCGGAAACAAGGGTGTAGAGAATATTTCTCCATCAGAGTATTGAAAAATATTTTTACCTGAACGAGACAAACCAATACATATACATATACACATATACCCACTACACATTTATAAGTTGTTTTAGTAGCTTCATGATCGGAAATAAGCCCGATGTATATCCACCAACGGATGGCTCATTAGCCTGGATGCAGAACGACCTTAAAGGGCCGAACGAAACAATCTCAGCTTTGGCACCGATGGTGGGGAAGAAGAAGCAACCTGTTACCCAAGTCTCTTCGGAACTTTGAAGTAGTGCGCAGAACAGATGGTTCGCGAGTGAAAAGAGAAAGAATGAAAAAGAAGAAGCAGGTTACACCTGCCACATTGTCCGGATGTACAGTTTGAACGGGCTTCACAGATTTCAAACTCTTTTTTTATCCGTGATTTTCTGAGCACATATCGGTGAAATGTGTAGAGGAAAAACGCAAAATCCATCCCAACACGAGACATATCGAATAAGATATTTCTTTCAATTTTATCTAAATTACTTTGCTCAAGGATGTAAATTTATTCCTATGTAATAAAAGTCTCAATCATCTCAGTTTTCTCACCTATCTAATGTACATATGCAGAAGATATTTCACCTTCAATTTCTCCCTGACGGTTGAAAGACGTAATGACATTTATTATAGTCGCGTGGCTGTAAGCTGTATTCATACTTGAAAACCTGTTTTAATTTTCGATGATGATGTAGAAGAAAATAAAATGTGTCAGTTCAAAATATACATCATCATTTTTTCTCCTATTCGGATTTTATTACTTTTTTATTCGTGTTATTTATTATTATTTTTTTTTTTCATACATTCGTTGTGAAGTATCGGGAATCAAAGTATCCATAAAAATCATCATCATTGTCATTTTCACACCCGTTGGAATAATCTTGACTTGATTCATCGAAGATTAATTTTGACGAGGATCGAGATAAATGAAAAACATCGTCATTAAATACTCTAATGTGAATATGAATTCAATTTTGGATTTTATTGGTTTATCAGTTATTTGGGAATTCCGTGTCGGTTCTATTTTTGGCCCCATTAGTCCGGTTGGGATCATCCAAAAAACAACAAAATCTTTCCGTTCGATTTTATACTAGATTCTAGGGTTTTTAGCTGAATAGTGAAATCAAACTAAACGCGGAAAGAAAAGAGTGTGGTTGAAGTGACTATTTAACGTGTAAGCGCATATGGATCCATTTCTTAAAGTTGGAGTAACTGATTTTGTCATTGATTTGACCAATGTGTAATGATTTTTTTGGGAAAATCAGTGAGAACTTTACTTTAAAATTATAATCAATTCTGATAAATACGAAAAAATATAATTAATGGATTGATTGATCAATTGAATTAGATAACATTGATTGTCATCAATTTGAATAGATAAAATGAAATCCAATGGTTTGATTATTCGATTAAGTAAATTAAAACTGAATTCATTGAAAGGATTAATTTTTAATAGATTCAAGAAAATTGAATTGAATCAAATCTATTCATTAATTATTTGTAAGAATTGAATCGATCAATTTATTTTTCAACTATTCTGCATCCCCTATTGATTAATTGATCAAATCATTGTTTCAATTTAATTTTTCATTATTTAAATTACTCATTATTCTCTATAACCCCTTGGTTCTTCGAGCTAAACCTGTTTAATTTTCAGTATCAATGTTGTTCTTCTCCTAATAAATGATAAAATTTACACTCAGGTTGACTGTTCTTATTTCTTGACTGAAATTGAAGAGCTTGAGTTTGGAAAGTCAATTTAAGTAATTTTCTCTATTTGTCCAAATGAGTTTTTCATTTGGTATTGTATAATTCATTCATAATTGACACATGTATTACATCCTATAAAGCACACAAAATTAGAAAGAGTTTATAAATAACTCAATTGAGGCTTAAAAAATTTGGTATTGAATTCTCAAGAATTCTTCTTAAACTCGAATGCTGTGTGAGATATGATTTGTTTATGACTCAAAGCATTCTGCACTTCCCTGGTTAAAAGAATCCATTGAATCTGACAAATGAAATTCAATGAGATTTGGTCAGAACATTGTCCAAGTTCAATCGTAATTCAGTGAGATTTGGCCTGATTCAACGAGACTCACATCAAAGTTCTGACCAAATCTCATTGAAAAATCACCGGTGAGATTTGGTCAGAACATCGTCCACGTTTAATTTTAATTCAATGAGAATTGGTCAGAATCAATGGGTTCTTTCAACCAGGGTTATCAGGAAATGATTCCTAAAGCATCCATAATTTACGTGTGTTCTATATGCGGCTAGATATTAATCATATATTCATTGTTATCGATTTGAGCATTTCTATAGCGTATTCGACTTCCAAACGCAAAAAAAAACTGTAGTGTAATTATGTTGATAAACGATGTATACAACCCCTTCCTGTTTCGATGGACCTAAATCATAAGTTTAATTACAAACCAGTTAATTAATTTTGAATGCTATTCGTGTCAGATATGAAATGGGTCATCCGTAACTACGAAGAGTGCGCTTACCTATTTTTTCCAATCGAACCCTGCTTCGATCTTTTTTTTTTCCAATTCAACATATGGCAGCCACTCAACTCCATTAGTATCTCTAAATTGTTCCGGATAGGTGTTAATCAATTTTAAACGAATAGGACAAGAAAAAAAATTATTTCCGTTTCAATATTCCGATGAATCGCAATGATCGATCATATAACTGAACTGATGGAAAATTGTGTTTGAGAATTATTCGGTCGAAAGAAAAATACTCTCACCTTCGTTTTATTCATAATACACAAATCCGTACACCAAATCATTACGATGCATATGAATTTTATACACATACTCGTAGCCGTATACATGAACAATCGTGTAGGAGCACTTTAAATGCAAATGATATTGCATAAGGTTCTGAGCAATAAAAAAATAAGACGAAGAAGAACGATGAAAAAAAAAGAGAAGATGAACGGAACAGGAAAGAAGAATTTTTCAATGTGACACAATATATTTTTTCCCCTTTCTCTTTTACTCCTTCTTTCTTCGACGACCCTTCTACGTCTTCTAAAGGGACACAACGGACGGCAAACCAGTCATCAACTGAAAATCAGCAAACTTGACTGATTCGCCGCGCGTTATTATCCTTTTGAGGTGTGGCACGACGATCTCACTGGAATCAAACTATTAATGGGTGGTCCAATTGAGATTCTTTGTCTGTCTTTTGAAATTTGTCACATGATTCGCTATGTCAACTACGACTTTGCACATTTGATGCGGGTAAATGTCTAAATAGATAGGTAGAATACCTCTGAGGAAATTGATGAAATGATGGATAATTGCTTGAGAATGAGGACATATTCAACACTTATTATGAAGAGAACAGGAAAGCGGTGACGATGATCACGTGACCGTGTCAAAATATAAAAAACACTTCTCTGATCCCACTATATAAGCTCCCTTTGTGGAAATTACACCCAGGAAACGATATATGCTCGAAACGAAGTCAATCGTTTCAAACATGGCTATAATTATTTCAATTATACTTCTGTGTGAAGGAAATCATACATTTTCGAACATTGGATGACAAATTTGTCTTTCTGAATCTTTCTTCTATTCACTTATGAATGCTTCGTACTTTCCCTTAATCGAATCAAGAATAGAATCAAAGTTGAAATTTGAGGCTCTTGAGGCTGTGTTATAAACACATTTTTTGTTCAGACATTCAATGGAAAAAGTGGTGTTCTCGATTTATTAATATACACGATCGGACTTTCCCTCATTTCCTTCATGACTTAGATTGCTTCTCATCGGTATTGAAAATATATTTTTGTTCTGAAAGTAAAATAAATGTGAGGCACAATCACGAAAAAACTTGGCATTTAGATTCAGAGTCGCATTTAATATTTGATGCATCTATTTTATAATTACAAATGTAGTTTATAATTGCATTGTATATGTATATGTAAGTGTTTTCATTTCATCATAATCGCAATAAAAAATACAATTATGTAACGTAAGAGTGGAGGTTCAGCGTGATCGCGGCTTTACTACCTGACCTTTTCGATGGTTATCTCTCGAAAGTAGATTTCTTCGGCTTTAACCGAACGTCACGCGATCTACCGACCGCAACAGGTGCTCAACTACCACACGATATAATAAATTCTGGCATATTATGTACGTGCATGGTAATTACACTGTGTTGTATGGAGAGATCACTTATATATAATGTCAGCGAGCATACACACACGTAGATGATCGGAAGTACGCCTTGGTATATATTGATTTTAACAACATACCTGCAAGATTATTATTCTCACGTTCAATGAAGGAGTTTTTTCTCCGTTTTTTTTCCTCCGTGATTATATACGATGCATTTTCAATTATTCCAATGATCTTCTTCGTACGTGCTACATGAAATCTCAATTCCGGATACTTACCTCTTCAATTTTGGTACATTTTATCGCATGCTATATTAATTCATCAAATTCAATTGCCTGTTGATTATATTTTTGGCTTATTTTAACATGCGCATGAGAATCGTGTAAACATTGACATCCTAGATTGGGATACAAAGAGGAAGATGATATATTTAGATGAATTACAAACTTTTATTCCTCAAAAAAGGACCAATCACAGGACGGCAAAATTTTCGGAATGGCAACAGTGTTCATTTGTGACAATGAACATTCGTTTTTACTTATTTAGTTTCAATATTCAATTCTGCGTATTCATTTCATATAATTGTCATTTGAATTGGTTCTCTTTCAACGACATTCAATCACTAAACGACGCAACAAATAAAACAGACAAAGAAAATCAACAACATTGGAATAAAATTCAGCAAATTTCAACAAAAATTTTCAAAATAATTCTGATAAGATCAGTCGAACCGAAGGGACTTTGATTGAAATTCTCGCAATAATTTCCAACAAAGCTATTATAGAAATCGAATAAAATTTTCCCGGCAAAGTAATCATGACTATTATTTTGATGAATATATTACACCGTGTTGAGACTTTCCTTCCCCTGGGTATTCCAGGCAATTCACCTGCATTTGAAAAAAAGAACACTCTTATAAATTGCATTATTTTTTCACCTTATCTCCCCATTACACGAGAAATTGCAGCATCAGCATCATCTTGCCACAGGTGCAATCTCCATATAGAGTACGATGACATTGCACCCAAGGTCAAACAAGGTATACCTTCCCCCCTACGAAAGAAGTACCAATCGATCGGCAGAGATATTGTGTCAGATTACGAAAGCATTATCTTAATTGCTCTTCCAAGATGGCGAGAAGAGGGTGGTAAGCCGGAGAAAAAGAGGAAGAAGACGAGTAAGATGATAGATTGTTGGTCCATGGCGATTCGATCGATGACAAGATCTGGCACGAACAATCACCGTGACTCGTTTTAATTACCGTTGGGAAAGGGGAAGGAGGAAGCAGAAAAGGTGGAGGAGGTTGTCTCTATGTGAGTTCATGCATATAGCGTATATGCTTCTGTCTATGGAGACCACCGAGCTTATAGTATGCGAGCTATGCTATCAGGAACTATATGCGCGCGCTACACGTGGTCTTCTTCATGGTCGATGATGTCGCCTCGTTAAGAAACGAAATACCCACCGTAACGCTTGACACGATCGGGACCTATAATTGAAATCCTCCAAGACCAACGTAGCTGATATTATCAGCTTTTCTTCCTTCTAATCTTCCTGTTTTCAACTCTTTTCGTATACCTTTTAATTCCTTTCTTTCTTAAACGTTGTGCTACATAATGTCAATAAGTTTGATATTTTATTCTGTGCAAGTGTGTTTTCTCCTTCTACAATCAAAAATATGCTCATGTAAGATTTATGAAGAGATTAAAAAAACCGATTCATTCTTATTAAACGTGCAGATTTCTGATTCAAATCCATCGGTTCGAATGGGAAATGTGCACGTTTAATGGGAATGAATGGGTTTCCCCGGGTAAAAAATGAGATCTATTTAGATCTCATCAGATGTGAGTAGATCCAAATTTTGGCTCACAAGATCTGGTTGGATCTGTGTAGATTTCTTTAGATCTGAATTGAAGAATATATTAAATCTTTATGAGCAATTGATTGTGGAATTACCAAAAGTTTTGTGATATTCTCCCATATTTGAATTCAAATTTGAACATGTGTGTCAACAAATCAAGCTCAAATTGCAGTTTTTTTTTGGATCTCAATAGTCCTGTTCAGATCTGATCTTTTTTCCCCGAGATCTTTATCCAGGGAGATTTGAAATTTTTGAATCACCGTTTATGAAGAATCCATCTTTGGTCTTCAGACTTTGAGAAGCTACGATACGATTGAAATCGTGAATTAAAACCATCGATTGGAGAATGATATGATTCTCGCGCTAATATCACAGCGTAGAAGGCACGGAAGGAGAAACATTGTTAATTTCAGTGTGAAGAATTATTAGAGACTGTGAATATTTCATAGTATTTAAATAATATATTTCCGTCATCAAAAGATGATGGATATAATCCTGATTCTCGAAACCTACCATACTAACCAATTTGAGAGGAAAATTGACAATCAAAGACGAACGTAGATGAGTTCAATACGGAATATTTGCCCCTTCTTCATTCTCAGTTAGTCGTCACGTTGTCGTGGTTAAACGGTGGATGCCAACTCGACACACGATTGGTCACCACAGTGCACCGAGAAGGCTCGTATGAGAACTCGCGTTCGCATGCGCGCCTGTTCGCGCACTGACAACGCGTTTTCGCGCAGAGAGGAGACGCCCAAATGGGTTAATACCAACAATTACGCGGCTTGATGCGTCCGCCCATGTATTCTTGAATTCCACTTAATTCCGTTAATGGCACGTCATTCATTACGCATGTTTTGCTACTGCTACTTCTCGTTGGAGAAACGTTCCTCCGTTACCCAAGCAGTAACAGAAGCCAAAGTATATACGGAATAGAAACGTTCATAGAATGTACGAATAAGATACGAAGAACATATATTGAACGTTCATCCCAGATAACACACGGATAATTCTTTTTCAAGAGCAAGAATAGAACTCTTCAAGAATTCTTTTCGAACTAATGAATTCATATAGAGCTCTGGAGGAGTTCAATTTGTCGGACATTAACAAGCTCTTTGAGAATATCAGAAGTATTGTTTGAGTACTCTCAAAGAACTTCTTAATGTCCGACAGATTGAACTCCTCCAGAGCTGTATATAAATTCATTAGTTCGAAAAGAGTTCTTGAAGAGTTCTATTTTTGCTCTTGAAAAAGGATTCTTCGTGTGTTATCCGGGATGGAATATTCGAATGAGATAGTTTTGAATATATCTACACGGAAAAAAATACTCCGGTTAATATATGGACAGCAAGAATTACTGCTATTTTAACCGGAATTCTAGTTAAATCAATCAAGTCTCCGGCAAATTTAATAAGGGCTCCGGTAAATTTAACAAGAATTCCAGTAAAAGTCACAGATATTCCTTGCTGTCCATATAGTAACCGGAATTCTGATAAGATTAACAGTTCATTTTTTTCCGTGTACTTAGAACGTACATAGTACATCAAAAATGTACGATATTCATTCAATCAACGTTCGATTGGCGTACCATCGTATATTGATTATACATTCGATGAATATGCATGCAACCTACCCGGATAGTATCAGGAGGTTTTCTGAACATTCAGAAAACGTACTTGCTCTCACAGAAATCCAAATAAAATCTCAGGACGTTCCAAAACCCTCGCATGTATGTCCCAGGGACATACAAATGTTCTGTGATGTTCAATTAATTATGTCTACTGTGGGACGTTCTGGGGACGTGTTCAATAAAGAAGTCAATAACGTTCTGCGATACTACGCATCCCTAACAGCAAAATGCTGAGCAAATATGCAGCAAATTGTTGAAAACGTACGACAACAGTTTGAAGCAATTTCTAGGGACGTTGCGTCACCAAATACGCAACAATATGCTGTAAATCTAGGATTTTAGCTTGAGTTGTTACCGTATTGCTGGGAAGTTGCTTGGTTTCATGAAACTCTCAATCACATGCGTAGCAAATTCCCAGCAACTTTACGAAAACTTGATGAACAACGTAGGAGCAACGATTGCACAGCAACTTTTGTTGTATGGGATATGATTGTAAAGGTTAGTTTTCATGAAAGTACGTTTGGGAAACGTAGCGAGAACATCCCGTGGTAGATGAAAAAGACGTACTGGCCCAAGTAGCACCAGAATATACTATGAACGTTCTTCGAATATTTGGAATATGTTCTATGCACATTCCAATGAAACCGTTTCATAGGTGCTATGCATATTCATCGAACGTATGTAATCGAATATACGAACATCGATTGAATGAATATCGTACATTTCGGATGTACTATGTACGTTCTAAGTACCTTTAAAACAGTCTCATTCGAATATTCTATGAACGTTCATTATATGTTCTTCGTATCTCATTCGTACATTCTATGAACGTTCATACTTCATATATACTTTGAACTTCTGGTGCCGCTTGGGGGGAACGTATTAAGGTGCATCAAAAATGAACGTTCTCTGAACATATTCAAACCTACTCCCCGGAGCCGAAGCGCGCAGAACTAAGGTGATGTTTCTAAAACGTCCAGAGAACTTTCAATGCTATCTGGGTATGAAACGGTCTCATTCGAATGTACATAGAATATACTTCGAATATTCGAAAAACGTTTATAGTATATTCTGGTGCTGCTTGGGTGCATGAAATGTTCTCCATTCAAATAGGCTCGCCGATAGACTTCTCCTCGGGCAATTTCTATTAAATTTTTCATTTTTTTGTTTTCAACATTCTGATGAAATCAAAGACATTTGATATAAAGTCGATGCATAGTACTAATAATGAGAAACAATTTTTGTTTTCATTTAGTCGTGTTTGTTTCATCAAGTAGCTGGCGTGTATTGTCAGGCAACTGATCTTTCGAGGCTCGCTGTCATGCTCATCGTTCCATTCACATATGTTGTGGAAAACGGTAGGGGATTAACGTGGGTGGAGTATTAACGTTTCTATTCCCTTTTTCCTGTTCCGTTAGGCCGATGAATCATTAATGCAACACCGTGGACAGGTCAACGCATTCAAATTCTGAGCATATCGGTGACATGAATAAATGTTCTGATTGCCATAATTCTTGACTATAACTCATACGAGCAGTAGATTTACGCGATTAGTGAATATACAGTTTTCTGCTACTGCAGTCACTGACATTTAGAACATCATGCAAAAGCTTTGAATTTCTAAGCCTCGACAACGACTCTTTCTTAATTCCATACGTCAAACAATATTGGATTTTGTATACATCTCAGTCATGTCAAGTAGGTATTTTATTTTTGCTGAACTACCGATTGTACAGCAGATTTGTATTATGCGTGAGGGTGTTTGTGCGCCTTCTCATAAATCAACGAATAACGTGGAAGAAAATCGTGCAAGGCGTGTAAAGCCGAAGACGCAACACCAGATATCTTTTATCACGTTATATCTGCCATTTCTCGAAGGGGAAAAAAATTTGAAAATAATATATGGATTGTATGTAATTTTGAAAATTCTTCCACAAGGGTTTTCACGCGACTGGATTTTTGAAATTTTCAACATTTTTTTCAAATTTCATGCCCAATTGTGGAATCTTGAATTCTTAGTCATTAAATCGAGGGTTTATCCATGAGCGACTGAATTTTCAGTTTTTATTATTTACATCATATCTCTGCTCAAAGAATTCCATTGAACCGATTGATTCTCATTGATTCTGATGCAGAAAATCGATTCAAACCCATTAAAAATTGATTCTCAATGGGTTTGAATCAGTTTTCTGCATCGGAATCAATGAGAATCAATCGGTTCAATGAGGTTCTTTGAGCAGGGATTATATAAATATACAATGTATATTTTCGGAAATGAAAGTTCATTCGTATGTGATATTCGATATTGTTGAACGAATTTTCCAATTACATGATTAAAGATTACTTCTATTACAAGCAATGGAAATTCCATCCAGGAATTTTCAATAGTCATTCATTCTGTATCACCCCTAGTGGGATAATTTCCATCACAATATTTTTATGGACAGAGGACAAATAAACATTTCGTCCAGTGTAGAGTTGAAGCAACCTTGAGTCAACAAGGTTGCAAATAACAGGCCCAAAGCATTCGCATGACAAGTATGACAAGCTTACATTTTATCTGAATTGTATTTTGTGCTAGTTTTATTCACGTTTTGGATCTGAATTTACGACTTTTCTAGAGTGAAATTCTCAGATTTTCACTTTTTTGAATTTAGAGAAAAAGGTGTACAACTTCATTATTGAAGAATAAAATAGAATATGATTCCCGTGAGAATGATCCACGAATGGTCCACTGGTGGTCCGAGTCTGCCCCAGAGTTGGCAGATTTGACGCAAGTGTGACCCAAGCTTATTTCGATAAGGTAACCGGCCCCATTAATGAACACCTTAGCCCCCATTAGCGAACCATCGTTTATTTATTATATCTTTCCTATGGCATATTATTCTGAATTTATTTACATAACAGCGGTTGATTTAGTATCCAGTCAGTCATGCTTGGATGAAATTAAAGCACTAAATGAAAACTACTATGAATCAAAAACCAAAATGTTCATTAAAGGGGTCGCGTTCATAAATGTGGTCATCTACCTTAGTTGTAAAATGGGAAATGCAAATCCACTTAGATTTCGGTTCATTTAGATACAAAAAAATCTTATAAGACTTGGCATGAATTAACATTTATCAACTCCCTATACCCTTTTTTTAAGATTTCTATATATTTTTGGAAAAAATTAATTAGTTCTACGTAGATTTTAATGGATTTAGGTGAAGCAGCAGATCATTGATTTTTACATTTTTAGATCTATATTGATCTCAATCATTAGATAAAGCTTATCAACTTTTCATAAATCTTATTGAGGACGAATGAGTTACTTTATCATTATATTGGAAATTTTCAATCCTAAATTGATTGATGTGAATCAACAAAATGTGATAATTTATATTGTAAGGTTCGAAATGTGCGACTGCAAAATGTGCTTATTCTGGACTCCAATATAAAATGTTAAAATTTTTATCACAAAAGATGAAACGTGTTAGTCCTTGTAACTAAAATGGCACATGCTTCTTCTTCATAATAATTATTATTACTTATTTATAATTAATGTAGAATCTACATGAAATAATCATACGTTTCAGATCTTCCGATAATAATTGACATTTCTAATGAATCAATCATAATAAAATCCCTTGGAATATCTAATTTCAAATCAGTCGACTTGTGAAAGCATTGGAAAGGAAAAAGTGCTTCATCGACAACGATAACGATGGTTCCTGCACAATATTCTAAGCGCAAGATATGGCATGGCTTTGCAGAATAGTTGCCACGTCTTGTCTAACCTCTATCGCGCGAATCAGACAGGTTAGGTCACGAATTCTCGTATACAGAGCCCGCGGCATGGTTGGGGCCACAAAGTGCTCGGGCAAACCGTCGTCCGCGACGTCGTTCTAGGTCTGATGGGTCCCCCTCTAAATGCCTTCCGGTTATGCAACCGAAGTAAAGCTGCTCCATCCTCTAATAAGTTTCCTAGCTCGCCGACCTCGAAGTTAAGAGTACACCTAACTACTTACCAACTTACCTGTCGTGTTACAGCGCAAAACGTGTCTTCGATCAAGTTGGGGGCTGTGCGGGTCATAATCGAAACTCGAGATGGAATGGTATCGCTGAATCGTTATTATATACCTACCTTAATCACGATCAAATACTCGTTGAATAAGAACAAATAGAGTTGACTATGTTTGATTTATGGAATTCTAAAATGTCAATGAGCTATTGTGATCGCTCTAAGGATTTTATCGCAACCGGATTAAGTATCATTTCATATATTGTTTTGTTCAAGATTCATGAAAATTCGAATATGAATTATTCCGTATCAACGACCAATCTGGTAAAATATAAATTTTTTTTATAATCAAACAAAAATTCATTCAGAAACAAATTCTATAAAATCACATCTATCAACATAACTTTTTGATTCTCTCGAAGATTATAAATCACGATGAATTTTCTATGAAATTTTTTCGAATTATGAAGAGAAGAAACAGTACATGACAATGCCTCAATGATAAATCCATTGAAGCACAATAGGACCTGTCTATTTTTCACCTGTCTACTTTCGCTGACAGCTTGTCTGAGTGCGCTAGAACACCATTAAGTCACGCCTCTCATCTCTGTAAGACACAACGTGGAATGGAGATAAACACCTTATACAATAAGAGGAATATGGAGAATGTAGTTCCATAGTCACTACATCAAGTGTTTCAATAAGACTTATGATACATCAAAATGAAAGGAATGAATGATGAACTCAATTACTGGACAGGGAAAAAGAAAAATCTTGCTGAACATTGATGGTCACTGAACTATACCGCATAAAAGCGATCAACTGAAAACAAGACTTGATGAGGTATTTATATGTATGGAAATATTTGATAGACGAAACAACGAAACCATACATCAATATACTTATGGCAGCGGAACGTGGGTGAAGTATTCTTTCGCTAATTAATTAAATTTCTTAGTTAGTTATGTAATCAACGATCGAGGGAACAATATTCAATACTCTTCAAGCTTCGAGCTTTCATTCTTTAAATAGAAGGATAGTCTATGACGTAGATTATGGCGCGCATTCATCATTGCATATATAATAAATATTATCAATGTAAAATTCAATTCACGATATTTATCATACTATACGATACGTAATTTTTCTTCATAATTATCTCCTTCTACCTGTGGAAATGAGAGAAAAATTGGAAAGAATATAAAGCTAAACATACCTTTCACTTTCAAAATGTATCTTTGAAACGAGTCACGAATCGAATTGTTTTACAAATAAATTCCTCAGAAATTCGTGACCTATAAACATTTGTAAGGCATGATACAATATCAAATATCATATATATCCATCCATACACATGAGACTCTTGATAATTCTTTCCAGAGTCTGTACCTACTTTCACTTTTGAGGATCGTGAACTAGGAAACTCTGTATACATGTGTGTACGTACAGATATATACTGACCCGATAGCCGTTGAGACGATGAAGATCATCATTGTGGACTCCACCCACCCACGTTGGATTGTATATAAGCGAAAGGGCCATGACAATTTTACGCCGTGTGTTGTACGACACAAGAACGACGAGTCGTTCCACCGGTACTTGAATCTCTTTCATTTTTTCTCGCGAAGAGGAGACAGGAAGAAAAGAAAAAAGAGGAGGAGGAGAAGCTGGAAGAGACATGAAAAGGCGTCTCTCGGTAATACACCCTGAAGCATAACGAACGAGGGCGGGTAAGAAGGCATTAAAAATCACAATGCAGCGTATTAATTGCACATCCACAAAAATTTATTTCACCCCGAAGTTGTATCAAACATGACCCCATAATTGTTTTCGGAGTCTCCCTACTCGATTCTTGAGAATCGGGTACACAGTATTGGGAAGATTGCGAGGTAAGAATCATTTGTTCGAGCTCGTGCTGGGCACACAAATCATCGCCAGAGCAATTAATCCAATTTGATTGTTTATTATAACGTTGATCGTCTAATAAATATAGTCCTCCTCTCGAACCGTTCAATGAACAAAAATTCAGGCCAGTGTTGGATTCGAAGAGAAAAAGGAAGGAGAACGCACGTGGGGATCATCTGACGGGACCGAGGCAATGGAGTATCATTTTCTCATTACTTTCATGTGTTTATTTGCGTAGAAATATGGCTTTCCGTTCGTTCGAATACTTTGAATGCGGGTGTCTGATCTTCGGTGATGCGTCGAATGGAATTTCTGTGGATTTGATTCCTGATTGTTTGTACACCTCCAGCTTTGATTTATCCACAACTCCACAAATGCGATTGAAGGGATAATAATGAGTTGTGATCCCTCAATTAAAGAGGGGCAGTCTTCAATTCCTTTTTTGATCATTAATTTGAATTCTTATTTCGAAATACTGTTTTTCTATTCTTTTGAAATTATACCTCATTGTAAATACACGAATCCAACGATTAATATTTACATCTGTGAGAACACAGGTTGATCGACGCGTTATAGAACGTGATGGAACAAAAATCGAATTATTTTGAAATAATGCAATCCTGACCCAAATTTTGACGATATTTTGATCATGTTGGTGAAATTCGATAGGTTCTTTCCGCATCAACATCTTTAGTTTTGACCATACCCTGTGGAAGACTGAAAGCATGTTAACGGAGTTTTTAGGAATAGAAGAGCCTGTAATATATAAAATCTTTGGTCTCCTAAAGGTTAATGGACCAGTCGATTCAAGTTATGACACGTGAAAATGACCGAAACCGAATTACTAGTAGCATCGGTGCATCCCCCAACGATACACAATTGACCATATGTTCTTGAAAAATTTATGTATTTCTACTCACTCGATGTAACACCATCTTGTTTTGACAAAAGCTCACACAGGGAGCTCTAGAATCCATTATTCGTATCTTTCGTTTGTGTGAACTTGATATAAGAAGAACCCGTACTTTGAGAATGGCACAACTTCTAAGTTGACAAAGTAAAACCAAATCTTCGCTACCAGCCATGCCCAAATTGATGGAACGTAGAAACCTCTATGTGAAATAATGCGTAATCCTCAGAGTAGATCACAGACAAGCATACATAATTATTGTCTAAACAGCAAAAATCGGGGCACTGAACGTGGAGAAAAAATTACAGAAAATCTTCAGAAGACTCTTCGTGGTTGCACCTCATAGTGGCAAACTACGAATTCGCTGATACAATATTATCATCTTTTCTCTCCATATGAGAGTTTCTTTAACTGTTTCCAATCATCCCATCCCCTCGTTCTCCCATCAACTCACATTTGAAACAACGTTTTATTCTTGAGTTTACAATCAAATTTTCTTGCAAACCTTCCACAACAGGGATTTTAATTAATGCCACAAATTGTTCTACCACGTATACTAAAAATTTACTGCACTCTGTAGAAAGTCACAGGCGGGAACGATATTAAAAATCACAATGCAGCATATTAACTTGACCCACTATTGGCTCGATGCACCAGGAAGCGAGGGAAAAAGCAAGTCAGCGCGCAGTGATCGTTTAAGATCCACACGGATCCTACCAAAATCATATACACGTGTTCATACAAGGAGTATGCGTGAATATAAACGCACGCACGTGCGTCACGTGTATGTATTTGTTGTACACAGTAAAAGCGAGTCGCCCTTGCTTTTACGACAACCAAACTTTACTGCGCGCGTCTGAGAGAGCAACCGCAACGGGAAATTAGCAATTGTAATGTTATAAGGCACGAGCAGAGGAAAAGAAGAAGAAAAAGAAGAACGACGGTAGTGGTGTTGTTAGTGGGTGGAGGACGAACGAAAAGAAAAAGGTAAAGAGAGACCAGACGAAGGAAGGATAAAGAATGCGAGACCCTTGGGGTCACGAGGATTTCATTTGACGGAATAACGTGGCGTTTAAGAGCCAGTACCGTTATCAGAGCTCGTTGTATATGGGTAAGTACCCACCGGGATCGGGCGAACCCCTCATCCTCCTTATTTTTTTTCGTTAAAAGCTGATGTCGCACGCGTGCACTTTATTTGGAGGAATGAAACTAAAATCTTCTCCGTCCAATCGATTTTTTATTCATCTAATTGAATCATGCAGACCCAGGCTATTGTTTTTAATTAAAGCTACGGATATTTATGAATATTCTTCAGTGGCCGATATTTGTTTGGAAGTCATAAGGCGTTATTAATTGCTTCACACCTCAAGGGCAAATTCGAAAAAGCAGTGCGCAAGGCACATGCGAAACATAATGACTCAACACGAAGAAAGAACTAACGAAGAAAGTGATAAGTCGAACAGAAATATGTACGCGGTATATATGAACGTATGATGTTTGTGGATCGTTCATAAAGGTTTTATGTAGCACATGTGAGGATATCTGTGCGAGAGTTCTAGGTTGATGCGCCTGGACGAGATTCTGAGGCCAGATTTGCATCCAGGGGTTCGCCGAAAGGATGATCGCCCGCAAATCAGGCACAACGTCGCACGCTTTAGCGTATGGGAAAAGTGTCAAAAAGACGGTTGACTTATAACAATCGATCAATCAGAACTCTGTCCGCCTTCCGGTATGCTGTGCTTAATTGGTTAGACCTTGGCTCCTTGAGGATTTTATGTATGTCTGGCTGTGAGTGTATGAATACGTATACGTAAATGAGCACAAAAACTCTTTTTGCTTCAGACATCATTTTTCCTCTAGTAAAAGTATGCCAGTCATTTGCATTATTCAAAAATGTACCACCGAACAAAAACAATTCTGTTAGTACTTCGTTTGCAGTACACATGGGTATCCAGATTCATTTACATCTACGCGTATTTTCGAACTTCTCTCAACCTCGTGATTAATATTATTGTCTGTGTTCAGTTACATTTAACGATTCTCACTTCCGTAATAAAGTAAAATGATAGCTAGTGGAATTACAATTGGCAATTACAATGACTGGAGATCGTACTGAAAATGAAGTATCGGTATGGCATAAATAATAAATGTGAAGGATATTCAAAAAGGATTCATAGAACGTTTGAAAATTATTGCTGAAAATATGTAAAATTCTGAAAATCTCATAACTTGAAGAGATTCTCCGCCGCGGAGATGGAAAAATTATCTGTGACGGTAATCCTGGTAGCTATGAACTGAGGAATTTGTTTTCAGTTCAACTGAGAATTTTTCTTGGAACAACCAATATTTCAGTGCAATCAACTCGACTTTTTCATTCAATATCATTGTTGGTTACTGCAACTAAACAGGTTTTTGAGGTGTGACAAAGATTTTTTAGCAGTTACCGATGAATTTGTTTGCGATTCCATATATAATACTGAAAATTTTATTGCCTTGAGCAATAATATGCAATTACGGCTCAATTGCTAGCTAACGTAGGAGATGATCTGCTACGTTAATGAAAAAATGCCCTGGTTCAGTAAATTTTGTTTTCTCCCTGTGCTGTGGTACACCCTGACAGCAAAAGTTGCAGTGCAACTGTTGCTTCAGTGTTGCTCCACCAGTTTCAGGTATGCTAGCGGTTCAATGGTTTCAAATAAGTGAGAAAAGTGATTTGCTAGTGGAGAAAAGTGAGTAAACAGTGAGTTTTCGGTTGAAAAAGTGAGTGAAAAGTGATTTACTTTAAATATAATTATATGGTTAGATATGCAAATAAAACAGTTAAATAATTACTGATTGTATTAATACTAATGGAATCAACAATCAGTATCACATTAACTTGGGACCAGTTGCGGAAAGTTAATTATCATAGTGGAGAAAATGCACGGAAAGAATAATTTAGCTGCAGCAGCTGAGTAGCTAGCACGGACACGGACAGCCATTAAATTAGCTCCTGCAGCTAAATTTAATGGCTGTCCGTGACCGTGTTAGCTACTTAGTTGCTGCAGCTAAATTATTTTTTCCGTGTGTAAGAAATATCATTAGAATGATATTGATGAAGATTATCCACAATGTAAAGACTGAACTGTAATTTTCAGAATGATGAATTCACCTCATTCATAACACTGTTTCATGCCAATATTTCAACAAACGAAAACCTAATTATTGATCTAACACATTGAATGTTCATAAAATCCATGAGTTAGAGTGATATTAACCCTTCAAGTACACACATCCTTCCACACCTTGGAAGTACACATAGGTGCAAATTCGCACCACGCAACTGTACCGAATAATAACTCGGTTCCTGTTCGACAAATTTGACCTTATTTTTTTTCAATTTGAAGGATAACTGTGCAGATTAACGTGGCGTGGAAGAAAATTCACAAATATTTCATTTGATCAGTGACACAACACGAGAATAAATGGATTTTTGACGAAAAACGAAATGTCTTAAAATGGTTGGTACAAATTTGCACCTGTTTGTACTTGAACCATTAAAATTAAATATCATAGGGCGTGAAATAGAGTAAGATGACAGTTTTCGAGAGAAGAATTTGATTTGTTTTATAAATTTCGATTAGGAAATTGATAACCAACCTGTTACGTCCCACACAGCACAGGAGTTCAAAAAGAAATCTTGAGAACTCATATTAAATTTTCCAAGCTCCAATTGAATTCTTTATGACCTCTTTCTGAACTTGTGTGCTATGTGGGCTGAGAGAATATGTTATCATAATTGACCTTCAATCTTAGAAATTCTACCAGCATCCATTTGCTGATGCCTTACCAGAAATCTCACACAGCACAAGCATGTCCCAAATCAATTCCCACCATGATAGTTGCAAAAGAATTGCAACAATCATTATTTTTGAGAAATTTTGTCTTTTGTTCAGTTATAAAAAAATGCATGCAACTACATAAAATACTATCTTTTGTCTTGCGTGACTGCAATCTTCTCTATTACTACGAAAAATTGAATACTGAAACACATGAACACATGGAGTTACTTAATTCATGCTGCTCAATCAAGGCTCTCTTTTAAATACTTTCTTGTCAAGATCTCGATACAATTAATTCAAATGTCACTAGAAATATTCACTTTTTCATTCGAATTAATTTCTGAAGTTCTTCAATAATTCCTTGACTTCCCACACAGCACTCTGGTAATGTTGAATTCCTGAAGAGTTCTTAATGAGTTCTTTATGAAACCCTAGTATTCAAAGAGAACTCTTGAAGAATTTTCAAGAATTCATTATGAATTCTTTTGGAACTGACTTACTCTCTAAATTAGAAAGAGTCAGATTCCCACTCGAACGAGAAAATAGGTTCCCTTCTGGCTGCCTAAAGAGTGAATCATCACTCTGACAGAGTGGAATTTCACTCTTCAGGGAGCCAGAAGGGAACCTGTCTTTCCGTTCAAGTGGAATTCTGACTTTTCCGTATTTAGAGAGTAAAGAGAGTTTATTTGGGACATGCTTGTGTTGTGGGGGTTTCTAGAATTGTTTCTCCCACTCCCTAATTCTCCATGATCGATTTTCACTTCCTTGAATTTTTCCCTGACTTCCCAGAAGTGGGCATTCTGGAAGGAGGTATGAGTGATATATCGTGTATAACTGGTGAAAAACAATAATACCCATAGAAATCAAATAAAGATCGATTCGTGTGGTATCGTTATATTACTATAGAGCCCCATCGGGGGAAGTCTCTCTATTCCTACACAGCATTACAGTCCCAGAAGAATTCTCGAAGAATCCGAATCGAATTCTATTCGGAGAGTTTTCGATTTGTTATAAATTTCAGAGTTTCACATTGTAAAGAGAGGGGTGTCAGAATCAACACCGCATGGATTCTATAGGAGTTCACCCCGAAATGCGATGTTATAATAACACCGCAAGGTGTTGAAACAACACCATGGGGGTGGACTTTCTCTAACACCGCCGTTTTTTTTACAGTGTAGGAGAATTCAGGAGGGATTCTTTTTTCATAATTCATTAGTCCTCTAAGAGAACTTATCACCCACAAATTTCATGTTTTGAATAGTTCATTACTTTTTATAACAAAATCAGGATGAACATATGGAACAGTACATTCTTTGTCACTCTTTTTTGTCGATCAGTTGTTCAAACAATCATTCTTTTTTGAACAATCGATAAGAAATTCTCTTTTGCAACAAAACATCAATTTGGAATCTCCATTATGCATATTAATTATTTGCATCCGTACTTCATTTTGTTTTTACTTTTTTTTTATAAATTATTTCCCTAGCATATACATATATTTTTCACTCAACGAGTTTCTCCCAATTGTACGCAACTTGCAGGCAAAATTTTCACCGAATATCCAATCATTTCACTCTCAGAAAATCTTCCCCAATCCACAGGTTTTTGCAAGCGATGTGAGTGTGAATTCATGAAGAATTTAAACAAGATATGCACTAGATCATGGCGCGCGATTTGCGAGCAACGGTATGGATCACAGGTGGGTTGCACGCAAATCACACGCAAATTCTCGCGTACATAACGGTCTCAAGTTTTGCACGCAGGCAATGTTATCTTGGAAGTTAGTTTGGTTAGTTTGATGATCAGTGATGTTTTGATTTTCAAGTTTTCTTCTCATTCCTTTCCTTCGCTGTTTCACGCAGTCAGATTTTTTGTAACACTTTTAATATAATACAATAATCTTCTTCGACTAAATTCAATAACTCTAAATGATTCCTGGGAATCATAACATAAAGACCATGGTACTAACGGAAGTAACACTCGCTTATCATTGTTGGATGGAATATATGACGGAATAAAAAAAAAATAATTGAAATTGGACAATATTCACATACTGATCATGGAAAAAGTGAGAAAAGTGAGAAAAGTGAGTCGCTAGCATGCCTGCAGTTTGTGTTTCGTTGTTAGAGGATTTTTCGATCTCACGTGTCTCACAGTGTCACGTGTCCGATAACTCCATGTATCCAAACATCTTCGCAGCATCATGACAACAACTTTCAAGTTTGTTGCATATTGCTGCTCATTTGGCGACGCAACCTTCCAGCACCTTCCCAACAACAGTTGCTCCGTGATGTTGGAAAGTTGTTGCGAATGTTTCTAACACTTTGCTCTCTGGGCAGTGACATTTCATACAGTGATTAAAATCATATCGAGAAATCTACAAAATATATTGAAAAATCACATGAATCTCATCAAGCGAAACACGAAACACCAGCAATAGAATTGTGTGCTGATTCCGGTTGATTGAAAAACGAACAAAATGTGATACATCTAAAAGAAATATATTTTTTCTAAAGACGACAGGTGATATGTTGAATGTTGTGCAGTGTGGCTTTTTAATATTCGGCGGTGTGTTATATATGTATAACAAAAAGCGCGTGGGCACGAGCCTGAATAAAGCGACATTTGATTATCTCTCCCTGTTTGGTGGTCACACACAGAAAAAGAAGAGAATGCATTCACGACGAAAGGGATTACTGCTACGTACCATTTCTCTTTCCAACGTTCGTGTCAAGGTGGTCCTGCGGGAGTTATTGTCGCGCTGCACCAACGATGTAATAGGGTTCTTCGTGAAGTATGCAAAAGAGGAATAACAAAGTAAAAAAAAAACAAAAAATACATCAAATCACGAATTTGAATAGAAAACAGATGCGCGGATGATGGAGTTCCGAAATGAGCAAATGAATTTATGAATAGATGTTTAATTTTAGAATGCTGATTTTTCAAAGAAGAGAAAAGTTGAAAAACCACTGCTGTGAATCATTCTCGCACTTCGTTGTGACTTTTGTTTTATTATTCGGAAGAATAGTATTAATGTTCAGTCCTTCTCTTAATATCATCCCACGTGCTAGAAATTCATCACAAGCAAATTGCAATTCATCAAATACTCACTCGGTTTTGATTAGCCTTGAACAATGCCCTGTGGACAATAACACAAAGATTTGCAAGACAGTTGGACAAAAATCCTTTCCGTTTCGTGACAATTTTTGTTCCAAAATACTGAAAATTCACCTATCACAGCAAATACTTTGCTGCTACCCTGGTGAAAATCCCAATTTCGAAAGTTTTCAGAATCACTCTGAAATTCATAGAGACCCACAGAAATTTTCAGAAAAATATTTCTATCAGGATACAGCTAAATAATTAAGTGAAAAAAGCAAATTATTTGCCATGTGAGTGAAAAATTTGTTGCTCTAGTGAAATTCATTTTCTTTATGCAAAATGGTAACCTCAATAATCCACTGATGTGATAGAGATACACTGAGAAGAAGGATTCGTTGACTCAAATGAGATTTGTTCACAGTAAATAAATCGTATATTTGGATACGAGCAAAGAAATATTTGATTCGATAGATCTGAATTTGACAAGAATTCATATTCATTCACATTAATTTCAATCACTTTCAATCAAATGAATGATTTGGTTATAGTTGATAAATATGAATTTTTTGACTCAACACAATGTTTGGTTATAATCAATATGTCTTATTTGTATGAAATGATACTTCTTGAAAATGCTCAACCAAATGCGTTGATTTGTCAGAAGAAAACCTTTTTCTCAGTGTATAGAAACTTTGACTCTCACTCACAGAATCCAGGATTAATTTTGGCTGTAGGAACTTCTCAAACTATCGAACTTACTATCTTTTTTTTCACAAAGAAATGATTGCAAGGCACATAAAATTTTGTAGAGTTAAATTCTGAACAATCCTATTGCAAAATTCAACATCACGGTTCCTTTTTAAGATATATTCCAATATTGTTGCCAGTTGAAAACAAAATGAATGATCATCACGATGAATGAATATTCATCGTGAATTGATCAATGACAAAATAGTTTTGTCAATTTCTCCAAATCATTTCCAGTTCTTTTCCGATTAAGCATTGATTGACGTAAAAGAATTAATGATAATGAAATCAAGCCTGAATCATAATAAATTAAGTATTTCGAAGAACATCATATTCCAGATTCCAGACCAAAACAACCTGATCGAGTTTAATATTCTTCCTTTGACTTTCTAAAGTCGGTGCACCCAAAAATAACGGCGCGGATAAAGAATGAGCAGCTTAATGATGCCATCGATCGATCTACCGATAGACCGGTCAATCGTTCCAACTGACTTTCGGTTCACTATGACGTATGGTAAATCGCTCTTCATGGTAACAGGGGTGCGCCATCCGGGACCAAGTCGAAAGATGAGTATACCCTGAGGGAACAATTAACCCAAGGAGTCAAAATTTTCACGTGGGGTGATGCAGCAACGTTGGTGGTAGTTGCATTTATATTGTTTACTTGTAAAAGAGGATAAGGAAAGAAGCGAGATAAAGCAAGAGTGCTCGATAGTAACAAATGACAATCATCAATAAGGAATTAACGTATGTAAGCTATCTCTGAATACAAATACGTACGCGTCAATGTATATTCATATTGATATATTTTGTTGCTTGGCGTTTTGTAGTTGGCTCTCAGAAATAAGCACAAGTTCAAGACGAATGCTGATGAATGCGAGTTTAAAGTGGTTTCTTTAACAAGCAGCAACGAATGATGTTGTACAAATACCATTGTCATATCGAATAGAAATATATGTCAACAGTTTTTAGTATTTCCGATACCGCAAACAATTCGTTCAGATATTGTTAATGAGTTAGTATTTAAAAGACGTGTGCATGGGGAAACATGTAGATGCAAGTTGAGCCGTTTCTGTAACGTCACTGTTTTTCAATTGGCGCAATTTGTTTGACAGACATTAAACAACACGAAGTCTTGAGAATAGTCAGATTTTTTGAGATATTGAATCAACTCTGGCAAACCTATTGACTCAAAAACTCAACTCAATGGTAAGAAGTTGATTTTGAATCTAATCACACAAGGAAATTGAATGATTTTGAAGAACTCTCTACAGGATTTCAAGATGTCTTTCTCATGCAGGTATTGACAAGACTAAAGAAAACCTAAGCTTGTCCCAGTCTTGGCACATTTAATCCATCGTTCCAACATGATTAATGTACGATATTTTGAAGGAGAAAGTCAAGCTGAAATCTGGATCAAATTACTCTCCTCATGAGCATCTGTGATGGAAAGAATATTGGTTGATGTTGTTTGGCGAATCATTTAGACCAGGCTTGAAAAAACCATTGACCCAAGTTTGTCCTGATCTTATCATTCCGAAACCTGCATCAAGTTTGGTGAATCGTTCAAGACAAGTCTCGGCAGGTCCTTTGCCAGGCTTGGTCCATACACATACGGGAAATTCGAATCTCTAAATGGAAAAATCTCCTCTTCTTACATGAATGCCCATCAACAATATCGTGTATCCACGTATTAAAACGAATGAGAAGAACATTATCGACGAGTATATATAAATCTAATCATATCAAATAATTCGATCGTGAAAACTTTCCTCAACGAATACCGTACAAAATACCTTTTGCGAAATCTAAAGGTTTGATCCGATATTATTACAATGCGATTTAGTAGGTTGTTGTCAAGAACGTGCCATTACAACATAGAATATAAACATTTTGATATTGTACCTGAGGAATCGATGGCGTACAATAAAACCACTTAGATCGAGTCCTTTCGATCTCAATGCATTCAATGTATGAATACGTATATATGAAATCGAATATGCATTATCTAATCAGGTAATCGAATAAGGATGAGAATCAAAATACCGCAGTCCAAGAACGGGTACGATACCTGAACTTGATTCAAACATGTAAGCATGCATGTATGATTCAACATTGATGATGTTACATCAGTGTTGACAAATAAAACTTCATTTTTAGTGTATATATGCTTCACATAACTTGAATCTTTATGAATATGAGAAAACATTTAAATGTGCTCTCCAGTAGTATGTTCTTCCGTGTCATGGCCTGAATGTCTTTAATGCTTTGTGGCATGCTCATTACCACTAATTGCGTGAAGCATCCTTTTGGCGTGAAGGTAATCAACTTGGAAGTCCAGTCAAGGAGGAGCTTTCTTCATTCTTCACTAGAACTGACTGGCAGTGATTTCTAATTTGAAAACTTTCAGGTTATTATTCATCGATATGAACAAAGTTCAATCGATAAATAATATATTTCGATGATAAATCACTCTCAGTTATGTGAAAAATACAAGTTTGAATCGTTTATTTGAACGAATTTACAGACGAATACAAAAATACTGTAGAGTATATAGGCTCTCTTCTTTCTCATTCCATCTCTAATCGTTATATTCCATTCAAGATCATTGAATTAAATTTCTGAAAGGTATCGGATTAACTTTGGATTTGAGATTAATTTAATTCCAAAAATTCGATTGGGATGTCAATTTGTATAATTCAAAACGACCCCCGTGATATGTTGACTAATCTGATTACCAGATCAAATTCGAGGGAAAAGTACAGAAAGTCTTTTTCTCGAAGGTTCTGGAAAAATATATACAATGCATATAAAATCGACCATCGATTGTATCTCATCAGATAATGGAATAAGAATTAAAGACTGGAGGTTCAGAATTTTCCTGTTTCGAGGGGGAAGACGTTGTTCGAAGCTTGTATGGTGTGTATCTATCGAGTAACTATACATACAACCCGAACAACGATTCACCGCATATAGTCACAGCAGCCGACGGCATCGGTGATCTACATCGGTAGTGATCTACCGATCTTGTGTATCGAGAGCTCCGTGCGAATCGTGATCGGCCTTTGGGCATTGCCAAGGCGCAATCGTCCGCGAATTGCCATGATGTGGTGGTTGGTTGCGCGCAATATTAGTGGTGATTGTAATGGTGATGGCGGTGGTGGCGGTGGTGGCTTACGAGATCCCCGTCTTGTACCGTTTATTCTCCTTCTGGTTATGCAGTTACACGTGAAGCAAGTTTAAAAGGAGATCAGTGAAGAGATCGGCGATACACATATTCCCACAGATCGAGAAACAATATCAAATCTCAGATCGAGAAGAGCAAGAACGAAAGGAAAGAGAGAACGGGAGAAAAGTGATAAACAGATCTCAGAACAACGACAAACGTAACGATAACCTACTTTTCAACTTTTATTATTGACGAAATGAGATTTGCTTTCGGTTTTTCAAAGTCCAAATCTAATTCCGAATTTACCGTGCGAAAAAATGTGTAATATCTATTTTTTATAATCACAAAGAAGAAATCATGACTCAGATATCAATTCATTTGATTTCTGATTTCTAAAAGATGTCTTCCGGATATCTACCAGACGCCTGTGTGAGGGTATCTGTAATAGATTTTTTAGAATTCTTTTCATTTTTCTCAAGTGTCTTTGAGGAACGGATCGTTACGCGAAGAGTGATGTATCAAATTACGTTTACCAGTACTCACATTTTTCTTTTTACGATACACTGCGATTAAATAAATGATTCCCGTTCCCCATTATTTTAAGGAAAAATTGATATTGATTTAATTCTTAGTTCATCCCATATTTCAGAAGAAATAATGATCACTTTGATGCACTTCAAACAACCGAGAGAATATGATGGATATGAACATGGGAGCTGAGAAGATTTGAGTTTAAATGGTATAATCATGCGGTTTTTTTCTTACCGAGAAACAATTATCTGAGCCATTACAAAGATACAAGGTACTCAAAGGGTACGCACACGGTTTTCTACGAGCAGCATTTATGTTTATCGTTCACTTAAGTAACGAGAGCTCTTGAATCGGTAAGACTGGGATATTATTCGGTGCTTCTTTAGTTAGATGGTTTAGAGCTCTTTTGGCGGTCAAACGAGCGACATTTTTAAACCAAAAGCCATATCTCAGTTTATTGGCACATCGCGCGTACTCAACTTTTCATGGACCATTGCCAAGGTACGAATGTAAAATAACGAAATGGCAGGATAATGGTATACCGCGTTGATCATACCTTGCTGCAGCAGTGGAAGAATAAGATTATTTTTCGGTCGTTAAAGGGCGGTGCTTCGTACCAAAAGAGTTCTCGAAAGATTTTATCTTCTAACCGCCCTAGCTATATTCTGTTAAAAAGAGTGCAACAATCTCAGTTATTTATACCACGTGCAACTGCTTAGAAACTGTTTTTGTTGGATATTCAACATTTTTCGAATTGTGTTGGTTTTTCAATGGTTTTTGTTTTTTTGAAAAATTAGAGTGAAAGATAGAAAATTGAAAAACTGGAACGAGAAAGACAAAAATTTAGCTGCTGCAGCCAAGTAGCTGTCCTTGTCTATGTAAACCATTTGATTCCTGGTACGGAATTCTTGTAAGTTCGAGGCCACATTAGCTCGAATTCCATGAGTTACATAAATATGGAGAACTTTTAAAACGAGTTATAATGTTTGTACATTCATCATTAATGTGCAACTAAAAAAAATATTCCTGACTTTGATTTTCCGTGTGGACAGATTGAAAACCAATGGTTATATGCTTATTGAGAGAAATGGGACTGTATCCCACAAATCAAAATCATGCATCTGGAATAAGAATTCAAAATTTTTCTACAAATATATGGCTCAAGACTTAGTGAACTACTTAGTATTCGTTTGATTAATCAAAAATTACTCATTTTTGATCGAAGTTCTGGAGGAAAAACTTACTTGAAATTGAGAAAAATTTCTTCAGTGCAACAGCCACAGTGCCGCAACAATTTTTCTTCCTACCTTAAGAACTGTACTTCGATGCAAAGAATATCAGAATACAATAAAGGTTTCCGTATTTTTGAAATCATGTAATAAGAACAAGATTATATAACCCCTGAATCTTAAGATCAACCCTTATATTGTACAAAGAACCCACGAGAATATATTTCCCCAATAAGATGGTACTCTGACGAATCCACAGCACACAACGATATTAATACGCCATAATTGTTACCAGTTTCTTTCACGCGTTTTCATCGATGGCCCATATGAAATACATCTTTAAATATTTGTAGCCCTACACATTTACGACATATATTTTTGTTTTTGAAAAGACCATGAGATACGCCATGGATTATACTGCTGCCAAATTACAGTGCCCGACAAGGGTCATAATGTAAGCATGTAAACCACGATGGAGTTCCCCACCCTTTGGGTAATAATGTTGGTATTAACGGTGCGGTAACGTTTCCAACATCGAAATTATAGGTGTTAGGGGCGTGTTAATTTTTATGCTTATTGATTCTCATATTTTACCACCTACTATATCTGCAAGAGTATGGTGGCTTGTAACATGGTATGAAGAGCGGACAAGATGGAGATTGATTGTTCCTCCCTCATGCTCCTTTCCCGACACCCCTCGTGCCCCAAATTGATGTGAAAGTAATGTTTCACGATCTTCCGAAAGTGGTTTCTTCTCGAAAAATTCTAGTTTGAAGACAACCGATATTTTTACGATTGTAAGAAGAATTGATAGAATATTCCCGAAATTGTCCAAATGACGAATTAATCTGTTTTATCGCGAATAGTTGGTTCAATGATTTTTAAACTTAAATAGCTATTGCTTTATCGTATGGATTTTGGATGTAACGAAAGTCGGTTTCGTAAGTTAAAAATCACACTATTCGAAAGTTTTGGTTCCCGATCGAAAGAATTCCTCTGAGCTTCAATAAGAACCTTTGAGAAAGTCTTGTTCATCAGGGATGGTTCATTACGAGTATATTTTAGAAATTTTCAAAGAAAGACTTTCCCCAGAGTTTAGATTCAGAATGAAAAGTTTATTGCTATGATTTAGCGAGTACACCAAGGAAAAAAAAGGATTTGCTATGACAGCGAAACCTGATTTTGATGGGTACCTGAGGCTGGAGCAGCAAATTTTTTGCTATCACAGCAATTTTTCAGCTATGGCAGCAAAAAATGTTTGCTATTCTGTATACAATCATAAAAATTTTGCTAGTCCAGGGAAAAATTTGCTACTTTAGTTAATCATGTTGCTTCCTCAGCAACTCAGTTGGCTATGACGGTAAATTTTCAGCTAGGTTAAGATAATGATTCTCTATTCTACATATGCAACTTCAGAAGTTGTACAAAACCATCAACGCTTGTTTAACTGGGTTGTTGCACTATCCGGGGTTTGCTGAAACTTCTATAATCAATGTTCGTACACAGAAAAAAGAAAACAGCAATGGTTACTGTGAATCGCAGTAATTCATTGAAAAAAAATGAAAAATCAAATTCACGCTGTTGATTACTGCGTCTCCCAGTAACCGTTAATATCCAAGCAGCATTGACGAATTTCACTGCAGTACACATCACTGTGATCGCGCTAACCTCTATGATCCAAGCGTGTTTTCATTTGTTTTTCAACTGATTGCTGTTATGGACAGTGACCAGTGCTGTTTTCTTCTTTCCGGGTAGAGAATCGTTGACTGAATTTGAGATTCGGTTCAAACTCTTCTCACATTTATTACTCACTTTCATTTTCACCAAAACCTCACGCCTCTACAGATAAGTGAATCCACTTTGAAGAACCAACAGCCGTACGTCTTGTGAAATCTTTTCTGTTGTATTTTCAGTGCCGTGGTCATGGATTTTCTTAGTTCGAAGGTCAGAATCTTGTGAGTCATAGACCGTTCCTGACATATATTTTTCACCGCTGGATTCCATGACTGTTTCAAGAGTCGAGTTGCATGCATACACTCGTATCGATGAACATGCATCTACTTCAAAACTTGACACTGGTTCCTTTATACTTCTAAGTCTTCGAAGCTTGTTGCTTATTTTTGAATATCTCAAGATGTTTAAGGATGAATAAGAACTTAACCGAGGTATAACGTTCGTTGAATTTAACATGTATTACCTTTCAGTGCTCTCCATGTTTAACTTTGGATTTAATCATTTGGTTTCGATTATAACGCCATGATCACTTTGTTGAAAAGTTCAAATATATTGATATTACAATGAACATTATCGTAAGAACGACTGAAATCAATGAGGAACCAATAATAGTAAATTCTAAACGATACCGAAGAGGAATTATGACACTAAATACTTGATGGATGATACGTTATGTTCAATAATTCAAGTGTTCCAAGTTCAGAATTTCGAGAGATATTCTGAAAAGGGGGAGATGAAAATTTTTGTTTGGATGATTTTGTTTTTCCTTGGCCAAATCCAGAACCACGAACCAAGACTCGAAGGAACAACAATCCCGCACTGAGAACAAAATAAAAACGCCATCAACCACCACGCGTAGTTGAAGAATTTATGAATGAATCAACGAATTTTTAGTTGAAATGACTTGGAAATTGTAGACTTAACTACGCCACCTTTCATTGTCTCAAACATATCACTTGATTTTATGAACCAATGTGTCACAGAAGAAGTTTCATTCAAAATCTCACGTAGTTGAGTCAATCTCGCAGGCAATCATTGCTTCGTTATTTTGTGTCAAATGTATATGGATACTCGACGGAAACTATTTTTCATTGTCCCAATCATTCGCGTAGTTGACTCAACAGGGTCGGCCAACCTGGGGAATGATTCAATGCAACCTCCAGAGTTGGTTGAACGTATTTAACCTCCTGGCGAAGTTGAATCAACTACATTTTCGTTCGGTTCACTAATCCTTCTTCTCAGTGCGTATGAGTATGTTTACATACGATTATTTCAGTAGATTAGATCCTCGAGGCTCCACACTTTCCCAACATTTAGCGACTCCAAATCTTCTGCGGATGTAACTCATGGACATGTACAAATATGTGTGCAGTGTCACATGTAGCTTACAATCGGTCCATCACATTCAGAGATTAGGACCATACGGTACCAACATTACTACTTCTTCAGTATTTCAAAGCTTCAAAGTGTAATAATTCAGCACAACAGGTGTTTATTTTTCACAAAAGTGTGCTCCCAACACCAACAGACTCTCGCGTGGAATTCTACGGCATCCACAGATTCATTTTTTCAAATAGCTAATAAAGAAATCCAAACCCGAAGATTCAGTTCGCTCATTGAATCAACGCAACATGCACAAGGTTTTCAATGTACATATTTTTCGCTTTCGAAAATATGTGGCTAGCCGTAAAAGTGAGCAATGAAGTATCGTGAAAGAGATACGGAATGATGTTATGAAGTGTGAGGAAAAGAGATGAAGAGAATGAAGAAGAGTTAGACTCCCGAGGCGGACAGAGAAATGGTGGAAGTGAAAAATAAGACGGGAAAAAAGAAGAAGACATCGTGAAGAGTTACGGACCATCTACGTCTTGCTCGAATATTTTGGCAAATTTATGCCCAATAAAAATTAACCAGGCCCTCTTCTCACTCTCACTCCTTCCCTGTGTCTCTCTTGTATCCCTATGGTACTGGTCCTCCTTGGCTTTGCCAACTTCACCACCATCGTCGCAGACATTGGACCATGGATATTTAACGACAAAATGACTCGCTGTTGTCCGTTATGTGTCTGTGACTGTCCATGAAAAAGTACGGTGATTTATCGCTGAATTTCCTTTTCCTTCCTTCATTTCTCTTCGATACTTTTTTGTATTTTTTTCATATTCTCTTGCTCGTTTCTCGACTTGGAGAGAATTCAACCAACTTTCTGAGGATATATTTTAATATTTATGAAAATCATAGAATTGTTGAAGCATGTAACGTCCGCCAATAAAACTTGGTCATCTACAATTTTTTGAATTATATACAATCTCATTTTAATGCGAACTCAACTGAGTTTCACTTAAGTCGGATATTGAATCCATTTTATTCGTTTGAACGTTCATTTATAATGCATTCATGGGTGTAATTTTTCTTTCAGCGGAATTTTATTTGAGAATTACTTTTTGAGATATTCGAAAACACACTTCAAATTTCGTTGCAATAAACGATTCAACCTTCAATGTTCCGGAACTATTCACAAGATAAAGTGAATCCTCAAATCGTATGCAAACCTCATCATTGTAGGGAAAATATCTGGGAAACATATGGAGAACACGAGTCTCGGGATATGTCCCTAACAGCATCATAAAATCGTCCAGGTTTCTTATTCACGTGCTTCAAGATCGTGTCCCATCTTCCTCCTTCGTTTCTGTAGAAAAATATGCTTAATAGGGAAACCGTAGGATTCTTTGCGTAGGTATTTACTGATAACTCTCAATTTTCAATACTTGATTTGATCAACAAGGGAATCATTTATCGAAACGAATCCAAATGTAAAGCTAGTGTTTCAGAATCAACTCTGTTGAATGAAATACAACAATTTGATTACAAGCTCGTTTCAATAAACGATTCAGAAATCAATGACAATATTTTATATGAATTAGTAGTGAAATTTTTACTATTTTCCAATCTGCATTCATAAAAAAATGGATTAGTCGCCCTATTCTCATAATCAATTATAATATTTTACTTTTGTGTAATACATTTGGAAACAAACTCTATTTATTCTGTCTCTAGTTAAAACACGAAACTGAAAGTATCTATTAGGAGTGTATTTTTGTTATTATTCAATTTTTATAAATTCTTAAACAAAGGTTGTTTCATGCTAACAATTACGCTTTGATGAGTATACATTTTCAATTTAAAGATTAAATATTAATACTCAAACAACAGAATTTTACACATTTTGTTTACAGAGTCAATAAAATCTGTAAAAATTGACTTTGTTTCAAAATGCAACACACTAAATTTTTACTTATGGCAACAAAAAGTATTGGTTGGGCATACAATGATAAAATCTTTGAGTAGACACAACAAAACAGTTTTTCCACTGTATATCTGCAGTGTAAAGCACGTACTGCGTGGAGGGGTGATACCCGACTGGAAATTGTCATCAGGTTAACCCAACATATGATGAGGACCTGACAAGGTCATCCGAAATAAGGAATACCCTTTACGGTCCTGATCGGGATTAGGTGTGGGTGACTCACGTATGGATGACCTCATTTGGTCCTAGTCAGGATTTCCTCAAATTATCCTGAAAAGGTCGAAGTAGGTTTTCTTCGCTGTATCCGCATCAGGACCTCGTTCGGTCATCCTAAGATCATGGACATAGTTTGATAAACTGAATACAAGAATGTACAGACTTGATTTCAGATTGTACACTCTTTGATTAAACAAATTTTCCTTCAATAAGAAGAACATGTTTGAACGATTTTCAACTGTGCCTGTTTTTAAATTCAATCCCTTCATTCCGAACACATTACCTACTTCTGAAAACTGTTGAACAATTTGTTCAATCTATTCTCAATGTGAATTGAAAACTAACTATTTGGGTTTTAATTAGGCGGAACTTATGAAAATTTCACAAGATTTTCCACGTTATGCATACAGCGAAAAAAACTTAGCAAACGTTCAACCATCACCAGCGAAATAAGTATTTCATTTAACTTATCACAATTCTCATAAGGTTGATTTATTGACTATTCAGCATCATTTTTCTTTCCTACACATCACATCATCTGAGTATTATTCAAAGAGTATATATGAACTGAATGAATATGTGTTTCGTCATAATCAAATATAAGTTTCGAACAAGTACTCTTCTTTCGTTATTTCTTGATTAATACGCATAAAAAAATCTGTTATTGAGTGCAAAATGAATTATTGAATCAGTTATCACTGCTGTAATATGTAAAAAATCATAAGTTGCTGATGTGGTGACAATTAATTCTATTCAAATATACGATGATATCAACAACGACAATATCTATATCAATATTAATTTACATCAGTATTTCTCGGAAACAACTCAGAAATCCCAATCATTTTGTAATAATAAAGGTCATGAAGAACTCATTCGATCAAAAATATTTCAAGCGAATGTTCAAAATGAAATGCAAAAAACTTGAATTATTCACTTTCAGCTCGACGGATGGTTTTACTTTTCAAATTAAAAAGTACTCTTGAAGTTGAAATTTGTTAATTTCAGAAAAAAGCCTCATTTTCTGAGTTGAATTTGTTGTTAGGGTGATGATAAACTTGTGAGAAGAGTTTGAAAGTTGAGTGGAATCTATATTGATCAGGAAAGTCCAAATCGTGTGGCAAAAGTTAGAAAATCTGTCAACTTAGCTCACGGCGCATGGGCTTTTCTTCACTAAACCAAATGCTGGCAGGAGAAATTCATCAAAATATAGTGGATTCAAAGTGATGTGAAGTAAGAGAGGACCGAAATATTCATTAGATTTTATTCGTTCTCATAAACGTTCTAAAAAATAAGAAAAGACTATAGAAGATCCAAAGTGTCGTCTTCCCATATTTTTGTTCCAATAATGTTGTGTCATGTTCCTACAAATAAATGTTATTATATTTATGAAACAGGTTCAATACACATGTTTCCTCAACCTAACACTAGTTACTGGTGAAAAGATACGAAAATGCACACTCAAAAATGCACATCATTGAAACAAAAATATTGAGAGACGATACATTGAGTCATACATAGCCTTACCATATTTATCAACATTTTTATAATAACTAATAAAATTCAATGCATTTATCTGTCCTCTCTTACTTCACATCACTTCGAATTCACTATATTTTGATGAATTTCTCCTGCCAGCATTTGGTTTAGTAAAGAAAAGCTGATAGAATACCCATGCGCTGTTAGCTAAGTTGACAGATTTTCTAACTTTTGCCACACGATTTGGACTTCCCTGATCAATATAGATTCCACTCAACTTTCAAACTCTTCCTACAAGTTTATTATCACTCTAACAACAAATTCAACTCAGAAGATAAGGCTTTTTTCTCAAATTTGAAAATTTCAACTCCAAGAGTGCTCTTCAATTTGAAAAATAAAACCATCCGACGAGCTGCAAGTGAATAATTCAAGTTTTTTGTTATTCATTTTGAACAGTCTTTTGACATATTTTTGATCAAATGAGTTCTTCGTGACTCATATTTCTTACAAAATCAATATGATCTCTGAGTTTTTGCCTAGAAGTGCTGATGTAAGTATTTGAAAAAAAATTCATTTTCACTGCATCAACAAATTACGATTTTTTGACACGTTACAACAGGCATGACTGATTTACTCAATCATTTTGCACTTACTAACAGACTTTCTGATACACATTATTCAAGAAATAACCACCACACATTTCACAAAAATAATTCATCCATTTGTTGATCACATAAATTTAACCTCACATCTGTCAACCGAACTGCAATTTTCACACAGGCTCATAGATTAGTTTTGATTTATTTTTGAGGTTTTAGTAAGGAATTCCTCACAAAATCCTAATTAGTCTTTCCTGATGGGGTCCTCATAATAGTGCAGCGTGACATGACTTGTTAGGTCCTGATGAGGTTGCCTTATCAGGACCTGATCTGGATCAAGGTTTACCTGATCTGGTCCATGAGGTAAATTTCTAGTCGGGTATTTGATATTGATGATGGATCGATATATTTTCATGAAAATTTGAACACACGAAAATCAAAATACTTCTGTTGATACGCATTAACGTCACAGATCAACAGAGTCTCTTTAAAGATTGTCATTCGAAATTTCAGTAATCGTGCCGACTCGTTCGGATATACATTAATTTCAAATAAATTCATATTCGAAATGTGAACTCATCTCATTTCGATTCATCCAGTACACAAAGTACAATGTATGTCATCGTAAATCGAAATGAGATTTTCAGTCAATTTATAAGCTTACCCGAGTTATATACGTAAACCCAATTCAAGATCATCACGCACTTTCTGCATATCTATATATAGATCCTTGAGTATAAGAAATTCATTCGATCAGTACATCGCATTCCGTCCGACGCCTCGACCCATATTGTGTCAAACGGCCAAATCTGATTCATGCGATAATACATCTCTTCAGGCAGCCAAGTATTCGATAGCTGGCGGCTGGCGGTCGATCGTCTGGTTCGAAGGGGCCACGACCTTACAAAATATTCTTCAAAATTCGCACGGTATGGAAAAAAAGAAGGAGATCCAGAGAATGATGGATAAGAAGATGAGAAGAAGATAGCGATGAAGACAAGAAAAGGAAAAGATGAAGGGAAGAGAACGATGATACGTTGTAGATCGATATCGGTATTATCTTATCGACAGAACCGAAACGAAAGAACTTACATCTCCTCTCTTCCATTCCTCCCCTTCTTTTCTCCCTTTGGTTCTCAAAGGAAAATGAAATATAAAATAAAAAAATTGAACCTGTCAGCGCCATTGCTTCCCACTACGCGATAACATCTCAGTTTTAACGTAAATTCCTATTCGATGTGGGCGTCAATTAACATAAGGAATGAGAGTTTCGGAATGATCAATTCGTTGATCATTGAATGCTTTGAAGTGATAAGAAAAGAAATATCAACAGTTGAAAAAGATGAATAGGACGTTCCTGGTCATGGACTTGGTGCTCTATCGTAAGAATTTTCAAATTTTTCCCTGAAAGTTTCATATACGTCACTTAATCGAAGGATTGATTGATTTTCCGGACAAATTCACCGTAAAGCAACAATTTCAGTCTGATATTCAGATTTATAGTGTTCATAGCAGCTGTCTAAATGGAAATGGAAACACTGAGGAAGTGTACTTTTTGTACAACATGTCTGAGAACCTTTACGAACCTTTACATGACTTCTATATTTATCGAGTATTTTTTTATTGGAGGAAGATTCTCGGTAAAGTTCTCAATTGATTATTCTGTTATATTTCTATAAATGAACAAGGAAAGTAAAAAAATATTCAATAAACTCTGATGCATCTGTGCACCCAGTTTTCTTTAGAACATAATTTGCAGTGCAATTCTTTTCTAATTAAGTTCGTTCTCACAAGGGAACATCCCCAACCGTCCGCCTCCGATTTTGCTGCAATTTGGATATGTTGTAATTAATCGAAAAATAAGCGACACGTATTTTTTTGTATCAGCTGATAAACGGATTTAGGGGGTGGAAAAGACCCTCAAAAGTCACCCATTTCAGGGATAAACTACCCCTATATCCTATAAAAACAATAAAGACGACCCTCGATCATGGAATAAGCTAATCTTCACATCCCCATGACTCAAGCTGAAAAATGATACACCTGCTGTGTCATTCTGCAGGAGAAACCATCAAAAAAATTTATTCAAAGCGCCTAATATATATTTGGGCGCAAGCAAATCTGGGAAATTATTGAGTGAATTACTTCAAACATGGTTACAAGATGTGTTTTACCTAATTGTGGACAAAAAGCAGTTTTGCTATTAGACTCATGGACTGGACAATGTGAACACACTGTGAGAAAGCTGATACCAAAAGAAAAAAAGTTTCGATTAATGACAATCCCAAAGGGCACGACAGGCCAAATCCAACCGTTGGATGTCTTCGGTTTCAGATTCTGGAAGAACTTTGTCAGAAAAGTATCTGATGGTGTGATTTTATTCAGACCGGACATCAATTGACATGAAAGAAATAGTATTATAAAATTACAATCTATCACCCACAATCGAATATCTTCTCCTAGGATTAAGAATGTGTTCAAATATGCTTGGTACAGAAGTGGATATTTGAATGAGCGAGTTCCTAGGTTCGAAAATCCTGTGAAATATTGTTTTCAGATTGTAGAAGATTCTATCTGCGACATGTGTGAGAATATCGCAATGATGAAATGTGCCTGGTGCAAAACATTGCTATGCCCACAGCATTTATTCACAGAGTACCATTATAGTTCACGATACGTGGAATGATGAGAAATTTTGACAGATATGTGATTGTTCATTCGAGAAATGATTGGTTATATAATATGGATATTCATAACGTAATGCGATGATGAAATTTCAAATTCCAGCACATACTTGTATAATAAAATATTTGAAAAAAACCGTTTTTTTATTCCTATACGAAAAAAAAGCTTGAAAGATATAATTTTACTCCTATAAATTTGAAGGGTTGCAACCTTCAGGGGAGAAACCTATAAAATTGTGTTGTTTTTCTAGTACAGAATTTGTTCCATTTTGTTTCATCGAGAAACATTGATTACAACCAAAGATATTACGGTGGAACTGGTTTTGAGGGTGACTTTTGAGGGTCGTTTTCACCCCCTAAATCCGTTTATCAGCCAATACAAAAAAATATGTATCGCTTATTATTCGATGAACTACAACACGTCCAAATTGCAGCAAAATCGGAGGCAGACGGTTGGGGATGTTCCTTTGTCAGCAAGCAAAAAATCATGGAAAATGATGCGTTTCATTGGAATTGAAACAAAATTGCATCTTATTGTTCATCCGTGTATTTAGAAAACATTCCTACCAAACACAACACAATCGACTGTTTCCTGGTCGAAAGATGGGATACCGACTGATGATACAGTGAGTTAGCATTGGAAATCTGCATTAAGCCAGTTTTAATAGGAGTCTGACGGAGGTATTTTTTTGCGGAAATGAAGGATTGACAGTAGTATGCTGTAAAAATATATACTGGAAGATATATTTCAAAGTTTGGTATGCAATTAAAAAAAAATACTGTCTAGTGATTTCTAAAAAATTGACCGACCGACAAATTGAGAAAACTTCTCGTCGGACAATAAAGTAAATAATTATCAAGATTTTCGAGAAAGACGTTTGAAAAATATCAAAAATTGGCGGAGTTATCGTGCAGACACTAACAACTATCGATTAGAAATCAATTATTGAACCCCAGAACGTGAAAATGGAATACGAAAAATGCAATTGAATTCAATATAATCTTCATTTATTATCGATAATTATAATGATGATGATAATAATTAGTGTAATAATTAAATTGATAGAACAATAATTATCAAAAGTGACGATAATGATTGTTCATAATCAACAGAATAATTTTTATCAATGATTATTTATAAGGAATAATATCAGGTTGGCAACTAAGTAATTGCGGATTTCACTCATAGATGGTGTCAGTTAAATTTTTAGGTTTGCAGACGTAGTACAAATGTAGAACACATCTTGTTATTTGATAGTTGGCAATTCAGCTGTCAATCAGTAACAAAAGTTTTTTGATCGTTTGCGTAGTTTTCGTTTGGCGTTCGTTGAAAAATGGAAAATCAAAAGGAACATTTTCGTCATATTTTGCTTTTTTATTTCCGCAAAAGGAAAAACGCATCGCAAGCTCATAAAAAGTTATGTGCTGTTTATGGTGACGAAGTCTTAAAAGAACGGCAGTGTCAAAATTGGTTTGCCAAATTTCGTTCTGGTGATTTTTCACTCAAAGATGAAAAACACTCTGGTCGTCCAGTTGACGTTGATGACGCCCTAATCAAAGCAATAATCGATTCGGATTGTCACAGTACAACACGTGAGATTGCAGAGAAACTTCATGTATCACATACATGCATTGAAAATCACTTAAAACAACTTGGCTATGTTCAAAAACTCGATACATGGGTTTCTCACGAACTGAAAGAAACGCATTTAACGCGACGCATTAACATCTGCGATTTGCTAAAGAAACGTAATGAAAATGATCCATTTTTAAAACGACTGATAACTGGCGATGAAAAATGGGTTATGTACAACAATATCAAGTGGAAAAGATCGTGGAGCGGGCCAGGTGAACTAACTCGAACAACAGCAAAAGCTGATATTCATCAAAAGAAGGTTTTGTTATCAGTTTGGTGGGATTACAAAGGAATTGTCTACTTTGAACTCTTATCACCCAACCGAACGATCAATTCTGATGTCTACATTGAACCACTAACGAAATTAAACAATGCAGTGGAAGAAAAGCGGCCCAAATTGACAAATCGAGAAGGTGTTGTATTCCATCATGACAATGCAAGGCCAAACATATCTTTGGTCACTCGGCAAAAATTATTGGAGCTTGGTTGGGATGTTTTGCCACATCCACCATATAGTCCTGACCTTGCACCATCTGATTACTTTTCATTTCGATCTTTCCAAAAATCCGTGAATGGTAAAAATTTCAGTAATGATGATGATGTCAAATCGTATCTGATTCAGTTTTTTGCTAATAAAAACCAGAAGTTTTATGAACGTGAGATTATGATGCCTGAAAGATGGCAAAAGGTCATTGATCAGAATGGGCAATACATTACAGAATGAAGTTATTTAGTTCCATGAAAAAAGTGTCTTTGATTTTCTAACAGAAATCCGCGATTACTTAGTTGCCAACCCAATAATTATTATTATTCAATTAATGAATGAATCTTTCAACTGTTTCATATGATGTGATCTGAAATACCCTATAAAGCGGTTTGGTCAGAATGACGGGAATGTGTTTATGGGATTTCTTTAACCCTTGTTTACCACACTGGGGTCAAATCCACCCCAGCCCCATTCCACCTCATTTTCAAGTGTCTTCAACCAAAGGCACGGGGTTCAAAGCAACATCTGTCGATAGCCAAAGGATGCCACTATTTTGTGGCGCAGTAATATTCCGGTGAACCCATTAGTCTAGCCGCACCAGTTGTTGAAAGCTGTAAACTGGAAATTTTTGATGAAAACATATAGTTCATTTTTTCTTCATTCCTCAGTATAAATATTTTTCCATCAGCAACTATTGGAGGACTAACTTCCCTGTTAGAAAATAAGTTAGTGACATACCAATGATATAACGAGGGCATTCAAATGTCCGCTTCAAACACGTACCAGTCACATCATATAGCTTTATACATCTTTTCTATATCACAGGTATATCAAAAGTCATATGATGTAACTCCTCCCCGTTTGAAGCGAACATTTGGATGCTTTTGTTATATCATTGGTATATAAAAAGCTCTGTTACATCATTGGTATGTTCGGTTCTAATAGGGTTCTTTATCAAAGAGTAACATTCCAAATTATGATGTCCAATTTTCAGCTTAAAATATTGAAAAATAACGACATAATGAATTTTATGGCGAAAACAGTCGCTTTTCCAGTTTTCTTCTCACACTTCATTTCTTTGGTATCCTTGAATTTGATTATCGGCTTTATAATCTATAAGATCTTTCAGAATAAACTGTAAATGAGTTCCAAAAAAATTGACCAGTGAAAATGATCAATAGTTCATTTGTTATAACAATTTTTATCGCTGGGGTGGATATCACCCCAGTGTGGCAAGTATGTAATTTCTGTGAAGTGTGGTAAGCAAAGGTTAAGGAATCACAAAATGTTATTTAAAGGATTATGAAAAACTTTTTTTCAACCACACTCAGAAGAATGGATCACTTTAGAAATGGAACAATTGAGAGATTTCATTGAATAATTAAATCATAAAAAATATTAATAATTATGAAAAATCATTCATAGCAATTATTCTGTTGATTGTAAATAATGATCATTATTATTATCACTTTTGATAATGATTATATTATTAATTTAATTCCATCAATTATCATTATCATAATTATAATTATTGATGATGAAAAATTATTTCATTCAATTTAATCGCATTTTTCGTATTCTATTCTTGTATTCAGGGATTCAATCTATTTCTGACCGATGTTCCGTCATTAGTGAAATCAAATGTTTTCAACATACGAGGTGTGTTCAAAAAGTAACGAGAATTTTTAAATTTCGCGGGTTTGAAGAGTCCGCCTGTATAAAATTTTTCTTTATTATGTTGGTACACATGCCCCTGAAGTACGATAAAATTTTCAGCAATATTCATTGCTTACTTTTTGAGTGGCAGCGGCTAACGTTAGACGTGTTTTTCGAGCTCGGCGATTTTCGTTTGTGAAAAAAAATGGATCAAAGAATTTGTATTCAATTTTGCGTAAAAAATGAAATAAAGTGTAGTGAAGTTTGTAAAATGTTAACAAAGGCATATGGTGAGTCTGCTATGAGTAAAGCAAGGATTTACGAGTGGTATAAGCGTTTCCAAGATGGCCGCGAAAACGTTGAAAATGACGAACGACCCGGACGCCCAAGCACATCAACAACCGATGAAAACGTGGAAAAAGTGAAAGAAATGGTTATGAACGATCGCCGAATCACAATCAGAGAAGTCGCTGATGATGTTGGCATATCAGTTGAAAAGCAATCCGAAAAAAACGCCCGGATTTGTGGCAAAACAATTCATGGCTTTTGCACCACGATAATGCACCTGCTCACACTTCATTGCTTGTTCGTGTATTTTTGGCCAAAAACAAAACTGTAACGATGCCTCAGCCTCCATATTCACCAGATGTGGCTCCATTTGACTTTTTTCTATCTCCAAAAATAAAGAGAACATTAAAAGGCCGTCGTTTTACAAGCATAGATGACATTAAAAGCGAATCGCTGAAAGAGCTAAAAGCTATTACGAAGATCGAGTTTCAAAAGTGTTTCGAGGATTGGAAAGAGCGTTGGCACAAGTGTATTATATCCAAGGGGGATTATTTTGAAGGGGACGAAATAGATATTGATGAATAAATAAATGTTTTTTTCATAAAACGAAAATTCTCGTTATTTTTTGAACACACCTCGTATGAATTCAAAAATTTTTGTACATGCCAAAAACTATAAACCCAATTTTTTCCAATGCTATGTTTGTAGGCAAATGTCTGCACGATAACTTAGCCAATTTTCATGTTTCTCAAATTCTTTTCTTGGAAATTTTGATAATTATTCGCTATATATTCTGAGAAGGGTTTGTTTCTAATTAGTTAGTTGGACAAAGTTCCAGAAATTATTAAACAGTATTTTATTTCAATCGTATACTTAGCTTTGAAATACTGTAATTCCTCCGTTTTTGAAAAACAATACTTGATTATTTTAAACATGTAATATCATTATTTTGATTCTGTTTCATCAGATGACTTCCATAATAATTCTTCAAATTTACTGAGTCTGCAGCGTGTGCAGGGATACATGATTCCTTGAAACTTATGATGTATTTCTGAATTTTAGTAACAGATTCTAAAATTTTATAATCATGTTTTTAATTTGAGAATATTCTTCTACATACAGGAATTATGTGAAAAATAATTATTTCTAATCATGAATTCAACATTGATTCTTAGTATATTTTTGTAATAATTGATATCAAATAATACTGATGTTTACGCTATTTTGATGTGTATACATCCCATTCCATCACTATCGTACTAATATATACACCACATTTCCAACAGTGTAGTAATTTCTAATATAATATTTCCTTTTCGCATTGTAACGTGTTACAATCCCATAACGTAAGTAGCAGTTCGTACACATGAAAAAACTTTTGATTACGAGTAAAGCAAGTTTGAAAGCAGGTGACGAAGAATCGATTTTTCACGTATTTGTTGAATGCCAAACCTGTACCCCATACATCATATTGTTTACCTAACTCGTTTCTATAGAGCAATGGTATTTCCGTCAGCAGGTGGGTTCGTATGATTCCATGGTGATTCGATGGGAAAAATGTCCACATCAAACTTGTTTTATATTATTCAAAAATATCAATCATGATTCTTATTCCTGCGAGACCAAATTGTGATTGTTTGAAGTTTAATAACCATATGATAAATATTTCATTATGAAATTAAAATTCAACAGTACAGAAAATTCATGATTCTTCCTGAAGGAAAGCTGTTGTTATGAATAGGAATTCGAGGATCTTTGAGAAAATTCTAAGATTTTGTGAATGGTGATACGTAGATTCGTATAATTTATAGAAATTCTATAGAAAATGTATTGGAATTACAACAAACGCAATGTGAAAAGAAGCAAAAAGTATTTTTTAAACAGATTTTACAAAAATTGTTTATATGAAAAGTTGATGCATGAAACATATCAATTATTGCATTGAAATATGATTTTAGAAGATTTATGTTGAATTCATACGTAATTTTCAAAAATATGCGTATAAATTCAGTATGAAAATTGTATATGAATTATAAAAAAAAAACTATGTCTCAATAAAAAATTTTGTAAAATTTTCATATAGTTTAAATAGAAATTGTCTCAATGAAGTATGCTTTGAGAATACTTTTTCAAAGCTTTATGCTAGTGTAAAAACCTCTGAACGAACTATTTCTTTGTATCTTTTCATGACAAGATATCTAATAATAATATAACAAAGTTCACTACTTGTTTACACATGTATTGAGATAAAAATATCTCTTTATCGATAGAAAAATTTTTAAAAATGGTGAAACACGATCGCTGTTAGGAATATTTATTTTTGCCCGAAACATATCTTCAATTACTTCAATTCTGCAAAAAAATGGTAACAAACTATATGACAATATTTAAAGAATGTCGTGAGAAAATTTTTGAAAATTTATCAGCGTTTGAAAAAAACGTCAACATTGTCGCGAAAAAATCACAGTATGTTGTTAATGATTTTTGTAATTTTGATTATTTGGCAACATCTTTACGGCATTCTCTGTGAAAACTAATAAACAGCTCGAGCGTGCTGATAAAAATCTTTCCCGGGTCTAAAACGAATTTAATAATATTCTTGAATAGGCCAATCATCGATAGAGCACATGAAAACAAATTTTTTTTCTCACGATATACAATTTTTGGATTGTATTGACTGTCATATTTTCGTACATGTGACAAATAGAGATTTGAAACCAAGTATTGAAGTTCATGAAAAACAGTTTCTCGTATACTGAGGATTTTAAAAAATGTCTTCTTGGATTCTATCTAATTTCAAGGTGGAGGCTAAATGATTTTACACCAGAGTTGAACATTTTGTTTTCAAAAGAATATGACTCATTGAATAATTATTCATGAATATTCAAGAATATTCTCTCACAAGGTGAGACAGATAAAATATCTTTGAAAATTTTCAACGTTGAAGTCGTTATATACCAATGTCATGGTATGGTAAAACCTTCCGTTTTACTGTCTCAGGACGATTTATAAATTTTTGGTTAGAAATATGTGAAACGCATATCACGGCAAGCGATGTGTTCTCTCTCGTGAACTAATTAGTGTGCATGAAATCAAGCAAAGCCGATGTGGTCGATCTTTGTGATTTTCTTGCATAAGCGTTTGCGGTTGCAACGCGTCACAGTTGTTAGTTCTTAACCAACTTAACTACCACAAAGTTAAGGTCGGTGTGTGGAACGCCTGATGATGATAGACATTTAACTACCGGATGCCATTTCTAAGTTTTGTTATTCGTTTGAAACAATGCAATCATCTTTTTCCAAAAATACTTTGATCATTGATCAAATTACCTTTCATATCAAAACCTGATCTACTACATCAAAAGAGACCTATAAAATTTTTGGAGAATTTTGAAACCCCTTTTTCTGATGATCAGAAATATTGGAATTTTTGTCACATACCCTAAATAACAATTTTACTTTCAAACATCTCACCTTGTCTTCATCACCGATCTATTGTTCGAATTCTATACAAATATACTTATTAATTCATCTTTCACTTTCCATCGAAGATATATTCAATTTCGAGTCGATGATAATTATTACTTTATGATTATTCATTGATTCTCAAACGGATGAAGGCTTGTTTCCCCATCGTCAATACGGTCATTGAAATTTTTATTAGCGTGTTCAAATTATGATCACGTCTGCGAGTTGACTAGCAAAGTGCACTTATAATTTCTCACTGCGAGCACTTTTATTCCCAATTCTTTCCTCAATACTTCTCTTCGTTCCGTTTCCTTCTTAACGTCCAACAGGTGATTTACACGCAAGGATTTACTGCTCACAAGATTTTTTGAAAGGTTCTCCACTGACATAGTGAAACCGACGCGACAGTTGCAAAACGAAACATGCTCTCAACTTCCAAGAAGGAAAAATGATTTTTTGCTTTTTTTCGAAGCTTGAGAAACAGGAATTATTTGGATGTATTTCGTCTCGTCATTTTTCTTTCTTCTTCTTCTCCTTCTTCTTCTTCTTCTTCTTCTTCTTCTTCCCCATCTTCTTCGTAACTTCGCCAAACAAAAAAATCGATAACGCAAAACTGCAGATTTGAAATAAATTTTGTAGCCTGTTTTACAACGACTATACGTTGAAGAACATTTAATCTTATATTTGATCATTGAATAATTCATCCGAAGTCAGTAGAAAAGTTTCAATGAGATACTTTGTTCGAGAGGAAGATGAATCTTGGAATCGAGTGATGTCGATTCGATTTCAATGTTCAATGTTATCTGCCTTTCGATAAGAACTTTTGCGGATTATTTTTGTTTGTTTGAAAAGAGTTCTGTTTATATTTGTTTTTCACCTCACGGAGGTTATTCGAATATTTGAAAAACATAATTTGGTCGTATATACAATTCATCAGATTATATTCCACGCTCATATTTTCATTTTCCGAATGCAGGATGTATGTGCTGGAAGAAGGATTTATTCACATTCAATGAATTCCAAGTTGTACCAAAGTTTTTTCAGGGTTCCCACTTTTTCTAAATGACAAAATTCCCTGACTTTTCCAGGTTTTCCAGGCCCAAAGTTTTGGTTTTTCCCTGACCAAGTCAAAAAAATATCTTTCGACAAACTACATACACAGGTAATTTCAAATAAAATTGTCTTACAGCTCATAGTAAAAGAAGTATTTTATTCATTTGAAAATGTACCTTTTCGGTGATAATTTTGGCACTCACAAACATAAGGATATAGTGGTAAAAAAAAGTCCATTCAATCCCATCGATTATTGAGATTCAATACAAATTTTGCAATGGTGAATCACCCCGTCGAACCTATTGAATTCTCATTGAATCCTATCAATTCAATCGATTTCAATGGGTTCCAACGGGTTCGAATAAGTGTGAATGGTAATTCACCATCCCAAAGTTTATATTAGATCTGATTAATCAATGGGATTCAATTAGTGTTGCCGCGATATTATCGTCGATAATTGAGGAATAATCGATTATCTCAATTCTTACACGTTCCTATGGAATATATAATCCACAAATCGTCGATTATGCTCATAATGAAACGGAATGATGAATAATCCCCGACTTGTACACAAGATAAATCAAGATATGCTTCCATTTATCGTTACGATATATCGATAATTATCGTTACGATAGTGTAAGAATATTTTGTTTCATTTTGTTTAAAAGACCAAGATGATCCATTATCCCGTTTTATTCCGTGCACAGTCGAAGATCTACGCGTTAAAAGTTCCATGAAAATCTGTCAAAATTAAGATAATTGATTATTTCTGAATTTCGACGATAATATCGCGGCAACACTAGATTCAATAGACTTTTCAAACTAGGGAATGTCATTGCATTAATGAATAAGTACTTCATCAGTTAATGAATGATATTATACTAACCCTAGAACTTCAAACCGGGGTAAATATCTACCCCAGGTAAACTTTGAACTACGTTTCTAAGTTGGCCAGTGACATAATCCACCGCAAACCTATTCAATAATTTCGTTCAAAGTTCTAAACATGGTGCGAGGTTGATAGACCCTTCAGTTTCTGATTTACTGTAACTGGGCAAAGACGTGAAGCTTTTGTGGGGTTAATATCAACCCCAGTTTGTGGTTCCCGTTAGTGTTTTGTGTAGGTAGGTCAAATTTCTCTTTTTCGCTAAAACAAATGTAATTCACCCATCATGACCTCATTTTACAATGAAACATTAGATATATAATTCTCGGCGATGACCTTCATATTTCAAGTACCTATACTGAATTCCCACCAGCCAATGAGTCACCAAAAAAGCACGAGCGATGCGGCTTGTGCTCCTGATCGGAGGGTCGCAAAACGCAAATATGTCGCACAAAGTTCAAGTCACCGACCTGCTCCCTTAATTGAAAACAGTGAAATCTCACTAATCGCAGTGAAAAGTCGACCACTGCGAATCAGTTCATATGCAGTGCAAAATCAGTGAATATTCCCTAATCCCTGCAGTGGAATGTCACTGAATTAATGCATGAGGAGGAACTCCAACTGCATAACCAGTGACTATTCACTGTTATCTCACTGATTTCATACAGTGGTCGACTCTCAACTGCAGAAATAGTGAGATTTCACTGATTTGAATTTGGAGAGTGTGAGAATCACAGAATACTCCACTGCGGCAATTGTGGCGCCTTCGAATAAGTTGAATTGTAGCTCTACTTTTGCATATTTTGTATACTTATCAAATTCCTCTTTTTTTTTTACATTTCACGTGACAGAAACAGAAATATGGTCTTGAGAACCAATATTCTATGGATTTTTATTTGACTTTTCCATAGATCAGATGAACAATTTTTTTTTTAATTTTCAGCGTTCCAAATAAATAGACTTTTTTGGTAGAACATCATGATGCTATTTTTTTTCTCAAAACTTCATGTATCCTCTTCAAAATCTTGTTGGAAATTTGAAAATCAATTGGTTAGCAAAATAGTTATGAATTTTTGTTTGCTAAATGACGGTTCGACCGTTTTTCGGCACTTTTAGTTATTGAAATCGATTTCTTACAAACTAAACTTCAGTGAAATTAAATTTGCTCTTCACCAATCTCTTCGGCATGAACAAACAAAGAAATTCGTGTACTTATGAGTGAAATTCCTGCTTCTAGAACGATTTTACGAGCAAAAAATCCGTGGGGTAAATATTTACCCCAGTTTGTAGTTTACAGGTAAAAAAAATGGGTTTGTAGTTCTAGGGTTAACAACCCCAAGAGAACACACGTTCTAGATCGAATCTACGTCTATTGTACGTAAACTCACATTCATGGAATGTTCAATGTGCTTCCAACCCACACAGCACGCAGTTCTTATAGATATCTAAAAGAATACTCAATTAAGAGATCTTCAAGAACGATCTTGAAGATTTCTGAAAGATCTCTTGATTTAAGACATTTCCAAGACGACCATGCAAGATACCTTGAAGATATCTTTTAGAAGTGTTTGGAAGACTTTAATAACATCTCAAATAGACACAAAGATATCTTTTAGAATCCTAAAAGATATCCTCCAAAAGTACGAGAAGCCGTGAAGAATTTTCTAAAAGATATCTTTTCGTATTCGAAAAAGTACTGCAAACTGCAAAAAGTACAATTTTATAACTTTGTGAAACTTTGTAACTTTTTTTCCTGCATTAAAATTAACGAATCTCCGAGTCACAATATTTTGCAAATTACCAACCTTCTTCCGCAGAATTTTATGCCTTCAATTCAATTCCTAAAATCCTCACTCGTACTCATCAATGAATTAATAACGATACCCAGTTGTAAAATTCCTATAAAACCGCATAGGTTGATTTTATGGGTTTTGATTCAATTTCGTGAGATCTGATACGTGTATTCGAAACAGGATCGATGAGGTTCCATCTGTATTGATGAGGGTTTCACAGCAGGGTAACGCAATAATTCCAGTGTCTATGGTATTCGCAAGATACTTTAACGATCATTGAAACACGGAAGTCATTCCCAAATATGTTTCACCAAATTTACTCAAATTTTTTATTTGCCAGTACACCTAACCCATCTGATATTTTTCAATGTAATAACAGTTTGTTCAAAGAATTACTGTTAATTTGAGAATATACATCACTCCCATTCAATGTCCCATCTCATATTGACAATTATACGGGTCAAAATCAAATCGTCCGTGTAGAGTGCAGATCACTGAAGCGTTGATAAGTCGTGAAATCCCCGGGTTCGAATCCTGTCACCTCAAGGATCGAGATGCAATGAAATTCATAGGAACGCGAGAACGGTGAAGAGAGGAAGAAAATAAGACAAAGGGAGATTTTAGGAGTTTTTTTGTGAACGAATTTAAGATGTTTCCAAAAAGTTTTTATGATTTCTTCAAGACATTCTAAGAAATCTTAAATATGTGTTGAAGACATCTTTTGGAAATCTTTTAGAAATCTTCAAGATAACTTTGAGAAATCTTGAAGAACTCTTTTAGATGTCTTGATTCTTTCTCAAAGATATCTTTGAGAAGTCTGCGAGAGATCTTTTAGATATCTATCAATTTTACATGAGACATCTTTTTGAATATGAAAACACATATTTTAGAAAATTCTTCAAAATTTCCTGTACTTTTGAAAGATATCTTTTAGGATTCTAATAGATATCTTTGTGTCTGTTTGGGAAATCTCTAGCGGACGTTCCTTGGAGCTTCATGTTCTCTTGGGGAAATTCGTCAAATTTGATGTATAAATTCATACATATATAATGAACAAGTTCATTGTATAGAAGGAAGAATTTATCAAATAAATGGATGTGAACTTCATGAATACAATGAACACCAGTTCATATCGAAATACGACATACGAAGAACATATAAGAAATATATGTTCGTGAATCGATGAACATCAATCCGTGAAATTTCGTTATATTGATGAAAATGTCATTATCCCAAAGAAATGCCAGTTGATGAATGCAATTCATCAATATTATGTACCAAATTGTTTTTAGTGTTACTTCCCATCCTAGGGGAAGAAAACGCACTTCCCGCCTGTTCTACAGGCATGGGAAGTCAAACTTTCCAAGCGGGTACTATGAAAAGATTTTTTTCGATAACTTGATCGGATCCCAATAAAACAAGAAGACGTCGAAAAGATGGCTTTCAAAGTCAACTGAGATGTCTTTTCCAGATATTCAAAAGATATCTTCCGTCTGAAAGGTATCTAAAAAATGTCTAAATGATATCTTTTGAAAGATGATCTTGAAAGAGATCTTTTCTGCTCGGAATGTTTATTAAGATTGGGTTAAAATTCACTTTTCAATCAATACTTCTCAACTATTCGAATTAAGAGTTGTCTTTGAGCAAAAAAATTTCAAAATTGTAGAAAGTTTCTAAAAATCAGAATTTTCCAGGAACTTTTCGAAAGTTTCCTGACTTTTCCAGGTTCTCCAGACCCAAAACAAAATTCCCTGACTTTTCCAGGTGAGTGGGAACCCTGTTTGTTTCTTTGGAAAGTTAATCATAAGAATGTTTTGTTCCATACAGTTAAAAATATGTATTGTAATTTCATTTCTGACATGAATATGGAGATAATAAGATGTTTTGGTACGTTAAACGTAAACATTTCTAAAACTCGGATCATCTGCGCTATTTTCACGATAAAATTCGTTCATTCGAAATGATCACACCATAAAAGAATTACTAACTATTTCTTCGAAAATAACTATTTTACAAGAGTCTACTCATTGTTATATAATTTCGGATCATTTGTGAGTTCTGCAGAAAATTTCCGTCAAATAGAACTAGTGTTAAGGAAATATCAAGTGATTTTTTCTTCAAAGTTTTGCGGTTACTGGTTTGAATATAATTAGACCATCTCCATTATCGAGTAATCTGCTTTCTCATGAAAGGAATTTGAGAAGAACCATTTTTGTAGAACCTATCAGCATTTTTCTGTGGAGATCGTATCAGCAGAATCTCACGATTGACCAGAATCGAAGCCAGCGTGAGGCTAGTATCATAGGTGTAGTGATGTACCAAAGACAAGGCATGGCAATACCAGGGACTGCGATCCCGGAGGTTTTCCTTTGTAATTTATGCACGATACTGAATCTGCAGCACAGCATAGATAGAGTAAGGTCAGGTGTTAATGCCAGTGCGTACATGTACACTTGTATGTGGGGTACAGGAGTTAAAGGCTTTGCGTGGGACTCGTGGCATATGAGGCCCACCCATGAACCCATCGAACTCATTCAATTGAGCGAACGAATTAACGGTGCACAGTTATGAACTGAATTCTCGGTCAATTGCTGAATGATTATACATTTTGAAAGGTGAACATGATTTCTGTGTTGCGTTACGATTATGATTCATACATTCTTTTACGAATGTTTTGATTCGATTTCAATTTCGCTCGTATGTCCACTTTGAAGAAAAAGAATCAATACGAAAGAATCATATACCTGTATCGTGAATTCACTGTTCTACGTAATGCACGGAGAGAAATGTAGATTGGAAATATAGTAATCTTTAATAGAAAATTGAAGAATATTCCTCAAAATCTGAGAATATTTTTAAAATTCGTAATAAAGGTAAAACGGTGCACATTACTGTTGAATTTCACTTGAAGAAGAATGAAAACTTATCAATACTCAACAAAGAATAGGCAGAAGTATGAATTTTCTGAAAGTCCTGTATGAAAATTTACAAAGTGAATGACAAAATTGATAAATTTCATTATTGACTTTGTAAAATTTTATCCCCGGCTTTTGGAAAGTTGATATTTTTTTTTTCCTCTTGTTAAGTGTCGATAGTTTCTCGTTCTCTTCCAAGTAGAATTAAACAGAAATGTGAACCGTTTTATCTTTTTCACAAATTTAAGGAATATTCTCAAAATTGAGGAAACAATCTCAGATTTTAAGAAATATTCTCCAATTCTCTATTGAAAATTACTATATTTTCGAACCGCATTTTTGTTCAATTTAATCAATCACAGGAAACAGATTATTTTTAATATTCCAACATTTTTCACAATAATTAATTATTGGAACTGAAATGTTTGAAATGCTAATGAGTGAGCAATGATCATTGGCGAACGACCATATTATTCCTTTTTGTCTGTGGAGAATATTCACGTGGAAAATCTAAACAAAAAAAAAACAATCAACGGCAAGATATGACTTATTCTTCTTTAATTTGAAATAATGATTTGCAAAAGTACTTTATTGTGAAATGAGTATGGATAGTTGGTAATTCGCACATTAATTATACGTACTGTTTTTTCCTGACAAGATGTACACATTTTGATGGAAAAACAAATGAAACAGCTGTGAAGTCCAAGATAGAGCTCTGATGAGGGTACAAGATTTAAGGGGGATGAAATACCCCTTCCTTTACAATAATAATAATTATTAAGTAACCAGAATATTTAATTGTTTTTGAACAAGAAATTTAGACGCATTAGGCGAAAATATTCATATTTAAGAGGGTAAACCACTCTAGAGACTGAAGCAAAAAGAGAATTTCAGAACTTTTTTTCAAGAAAACTAAACAACATATCGAAATTCGGTAAAAAGTTCTTCATTGCATCGCTATTCCTCAGTGTTTTTCCCTGGACATATTTTTTTTGTGGCCGAGCAAATAATTTCTTTAATATGATATTAGCTACAACAATAGAACTTCTATCAACGATTTGTGTTTTTTCTATTTTCTTGAAAAATATCCCATTCTGGCAAAAATCATCCAAAACACGAGACATCTTACGTGTTACTGTACTTAACATGATATTAAATCGAAATTTTCTTGGCTCACAGTTGGCATTTGTCCGGCTACGAAAAAAAGAGGTCTTAGATATTTATATAATAAAAAACTTCCTACCAAATTCGGATACATTTTTTACTTTTTTTGAGAACGGAAATTCCTGCTTTTTTTTCAACCTCCAGAATGGTTGACCTCCTTCAATCTTGAAAATCCTGTGACAGCAGAAGTTTCAACTTTTTCAACTTAATTTCGTTGTGTTTGTATATTTATATTTTGTTTGGAAAAAAATGAATTTCTACAGCAATTTGTAAGCATCAGTTATAAAATTCAATATTCGATTTACTTGCCATCGGCTCACATCTAACAGGTTCGATTGCTCTACGCAATCAATCTCACATGTGATCGCAAGAACGACTGTTCGGAATGAAATCACTGCTTCGATGATCTCACATCCAACGATGATTTATACAGTCCTCAACCATAGATTCCTCGAAGGCAACCAGCAAATGTAAAACATGCTGTTGCTGTTTTGGGTTTCGCCCAATGATGTCGACAAACGTGTTCAGTAGCATAAACTTACAAGTTCCTTGGGCAAAGTGTAATGTCGCATATGCGTCGCACATGAACGAGAGAGGATTCTCTCGTTCCTCAGGGTCAGCACATTATTGATGCAGGTGCAGGTATATAAAGCGCTTGCCATGTGTGTCGAAAATATTGCAGTATGAACAGGTATACATAGAATATATACCATACGTATATACGTATGTATAGAAGGTCCCCGAAAAACACGTGACGACCAGACAAGCAATTTAACCACTTCAGGGTCTTTCTTGGCACATTAAACGAAGCTTATGACTTGTTTCAGCACGTACCACTAAGAACTAAAGTGCGAAAGGAGGATCGACTGTGTTGCACATGTTTTCAGAAAACAATTCTTCAAATTCTAAAGCTGATCAGATTTGATTTTGATTCAATGGCAAAACAGTTACCATGAAAAGCATGGGATTGAGTGTTGTGATAAATTTGATGCATTAACCAAATTTACAATTCTTATTGCAATGCAAATAACACCATATCACAATTAATGTAATAGAAATAATTTGAAATCCGCTTTAAAAAAGCAACAACAACAGCAACAAAAGTAATCAGAAAGAGATGAAAAGTATTCAACAAGCTTCATTAATTCAAAGTATCCACTTTATTTGGAAGAAGAATAATTTTTCTTTTTCTTCCACGTGTCTACAGCTATTGCTGCATTTACCAACCATAATAACTTTTTCTACCAGGTCTGGCAAGCATATACGGATACCTTAAACCTTGTGCATAATCAGCTTCATCACGTGCAGTCTTTTACTACACTGTCCACGGCAGAATGGTTTTTGAATTTTTTCCACGTGTATTTTATAGAGTCGTTTGATTCGAATTTCTCTTTTCCCAGATGTACAAATTTTATGTAATATTTGCCAAAGAAATTTCTATTTCCCATCCTTACTTCCCGAAGCTTGGTTCTATCAGGCAATTAATTAAAGAGAATCTTGAGTAATAAGATACTAATAGGTATCTACGAAGTGATTTAGACAGATTCCAAAGACATTTTATGCGGTAATTACGACTGTGTGATACGTGAAGTTTTGAAGAATTCATGTAAAATTGTTGAGCGATGGACTCTTTAGAGAATGAATGTTGCATTCTTAATATAATTTCCTTGAAAACATCATGAAAGTTAAGTGAGACTGATAGTGAGAAGATTTTTGAATCAAACTTGTTATGTAAAACATATTTGTGATACTAGGCATTCGATTGATGTTGGGAATCCATTTAAGATTTGAAAGAAATGTACTAGCGACTTAATAATTGGACGGTTATTGCCCAATTGAGACAGTTGTGAAACAACATAGGGTGTTGAAAATAGTCAGATTCGTGTCAGGATTCAATCAACTCTAAAAAAAACTCATGCCGCTGACCTGATGAATCTAGGTCATACCAGTATTCAGCCAAAATGGATCAAATTACCGAGTATTACAAACAGACGACAATGTACCGGTATTATTCATCGTACTTCGAAATATCAACTTTCTCCATCTTCTTCATGGAGTTAAAATAGATATACCGAGACTCCAGGATACGAGGGTGAAGTATTGAAACACAACTCTTAATGTATGTTAGTGAACAACAGAACTGGATTTTAAAAGTCCACTTGCACGCTGTCGAACCTCGTTCATCGTAGTTTAATCGATTCATTTATTATAATTTTTTACTCTCCTTCCAACTCCCATCGCTTTCCATGCCATCGATACACACTCTTTCCGACTTCGAGTCAGTACTGACTCAAATTTTGCAACGGACTTTGCTGGTAAAGACCCGGGTTTTAATTTCCATGTATTTTCAGAAATGCTGGAATAAATTCTTAAAGATGTGTTATGAAATACAAATGTCTGTTAGGAACACTTGTCGGGGAATTTAAGGAACCCAAAGTAGGTACCAGCGACTAAAATGTACCTCCACCATGACATGGTCTGATGACAAAACAAGGGGTAAAGAAAAAACCCAAGGAAAGTAGATAATCGTTGACCATCCATTGATCTTCTCCACCCTTCCGCTTTCGGTAGAATTTCTACAGCTTTACCTGAGTTTTCTCACTGAACATTGTTGGGAAAATGGGAAAACACTAATACACTTTAATCATAACCAATGTCAATAAAGGTGTAAAGGTTTTCTTTGAGCACGTAATAGGAATAATGGTCGCTTCCTGACTCATTTTAATACTCTACTGGTGGTGTATTGTCGTGACTTTACAGGATAACTGGTGGCATCTATTGTATCAGTAAAGTGCGTGCCACCACTTCAGTCCACAAAATGTGCTGGTGGTCATACTTTTCGGTAATCCGTTTCTTTAATTATCATTGTGTACCTTTTGCAATGACAATGAGGAAAAACCCAAATTCTAATTGCTATAACAACTTGACTCCAAAAATATGTATTCCCTATAGAGATTCATACAAATAATTCATTTTTATTTTACAAATCTTAAATTGGAGGAAACAAAAAATAATTTAATTTGGAAAAAGTTTTCTATGATTATCTACACTGAGAGAAAAAATTTCCGGGAACAATGAAATATTTAGTTGAATAGTCGCTATAAAATACTCAATTGATTTGAATAAACTTTCTTTGACTCGATTGAATATTCATTCAATCAAACAAATAATCAATATGCTATGAAATATTCCATCAATTGAAACAGTTATTTAATTGAGTCAATGAAAGTTTTTTCAAATCAATTAAGTATTTTATGACGACTATTCAACGAAATATTTTATTGTTCCCGGAAATTTTTTTTCTCAGTGTAGCATTCATTGTCCGATTTTTTCAAATCTCATTTCATTGTTGCAACAATATCAATAATTGGTGGAATACAAAAATTAGTGGAATGAGACGTCATTTATTTTATATATAATATATTAGATCAATCCTACTGAGCATTTCCGTTAGAACCTCGGATTGAAATTGCAAGGATTTTGAATGTCAATTTATGATTACAAAAGTGATTCAAAGGAATATTTTTGGAATATCAATCACTTGACAACGTAACATCGCTGCAATTTACTTATAATTATATTTTATAATATTACTGTTGTGATTCTCATAACAGGTACTTTCAAGATCGCATCAATATTGCTGCTATATTATCAATGCCAGGTTCTAATGGAAATACCCTGTATGATGGATGGATTTTCCTGAGAACCAATCGACCATCCCTAATGAAAATGTTACACCGTGTTTCTTTGGTTTAAATTTAGAGTCAGTGAAAATCAAGTAGAGAATCCGTGGTATTTTGGTGTTTCACCATGAAAAACAGTGTATTTGTATATTTTTTACACCAATTTTTTTTGGTTCCTTCTCAGTAGAAAATGAGTGTGGATTGGGTTAAAATTCGGTGCAACTATACTCCAACTGAGAATATTTATGTCCTTGAAGTTTGAATCGTTTATAAAGACGAAACGAGAATCCAATGTAACAAAATTTGATGGAATCACTATTATTATTATTGATCTTCTGAAATGGACTCTTTGAAACTAACAACATCATTTGAAGAGTGTACTGTATTCCACGCGGCATCACAGTCTCAGAAAAATTCATAAAGAAATCTGATCGAACTGGCTGCGTTCTTTATGAATTCTTCAAGAATAATTCTTCTGGGACTGTGGTGCTGTGTGGGATGATTTTAGATCTTCAAAAGCTGAATATTTCATCATTCGATTACTAATTCGTTTCAACAAACGATTCAAACTTCAACAACATGGATATTGAGAGTGATTGTTCGGTGTAAAACAGGTAAAATTGGTATTGGTGTAGTTATGGTGTCAATTATAGTATGTAAAACTCACAAATACACCAGAAAACTACGGCATTGAATCGGTGTATTTGATTCCGCCAGGGATACGGAGGATGGAAATTTTTTTGTCTATTTTGGAATTTTTATCAGTCTGTGACAACAAAAGAAAAATATTACACAGATGTTGTATTTTACAAAATATCCAATGATACTGCACAACATCATCCGTTACTGGTGAAAATTCTCGACTTTTTGATATTGTTAGAAGCTCTATAACGTTTCACAATTTATCCAGGCTCTGAAGATTTTAATTATTGTTAAAACTTTTATCTTTTCCCATTGAAACATTGAAAGCTGAGTGGAATTCTCTTCAGAATGAGTTGAATATTACAGAATTGCCACAGTGATGCGTATATAAAAGTGAAACTATTTCTGAGAAAAACATTCACCAACGTCAAACAAGAATAAATTTAGGGACAAATTTTCGTCCATAAATGCACCAAAATTTTCCTTTATGGGATTGTCAAATTTTGAGTATTATATCTCAGTTGTATCATTCATTCACCTCTGTCTATTTGCTCGCACACTCATGTATTCATATACTCACAGATACATTGACATTTACATATACCAATATATATACTCCTACATCTGTATGTATGTATACACATACATAAGGTCACATCGTCAAGGGTCAATCGTATGCTAATTGCCAGCCGAAAGACGAGAGAGCGCGTGAACTTATAGTCGAATAAAAAAAACAGAAGAGAAGGTGGAGAAAAAACAACGAACAAACGGAACAGAAATGAGAGAAAGAAGGGGAGGACATCGAAAAGACCTGTGTCGAGGAGTTGAGTCGGGTCTTTGAACTGAATGCGCTTATAATACACCTTCGTCGTTGAATTGTTCTGCATAAATTGATGATGAGCGAATATATGAGACGACGAAGAGGACGAGTCGTAGGACGAAGACGAATCGTCCTTAAGTCTCGCGAACTCCATCACCATATTCCAAGCTTCCTCCTTCCTTCTCCCTTGCTTCATAACGTCCTATCCATCCCCCTTTGTTCCCACAACTTATACATACCAACAAACTTATATACATAAGACACGTTCTTGAATAGGACCACGCCTCCGCGCCGACGTTAATTACCGTCGTCGATTCGAAGGCTTGAGGGTACAGCGTCCAAGTTTTGCTTTTCAAAGACGGCACCTACCAAACGCTTACTTATTTGAATAAATTGAAACCACGTATCGGGCACTGCTGCCCTGCATTTTCATTCTTATCGGTTCCCAGAATTTTCTAAAAAAATCGGTACATAAAACGGGGAGTTCGGAGCCCAGTAGGGATTTTTTATCCTTTTTCCTCGAGGAAGTGTATAGTTTGAAATATTTTAGGTACATTAGGACATATATCAACACGAGTCAAAGCCAGATTTTCAAACTTTTGTCTATTCTTTTAGAAATAAATTGTCAAAAATTACCCTTAATTTTGCACTGACAAGGTATTATGCCTCCTTGATAAGCCTCGTAAACACATACAATATAACAACAAAGGCAGGGTATGATTTATGCACGTAAGAATAATACACGTATTAATTGTACACAAAAAATAAAACCCAAAAGTATTTACACTAATAATTTTTGTCCAACACATAATATTTTATGCAATGATCATTTGTGCATGTTTAATTGATTGACATAGAAATTGTACACGAAATATTTGGCGAGCTTTAAAAATGTAATCAACAAAAATTGTGCACATATTGTTTATGCACGATCAGAAAATAAAATAGATCAGGGTATAATTATTGTACTCCTAATCTGATTCATAGTAATTATTCAATAAAACGAAAAAAATTTCTCATCTGAATTTCATTAGGTGTACAATCATTATACACTAATTAATTACATTTTTTGTCCGTGCATAAAAACATGTGTACGATTTTTGTGAATCACTTTTTTTCAAGCATGAACAATATTTAGCGTCCAATTTTCTTATCAAATAATTTCACGCGCACCAAAGCTTATGTGTTGGATATGAGGTATGAGAAAAAAAATTATTAGTGTAAATACTTTTGGGTTTTATTTTTCGTGTACAATCAATACATGTATGATTCTTACGTGAATAAACCATACCCTGTCACAACAAAAAACATTGTCCAAATTGGTTAATTTTTAGGAGAGTTATCTTGAACCAAAGAATTTTTACAAATAAACATACAGTTCGAGTTTCATCGACACCACAACACTCACATTACATTTCCTCATAGACGAACATAGAAGTGAAAAAAAAAAAAATAGATTCCGTGAAGAATCCCCATCACTATTCCGCATTTATATTCTGATCAGATCTTCCTAATGCACGAGTATTTCCTAATATAAATGTGAAACAACGTTGATCACTGGTATTTTCGTACGGAACAAATAAAATCAAGGGGAATTCCAACAGGAAGATTTAATCTTTTTCTCCAGTACGTGCCGATTACATTATACAGTGAATAACTCCGCCCTCTAAATGAGGGTACCTGCTAATCGATAATTGACATTTGTGAAGGGAAAAATCTAAATCACTCTGTAGTTTCACGAAGGCACGTTCTTGCGAAGATGAGAATAGATGGAGAATGGTTCTATTTTACATGTGGCCAAATATCATAGAATTTTGCAATTTGCTGTAAAACGCATTCAAGAAATTTTTTCGCACAGGAAAAAAGAAGTGATCATCTCTAACCGAGTAGTAAGATGTGAACAGATAGAACTGCCCAATCATAAAAATTGAACGAATCGATCGGAATTACGTGAATACGAAAATACATTCGGTTGAAATAACAATGCGGAAGGATATTGAGAAATAAACTATGCGAAGATGTCTAATGCAAGGATTTTTTGTTATTCATTTTGGTTTGTTTGACAGTCAAAAGCAAAGAAAAAGAGAACTAGATTCATTCAGATTGGTACATTCTTTGAAAAATCGTAAAAATATGGCACTCGGTGCTGTTTAAGGACTGAATAATGGGTAATTAATTATGAAAATCATGGGTTATTTTTCCCTTCCGACAATGATGAATTCCGTCCATTGATTGTGAGGGAATTATACGTTGACCAAAAACATAGAATTGGTTCCCCACTTTGAGGAGCTACTCTGCCTGTTTAGTGACGAATCCTCTAGAAATCCAAGCGGAAAATGCAAATTATGTATAATATATGTATAATTTCATACAGTTCATACAAAATTTATGTTTAATTTTATGTAGATTTGATATGAGTTTTCCGGAGAAAAATCTAACGAATCATGATGAACAGTCCCCCCTCCAAAAACAAGTTCGACTGCCACTAACTTTAGTTGATATAAATTTCATGAAAAACTATATCGAAGAGTGATATCATGCAGTTTATACATATTTTGTATAGAAATTGTGTGTGAATCCTATGGACTTGTTTTTCAAGATAAGATTTCATACAATTTCTATTTGAATTGAGAAAAAAATTGTCAGAGTGAGATTTCCCATCGAAAGATAATTTTTAGACCCGTGTACAACAAACATTCGCCAAGGAAGATAAATATTGTCTAAACTTGGAGATAACCAGAGGATTACTGGAAGATTAGTATTCGATTACTCAAAAGAACATGCATATCCCGTGAGAATATACACTGAGAACAAAAATTCTTTGAATTAATGAGATTGATTTCATTGATTCCCATTTCATTGCATTAAATAAATGTCTTTTTGACTCTAAAATAATTTCATAACCATCAAAAGTTGTTCCATTCATACTATCAAATCAGCTCATTGAAATTTATTTTTTGAAATTAAAAACGCACTCTATTGACTGAATAACTAATTTTTTGGTCAATATCATCTTTCATTCGATTTATAACTCTCATTTGATGAATTCCAAAGTGAAAATCAATGAAATACAACTTCAATTTTATAACGTAAAGTTTCGTATGGAAATCGAGGTTGATTATACTTAGTATTTGAAATTCTTAACAATCGAGTATTTGGCATAATAATTGTTTTCTTCACCAGAATAATTATTGACTCCAAGTGAAAATATATTTCATGAAATGAATAGACATGGCTTACAAATGATGAACTTCTCCCATCATGAGAAAAACAACGCGAGATCAGGTTAATAACATAATGATTATATTCAAGAACATGAAGTTATAGGACCAAAAATACTGTTATTTATAAACCGGTACAGTTGAGAGTATAATAATCTCATTCATTTCAATACAAGTGGTTTTGTTCAGATAATGAAATCAAATCATATACTGAATAGTTGTGAATTTTAATTCCGAGAGTTCTATTTTTTCAACAGAAATTATATATATTCATGATCACAATGAGATACTTTTTCAGTTCAAACTTCAGAGCAGTTTCTTTGGATAAAATCTATTTTATAGAACAGATTTCATATAAACAATGATAGTTTGGATAGTTTTGAAATCAATGAAACGAAGTATTATAACCCATCATTTGGGAATTCAAATCGAATGAAGCTATTTCATTCATGCTAATAAATGTGTTCTCGAAGTTTGAATCGTTTATAGAAACAAAACGAAAAGTAAAACTCGTGAAATCTGATAAATCATCGTTACATTTCTTTTCGAATCAACTCTTTGCCGCTGGAAACATCGTTTAAATAATGAACTGCAAGATTTTTGGGCTTTAATAGTTGAATATTATCTTATTCTATGGTTAATTGATTTCAATAAACGATTCAAACTTCAGCAACATCTAAAAAATTACCTCATTAGAAATTTTCATTTATGATTGAAGAAAGATTCTAGTCAATAAACTGCCAACCTGATTATTCTCGTCAATACTACGTTTGATGGGGTCAAAATTTTATACATTCTGCAAAATCCCAGTGCTTCTTGCAAATAAAGGTTTCATCGAGTCCATAAAATGGATAGATCGATCGAATTTATGAATTCATTGAAACAAAGAAAGATGTTTTTGAAATAAAAATGTATTGAATTCACTCCGACAAATTGCGTTTACTTCTCAGAAGGTGGCAATACTCTCTCAAAAGCTATCTTTTTGCAGTACAGTTTGCATATAAAGAACTAATCCACAGTAAACCTATAGTAAGTGAAGTTCCGTCCTAATAAATATTTCTTTCAGGTTCTGGCATCGAAAGTCATCAACGGATATGACTTGATCGCAGAGAAAAACAGTTTCTCCGAACTTGTTGATCATATTATATCATCTGATCGAATAATCCAATTGTTTCAAATAAATTACAGATCACACAGGAACTAGGAAAGTCGGCTCCGTCCTTGCGCGAATGCTCTGACTCCTGCTCATTTCTTTTTATTCTGGAAATTTTGTAAAATATCATTCATCCAATCAAAATGAATTTCATTGATTCGAAGAAAGATTTATTCATATCAATAAGTTCTCTGAAGGATTAGAAAATCTCTTTGTACATTCTATGAAATAATTTCTTAGATAAGGAAGAATATTCATTGTTTCAAATATTGATTTATTTACAGAGAATTTTCATTTCATATCCATGAAAACATTTTATTTCGAATGCAAGAAATATTTATATTATTTATATTGATATTTTTCTATTTCAAAACTTTTTTTATTCAAATAATTAAATATTTCATTGAAAGGAGAAATTATCATTTTGGCACTACAGTTGGTTATTACAGTGTTATGAATGGCTTCAGCCCATCAAATGCATAATTCATTGAATCAAATTATATTCCATGAATTCGAAAATCAAAATTTTCCATCCAATAACTTTTTCATCGATCCTAAGTACCTCATATTCCAATTAATGAACCCACCACTTCCGTGTGAATCACATACCAAATGAAGTTGATGCAATAACTCCACAGATACCATTGGATGAATTCATTTCTTAGACTCAAAGAAAAATTCATCGGTTTAAAACATTTTTTTCCTCAGTGTATGAAAAAGTCAATATGGATCCTGTAATACGTGAATATGATCGAATTTGTATGAAATTTATCATGAATTGAATAAAATGTATGATTATGTAAAATTTCCTCCCTGCACTGAAATTTAGCATAATTATGACAATGAGAGTTTCTGAATTTCTATGCTATGTTATTATGAGTCCTCATGATTATGAATTGATCAGTTTCATGACTGGTTTGATGAAATCCTCTAACCCTGTCTATTATCCGCTAAACGTTCAATTTCTACATATCTACGACAGCTCTTATCTTGTACAATTTGCTTCATATAACTTAATCTAGGTCTACCTTTACAAATTTTACCATTCATTTTTCCTTCTAATATTGTTTTCAATATTGTTTGTTGCTCGTTGTTGTTATTATGAGTCCTAAATAATACAAATGGAACCCAACAGCAATTTCATAGGATATTCGCTAGCTCATAAAATCTGAATTTAACGATACAACCTCTTTGTTCTTCCTCGATTCTTATACAATTGTCACGAAAGGATCAAAATGTTCCTCCACAACTCTATTTCATGAAACAAAGATATGTATTCATGAATATCAGGGTGAGCCAAGTAACTAACCTATCGAATTTATGGGTTCAAATGGATCTATATACCGAGAAAAGAATTCTCCCGTTTGGCAGAATTTTTAGCTCAATTCTAAAAGGTCTCGGTAAGCATTTGAAATTTCCCATTTAAATAACACGTATAATAATCGTTTTTCATTAAAAATGCTATAACTTTTGAACCATTTGAGATGAAAATTCATTCCAGGCAGATTCTTGTAGGGTGTTCAATTTTCTGAAAAATCATCCCCGAGTTGACTTTTTAAAATGAAAAATTTGTGTATTTACGGGCCATGAAAGTCTTTGCGCTCCTTTTTACTTTCATGGTTCGGGAATATACAAATTTTCGACTTTGCAAAATCAACTCAGAGATTATTTTTCAGAGAATTTAATGCCCTACAAGAATCTGGCTTGTAGAAAATTTTATCCCCACTGGTTCAAAAGTTATAGCATTTTTAATGTAAAAATATTTGCACGTGTTATTTAAAAGGAAAATTTCAAATGCCCACCGACACCTTTTAAAATTGAGCCAGAATTTTTGCAAAACGGGCATATTTTTTCCTCGGTATATATGGATCCATTCTGACCCATCAATTCGATAGCTTAGTTTTTTTGGCTCACCCTTATGAATATTCTGCGACGAAGATACATGAATGATACATACAGTTACAAGCAACTACCACTCAGCTTCATCTGAATTATCTTATCCTAGAATAAAACAAGTAATCCTTGCGTATTTGAGGAAAGTGTATATTCGGGAATAAAATTTTGATAATCTATAACCACAATTTGAACGTAATTTGTCATTGATTGATTCAACAATAGATAAACTATGAGGTTGTGAATATTTTGAGGGAAGGTATGTAGTACTCTTTCTCTGTCTCTTATATCTCACTTAACAGCAGACAAGTAGCAAAAATGTATTCCCATAATGTTGTCTTGTCCACCAAAATCACCTGCTACTTACCGGGTGTTCGAGTGTCTCATATTGTCACCATATGTCGATTTATCACAATCCGAACGTTTTCCCAAGCCGGCCAAACAAAGGCTCGGAGAGGGATTTTTGTTCTTGTGTGGCAGGGAACAACCGTCATCACAGTCGACGAATGTTTGACAAACCTTTGGAATGGTACATTTTCATGTACGTGCCTTATGATGGAAAAACTTGTCATATACAACATGAGTGCTGCACATGTGAAAATTCAAGTAAGTGCAGTCTCCAATGTGTCTAAGGAAGTTCTATTTAGTAAAATATACAATCAGCCCACCCCTTTCACATTTTTTTAAAAGACGTACATGATTTATGACATGCAGTACAATTTGCCGCAGATTTATTTGTGTTTGTGGGTGTTCACGATGGCAATATAGCTGCATATTTTTATGCCAGACGATTTCCGTCCTTTTTGAACAATCTTCTTTTGTTTACATTTTCAAATGTTTGTATATATTTCCTGTTTACACCTTTTGTATGCAACTATATAATTGAAGTTCATCGAATGAAACGTAATTTTTGGTATGAGTTGGAGCATATTACTTTTGAATCATCAGCAGATTCTTTTCCTTGCGATCTTACTTGTATCTTTCAATTTGATTGGTATGGAAAGTATGTTTTTTTCTTGATGCATGTTCAACAAACTTTGAAATTTGGGTCGTATGAATGAAATATGCCCCTATTGTCAACATTTTATCAACTGAAAGCGGTTTTATCTATTCACTTGGGAGATCTCTCAGCTGTCTTTATTTTAAATAAGTGTAGATCAAACAAATCCACGGAAATCGAGATTTTCGTCTTAGAATAAACTTGAACCTCAATTAAAAAAATCTCGGTCCACCTACTGAAAATGGCTGTTAGAACCGGGCAAAAAATAGTTGTTCACGGAGAGAAAAATGTTGGATTAGAGTAATTCAGGGTGAGATGACGCACTTTCCTGCTTCGTTACAGCATGAAATAATAGATGAAACCTCGTTCTGAAGAAAAATATGAAGATTCTCTTAAAATCTTTATATTTTCCTTTAGTGAATGAGATTTTAAGTATTATTCCAAGCTGTACTGAAGCGAGAGAGTGCGCCATCTCATCCCATACAGCACAAATCTCCTGGCGAGGTCTTCAGGAGATCCTGGGGGTATTGCAATGTCCCTAGGATATCCTGAGGACGTCGTCAGAAGATTTGTGCTGTATGGGACTCTACTTTACTCTATTCCCTCGCGAAGTTCCGGTGGAATAAAAGCATGCGATCTTGAAGCAGTGATGCCAGAAAAAATGCAGTATCATTGCTGATTGGGTATATCATGTAGAGTTAACCATTTATCATGCAATATTCAGTAGAATGAGCCAATTAACGTTGTGCTCCGTATTTCATCTGGCATCACTGTTTTGAAGGTTATTTTACAACGCAGTGATCAGTAACAACGCCACCTCTGCGCAATCATTCTAACGAACGCACGGAGGAATCTCATGCGTTCCCAATGAACATTTTCACACTCGACATTTCAAACATTCATTATTTCCTCTAAATGATATCATTAATTTTTCTAATGCGTTGATTATCGGAAAGTGATCTAAGTCAACTGTTTGATAATTTCCAGACCTCATAAGAGAGGCATCAAAGAACATAATTAATGTTTGAAATGTTCATTGGGGTTGCTTGTAATCGCTCCATGGTTACTACCCCAAGAGGACACAAATCTTCAGGAATGTTCATCGAATGTTTCTGAAGATTGATGTTCTCTTGGGGATGTTGGAATAATTGCGTGAAGAAGGCGACACGGCGACATCGCGTCCACCATTTTTCTCTTCGTGTAGACGGATAAATTGTCACATGGACAACCAAAACCCGCACATTAATAGTGTTGCCGCGATATTATCGTCGAAATTCAGAAATAATCGATCATCTTAATTTTGACAGGTTTTCATGGAACTTTTAACGCGTAGATCTTCGACTGTGCACGAAATGAAACGGGATAATGAATCATCTTGGTCTTTTAAATAAAATGAATCAAAATATTCTTACATTATCGTAACGATAATTATCGATATATCGTAACGATAAATGGGAGCATATCTTGGTTTATTTTGTGTACAAGTCTGGGATTATTCATTATTCCGTTTCATTATAAGCATAATCGAAGATTTGTGGATTATATATTCCATAGGAACGTGTAAGAATTGAGATAATCGATTATTCCTCAATTATCGACGATAATATCGCGGCAACACTACACATTAATGATCAATGTGACACAAAAAAGCATATTTTTCAAATTGATTCTCAGAGTGAAATATGCCGATGTATGAATATTGAAAACTTGCATTAATGCATTGAAAATTAATGCGAAAGTAACTTGTTTTGTTGGACATTGGCCATGAAAGTACACACTTTTGATTATCTGTGTGATAATTCCTCCGTGTAGACTTTAGATGGTTTTTGTTCTTGAAAATTGATAAACTTCTCCCTCAATTTTTTTGAGAACTAAAAAATTGGGACGTCTTGTCAAAATTTGACAGGAAATCTTTTGTCAGTTTTTGACAAATTCATAAATTCCACCAGACTAATTTAATGATTGGGAGAATAATTCATCCATCAGGTGAGGCACTATACTTAGGCCATTATGTGAAAACGTACATAAATATGGAGATTATGCCTGAAGTAACACCGAACATAAGTGTAGCGCCTAACCTCATACCCGAAGTACAACTCGCAATCACAATCTCTGATAAAAAAACGTTCATTGGACAATACAAGTTTTGCAACAGTAAACGACCGTTGAGATCTATTCAGACTATGCAAAAATCGTTTCGAATGGGTTTGAATAATCGTTTACCGTTGCAAAGTTTGTATTAAAACTCATCAATCAATGGGATTCAATAGACGATTTAAACCAGGAATACTGACTCGATGAAATTTAGCATAAAATTTTCTCAGGGTGTAACAACACGGAACAAATTTTAGGACTGTGAGAGTTCGAAATTTATATAACTCCAACAGTTCAATTATTTTTGGTTATGCAAGTTCAAAATTCGAATCTTCAGAGTTCAAAACAACATTGAACTCGTATAGTCATACGATCCACGCCATTAAATCCAATAGTTTGGCGTGAGAGAGTGCGGCGCTGCGTCGAACTACGAGAGCTTAAGCGATCGGACTCTCAGAGTCCAAGATTTCGTACTCTGAGAGTCCGATCGCTTGAGCTCTCGTAGTTCGACGCAGCGCCGCACTCTCTCACGCCAAACTATTGGATTTAATCCCTGGTGAAAATATACGCTCGTAGTAAGCGCACTCGAAGCTGACCAGAAACGTGAAAAGGTTCCAATCTTCCCTCGCCGAAGCGTATAATAATCGCTTGTTGTAGAGTATTGAAATTATGCGTTATCAATCCGCTTTATAAACGTTCAATGCTGTTTTGGGAAGAGTACTGTTACGTTCCATGAAAGGTAATGTGAATCATTCCATACAGACTTTGGTATTGGACTTCAGTATTGGTACTAAACTGTCAGGAATCATAGTATTCCATGGCTGAATAGGTAAGACGCTGGATTGCAATGATGAAAATCATGGGTTCGAATCTCGCCAAGTGGTTAAAATTTTTATCCTCTTATATTGTTTACACTCTTCATGGAGCGTTGATTTTTATACACTTCCTTTTTTCCAAACTTCACTTCAAGTACTCTTCGAAACCGTTCTATTTACTCTTTGTTCACTTATCATTACCGTTTCTATTACGCTCCATCATACTTTTCGTCTGCGCTTCATTTCAGTTCCCATTTTCACCAGGGATGGCATGGAATCGTATGACTATAAGAGTTCGATGTTGTTTTGAACTTTTACAATTCAATTTTTTAACCGAGTCAAGTTAAAAAGTTGTACTGTTCAAATTACATATGAACTCTTTCAGTACAAACAGTTGTATTGATTCAGTCCTAAAATTTTTTCCGTGAATACGCGTGTGACTAAATTTCTTTATATATGTAGAGGCAAAGGTGGTATAATGGGCCCCTGCTGGTAATATGGGCTTCCTCAGTATCTGATTATCTGGGTCATGAATCCTAGCAGTGAAGACTAAAACTACTAGAACTAGGCCCCAAACGACATTGTAGATCGCGCTGACCGCTCAGCTGTTGTGATTTGTAATATATCAAGCAGTGAATTCTGTCGTCTTTATCAAAAGTCTGAAAGGTAAGAGTTTGACTTGATAATACTACGGTTTTTCCATTTCAACTGGTAAAACCAAGTTCAGGTATGTATTTAGTATGCTATGAAGATTGTGTTTTGCATGAAGTGATGTCAGTTCACTTATCAAGTTGAGTGTAGGAAAATTTCATTTTCCAAGTTGGGCAAGGTGGATATACGGGCTCCTTGCACTGCGGGTATTATGGGCCCCGGGCCACATTTTGTGAAGAGGTGTTTTCTGCAAAAAACGAGAGGTGAACTGTGGGTTAAGTTTTGTGATATGTGGGCTCACAATGATTGTGCTGGTTGCGAAAAAGATGTATACATTTGTAACTTCTGTAAATGAATTCAAACGGAAAAAATTGCCAGTTGGTCTATATTAAGTTACTTTCTTTTATTTTCACGCGGTATCCAAGCGGACCTTCAATATATATCTAGATATTAATGTTGAAACAATGGTAGACCCAACTCTATTTTATATGAATTTATGAATCAATGAACATTTTTTCTCAATTGTTGTCCTGTTTTTTTACATTAATATCTTGGGGCCCATATTACCCGCATAAAAGTTGGTGTTGGAAAAATAGGAAACTTTAGAAAAACCATTATATTCGTCTGAGGACTGCGAAGGATACATCGAGATTTCATGAAATTACCCATACAAAAATTTTTGGGCTTCGCCAATGCTGACAATAAAATAAAGCTTGGCGCAATGTTGACAGACAAGGCTTGGCAATCTATGAATCTTGAATGTTGATTAACAATAAATACAATGTTGCACCTATATCGGTCTTCGACGGATTTCATTTGTAAGCCTATTGTTGTGGCACAATTGCGCCAAGCTTGGCTCATCCTTGGCTCAACATTGACTGAACGATAGATTCCATTCAACGCCAGGATCATTTAAGATTTGGTTCAATATTGCCCCAAATTTTGGCCTAGTTTCGGTAGAAATTAGCTTTCAATGTAGCGCCGATCATTGGTAATAGCATGGCTCAATATTGGCGACCTATATAATATTTTTGCTACGTTACTAATCAAGTGTTTCTCGCGAGTGGTGAAACGCGTATACGAAGAATATATAAGGCTTGAGTAAGTCTTTGTAAGAACAGTCAATCGCTGTTTACTATGAGCCACACTAGAGGGCTCCTATCGCTGAGCCAACATACATTGTGTTTACTTCTCATGGCAAAATTTATCGACAAAAGACGCCGAGGTATTCACAAACAAATGAGGGGAAAACAATAAGACTTCGAACAACATACTGATATCAGAAATTGCGAAATGCGCATACTTTTTAAATAGTTATGGGTTAAATATTTTTTACTTTGATCATTGGCGGAGCATTGAAAAACAAAATTTCCAATTGTTTGCCAATGATGGTATGTTTCATTGCCATTGTTTCATCGATGATGGGACTCCATTGGGAAAACACGTAGGTAAATCATAAAATGATGTTATCATTCCAGGTTTGCGCCATGCTTGGTTGCCAAGCCTCGGCCATACTTTATCTACGTTGCGCCATGCTAGCACCAATTGTAAATTTCTATATGGGTAGTGTTAGATAGTTCGGACATGTATTCTGATTTATTTCCAATTTTTACACTGGAAATAAAAAAAGTTATTATAAAAAAACCAAGTGGGGGCCCATATATTCATTTTTACCTCTATAGAAGACATTAAAGTGAAATTGTATTCAAATTAGATGAAATTACACATCTGGTTTTTCTGGATACCGAATATCTAGACCCATACTCTCTTATTTTGAAATACATATCATATACATCATCAAACTATCAGTAATTTTGTGAAAATGTCTTCTAGACATGCATGACAAATGCTGTGTTGTTTTGGCACGGTACTTCCCATGGAAAATTCACCAGATGTGAGGTCGTTTGATATGAATCATATTCAAATGAACAATCAATTTGATTTTATCAGCGGATGGAAGAAGAAGAATAAGGAATTGGATAACAAGACAAAGACCTTCAATATATCACTGGAAACAGGTAAACATAGAGAGAGAGAGAGAGAGAGAGAGAGAGAGAGAGAGAGAGAAAGGGGCAGGAAATCGAAAGATGTGAAAGTAAATGAACCCGATAGAAATTCTTATCTCTTTGAGAGAGTGAAAATAATAGAAAGTGAAATTTAAAACATAAAAAAGTGCAGAAACAACTTCACGAATCGCTTCATCATAAAAGCATCATGCGCCAGAAGACGAAACTTAATGTGATTCAGATTGAGAGAAGAATGAAAATATGCAATGTAAGAATATGATAAAATACTCGCTTGAAAGGGATCAAATGGTACGCCAAATTTTAATAACATTCTGGTGAGGTAAAAAAAGCGTTTACCGGAAAATTATAATACATTCGATATTTGGAACTTAATGTTTTTTATTTTATATGGAGCTTTTTTGAGAAACAAATATTTGTATGGAATCAATCGAAACAAGCAATCAAAGTCATTGAAGATATCAACTTTTCCAACAAATTACATTCCTACAGCTCCTAAAATTCAGCTTTCTGCTGATTTAATTTTGTATTCATGAAAAAATCAAGCCAAAGCAAGTTCAAGTTTATAAACAACAAGTTCGATTGTGTTTGCATCATTCTAAACAAAATTTTGCAGAATAATGGTCAATTTTTCGATTTTTCATTATTCACTTATTGTAAAAAAACATAGAAAATGAAAAATGACCCAAGGCTCCCGACTCTCTCCTAATTCTAATGAAAAATGTTGATGAATCGGTACCTACTGTGACCAGGTTAATTGCTTTCCGACAAATTTCGATAAATTCACAACAATTTTTTGATGGCGTATTGAATCATAAATATCAAAATCTTCAGAAGAAAATTCTTTCTGCTATCAATTGACATCACGTGCAGAGAAAAAAAAGAGGTAAAGGAGGCTATTTATTCATCGGTCCCTTACGTATGCGGGTTACGTTCATTTATCCGAAATCAAGGACCTTTGGCGACGTGAAGTGGAATGGGCCGACAGTTGTCTTCTCATTTTTTCGATGCAACATACATTTCGCCCATAAATCTCATCTCAGAGCAAGCAACTGTGGCGCCAATACATACTTGTTCCACGCTAAGCGCGTCGAAGATCCTGGGCACGATTTCTGCATCCTTATCATACTTGTGTGTGTGTGTGTGTGTGTGTGTGTACATATACATATATATATGTCCAGCTAGCCCGATATGTATATCGCTATTCTTTTTTCAAGATGTTGGAGGAAATATGGTCGCTAACTAAAGCTGTTTTCTTGCTCACTAAATTCCAACGGGCAAACAAAAATAACGAAGGAATTTCTATTCATTTGACTACAGGGTAAAAAAAATCTGTTATGTTATACATAACATAATCTATTGAATCTCGTAATATGATATCAATTCCAATAATATAATTCTTGATTTTAAGAATTTTCTTCTTAGTTTTAATCAGATATTTCTAAACTCAATAATCAATTTCTTATATATTGATGAGGAATTGTAAAATTTCATAACTCATATTGAATTTAAGAACGTTATTGAATTTCATATGGGAATATTTAATATCACAGGGGATCTTCTATCGAATTTAATAATTTTTCTATCATTGTAGAGTGAACGATAGTCGATCTTATGCGCGGAGAAAAATGCAAATCGAGAATATAATCATCTTTAATAGAAAATTGAAGAATATTTCTCAAATTCGTAATGAAGATAAAACGGTTCACATTTCTGTTGAATATTACTTGAAAAAGAATGAAAAATTATCAATACTCAACAAACAATAGGGAGATGTATGAATTTTTCAAAAGTCGCGCATGCAATTTTACGAAGTGAATAATAGAATTTAGAAATGTTGTTACTTCGTGTGTATTTGTTGAGTATTGATAATTTTTCATTCTTTTCCAAGTATTGGGTTGGCAACTAAGTATTTGCGGATTTCTGTTAAAAAATCAAAGACACTTTTTTCATGGAACTAAATAACTTTATTCTGTAATGTATTGCCCATTTTGATCGATGACCTTTTGCCATCTTTCAGGCAGCATCATAATCCCACGTTCATAAAACTTCTGGTTTTTATTAGCAAAAAACTGAATCAAGTACGATTTGACATCATCATCATTACTGAAATTTTTACCATTCAAGGAGTTTTGGAAAGACCGAAACAAAAAGTAATCAGGTGGTGCAAGGTCAGGACTATATGGTGGATGTGGCAAAACATCCCAACCAAGCTCCAATAATTTTTGCCGAGTGACCAAAGATATGTGTGGCCTTGCATTGTCATGATGGAATACAACACCTTTTCGATTTGTCAATTTGGGCCGCTTTTCTTCAACTGCATTGTTTAATTTCGTTAGTTGTTCAATGTAGACATCAGAATTGATCGTTCGGTTGGGTGGTAAGAGTTCAAAGTAGACAATTCCTTTGTAATCGCACCAAACTGATAACAAAGCCTTCTTTTGATGAATATCAGCTTTTGCTGTTGTTCGAGTTAGTTCACCTGGCCTGCTCCACGATCTTTTCCGCTTGATATTGTTGTACACAACCCATTTTTCATCGCCAGTTATCAACCGTTTTAAAAATGGATCATTTTCATTACGTTTCCTTAGCAAATCGCAGATGTTAATGCGTTGCGTTAAATGCGTTCCTTTCAGTTCGTGAGGAACCCATGTATCGAGTTTTTGAACATAGCCAAGTTGTTTTAAGTGATTTTCAATGCATGTATGTGATACATGAAGTTTCTCTGCAATCTCACGTGTTGTACTGTGACGATCCGAATCGATTATTGCTTTGATTAGGGCGTCCTCAACGTCAACTGGACGACCAGAGCGTTCTTTATCTTTGAGTGAAAAATCACCAGAACGAAATTTGGCAAACCAATTTTGACACTGCTGTTCTTTCAAGGCTTCGTCACCATAAACAGCACATAACTTTTTATGAGCTCGCGATGCGTTTTTCCTTTTGCGGAAATAAAAAAGCAAAATATGACGAAAATGTTCCTTTTGATTTTCCATTTTTCAACGAACGCCAAACGAAAACTACGCAAACGATCAAAAAACTTTTGTTACTGATTGACAGCTGAATTGCCAACTATCAAATGACAAGATGTGTTTTACATTTGTACTACGTCTGCAAAGCTAAAAACTCAACTGACATCATCTATGAGTGGAATCCGCAATTACTTAGTTGCCAACCTGATAATATTCAACAGAATAGTGAACCGTTTTATCTTCATTACGAATTTGAGAAATATTCTCCAATTTTTGATTAAAGATTACTATATTCTCGATCTGCATTCTTTCCCGTGTGGAAGTCGGTGAACTGCAGAGAAATTCACAGATTGTAAAACACATATACCCGCACAAAATTGTTCACGTTTAAAATTTAATATCGATCTAAATCTGATTGAAAAAAATCTCTTGATTTTCGAATAAAGTCTACAAAGTGAAAAAAGATTTATAAAAATATTATGGAACTTTTTATATAAGGCAATCTATTAAAATTGATAATATTATTTTTAATTTCACACTGAGAGATAATAAAGTGTAAGAATGACAATTGTTATCAACAGACTGAGGATATTGCGGATCATGGAAGATAATCGTTTAACATAAATTCAATAAATTACTATTCAAATAGTAATTTATGGAACTAATGTGGAGCGCTTATCATCCATGATTCGCAATGTCTTCAATTTGTTAATAAAAATTGTAATTCTCACGCTTCTTTTCTCTCAGTGTAAGAATCTTTTTCGTAATTTCAATAAGGTATTTGCCAGTTTAATAATTGATTCTTCAAATTTCAATAAGAAATTCTAACATTTCATTTAACTCATAAAATTTAAGAATTTCAATAAATTTAATATGGAAATATCAAATTTCAAACGAAATTTTCTGTCAAAGAATTTTTCTAACACTGAGAAAATTTGATATTTGGATTTATTTGGATTGACTAAACTCTATTTGAATCAACTAAATTTCTATTCAAATATGAACCTTCTATAGTTTTAGTTGCATTAAATAAAAAATGTATTTCATTCAAATATATTTGTATTCATCTCAAATGAAATTTACTTGAATCAAGTAAAATTTTATTGGATGTAATGAAATGTCTAGTAGGTTCATGTTCAAATAAATCATTTTTCTGTGTGCAATTTTCAAACAATTGATCTTCAAACAATCCAATACAAACATCGATTGATAGGACTAAATCCAGTTTAATGCAGATTAATTTGAGCGATAAAACTTCATTTATCAAAATGAAAGTGAAATGGTTTCTCATGAAAGGCCATTTTTGTGTTATTTTAATACTTTGCGGACTATAATCATTCCTCTTCGTCTATTGTTTCGTTCATCATTGAAACCATGAGGAAAGTTGAATATTTTATGATTCTAACTCAAATATATAACAAGATTAGAATCATCCCTTCCAACTACAAACAACCTTGGAATATTGTTTCAACGTTCAGAAAATGCATTCTGTTATAAACATTCCAATCCTTTCTTATGAAAAACGTGAAGTTCCCAGTAATTTTTATGTGTGGTACATAACATCTCGACCATCTATCGTAACCATAAATATAAATTTTAGTTGAATTTTCTATCACGATTGAGTCGATCTTTCATTTTCAAAGTCGTTATTCAAACTTCTGACGAAACAGCAATTCATTAACCAAACAAATAATAATATTGTCTTGATTTCTCACATTTCTTCACTCCAAAGCTATGCCTGAGGACAAATAAAATATTTCATTTTTTTTTCTCATTAATGGATCTGTTCGTACATGTATGGACCTGCATGTATACTCATACATACAGTGGTAGTAAACATATAACAAACCTGTACGATACTCATCGGCCGAGTGGCAACGTACTATATTCCACTAATATACTGTGTTATTATTCGGGTCGTGAACTCAAGATCTTCGGATTAGTCCAAGAAGTCGATGCATTCGACTCTTTTTCACCCTTTGCCCTCTTCTTCCTTATGTTCCTTACCTTGTTACAGTGATCCACTCTGTACTCCTGTTGTCGTTGTTACTGCTGTCTCTTGGTTTTCTAAGATCATTTTTATTTTAATCGCGAGATCAAATCGATGAGACAAAGTGTATCACGAATATGTGAGCATTTGTATAAGTATACATACATATATCTGTGTACATAAATATTCCACAGTCATGTGAAATAGGAACATTAACGAGAGGTGTATTAATAAATCACACGCGTTGAAAAATATTGGAGACTGTACTCATTGTTTTTCTTTGTTTTTTATGAGTCCGAAAAAAATTTCATTTTCAAAATTTTTTTATTCTCTCAATTCCCTTTGCAATTGAATCAATTCGTCTGAAGAAAAAATTTCCATGCTATACGGTTACGAGAATGAACATTTTTAAGGGATTACGCCACTTCGATTACTCTAAAAATTATGTGTTTTAAGATTTTTTTCCGAGAATTAAAAAGTTTTCATTCAAATTCAAGTACAATAAGGTGTTATCTCAGTTATAAATCAACAAATGGCCCAATGTTGGCTTATATTGGGCCAGAACCCATGACAAAAAATAGGCAAAGCTTGGTAAAAGGTTGGGATGATAACCTCGTGCCAGGCTTGGTACTCAATATTGGGCCAGAATACAATACTAGGCATGGCCCAATGTATCATGAATTTTTTGAAGTTCGGTTTTTATGATCAAATCGGACCTGGTCCAAGTTGTGCATATTAACTTTCGACAAGCTCCAATCTGGTTCTTCATACTCCTTAGAAGAAAAATGTCGTCTTTTCTCATGCCATTTGTGACATGAAATATCATATAACATCATAGCAATAATTCCGAGCATGAAGATGCGGTTGAGGCTCAATATCGGTTCACCATGCTTGGCAGTTTAATGTTTTGCCAATTTTCAATTACTTGTTGTAATGCATTTCCTATGAAATGTGGGATGAATTCTTGAATAACAAATGATTTTATGGTTTTGTCAAGCTCAAGCTACTTGTTGTATTGGCATTTCTTATGAAACATGACATGATAATTTATCCAAAAATATTGGAATAATTAATCAACTCTTCTAATGATATTTTTAACTCCTGTAAGAGTAAAATGTAAATGTAATATGTACTACATACCGACTGACCCATTTACGAGATTTATTTACATATTATCAATCGCAGAACGATGCTTCAAACATTAAAGCAATCCAGAGATCTTTTTCTCGCGATCAGTATATTGTGTTAACTGTTACGTGATAAATAACAAAAACAAATTCAGAGCTTATGTAAGTGAAATAAGATAAGATTATTTTTTCATGAGTTTCTCTCCTCCTTGTAGTTAACCAGAATCGCTGATCAAGATCGAGTTGGAGAGTCCTGCCTCAACGTGTATCACTGTCAATCTCTGTGACAGCTATTTTTTTTCATTTTCCGTTCCCCAATCTTCTAATACTGTTGCTTTCTGCTTTTTTTCTCATCCAAATGAAGATTTCGGCCACGTAGCGGTACAACATCTCGTTTAACATGCAAAATTTATTATCGATTTGTCACTGTATCTCTTCTCTTTTATCCGATTATTTTTATTCTTCCTCCGTTCGATGTCGAATCCTCGTGCGGGTGTATATACATATAATGTGTAACGTGGTTTTTCAAACTAAAATATTAGTTGATCCGTCATTCGTGATAGGAGATGATACAGCATCTTTGAAGCAACATATTTGAAAAGCATACGCGCCAAGTACCCTGATAGAAAAAATGATTAATGGTCTTCAAATGCTCAACCATGAAATGTTAGATCAAGGAGGAAATGATTATGTACTATTGAAATTTATTGATTAAAGCTCTTCGAATCATTGAACTGGAAGAGAGTTTATATTTTGTTTTCGCATTTTCGAATAATTCTAAATCATTCTTGTTGTTGATTATTCAAAATGTACCCCATTTGGGGCGAAAAAATGGAGCGTGTCGGTCTGAATCGCGGTATTTCATACAAAACCGCAAATAATTTTGATGGCTTAGTTGAAAATTCATTGCCACAGCTACATCCTCAGTACTCTACCGGGAGTTTCAGAATTCACCGGAAATCCCCCACAGCCGCATTCTGCAGCCAAAATGTATTAATTTCCTGGATTGAAAAATCCTTTTTGAGGCATAGTTTCTAGAGATATGAGTATTTTAGGATTCTAGGTCAATTCGCCGCAAGCCGTAGCGCGCGAACCAACCGCGCTACACCATAACCGCTCCGCACATGAATCCGCGCAACGATCAATCGCGCAATAAATATACGCGCACGAAGTGAAATGCAATCCATTTAATAGACACAAAACAAAAAACCTCTACAAATAACATTACAAACTTTCCAAGGAATATTAAGAAACTGCAATATTCAAACATTGTGAACTATTCCACGAAGAAATTTCATTTTTTTATCAGATTTATATCGTTGCACTGGACTCTCAATCCTGACAGCATTGGTTTTGAACTTCTTTTTCGCCAGAACTCCGTCATCTCCTCGACGGAACTGTTCCACACGCACTTCAGTAATACACGGAGAGAAATTTATTTGGAAAGATTACCATTTTATTCGTAAACTAGAACTATTCGGAAAAATCAGACAATAATTTATAGCATAACTCCTAATCATTGCCAGCTGTGATGGTAAGAATCCAAATTAATCTCGATTTTTACCATCACAACTGGCAATGATTAGGAGTTATATCATAAATTATTGTCTGGTTTTGCCGAATAGTTCTAGTTTACGAATAAAATGGTAATTTTTCCAAATACATTTCTCTCCGTGTAGTTTCCCTTCTAAAAATGATTCATATATGGCCCATATATAAACTGTATTTGATTCATATATGGACTTGGTACGAATCATATATGGTCATATATAAATAATATGTAATTCATATATGTGGCATATATGACCATAAAAAATTCATATACGATTGTTCAATCCATATAAGGACCAAACATGACCCATATATAGGGAACATAACGCCATATATGAGATGTATATGGCCCATATATGAATGTCTGAAATCATATATGGCCCATATATGAATTATATAGGGGTCATATATGAATCTGTGTAATCATATATGTACCATGTGTGGTCATATATGCCGCATATATGATTCATTTTTACAAGGGTTGCTACTGTTTCAGCCCATCAATCAACTTCCACAGCGTAGGATGAGACGAACCCAACAAACGATTGAAACAATTAAGCCAACCTTTAAAACAAAAAGGAACTTCTATTTTACTTAATCGTGCGCAATATGCTGAGACAAAAACGAACACAACATTCAATTATACGAACCTTCAACAGAATTGTTAGGTTTATGGAGATCTTCTACAACATTTTGGTGTTGATTCCACAAAAAAATGTCAAACAATGGTTTTCGACGACGACAACCACGCGCTACGGATCCTATCCAAGTGTGCTCCACATAATCTAATAAACCAGACAATAACTCAGAATCCTCAAAGTAAAACCCAGTATTAATGAGTTCTTCGTAGGCATCAACAACTTCTTCAGGAGGGACAAACGCCAGTGCTCCTAAGATATTCACCTCCATTGTAAAGTTTTCGTCGTTACCGTACCTACTCAATACTTCACGATGACTTTGAATCTGCCGATACAAACATTGTTTGAAATGAAAGAAGCACCCACATCTCCTCGCATCAGGGAATACTACTCCAACTGCATTTATTGCTGCTCGTTCAAAGTCAGACATCACTGTTTTCGGCGGAACCCTTGGACACAACCTTTTTATATTTTCAAAAACTCTGACATACGTCTCCTGCTTTCGATTCGCCAACAATGCATAAACAACTGGTATACACAGTTGCTCTTCAACAGCATGTATCGTATATAATTGTTGGAAGAGAAGTGGGGATGCATTAACAGTACCATCACAAAACCACTTTCCGTTTTCCGCCAAAAACTCCAAATTATCCGTCGTGGAGAATATTAACATTCTGTCACTCCCAGCACCACTGTCGTACAATAAAAAGTCCTTCCCATTAAAGCTTCTGAATTCATCATGGATTTCTCAATCTCGTAACGACGAAGGATTAGTAGGATAATGATTGTTTTTTTTACGTTCACGTCGTATCATTCGTTTCAAAACATTTACTGCAGGAAATTTTCCAACCACCGCAGAACCAACATGCACACATTCCCCAGCAATTATACTTTGCGGATCTTCTACAGTGTCAGACGCTCGATTTTTTATTTTTTCCACTACCCAGGTGAAAATTGACGATTGGCACTAGGATGGCGCAACACTGACAAAGATTGGCCGAGCCTTGGTGGTTAGCAAGGTGCAAGCTTGAAGTGATAACATCGTTGGAGGCTCCATTGATGTATTCTGCCAATCACGGACCAACATTGGTACGATTATGGCAGTCGAATCAGCCATCATTGGCAACCGTTGAAAAAATTTGCCGCTCGATCTAAATGCAAGATTGGATCATGCTTGTACTCATTACGAACCAAGACTGATAGACGAATTTTTTTATGGTCTGCCAATGGTCAGATGTTTTATGCATTTAAAGGAGGTACCATCATTTATTACACATAAATGATGTTGACTGCTAAATTTGAGTCAATACTATAATAGTACTGAGTCAATATTCGGTCAGAATTGATTCAACGTTGCGACAATCCCGCGCCAACGTTGAGCCAATGTTGGGCCGATGTTCAACTCTATGTTGAACGATTGGAAAAATATAATAAAAATTCAGAGTCATATATTCCCGACATCGATTGCTTCCCCTCCACACATGTTAAGAAGTACAGCCCGAACCTGAAATATTTTATGCAGCCAGGGCCAGAGAATCTCTGTATACATTGAAACGAAGTAACTTATTTGATTAATCCAATACAAGATGTGTTTATAAGTTCATTATAACTCAATGCTTACTGGTTACCTTACAAATCAATTACATCAAGTATAATTCAAATTCTGATGTCCACGAGTCCATGGATCTGCACAGCTAAAATCTCTCCTTCGATGAAGGACCTATGATGAGGACAACAATTTTCAAATCAGAAGGTTATATGACGCTTATATATCAACGGCATAGTTCGTTGAGCGCTTACGAGAAACGAACCGAGCGTTGGAAAAAATACCGAAGGGTGGCGCTTTGACATCGGACGCGGGAATTTTTGTATGGAGACGTATGATTGAGGATCGTGGCTAGCCTGAGCCAAGCTTTGACCAGGCTTGGCACTGCATTGGGTACTCATTTCTTCTAAACGTTGTCAACGTTTGGATTAATATTCAGCGGTGCTATGAAATTGTTCGTATGAAATTAATTTCTCTTGTCCAAACGATATTGGGACAACGATGAACCATGATTGGCACAATCTTGAGCCAATGATGGATTGATCATTGGAAATTATGATTCCCAACATTGGTGCAACATTGTGCCACTTGTCAGTCAATGTTGGCTCGATATAGATTTCCAAGCCTTGGATGTCAGCATTGCGCTTATCTATGTTCCATCGTCAGTATTGGCGCAAGCAAGAAATTTTCACGTGGGTACTTCAGCACTCAAAACTGCACTACGATCAGCAGCATGACTATGTCCTACCACTTTCACAGCAGCATTTTCCACTGAATGCAGTCTTTCCGGGCATGACACTGAATCGTACTTGATACACTTCCAAATAATTTTATCTTTATACCCTTTCTCTTGGCGAAAAATTCAATTTTCATAAACGGCAAGGGTATTTCCCTTGGAGCTCCGAATGTATTCAATTTCCATAGCAAATTCTCGCCGAGCACTCTTCCAACGACAAATTCGAACTGAATACCACAACAAACCGAAGGTACCTGACCGAAAGCATGTTGACATTCCATTGAACAAATGATTATTATTGATTATTATCATTGAATATCATCTCATACACACAACCGAAAGCAGAGAATTTTAACATTAATAAATTGAATTACTAAATTTGAATACGTTACATGAATATAAATACAGCCGAACGTGAAGAGTTTCAATTAAATGAAAAGAAGTACAATAGACACAAATGATACACAAATGCGCTCAAAACCCATTGCGCTGTAATATTTGTCGCGAAAACTTGGCCACGCGAACTTTGCCTCGCGGTAAAAATTATTGCGCGGATATGATGGCGCGGAAAAAAACTCGCGGTAAGTGACGGTCATCGTATTTTAGATGTTTTTCCAAATTCAAATCAATCAAAAGCACTGTGTGCTACATACTTCAGCCTGACACCATTCGTTGGGTTGGCAAACGGTGGATCTCTGGGAAATATTGAAGTATCCCATCATTTTCCAAATCAAAGTTATAGCGATTTGACATTCCTGGGCTTCCAGGAACTTGGAATCATTATAGCTCCCAAACAAATTATGTTAGGATCAGTTCGATGTTTTTCCAGAGATCCACCGTTTTCCAACTTAGCGAATGATGTTAGGCTCAAGTATATCCTACACGGCGCTTCCGGATGATTTGGATCTGAAAAACAAATTAAAAATGCTGATGTCTTGAAAACTAAGCCTCATAAAAACTTTAACTGCAGAGTAACGGATGTGAATTTTTTCCAGTGAATTCTAAACTGCTGGGGAATCAAACACTTGTTGTCGCCACAGCTGAAAACCTCGCTGTTGTAACTGAAAAGATTACTATGACGATGAATACCCATATAGAAATTTACAATTGGCGCCAGCATGGTACAGCGTAGGTAAAGTATAGCCGAGGCCTGGCAACCAAGCATGGCGCAAACCCTGTAAGATAACATCATTTCATGATTTACCTACGTGTTTTTCCAATGGAGTCCCATCATCGATGAAACAATGGCAATGAAACATACCATCATTGGCAAACAATTGGAAATTTTGCTTGTCAATACTGCGCCAATGATCAAAGTAAAAAATATTTAACCCAGAAATATATAAAAAGTATGCGCATTTCGCAATTTCTCACATATGTTGTTTGAAGTTTTATTGTTTTCCCCTCATTTGTTTGTTAACAACTCGGCGTCTTTTGTCGGTAAATTTTGACATAAGAAGTAGCCACAATGTATGTTGGCTCAGCGGTAGGAGCCCTCTAGTGTGACTCATAGTAAAGAGCGATTGACTGTTCTTACAAAGACTTACTTAAGCCATATATATTCCTCGTATACGCGTTTCACCACTTGCGAGAAATACTTGATTAGTGACGTAGCAAAAATATCATATAGGTTGCCAATATTGAGCCATGCTATTACCAATGATCGACGCTACATTGAAAGTTAATTTCTACCGAAACTAGGCCAAAGTTTGGGGCAATATTGAACCACATTTTAAATGATCCTGGCGTTGAATGGAATCTATCGTTTAGTCAATGTTGAGACAAGGATGAGCCAAGCTTGGCGCAATTGTGCCACAATAATAGGCTGACAAACGAAATCCGTCTAACACCGACATCGGTGCAACATTGTATTCATTGTTAATCAACATTGCAGATTTATAGATTGCCAAGCCTTGTCTGTCAACATTGCGCCAAGCTACATTTTATTGTCAGCATTGGTGACGCCCAAAAATTTGTGTATGGGTAGTTTGTTGTCACAACGCATTTCTTGTTTGTCCGTGAAGTAAATTTCGCTAAGAGATCCAGCCAGTCGCTCGATGAATGCGACAGAGGATTTTGTTTTTCTCTTCAGCGTGATAAATAGATACCAAAATTGCATGTTGCATACTTTATATGTTTCGCATATACGCGAACGTGGCTTTTTGTTGTTGTTGTTGTAGTGCGATGGTGCGTGTTGCCACGCGTATACGTAACGGTGTTAAGTATGTGACATGGTGTCGTCATTTAGTATTACATACCAGTCTTTCAGTGCCAAAGAGGTATGAGAGATAAATCAGAAACGAAGAGAGAAAAAAACAGATTCATCGGAAAGTTAATTCGACGAAAGTGTACATTGGACGGCTACATATAAAAAGACTAAGAAGAGGAAGAAAGAAAGAAATTGGCAAAGAAAAGAAAAAGTCCAAGTAATTATTATACTTGGCCCTGGTGTCGTGTCGTCATGCGTATCTCTTCACCCGAACCCGAGGGTGTTTGATTTATTATTTTCTCTTTCCCGTGAATACGAGAACCACCGTGCGTGCATGCCGTACATATTCATGTGCCAGCCGTGCATCAATAAGTTAAAGGTCTCCATTTCCGCGAGATAAGAGGCCCACCACCAAGAATGCCTCTTAAAGTGCGTTCTTAACGTTTTCCTTATAATATTTATATTTACCACGATGACGGTTAGGTGGGTAGGTAAGTTGTAGTTGTGTATTAGCAATGCTATATGATATATAGTGTATATGAATCCTTTTCCCTTAATTTCTCTCTCTCTCTCTCTCTCTCTCTCTCTCTCTCTCTCTCCCTCTCTTTCTCATAATACTGAAGATGTATATCGTACGACAAAGGTATAAAAGCTCAAGTTATGATCGCTGCACGTAAATCGTACACATACAACATTATCAATGATCATAATAATGATGTAGTGATACGTTGCTTCCTCGTGTAACTGTGATATCATCTGCATACTCATTAGTCATATCACTTCCAGTTACAGTTCACTCGGAAAGTTTGCGATCTTAGAATTCATACTAGAAATCTTTTATGAAATATCGTCAAATGTATGGAAATGTGTTGACCTTATTACAAGCTTGGGTAACAAAAAATGTATTTTGAATTGAATTATTTGTTGAAAGAATACAAGTTGAAAAGTATGAAAGAGTATGAGTTGAAAAGTGTCAACGATTTCATTATCAATTGAAGGTGGCTCTACCTGGTCTGAAATTTTCAGGGATAAATCTTTGAAGGTTCATCAAGGTCAACGCAGAGTCGAAGGTTCAAACTTTGGAAATAATTTTGTCTGAAAACAGGAACACAGATGGAGCTACCTATGCGTTTGTGCCTACTTAATTGAACTGAAATTTAGAAGATTCAACTTATTGCCCAACCGATAAGATAACTGTGAGTTATTTCAACCCACGTCGGTTGTATCGGCCACCTCGTGTCCATGTCATCTTAACCATTATTTTTACATATTTATGTTGATCGCTACAAAGTATGCAGAACAAACTACGTAATATAGGAGAATTTTTGTTCATGTTTCAAGGACATTAATATGGAAATTATTGAAAATTTGTGCTCCAATGAGACTAAAAAACAGCAGTTGTTTGAACAGTGCCTTCATCTTCAAACGCAATAAAAGCTTGTAGATATAAGCGATCTCAACATTAATAAAATTTTATACGCAAAAATCCAAGCATTAATTTTATATTAATGATGTCAGTGAATTGCCCCAGGGAAAAACAATGACGTGATTCTTCACATAATTTATGACGTTGAAAATCACGTGACATATCATGGTAGAATGGATCTCTGGCCAAAGCTGCAAATTACGCCATTTTCATAAGGATTTTCTGGCAATTGAATTTCAAAGATATACAAAGGATCATTCTTTTTCCAATTCCAATTTATTTTTTAATTAAACAAAAAAAAAAAGGGAAAATCAAAGCTTTTTTATTGCGCGTTTACCAAAAAATCACCCTGGTAAGAATCACATTGGGCAGTTCACTGACCCCTATCAGGGCACAGGATACGCCTAGTCTGCCTCGATAGCGTCAGATAAGGGGCGAAGGAGGATCTAGAATGATTTCTATTAGGGCAAAAGTGTATATTTTGGTAATTTCCCAGGTATGCTTTGACAAACGTATCATGCTTGGTGCCAAGCTTCAGTCAATGCTAGTCGACACCGGGCCTAGCTTGGTTGCCAACATTGGCACTAAACTAGATTAATGTCTGGAATGATAGCAATGTTCAATGCTTAGCATCCAAGCTTGGTTCAGTATTGAAATTCAATATTGGTTCTATGCTTGCAATTTGAGCTGAATGAGTAAGATAGATTTTTCACTGGCGTCCAAGTTTGATTGGACATTCACATGTGAGTGATTGATCAAATTTGGTGACAGGTTCGAGTCAATGCTCGTCATCACCGGGTGTAGCTTGATGGCCAACAATATTACCAAGCTAATAAGCCAAGTTGTTATCAATGCTAATTATCACCGGGTGTAGCCTAATTACCAACAATGCTATCAAGCTAGGTCAATGTTTAGGATTGTAATAACGTTTTATGCTGAGCACTCAGCTTTCATATATATCGGAAATGCAACACGACAAAATATGCTTGGTCCTAGCATTGATGTTCAAGACGCTATCAAGGTTTGGTTAACTATGACGAGCCAAGCATTGGTCAAGGCTTGGTTGACGAAAATTCAATCATACACGACAAAATATGCTTGATCCCAAGATTGGTATCCAAGAATCTATCAACGCTTAGTCAGCTATGGTGGGCCACTCATCGGCCAAGGCTAGGCTAACCAGGCTTGGCATACCAAGTTTGACGCCGATCATGGTGCAATTGTCAATCTTGGCATTACGAGCCCGGGTTCTTTGTGGAAATCTAAGATAAACTTATGTATCAACAAAATCTTGTTTGTTTTTCAATTTCAAATGAAAAAGTAATCACGAGTTATCCTGACTACCACATGGAAACTTTTTTTTGAAGTGACTTGGTTTTCACCACTACCACTAGCTTACCAGGTCATTCAATATGTCCGTAGGATAAGTAAGAAAAAAACAAAAGTTTGCCAAAACTCGATTTTATTATTCAACATAGTTGCCTTTGAGGGCGATACAACGAGTATAGCGATTTTCCAACTTTTTGATACCACTTTTATAATATGATTTCTCTTTTCCTTCAGAATAGGCCTCAGTTTCAGCGATTACTTCATTATTGGATTGAAATTTCTTTCCAGCAAGTATTCTCTTGAGATCTGAAAACAGGAAAAAGTCGCTGGGGGCTAAACCTGAAGAACACTGTAAAAAAAATTTGTTGAATTCTAAACAAAAATGCTTGGAAATTCACAAACTTGGTTTGGAAAAATAATTTCCGAACCTTTTTTGTAAATTGCCGAACAAAAGTTTGCAAATTTTCAAAAATCTTCGTGAAATCACAAAATTTTTTGAATGTTTACAAACTTTTATTTGGTAATTCACAAAAAAAGTTTGTGTAAAAAACTGCCAAACTTCTTTGGCAGTTTAGGAAGTATATTTTTTACAGTGAATACGGTGGGTGGGTAAGCAATCCGAAGCTCAATTCATCCAATTTTGCGATCGTTTTCATCGATTCGTGACACGGTGCATTCGGTATTGGTGGAACAACACTGTTTTCTTTCGCAAATGTGGCGGTTTCTTTGCGATTTCAGCCTTTAATCGATCCAAAAGTGCACAGTAATAGTCGCTGTTGATGGTGGTTCCTTTTTGGATATAGTCGATTAATATTATTCCCTTCGCATCCCAAAATACAGACGCCATCACCTTACCGGTCGACTGTTGCGCCTCCGCTCGCTTTGGATTCGATTCGTCGACTGCTGTCCAGTCAGCTGACTGTCTTTCGGATTCTGGTGTGTAATTATGAAGCCATGTTTCATCCATTGTCACATATCGACGATGGGATTCGATTTTATTGCGATTTAACAGCGCCAAACACTCCTCTGAAGTATCAATTCGTTGTTGTTTTTTGTTCGACTGTGAGCTCACGCGACACCCACTTTGCACAGAGCTTCGCATACCCAAATGTTCGTGTGAAGTGGTGAAAACACTACCATCTGATATCTTTACAATCTTAGCTAGCTCGTGAACCTTCAATTTGCGATCGTTCACAACCAATTTGTGGATTTTTTTATGTTTTCTGGAATAACAACAGCCTCATTTGGGCGTTCACTGCGCTCTGCGTCGTTTGTGCTGGTACGATGGCATTTAAATTCCGCAATCTACTTCTCTACCATTTGTCTCGATGGCGCAGAGCCTGGATAATGTTGATCAAGCCATTGTTTGGTTTCCACTGTATTTATTTCCATTAAAAAGCAATGCTTCATCAAAACTCGAAATTCATTTTTGACTCTGTCTAGAGACACGCTAACCTGTTTCCAAGTTTCGAATTCAAGACACGTGGAATTATCAAATTCTCGTGGATATAGTCAATCTCCAAGGGATTTATCAACAGATAGGCAAAATTTCCCGTGTATAGTATTTTTTAAGACTAATACACGCGAAATTTCTCGCCTGGCTTGAATTTTCAACTCGATATACGGGAAATTCCACCTGTATCTAGTTGATCCCTCAAGGATTCACCATATCTACGAGAATTCGAGAATTCACGTGTCGTGAATTTAAAAGTTATTTAAAAGACAGATTAGCGTGTCTCTAGACAGAGCCTTAATTTTTTTCCATTTTTTTTGTCAATAACAATAGTTGCTTCACACAAAATGCTATAAATCACGAATCAAGAGTCGGATTGCTATTAACATCACACACGTATGATTTGAAGGTTAGTACTAAATAAAGATCATATGGAAAAAATTCTAGTAACGCCATCTACGTGTCATCCTACGGACTTTTTGAATGGATTGTTAATTCTTAATATTTTTCAATGAAAATTCATCAGACTATTCTTTGATTAATGCTGAGTAATATACAACAATTATAAGAATATTAATAAATAAGGTACCCTGGAAAGCAAATCACAACAATGAAGCTTTTGTTTTGTATTTCAGATAATCTTCTCACCTTCAGAGTCCTCTCAAAAAATCACACTGTAAAAAAACTTCCAAAAGAAGGTTTGGAAGTTTTTTACCTAACATTTTTTGGTAAGTTCACAAACATAGTGGATGAAATTACAAAAAATTTTTGTCAATCAACAAAGCTTTTCTGGGGAATCACAAAAGTTATTTGGAAATTTACAGAAACTTTGTGAGTTTCCAAACAATTTGAAAATTTACCAATCCGTAAGTTTTTCACCATACTTTCTGCTTGGAAATTCACGAATATTTTTTACAGTGCAGATCGGAAAAACTTTCTCTCTCTGATGTTTGTAGTCATGAATAAATTATTATGATTAGCAAATTTTGTAACTTTCATCACTGACTTTGATTTTATGCGGTTACAAATAAAAATGCAACGTGATATGATTTGTCACGTAACATACTGGAGGCAGCTCTACCACGTATGTGAGCGAGATCTTGTTTCCTCACGAATGCAAAATCGTTTTCTTCATACAACTATTCGCTTCATCTACCGTATGGATAGCAATACATTTCACATCAAGGATTTGTGAAGTTCTAGAGAACAATACATATTTCATAAAAAGAGTTGATGGTGCGAAATAGCGGTACTAATGAATCCAACCCCACAGGGCATGATCGTGCACCTGTTATTTTTCGATTGTGTATAGACTGAGGTAAGCCAAGGTCTGGTGACCTCACTTCCTTCCTACTCACCCAAGTGGAGGAAGAAGGAGAAGTATGTCTTTTTGTTTCCCTTCCTTTTGTCTTTCATTTCAACGCCGATTAAGTTCCGGACGAGGACCCGGGATACGTTCACCACCTGCGAATCCCCCCTAGCCACTATGCATTTCCTTGCACCCCTTTTTTCGGGCACAGGTTCTACTGCTCTTATCTACTTTTCGTGATCTAAGAATGTGTAAAGTAAGCTCCTATATCAATATATGATTATTTTTACCCCCTCAATCCTATAATGTCAAGAAGTCTTGCGTTGAGGTTCTTTCATAATTATTTTTTTTTGCGTAATCGAAGAATCTAATGTATCTAATTCTTTGAAGAATTTGATTCAAATTCTCAAGTATTGTCAGTGAATTTATCGTGAATTGAGCGATGTTGGGTGAAACTACTCAACAAAACTATACTCAAAATTCTGTTCATCACAAAAAATACACTCGGAGGAATTTTTGTGGTGACTGGCACTAAAACGTCTCAACTAAGTATTTTTAATAACAGTTACTGAAAATTTGATTCAACTAAGAAATCATAAATAATATAATCAAGCTTGTTCCCGTTTTCGATTGTTTTTGGACACTGTCCTTTCTTCCCACGAACAAGACGCATCAGTCGAAGTCGTCAAAATTGCCGCTCCAAATTGTGCAAATTTGATCGTCAGGGGGCTAAAGACCCAATTGATTTTGAATGCGTATTTTTTTCTACAACGGCAATGCTATCTTCAAAAGACATTCACTCTTATGCTCACAAACGTAGTCATAAGTATTGATATAGGTTATAAATTAGAATCGAACGATTTAGTTTCCCTGATCGACATTGCGATAAAAGTGGATGGAATATTCAAAAATACGTCAAAAATGGATACCAGTGTCTTTTTTACAATTTTCTTCGTATGATTTTGTAGATTATTATTTCAGTTATTATTCTGTCGGAATTGACCAATCATTTTAACCAGGATTTAGAAATTATCCTATGATAGTGTAGTTTACTATTGAAAAGTAGTTGTGAAAAATAGTTTTGTTCACTAGAAATCAAGTAATTCTGATCCTAACCTTCGGTTGCATCGTAGAATGAAAATTAGTAAGTGATACTAGGAAAAATAGTTGAGACGTTATTTCACTTATTTTTTCAGATGATGGCATCTAATTCTTTCTCTCAGTGTATCAGTCATTATCGTGAAGAAATTGTTACTCTTTATAATCCTGTGTTTTTCACATCTTTATTCCTCATAATATGCTCCAACTCTACTGAAATAACTTTTCTGAAAAAATTATCTACTATTGAATAGTATTTCTCAGCCGAGAACTCACTTCTACCCAGACCTTTGATTTATTTATTTTATTAATTTTACTTATCGCTCAGAAATTTTATATCAATTAATTTTCATGATCACTTCATTCAAGCTACACTGTAAAAAATATACTTCCTAAACTGCCAAAGAAGTTTGGCAGTTTTTTACACAAACTTTTTTTGTAAATTACCAAATAAAAGTTTGTAAACATTGAAAAAATTTTGTGATTTCACGAAGACTTTTGAAAATTCACAAACTTTTGTTCGGCAATTTACAAAAAAGGTTCGGAAATTATTTTCCCAAACCAAGTTTGTAAATTTCCAAGCATTTTTGTTTGGAATTCAACAAATTTTTTTTTACTGTGTATTCTCAGATTTTTAATTGAAACGATAGACTCTTCTCTTTCATTCTGTTTGTGACAAGTTTTGAAGATTTTTACAATGCTTCCTTCCACCTGTTAAAAAAAGGTGGAAAAGTTGATACAATAAACATCAAACCCACGAAACCTGGACGTAGTCCCTCAGTTTTCACCCTTGTCTCAAAATACTTCAACCGTGTGCACACGATCATTGTTTTTTTGTTGCCGAGTAACAAGCACGTTGCATATGGCAGGTGTATAGGCCACATATTCACCGCAAAAACTGGTAAACCAAAGAATTTATAACTACGTACATTTGCTGTCCTGAGGTGGTGAACCTGATCACGGTGAATATGAACCACCTGCGGAGTATACCATCAATGTACGAATTTTGAAGAACTTATTACAATTTTTTTCTGAATATTCGACCAGGTTTGAATATCAAAGGAGTTCTGGAGAACAATTCTTGGACTCCATTTTCGTTCATGTAATTCTTCTAGAATTACACTGTGAAAAAGACTTCCGAAGAAATTTGGAAGTTTCTTTTCTAAACATTTTTTAGTAAATTTTCATACACACTGAGAAGGAAGTATTTCAAATTTATTTCAATCAAGTGAGATTTGTTAACTATTAACAAATCTTCCCTAGTGAAAATGGGAGCGTAAGAAGGGTATGAAGCGACGCGGAGGAGCAAATGAAAAAGTATCTAAGCGCGAAAGGAGCGGAAATTGAAACATTTTACGCTTCATTTGTTTCAAAGTTTGCTTCCAGCGGGCGAAAATTTTCACCAGGGTTATTTGGCCCAAAAATGGTTTGTTCACACTGAAAACACAGTTTGTTCCAGCTAAATAAAAATTTGGTTGAAATGAACACAAAAAAACTTTTTCGTTGGCCGAAATAAAATTTATTTGGGCTAAATAAAATTTGATTCACAATAATTAAGGCTTTCATACAGACAAATAAATTTTGTTTATCCTAAATAGATTTCATTTCAGCCAACCAAAAAGTTTCTTTGCGCTCATTCCAACCAAAATTTTGTTTCGCCGAAACAAACGTTTTCTCAGTGTATAATCAATAAGCGTTCTTTATCACAAATGAACTCTGGTCTCGATGCAGTTTTTACCGATTGACAAACTATTTTGCGGAAGTTGCTGAAATTGTTGCTAAAATAAACTGGGAATTTATTTTGCTTTTTGGACAGTTGCAAATATTATCTTAGCCGGGTTCTTTTCAGGAATAGATCACACATATCTCATGTTATATCGCCATTCAAACCCAGCAAACACGAATGCAGGCTCTTCAAAGGACCAGTGATGGCCCTTCGCCGGCATCGCAGGACCATCAGCGGCCCATTGAAACGCCAGTAATCATTGTTCGTGGGGAAGGTTCCAGTTTGTTCAATGAAACGTAAACTTGAAATTCCTTAAAAACATCTTGAAATTCTAGAAATTCATATTCAATTACCTTGTTTGTAAGATTCTTCTTAGTTCTACATAGTTTTACTTTCGCAAGGAACACCCCTGTCTTTGCTTGCGTGAAAAATTGATGAGACAATATTCATGAGACAAATCTCTTCGCCGATTCCCTCGAGACTGATTATCAATCCCCCATTTGCAACGCGTACCCAATTACACGCTTATAATGTAGATACATATTACGCTCATCATTTTTGGATCTCTTCGTTGTCATATGAAAATACCACAGCATATCGGTAAGAAGTTTTTTTTAGCTACTGGTGGTGTCCCTGAGGGCAAACAGAGGCATAATACAGTAACGACATTGATGATATAATCTCCCATACAGTTGCCGTTAGCATGCACAGCCGATGTCCATGGTACGAGAGTATAGATGTACATGTGCACGATTCTGTTACATAGGTGCATGTAACGCATCCTCAGTTCTTTGTAACACACCAAGAATGTATAGATATAGGTTGCAGGTTGTATTTAGTGTGCGTGCGTCAGAGATCTGCGCGTGCTCTGACTCTCGGATGAGCTACCGGACTCGTCGAGCTCCTGTGCGCTTCATTTGCTCTCTACCTCATTCCATTCCCTTCGGGTTTCTTTCGAAAGGGCCTAAGGGAGTTATTGCGCACGAGCCATGTACGAGAAGACCTCAAGATCTTACGTTTGAACGTGTTGGTATCGTTGGATGATTGATTCTTACAAACTTTTTATTCCTCAATGGCTCTTATGGCTGATAATTATCACAATACGAGACAAAAGTATTATGTGAGATTTTTTCATGTTGGATCAAGTAATTCGCAAGATGTTTGTTTTCAAAAGAATGATTCATAGAAATGAACACCGAAAGGAGAGATATCGTTGTTTAGTTCTGTTTCATATCACTCTGAGGATTGTAAGTGCAGAGGTGGAGAAAAAATTATTTCGCATGTGATTTAATTTTTAAGGAGTGTCTCTACAATTTTTCTAAATTTGCAAGTGGATTTTATTGTCAAATGTTTCTACTGGGAATAATACGGAGTCAGGAAATGCGTCAAGCGAACAAATTGCGTGAAAACTTTGACTACAAACTGTTCGCCCACCTTTGTGTAGTCGTCATTCTGCACAAATCAAAAGATAAATCTGTGGTGGGAGCTGCTTTCACTAACTATCTTACTGAGATTATGTCTCATCTTCATCCCACTTTACTTGATAATCCTTTGTTTAGAGACAGTTGACTTTCATATGAAGGTAGTAATCATGTCGCAATGCAGTAGACACTTCACCATACTCTTCCGGATGAATTTACCAAATGTTAATAATAACAATAATTATCCACAGCATTATTTACAAGAATTATAATATTTGAATCAATCAAGGGTCATATTCTGATTATAACAAGGCTACTTCCAAGGGCAAGATCATGGGACTTCGTGCCTCTAATTGTAGGCGGATTTATTTTTCATAAAAAAAAATAAGGGATTCTTCTCTCACTTTGAGAAATCATTTTACCTTTTGAATGTTGAATCTTCTACAAATGAAGAATAAAGTTCACCAAATGATGCTAAAAAATGCATTTTTCATTTATGAATTCTTGTGAACTTGGCACGATGGGAACAATCATCTTCCTTCGAACATGCTCTTTTATATTGTACTATTTATAGAATGTTTCACGCATTAACTCGATCGTGATGACAATGACCCAAAGAATGATACAAAACTCGAATGAGTGAGAAACTATGTACTCTCATTGACGCCGTGGTCGTTGAAGTAGCTCTATCCCAGTATTCGATCGAAGGTCGCACGGTATGTGACCCATCACGGAGGACCAAATTGAACCCGGTGGCTACCAAGTGATCGACCACGCCTCATCACTTTGCTCGCTACCGAGGCCACTCACGAGAAAAAGAGGAAAAAAAGAATGTGAAGAGAACAGAGGAGAGAACACAGCAACAAAGAGTTTAAAAGAATGAATGTCGATATCCAGCGTGGATACAGAAAACAGGAGAGCAAGGTGAATACACGACTATATCTTGAGTGTACAATCTGTGGATTTGTGTGGAGTAAATTTTATTCCGAAGATCATCCTTTGTATCAGTTGACAGTCGAGGAAACCGAATCTCAACTGAACTGAATCTATTCTTGGATCAATTTCTTCATTATTATTTATTATGAATGATGAAAATAAAAGTCATCATATCTGGTATTGCTATATCCAACATATATTGTCCATTCCGGTATCGTCATGAAAACCAACTGAATGAGATCATTCAAACTATTCCAATGTATATTTACATACATAATTCATTCATTCATCGACGTTTCAATGGTTATGTATATATATATATATATATATATATATATGCCGGGTTTGGAGAGCGACTGATAATCTCATTTCCTGATGCGAACGTGTTACCAACAATCTTCAGACATCATCTATACTCGTACACCTACATAAAAAGAAAAAGTTTTGTTTTTGGTCAGAGGCTGGATATTCAACGGCTAGAATATATTTAATGAAGATAAATTTTGATTGATCCTTCGTGAATTTCTTGAATGAAGTTTTTTGTTCTTGAGAGAGTAATTTTCTCATACGCTCGTTATACGGAAACACATGGACGAAAAATTCCATCACTGTATCGAAAGCAATTGATGTACATAAACTTTACGTGGAAAGAAATTCTTAGCTATATCAGCTAAACTTTAGCTATTACAGTTAAATATTTCACAACAATTCAGCGGATGGAGCTAAAAATTTGGCTGCAGCAGCTAAAATTTGGCTACAGGAGCTGAAAAAATGGCTGTCCATCTCGCAGCTTGACTTGATTCACTTTTTTCCGTATAATTGCAGGGTCTCTGAGTATGGGATTTTCCGACTGATTATAGTCCTCTGACACCCCATCAATATTTCAAGAAAATCAAATTTGAAAAGACTCCGAAGACGCTTTTTGATAAAAATCAATGACACACAAAATACAGATTGAGGGAAAAGTTACATAAAATTGGGTATCAGAAATTTTGATTTATATTTCGATTCGCTGTTGCGTCATTTAGTTGAATGATATGCTTGTATACAATATTTAGAGGATTTTCCTGAATTCTCAATGGTGGATGCTTGAAAATTCAATTCATTGAAATTGCGTCAAGTAATTGTGAACATCGTGACTAATCTTACTCGCCATATTACCGAACAAATTAAATAACCACAGTATTTGGAAATAGTTCTTTCACGTTGTAGGTAGCAGGAGTAGCAGAAGCAGTACAGCCAGGAACGGCAGCGGCAACAACATTGGCAGTAAAGTACGCCCATCTCTGAAATTACAGGTAACGGCCAAGTAACGGCGATTACGCAATAACCCATAAATAGTGTAAATAGCGTGATGCAGACTATCTATTTTTCTCCTTGAATTCTCGTAACTTGACAGTTCTTGTGTTGCATGTTTCAAAAGCCATTCATATCATCCCGTGTAATAAATGAGAGTAAGCAGAGTCAGAAGAATTGATTGAAAGGGCGTCATGAATCTAACGATACATTGAGGAAAATTTGTGGCAGAGATCCTCATAATAATAGCAATTTTAGGGCACATGAACGTTTATGAAGATTTCTCCTTGAATTTGTGGTAATTTATTGGAAACTTATGGTAATATGTGTCAGATGCAAAGTTATTATCACCAGAAGAAGATATGGATTGCCATAATTAGAGGAAAAGTGCACAGAAAGGCAGCTGATTATTATTCAAATTTATCGCATTAAAGGAATTGGAAAAAATTTAAATTTCCCGTTTTGAATCGTGGAATACAAGATATTCATACAAGACACGGAGAGAAATACGTCTTGAAATATCAGGACAAGCCAGGAAGGGATGAAACTATTCACTGCTTACAGGAATACCTTCAATTGAAGTACTCATTGAACTCAATTTAGATCCGCACAGTTTCTTCCAATGGCGCATCTTTTATAAGAAATTGGATAAAAGTGAAAAGCAGGAGAAAATCGGCTGAGAGTTCAACAACGTGTATTGAATTGTTTAATTATTGGATTATTCAAATACTTTTGTTTTGAATGCGATAAGCGAGTCGATGTCGGTGATCACTCAGTTCTCAATGAGATAAAAAATTTACATTCACTTTCAGGAACGGAATAGGAAAAGAAATCATGAACAGTTTCTAACGCAAGGTGCAAGTTCAAATCGATTACGTGCACCCACGAAGAAAAATTGTTTGAAGATTGTTACGTGAGATTTTTCTCCCGACACCTCGATTTGCGGGGCCATTGATTCACAGCGCTTCTCCATCTTTCTTGATTTTTCGTCTTTGCTTTTTGCCAATAATATACTCGTTAGTATTGGTTTTAATATCTCTCTTCATTCCGTCCACCCCCCACGGAGATAGAAGTAAAGATCGTAATAGCTCACTTCGTTCACTGTTACTGTTATGCAAGATATAATAGGGTAATAATGGTACGGTCTTCTTGGCCTCTTGCCTTCCCGGTCGGTAACATAGGGTGGAGTGAGTCACGATTGGAAAACTAACGTAAAGCATATCCTGCTCCTTCTTCTTTTTCTTCTTCTTATTCTGTTCCTTAAGGGCTAGAAGCATGTAGCGGTGAATTATTTGGATTGAAGGAAGTAGGTGCTAGTTAAGCTGAAACAAAAGGTTCTGAGCTTCCGCAATGATTATTGATTATGCAGAAAACTGACCTTTATTCCAGTTCATTTCACAGTTTCTTCGAATGATACAGTTTGAGTAATTTCAAGTGGAGATAGATGGGGATCTTTGGGAGAATGCGGGAATCTTAAAAAGCGGGTTCTAGGTGGGTGCGCCCAGATTTTCATAACAGGATAAACATTGGTGATGCAGCCTGGTCCCACAAGAGCAGTTTATGGGTTGGAAAAATCAGGGGAAATAATAGTCGCTCGATTAGGCTTCTTGGTGGCTGGGGCTAAGCAAATCTAAGTTTGAAGACCTAATATACGTTCATATAGAGGCGATATATTCAATGTAGGACGCCCAGGGAAATTTCTATAAGACGATTCTTACGGTGAGTGTTGCAGCATATAATACAGATAACTAGAAGTTGTGACTAACTTCTTCGATTTGACTGGACAATCAGTTATTTTTATCCAATTCACATTTCCGCAGCTCAAAACTTGTATGGAAAAAACATTCTGGCTAAACCATAATGCTATGATCAATGATATGATGTAAAATCATGTGAAAATATTGCAGAAGAAATATACATTAACATAAGGTAAGCCGATGAATCATGCCAAAAGAAGGATGAATAGATGACGCGGGATGGAAAAGGAGATGTAAACGAAGACAGGAAACACAAACGAATGTATATTTTCATTCTTATTCCTCTCCGATACGGTGTTTTCCCCTCTTTGTTCCTTCCGATCTCCCACTCTTCCTCCTCTTCTTCCCACTTCTGCCGTAGGCACAAATTCTACAACGACCATCCCTCGGGATCCAACAGGTGGTACTTTGCCTCGAGCTCTTTCTAACCTTCTTGATTTTTCCCCCCTTATTTTTTTCTCGATGGTGTCCCACACATCGTGCCCACGTATATAGTCATGTGCATATGGGAGTACCCCATGGACGCTGCGTGTAGGAAGTACTCTGACCCTTCATCCGCCTCACAGCCTTTTTCCGTATGCGCTCGAACGTGATCTCCGAACCTAGCGGGCTCTTTAACATTTCTTTGTCGTAAATACAAAAAAGAAATAAGAAAAATATTCCTTTGATTCGAATAAATTGTTATTCAAATGAGATGATACAGAACTCTGCCTAAATGGAACGAAATACCTCTTTCTTGCTCTCCTTTTTGTCCTGTTTCTTTTCCTTTTGATATGTAATCAAATGACTTTATTCACTTTGGAGGATTAAGCTTGAGATGTGATTTTGTTCCTTTTCATAGAATTAACCACGCAGATCAAGTTTCATTATTATATTGAAAACGTGTTCAAATTTCAGATTATTTATTATAGTCGAGAAAAATTCATTCCACATTCAATCACAGTGTATTTAGTAGGGACTATTCACGTATGTAAAGAATTCCGTAAGTGATAAGAAGTACTTCATGTAACGAATAGTTTTATACATTTTTTAATATGATCAAGGTTGAAAATGATTATAGATTGAAAATTCTAGTCTCAATTTTGGCGTTTTAATTTCTATTTGATTTAGCTATAGCTGTGACCAGAACATTTTTACTTACGAGATTCAATTAGACTTCATAAAATTCAATAGGTATATGCAGGGAGGGAGAATACGTAACATTGGCTGAAAGGCTATCAAAACAAAATTTTTAATCCATGCGGAATTTACACTATCTTGCAAAGTATTTTTTCAATTGACAACTAAAATGTGATAAAACGTTATGTCGATTTGTCACACATAAAAATTTCGCATTCTTTATCACGCATACAGGGTGACCCAGAATTCGCAAATCGGATTTTAAAGTGTGTTCTGCAGCCCAAATACTATAATTTGTCGTTCGAAAAAACCTTTGTTGAGGTTTTGTTTTTGAGATATGAGCATTTTTTTCAAATCCAAATATAATAAATATCCTGCGTTATAAACTTCAACTTGACACCATTGGTTGAGTTAGGAAACGGGGGATCTCTGGAAAAAGGATTGAACTATTCTACCATTGTTTGTTCCGGAGCTGTAGCGATTTGAAATTTTTCAGCTTTCAGCTAATCAGAGTTCAGCAACTTTAAATTATTATAGCTCCAAAACGAACAATCATGAGATGGTTCAATTTTTTTCCAGAGATCCACCGTTTTCTAACACAGCGAATGGTGTCAAGCTCAAGTATGTAACGCATACTGCTTTTGAGTGATTTGGATTTGAAAAAAAAATCTGAAAATATTAATATGTGAAAAACTAAGCCTCCAAAAATAATTTCCAAACGGGACATTATTGCATTTTGGCTGCAGAATACACCTATGAAATCCGGTCCGCGAATTATTTCACACCCTGTATATCAATTAACTGTTCGATCATTCTTGGAAATTCATAATATTCATTCTTTTGATCATTATTCTACATTGTATGTATGTGTCCATTACGCGATGGGTAATCGGATGTACAAGTTATCACATGGAACGTTCATTACGTTCCTAATATATCAAAATGCAAACGCGACACTGAAAGAACGACGTGTAACGATGTTGAATACCATTAAGTATAAATTCATCAACTTCTCGTGCTTTATTAAAACTGTGATTCACGAATCATGCAACTATTCATTATTTGAACAGCGAACAGGGAATAACACGAGAGGAAGGTCGTTGGATTTCTCTTCAATTTGGTGTAAAATGACACCTACGCTGCAGCACCTGCCTGTAACTCACATTGCCCAACATCCGTTCAATGGATTTCACGAGTTTGACTCCAGCAAAGAATTTATGACCATATACGAATAGATCACTAGTCCTGATAACTTCTGCTGTTCCCATTTTTATTTTTTTTGTTCATTCTTCACAGTTACTGGTTTGTGAAATTAAAATGATTTGCTTCATCAACAATCTTTCATTTCACATCGTTTACGCTGAAGAGAAAATGTTTTGTTCAAATGCAAACAACACAAAAATCATGTTATGTCAACAATCTTCTTGTCGTGAGCATTAGAAATTCTATTAAAAAACTTCAGCAACAATTTTCGGTGAATCAACGAAAAGGCTTCAGTTTTTTCACCATAATGCTTTTTGCCGTTCAACGGTAGGGATAAATTTGAAAAAATTCTCATAAAGTTTTGAAGTGGATAATCATCTCTCATCAAAATTCAATTCTCAAATAATGTGAGGATAACCAAGAAATATTTTATTTGCACTAATGAATTGAATTCAGTCACGAATATGAATCCCAAGTGATAAAAAAAATGGAAGCCGATGATCAAACTTGCAATGAAGACTACTTCAATTTAGTAAGAGTTTGAGGATGTTGCGAAAATTATTAAAAGTTATCCATTAATCAACGACTGTTATCAGTCGTTGGAATTGATTTCCAATAAAATTATTACATTTTTTTCCACATATAATATCACGCAGAATAAAATTCGAGTCGAAAAACCAGAGTTGGAAGTAATTTAATTAACACTCAATTGAATTGGCGTGTAATCAACAATTGGAGTTTATTTCAATCAACAATCAAATTGGTTATTAATTTAATTTTTTTGAATTAATAATCAAATTTATTTCTGAATTGACTGTTTATCCAAAAAACAATTGAATTTAAGTGTTTTTTTCATCGACGTCTTTTGAGAACAATTTGATTTGATCCTTGATTCAAAGTTTTGCTATATTAGCAATTGAATTTCATTCTCGATTCAGAGTGTTTCAATTAATAATTGAATTTTTTGAAATTGACAATGAACTTCATTTCTGAATTGAATTTCTTTTCAATTAGAAATTTAATTTAATTTTCCAATCAAAGTTTTTTCAATCAACAATTCAAAGTTTTTCTTATTGACACTTGAATTAAATTCCTAATCCAGAGTGTTGGCAAGTATCAAATAAATTCAATTTCTGAATGAATGTCTTTCAATTAACAATTAATCTAAATACTGATCAAAATTTTCTTCAATTGAAGATCAAATTCAAGTTTCAATTCAAAGGTTTTTCAATTAACAATTAGATTTCATTTTTGATTTAAAGTTTTTTCCAATTAATAATCCAATGCAATTTTTAATCCTAAGTTTTTCAATGAACAATGAAATTCAATTCCTAATTGAAATTTCGTTTCAATTGAAAATCCAATCAAGTTCTCAACTCAATGTTTTTCAATCAACAATTGAATTCAATTTCTAATTGAATTTTGTCCTGTTTTTTGAAAAATCTGTATCCGTATCACTTACAAGCGTATAGTTGGTTCCACTTGATGACATTGTTTTCTTAACCCTCTAACCGTAACCCCGGCCTCACAGACCGCTATCAAAATGGTATTTGCTCGTAATTCGAACTTTTTTGGTTAAATTGTTTGGCATTTCATTCCTACTTTGCACAGAATTGCCCACTAAGTTCTGTACATAAGCCCACTCGTAGACATTTCTAATGATCTAAAAAATGTTTTCTTCACTTCTAACAACTTGGAATATCTAGAAGAAGGTGATAGCAGTCTGTTAGACCGGGGGTTACGGTTGACGTGATTTTGAGCAGGGTTACGGTTTAAGGGTTAAAAAAGCCGCTTGAAACTTGAATAATGGAGAGTTTTGAAATTGTCGGGAATACATTTCTAACTCATCACAAAGGGTTGTACAAAGCCTGAATTTTCAATTTCAACAAAATTTTCTTCTTCAAATAATCATTTCCGTTCTGAATTCGAACTTCCGACCCTGTTCGTAGCTTGAAGAATGTGTAATGAGCGAAGTCAATATGAAAGAAATACTGTACAAATATCGTGTAAACAATTGACTGCACTTTCTTTTGTGTGATTTCAATTTATATTAATTCATATTCCAATGACCAGAAAAACATGACAATTGAGAATTAAATTCAATTGTTAATTGAAAAAAAATTGGAATTAATTGTCAATTCAAAAAGTTTCAATTTTGTTTTCGTATAAATCGTTGATTGGAAAAATTCAAATTGCGAGTTTAATCGATTTGTTGATTGAAAAAAACTTTGAATTAAGAATCAAATTGAGTTGTTACTTGGAGAAACCTTGAATTAGGAATTGGATTTTGATTGTGTTTGTCTTCAATTATCTGATTTATAACCCTGTGAAAAAACCAAAATCAGAAATTTATTAATGATTCATTGAATTAATGAATGCACTAAAAAAACGTTTAGTTGCCGTGATTGAAAATTTCAGTGAAACACGACATCACTTAAAAATTTAGTTGTTTCAATTGAATATTATTATAGTTGTAGTCCCTGCAACGGCAAATTTTCGTTGCAACAAACAATGTTTTAGTTCAGACAACTTACATTTTCTACTTGATGTCGTTTCCAGTTACGACAACTAAAGAGTATTCTTAGTGCACTAACAACAGTTATTGCTTCACCATAATTCCTACGTCCTATCAATTCAGCAAACATCGTCATTCCAATAGCGAAACTTCTAAAAACAGCAATCTTCATTACAAGATTGTATGATGATTGTAAAATACTCACCCCTCCTTCAGAATTACATTTGAAGAACTTTTTCCAGAGTGAAGTATCGATTTTCTCATATAGCATATTAGTGGATTACATTCGATCTATATTACAATAATTATTATGCACATTCTCATAGACCTTTTTTTCAAACAACCGCATTTATTTTAATTCACTCGTGATTGATTTGCGTCATCGTTCAAACCACAAAAATCTAAGAAACAGATGAATAAGATCGGTAATAACTTCGTTAGACCTCGGTTACACGGTTAACCACAGAGAAACAATATCACACGATCGTAAACTTTTCGATTTGTTTGTTCCAACCGATGATATACGTTAATCAAAAATGGCGCAACAGTGATTTGAAATGGTTCTGTAATAGACATTGTAATTCATGTTATGAATCAAATTGATGCAATATCTTTATGAACATGTATCCGCTAGGGTGTGTTTATACAAAATCGCATACAGGCTGTTGAAAAACTTTGCGTTCCGTCTCACAATGATGCATTATGAGTTGATGAAAAAAATAAAACAATGCACGAAGGTATTCATAAATTATGAAATTAGATTGAAAACAAATCGTAAATTATAGTTTTCATGTGCCTGATTTTGATATCATTAATTTATGTATTTATACAGGGTAATCTGATTTTGTTGTGTATTTCATTCCTGAGACAGCCAATTCTTCACTGTGACAACAAATTTGTTTGTATACACTTGATAATGAAGTAGGAACAAAGTTGCATGGTGAAGTTATGTATCATATTTCATCGTCAAAATTATTGCACTGATTGATAGGAAGTATAGTGATTTTAATGATAAAATATGATACGCAATTTCACAATGTGAGCTTGTCCCGTCTTTTCTTTAAAGCGTAGTAATTTTTAAGGTAACTTCTTTGTGGGTGTGTGAGCATCGATCATATTCGCATAAATTACGAGAAATATATTTATCGCGTGATGAACAATCGATCCCTCAAATAAACCACAAGAAGTTTATAAAGAAACTGTTACAGATGATTTTCTCACCTTGGGCCTCAACCCATAATTTATAATTACGTTCAAGATTCTTGCAGTCAACGTAATTATCAAACAATGTGTCCGATCTTGTTTTTGTCGTCGTTGGTATTTGCTGGTACTGTTTCCATTGCCTATGATAGTGGAGAAATAATAGTTTTCCTACATAGCTGCTCACCTCGCGGAGGTGGATCGGACATTTGTCTTGCCAAAGGAAATATATTCATGTCAGAACGCATTACCAGGTACATCTGTATCAACCTGTCGTGCGCAGGGCTACGTAAAGGTCATACACGTAAATGTATATGAGAGTTCACATAGATATGTCGGCTTCTTTTACAAGAGTATGCGTAACCGCACGATACTCACTCATACTTGTGAAATAATAACTACACACGTGTGATTACGAATCCTCGGTCGGCGTAGGCTCTGACGCTCGTGTTCCCCCTAACGAGCATTATTCAGTAATATTTAAATTTAATGAGTCGCTTGTAAACATCATTAATGAATCGAGAGTCGAACGGGACTGTTCGATTCCTTACGCTTATTAAAATATAATGAGACGCATGATTATATTGGAACGTAGAACAGTTTGTTGGATAATCGTCTGATGAACACTCCAACTATATTTCAATATTTCTTTTCCAAATGATCTGGATACTTCGTTTTGAAATCAGTGTGGTGAGTCTGTTTTCCCCTCTCTTTCTGCTCTCCTGGCTTATCACTACCCTATTCACTTCAAGAAATATCATTTCTTTGTACAGATTTCCATCAATTTAATTTTATCTAACCACAAAATGGATGAAAATCACTCCATTGATATCAGCTGCGTGAAATGATACGGTGTCACCTTTAAATAATAAAGCGCTTTTGCATCTCAAGAGAATCGTATCGTATGGCAAAAAAGGTAGTGGGTAGAAGAGAAAAGGTAGTCCCTTCGAAAGGTACCTGCACAATACCTGCAGTGATGGCGTGGGCGCGTACGGCCTCTCCGCACCTCGACCTGCTGAAACTTGTTCTCCGTGTACTCGTGCATTGAGTCCCAATGAGACCCTGATACGAGGTCGTCTTATACCATCACGCGCGTCGGCTTCCGAGGACGAGCAGTCTCTATCCTGTTCACTTCGACGAAACTGCCCTCCTCTTGAAATGAAGGAAGAAAAAAAGATAGAATAGGATGGTGTGGGTCAGCGAGGCCCAGAACGGTGGATTCGACTGTGTTGTATTCTTGATCCAGCGACATATAAACCAGGATTACGAAAGACATTCATACTCGTAACTCTTGGATGGACCAACAGCTCGCCACTGTAGGGGACCCAGAGTGCCTTGTCTTGATGTTAAAACACGTTTAACAAATATTTTTTCTCTCTTCTCTTCAATCATTTTTTTTAAACAACTATAAAATTGCTCCCCCGCTCAGTCCCGAAAGGTTTTCTTTTATACAAATTCCAAAATTGTCTGTCAAATTCATCATAAGAAGAACAATATTCTAGAATCAAAAAATTGTGTATTCGTCTGACATTGTGCTCCTTTTCTTTAGTGCACTTCTAAATTTCTCTCTTTTTCTTGTCTTCTCTTCCTTCGTACCAAAATTACCAGAGCTCTCAAGAGGGACGGACGGGCGCGTGTTTTGACGGCCGTGGTTCACGATGAGGTCAGCGGGCCTCTCTCGCTTTTTCAAGAGAGGGCATCGAAGAGTCGCTTTCGTCTACATTTGCGAACACGAGTCCATGTAGTACCAGGACTCATCCGTCCATCGTTCTCGTCTCCATGTCTCGCGGCGAATATATCAGAGCTGAGAAGAAAGAGAAGAGAGAGAGAGAGAGAGAAAAGATGGAGAGGGGGTCTTAAGTTCGTCGTAATGACCCATCTCGGACAAATTACCACTCGAGTTGGCATTGTGTGCACGCTCTGCGTTCTGTGGCCTGACGTGCCACCCTCTTTTCTTTTTTCTCCTTTTTCTTCTTAGGCCAATCTCTTGGGTCGTGCAGGTTCATGAGTATAGGGATGGGCATCATATCTGCGCGTTCCCACGTATTCCACGTTGTATCGATTAGATACGCGATATGGTTGTATATTAATATCGTGCGTCGATATAATTCAATATTTGAATATATTAACGGACTGGGAATCAACAGTTGATTTTGTTTCGAAACGTCAGTATCAAATTCGAATGATGGAAAATAGCATCTTCGATGTGGGAAGGATTGAACGAAACCATCATCCATCATTATTTTATCGTGCAAAATTGTACTTTCGTTTCATCGGAATATTAGGTAAACGGAGGAAAAAAGTACTGCTGGAATAGCAGACTGGTTTATTATTTTACACTGAGAAAACGTTTGTTTCGGCGAAACAAAATTTTGGTTGAAATGAACGCAAAGAAACTTTTTGGTTGGCCGAAATAAAATTTATTTAGCATAAACAAAATTTATTTGTCCGTATTAGAGCCTTAATTATTGTGAACCAAATTTTGTTCACCCCAAATAAATTTTATTTCAGCCAACCAGAAAGTTTCTTTACTTTCATTCCAAACAAAATTTTGTTTGGCTGAAACAAACTGTGTCCTCAGTGTAGCTTTTACCAAACGAAATTGCTAAGAGTTGAAACTGAATTTTTCTGCTGATATAAAAGAGGTTTGTTAATAGAACTGACGCTTGAACTACTAGAATGAGCATTTTTTCAAAACTTCCAAATAAATAAATTCCAAAACTTTGAATAATCGTCTCATAGAATGTTTCACGTTATTCCAGGTTCAACTAGATCTTGATCAAGTCCTGACAAGATTTAGGGAATGCCACAAATAATTTCGTTTCCGAGTAGCTACTTTTGTAGAAATTCTTCAAGATATTTACATTTTTTATAACGCTGAACCGGACAAAAATTATTAGACCCTTGCGAAGTACTTGCAAGTCTTAGTTTTTCTTTAGCGCAGCGTCACAAAACTCCTAAATCTCTAGAGAGATTAATTCTAGATCCATAGATTTTTTAGTCCACACAGACTAGAATACAACAACAAAGCCTTAAATTTTAGTTGTGTTCTGAATGCAATCAATTTAAAATCTGATTTCATGCACATTTGAATCCTCATTTTTCAACTCAATTTTATGAAAAATCCAATCAGAATGTTTATACGATTATTGAACTTTATTCAAATAAAACGGTTCTACTATTTTTTTAATATGCATTTCTAAGATTTCCCGTGATCAGATATTTTAAGGGCGAAGTTAACACGTTATAAGTTCCAAGAGAATCAAGCATCATCGTTCGGAAATTCCAATTCATTATGATGTCACAATTCCTACGGTTTCATGGAATACAGTTATTACTGATACTCCGTGTAACATAATCTTCAGTTACTTGGAGAGGCAATAATAACTATTTTCCATTCATTCCACATCCAGCAAGAAACTAATTCATCATCAATAATATATCACTTTCACTTATTACGATTGCAAAATAGGTGGAAATTGTGAGAACTACTCCAATAACTAGTTTCAAATTATCAAGCGAGTATATAGAATTGATACAATGCAATCGGGTTTTTCCTGGCCATTTTTTGTGAAGTTTCAATATTTAGCATGCATTATTACCTCCACTTGAACTCATTATGGAATGCAATCTAACTATCTCATGCGTTCAAAAATGAATCCTTTAGTTTCCACACAAAATTAAATTTGTTTTTCTTGTACAGAATTTCAAGTCGATACATTCATTGAGGTCTATGAATGATAATTCTTGAAATCCAAAGTTCTTCTTAAACCAGTGTTTCTGGTTTCACACTCACATATACCATTAGATATTATTTCAATTCCACGACATTTGATATTCTTCCCTATTCTTCAAGTCCATAAATATTTCGATTTCGTATATTCCTCTTTTATCGATTCAATACATCTATCTTGATATTTTACGAGGAATTTTTTGACGTATTATATTATCAAAAATAGTTTCTTCCCTACCTATGATTCCATATTATCCAACATTGCTAATAGGTTTATGGTATACTTACGCTCGAGTTTATAAAATTAAGGAAATAAATTCAGCGGTTTATAAAATATCAGTTAAAAATATAAACAAAAGTACCATCAGTGACATCCCAACAGTGGCCATGTCCATTTGTAATGAAGTATCTTATTCCGAGTATCGATTGCTCCAACTGGTTGGTTTATCCAGATATACGGTGTACGTATAGTGAGGAAAAGAAGTGGACAAACCTTTACCAATTAACGCAACATGGTCTCAAGTTCTCATCTAACGAGGATCATTATCCCTCACCTCTTGTTCCATTATCACACATTTCATCTGCTAGTTTAGACACAATTCTTCAACGTATATAAGTCCTCAAGAATCCTCCCAGTGAGGGGTCTTGGCACGTCTTGGTTAAATGTGCGTAACGAATTCGATTGATTTCGCACGAAATTCAGGATCGGACACGCGACTCATTGTAAATCTGTGACTTTTAACAGGAACCATTTCGAATTTCTCAACTCTGTTTAGCATATCTAATGAACGGGCGATTTTCTATGGGATTTATGATAATATAAGTGTGGCGAATAAAGCGCACGATAAAAATAAAAGAAACTTCTCATTGCTAATCAATGCGAATGGAATATATGATAGCTGGGTATCCATCATCTGCCAATGAGTGTAATATATTTGGATAAATTCACTTGCGTTTGATTTACATTGTTTATCGAGCAAGGAAAAATTGTTGCTGTATCAAAGGTATGTATTATTATTATTATTATTATTATTATCATTAGTAATTTGAATTTATGTCACAAATGAATTGATTTTTTTCCCAGAATACATCATGTCGATAAGATTTAATAATCTTGAAAAATAAGGGTCACGTGTGCTTCGGTGATTTAATTTCGATACGTACTTTGCACCACTAATTTGAGTGATTCACTTATTCAATATCGTTTCGAAATGCTGGTATATGGTAAGAGATTCATTTGAATTTTAGATCACTTCCGTTAAAAGTATTTGAGTTGGGAATTGTTTTTCAATACACATGTTGAACGGTATTTCATTCACTTTTAGTATAAACAGGACAATTAATTCCGAATGATTACTAATTTGATGAGAAAAAAAAGCATCGACCACGAAACTCCGAACGTATCACAGGAAAAAAAAGTTTACTGTCACAACAAACTGTTTGTTATCATAGCAATTTTGTTAGTCACGACAGCGATATTTTAGCAGTGTCAGCGACAAATGTTTGCTCCTGCGGCAAATCTTGGTATTATATATAGAATAGCAAAGAAAATTTTGCTGGAGAAGTTGACATTTTTTGCTGCCACAGCTGAAAATTCGCTGTCATAGCTAACAAGACCGCTGTGATGACCAATAGTTTGCTGTGACAGCAAAAAATTTGTTGCTCCAGCAAAGGGTACCCAGCAAAATCCAATTTCGCGGTTATAGCGAATTTTTTTTTCAATAACCTAATTCTCTGTTTGAGAATTAGATCGCATAATGTGCATGGGAAAAAATGATTCGCCAATACTCGGATAGATAAGAATTAGATGTGAGAGCTATTTTTTAGCTGTCACATCTACTTAATCAGCAAATGTAGTTACCATAGGAAAAATATCGCAGCTAAATTGTTTTTCTGTTCAAATACCGATTAATAAAATAATACGCTTGAATAAAAAATGTAATTAAATCAAATAAATTACATTTCAGCCCACTGGACTTTCATTTACAAAACAGCGGAAATTCAGCTGGAACCACTGAAGTTTCCAAGCTGGAACAAATCGGCATTCAATATTTTTGACTTGGGTTAACGTAATATTGAAACGGTTAGTGCGAATTGGCCATGTAGATCGAAATTTGTAATTCCAATAGAATCTACAATTCTCATTCTCTACCACGACTCCGATATCTGCGCGTTCAAGAGGTAATACATGCATAATAACTATGTTACTCTTATAACATCAATGAGAATACAAGACTTTTGAAACGGCGTTGTGTTTATGGAAATATAAAAGTAGGTGCACGGGATGAATGTACTGTTGAAATGTGCACGGGGAAAAAACCTAACAATAATATTGCTGGATTGATATTAAAATATTGTACACTGAAAAAAAAATTTATTCCAGTCAAATAAATATTTATTTGTCCTGTACCAAAGAAATATTTATTAGAATTAACAAAATATTCTTTGGAACCAAAATAATTTATTGGAATCAAATAAACGATTAAAACCATCTATTTAATTCAAATAAATTATTTTGGTTCCAAAGAATATTTTGTTAATTCTAATGAATATTTCTTTGGTACAGGACAAATAAATATTTATTTGACTGGAATAAATTTTTTTTTCAGTGTTTATATCAATCCACAATAAATATCGTGAAAATATGACCGTCATTATTGCTCAACTGGCAACAATATTATATCGTCAAGAATATTAACCATTCAAATATTCAATTTTGTAATATGATATAGTTATATGAATAATTTATATTTACGTATTCACAAAATATGACTTTTGACCGAGGAAAAAAGTTTTCCGTTCTAATTTATCGCCACAAACATTCTTCTACTATTTGTTTTGATTCATTCGTGAAGCAACGGGGATTTTAAGTTTCGATGTAGGTAAGTTTTGCCTTAGCGAGATTCGAACCCGGGCCCTCCGAGTGGGAAACAAAGCCTATATCATATCAGCGGATCTCCAAGACGACAACTGAGTACTCAAAATGCCATTCATTGTAATCCTTGACTTTGTTTAGAGTTCACGATGAACATATATTCGAGACAAAGATAAAATTGTGCACATCAAATGAATGAATTAGGATTCGAGTCACATGAATTTTTTCAAAAATGAATAAAACTTGTCAAATTTATTCATGAAACTCATGTGAAGTTTGTTGATCAATCAGGAATTAGAATCAATTTTTGGTGTTCGTGAATTCCAGAAAAACCATTATTCACGTCACGATAAACACGGTAAGTTAATATAAGTTTCAAAGTTTTATTATAGAGTTGCAATAAGAGCCAGGATGAATGTTAATTGATTTTATACACTCTTCTACATGTGTTTTCATTCTTTTAATCAACTGCTGTGGTCCACAGTAATCAATACCTACTATTTTCTCTTCTCCGCGTAGGTTTAAGATTTATTGTAAATTTATTCTCTGAATTTCTTAGAATGACTATTTACCTCTGAAAAAGTTGAAATACCGTAAGAGAGATTCTATTCTACAGGAGTCTAGTACTCCTCCAGAGAGTAAGTTTTTCCCTAAAGTGAACTGCCCCTTTCATAGAATGAAATTCCACTTTTGAGTTGTAGTATTTTTAATTAGTTGTAGTATTGTGAATTTCTTGTGCATCAATTATACAATGTGAATCAACTGTTCTTCAATTATTCGCTATCACATAAACTAAACTTTTCGAAGAATTTGAAGACCCACGTGCGGTAATTCTAGATGTCTGTTCTCTCTTATTATTTCATTCCGTTCATTATCATGGGTTGTCGTTATTGCGTCGTTAGTTTTTGATACCCACGCTTCATCTGGCGTGCTCGAAGAACCACAGGCTTACAGGTGCGGCAACCTGTATCTTCACATTGTGTAACAGCGTGTTAATAAACGTTGGCAGTCTGTGTTCGTCTCACACATACAGCAAGCTTTGAAGATATTCAACAATGCATAAGTTAGTTTGTATCGGTATGCGAAGTGTGTGATATACTCGGACACGACTCACCGTGGCTGTCGTCTCGTTACGTTCCGAAAAGGTGGCGTGTCCATTTCAACTTTCACGCCACAGTAACGCCCTTTTATATCATTACTACAAATCTATATCTCTTGTGAACATTTAGGACCTATTCTCACATCACTTTATCTTCGTGTTCTTTTCTTTTACACTTGAGCAACGAAAAAGCATTGAAAGAAATCCCCCTTTGTATTATGACCAACAGCAAAAAATGAATTCGAGATGAATTTATGTGCCCCATCATTAATCATTTGGAATTCTTCGTAGAATGGATGCTTATGAAGTTTTCTCACTGATGGAATGAAGTTTTATCAGGACTCCAAATTATGTTACATGAGATTTATAAGATCGGGTTGAACGAATGATTTTGGATGGATAGCTGATGTTATTCAATGTATACGACCTTTCTTTCATTTTCAATAGAAATTTCCCTGATCAAAATAATTGTAGCAAGTTTCAATATTGTTTGTTTTTCTTATTGAATTCAAAGTCTACTCGCATTTTCATGCTTTTTATGATAGCGACAATTGAACTTCGATGAACATTGACAATAACACACCATAATACGCACAATGAATGCTCTTTTCAGCAAAAAAAATAAATGAGAAAATATTCAGCGAACAGTTGTTTATTATACCTTCATCTTCCATTGTCCACGTCATTTACAGCACTAAATTCATTCTCAGCGAGTGAAAATTTATTACAAATAATACAGGTTGGTTGAAAAGTTTTGGAATTGACACCTATCAACCAGTACAGGAATCAAAATTCATACGCTATTTTTATATTTCATCCTTCATTTGAACACACACACACAATTTTATTCCGATCTGTCAATTCATTCTTTGTTTACAAGCCATTCGAAGTTGACGTGTCAGTGTATTTTGTGAAAATGGAAAAATCCGAATATCGTGCAGTGATAAAATTCTTGGTTTTGGAAGGTTTATCAGCAACAGAAATTCATACTAAAATGAAGGAAATGTTGAAGGAATCTGCTCCTTCATTTCCAACTGTACATCGATGGGTTTTAGAGTTTAAACGTGGTCGTACAAGCGTTGAAGATCAATCACGTAGTGGACGTCCAAAAAGTGCAACGAAATCAGACATCATTGAGCAAGTCTATGATATTGTTTGTGAAGATCCGAGTTTGGCTAAGCGTGAAATTGCTGATACCATAGGCATCTCGGATGAACGAGTACTCTATATTTTACACGAAGAATTACGTATGAAAGAGCTTTTTGGAAAGTTAGTGCCGCATTCGTTGACAATTCAACAAAAACTGAATCGAAAACAAATTTCTCAGCGTAATTTGGAGCGTTCTCAGCAGAATAAGACCGATTTTTTGCGTCATTTCGTAACTGTGGACGAGACTTGGATCTACCATCATGATCCTAAACTGAAACAAGAACGTTTACAGTGGACTGAAGCTAGTTGTTCAGCTCCAAAACGGGTGAAGTCAGAACGATCGGCAAAAAAGGTTTTAGCATCGGTTTTTTGGGACGCAAAAGGGGTTTTGTTGATTGATTATCTCGAAAAAGGTAAAACAATTAACTCTGAATATTATTGCAACCTTTTGGACCAGTTGGATGAAAAAATTCGTGAAAAAATACCCGGTTCACGGAAGGAAAAAATCATTTTTCATCAAGACAATGCACGTGTTCACACAAGTGTTCTGGCGATGGCTAAACCGAACGAATTGAAGTACGAATTGCTTGAACACCCACCGTATTCACCAGATTTGGCTCCATCCGACTATTACCTCTTCAGAAATTCGAAACAATTCCTTCGTGGAAAGCGTTTTTCGTCGAATGAAGAAGCTATTGCAGCTGTGGAACAGTATTTTGCGGAGCTTCCGGAAAATCATTACAGAGATGGTATAAAATTATTGGAGGGTCGTTGGAGGAAGTGTGTTGAAGTTGAGGGAGACTATATTGAATAAAAAAAATCATTCCATAAAAAAATACACATTCTTCCATTTTTGCTTTCAAAACTTTTCAACCAACCTGTATGTCACTGCAATGAAGTTAAAATAAAATCTTATTTTGTTGTAGATTCGTGTCTTTGGAAAATATATCTTCACAAAACACATCATTCGATTGACGGGGCCAACGGTAGGTATCGTCTTGTAGGAAAAATAATTTAGATGAATGGTCTTTTTTCTTCGATACTGTCATCCTCCGTTAAAGAAACTCGAAGCTTATTCTCAAATCGTCAATATCATTGAAATAAAACTTTCTTCAGAACTCTTGATGAATTCATTCCGAGGTCTAATTTTCTAGGTATAAATTCTTTCAGATTTTCAGTACGAACATTTAAACGTTCAGCCAACCTTCATCGATTGTATATCAATTCAAAATCAATCTAAAATCGTCCTACGAAGCTTCTGTTTTCTTAGGGTCGTGATCCCTCTCGTTCCATGTAAAAGTTCCATCAAACCTCTTAGATTCCTTTCACAGAAATGTTGTATAGAAATGATATTTTGTTCTCCCTACATCCATCATGGCATAAAATTACGATGCATCGAAATACACCACAAAGAAATTCAAATGAACTGATGAATATTTCGGTTAATTAAATGAACTTTCATTTGTAAGATTTTATCATCGATCGTACGATCGGTATTCGATTTCCTAGATTGACGGGAAAAAAAAACATTCCCACGAATGTGATGCCAAACGAATAACACTAGTCCCGCATGATTACATTGATTGAAGTAATGATTTTGAAGTGGTGACGTTCAGTCGTTAGAAAACGAGACAACAATGACAAGAACTAAGTGGTTAGCATAAAAAGAGAAAGAAGGATTGTCATTTACATGACAACGAAATTCTCGATTTCTTAACCTACTTGTGACCCTCCCTATCAAGATCACCTTTGATTCTTTTCCATATTTAAACATTGATTCGGCCAGTGACCTGCTAAGCAAAAGTAACACAATTGTCTGTGTTGCCTCTTAATGTGAAACACGATAGTGAAGGTGGCTAAGAGTGTCGTAGGGCACAGGTGCTTCGTTCGATCGTATCAGAAACCACTGATCATTGTATCGGGGGGGCCCCTGAACGAATTTCCATAAAACCTTAATGTTGATGTTTATACACAGAAAATATACGCATTGTTTCCTTTTCTTTGAACGAGTTCAAAGATTCAAGATCAAGATGCATGTACACACACATATAATATTTTATACTTGAATAATGAATTCAAAAACTCGAGGAAAGTTCAGAATAATTGAATATGAAATAAACTAGTTTGCTTTGACAGATTCTTCTGAAATACATCCATCCATAAACATACATTGTTATTTCCAAACAGTGGAATTTGAATTAATTCTCATAGATTCTTGTAGGGGCATCATGGGAAACTTTTCGAGATGAGAAACTATAGATTATTGAATGATCGGAGTATGAGAAAGTATTCATTCATTTGAATTTTTTTGTCACGCACGGTCAACCAAATCAAATTGAATAGATACATGCACTTGATTTATTTTCAACAGTGATTTGAAACAAGAATTTAAATATTGAATACTTTTAGAAAATTCGCCTTCCATGGAGAAAAATTGTTGATATAGCGCTTACAAAAAAATTTGATGTCTTTGCAAAAATATTCACTCCGGCAACTAAAACGTTAGGTCTGTCAACGGATTTGTTTATGTCAGCAACAAAATTGAGTTGTGCCAATAATCTTCCTTGTTCCTTTAGCAATTTCTTTCTGTAGGCACTATATTAACAGACCAGTTTGTTATGCTAACTATTTTTTTTCTGCGGGTAGTAATACGGACTATGCACTGTCACATTTCTTTGAACGTGGATAAATGAGTTGGAGTAATCGTTCAAATAAATCTACTGGCCACTTTAACATATTAGGTTAGATTCCTACAAAAGAATAAGATTAAATTTTTATAAAATACAATCTATAACATCGCATATTCCCAATTGAAAAAAATTCGAATTATGCCAATATTCACAACAGGCATAGTACCAGTATTGAGTCCCCAATATTGTCTTGGAAAACCATTGTAAAAAAATTCCCTCTGAAAACTCAGAAAATGTCACTGTAATTTTTTATCATCACTTTTTTCTGAATGTTCAGAACACTTTCCGAAATTTGGTTGGAATTCTTTAAAATTCAGTAAAATTTATCTGAAAATTAAAATAAAAGTGGCTGTAAAAATTAGTCACATTTTCTGAATTTTCAGAAGGAAATTTTTCACAGTACTGAAATCACTGCATTGATTCCCCAAAGGAATAACATGGCCGCCAAACGTTCCCCTAGTGAAAAAATTTCTCTGAATCTCTCTGAAAATTTCACGTTTCAGAGAGATTCAGAAAGAATCAGAGAAATTCAGAGCAATCCAGCGTGGTTCAGAGGATTTCAGGGACTAGTGGATTGAGAGAACTTGTGCTTTGAATTTTTCAGAAGGATTGAGAAAAATTTCAGAGGAACCCAGAGAGATGTAAGGAAATTCTGGGAGATTCAGAGGGGAAAAAATTCAGTAAAATTCTTGGTCCTGCATTTCAGAGGCGTTCAAGGAGTGTCAGACGCTTTCAGAGATAGATGAATTCAGAAAGATTCTGCGTAGAACTTTTCAGAAATATTCAGATGAATTTAGAAAGATTCAGAGTAATTCAAAGAGATTCAGAGGAATTCAGAGAAATTCAGAGAGGAATGATTTCAGCTAAATTTTCGGTTCAGGATTCCAAAGGTATTCAGGGAGTGTCAGAGACTCGCAAAGACAGGTGAATTGGGAAAAAATGTGCGTGGGATTCTTCAGAAAAATTCAGAGGAATTTAGTGAGATCCGGGGGGGGGGTCTGGGAAATTCAGAGAGGAATGAATTCGATACAATTCTTGGTCCTGCATTTCAAAGGCTTTCTGGATGTTTCAGAGACTTCCGGAGGAAGAGGAATTAAGAAAAATTGTGCGTGAATGTTTTTAGAAATATTCAGAGGAATTTAGAAAGATTCAGAGTAATCCAGTGAGATTCAGAGATATTCAGAGGAGTTCAGAGGAAGCTTTGAAATCTGAATACATTAAATTCCCGGAGATTTAGATGAATCCAGAGAGATTCAGAGAAATTCAGAAAAATTCAGAGGAAGCTTTCAAATCCGAATACATTAGATTCCGGGAGATTTAGAGAAATTTAGAGATATTCAGGTAAATTCAGAGGGAGCTTTGAAATTGGAATGTATATAAAATTGTGAGGGATTCAGTGATATGCGGAGAGATTCAGAGGAAGTTGAAGAATTCAGAACGTATCACTATCGGAAAAGTCTCTAACTTCCTCTGAATTACTCTGGAATTACTCTGAATCTCTCTGAAATTTGTCCCAATATATAGACATTCAGAGAAATTCAGAGAGATTCAAAGAGATTTTTTTTACCAGGGTCATTGAACATTGAATAAATATTCGATAAATGTACGGACATTTTGACGTTCCAGGAACATTTATCAAATGTACGTGAACTTTCCACGAATGTTTGGAGGTCTTGGTTTTCTTGGGGTTTTGAACAATATCACTATTGCTAAATACCCAGTACAGAGAAGTACCCCCATAGTCTTGACCTTTGCTGGGATGGAGAATTATTTGTAACTTCAATTTCATTTCCATTATTCTAATCAGAGAAATGAATGAAACAGATATAATAAGCATGAATTCATCATCATTCTTCATTATTTTTTCCCCTTGTTTGAAAAGTGACAGGACAAAAAGATAAAAGAAAACAATGAAATTAAATTTTTAATTTTTGTGTTTCATACGATAAACCGAAGATTAATGGTAATAACCTCATCATCGATGATTAAAATTGAATTTCTAGAGTGATTTAATTGATAGGGGGAAATTAGAAAAAATTCTATCAACTTTTAGCAAGAAAACAATACCAACGGCGAATGAACACCGTGAAGGATGAAGGGACTCAAACGAACCAGATTGCTTTAATTTGTTGCGCGTTCGGCAAAAATGTTAATGCTCATCTGCTGCTCGTAATTCAGAGCTCCACACGTTCCGAATTTCTCGTCTTGTTATTCTCTTTACATTTCTTACAGTGTCTACCTCCATCCTCTTCTTCACTTCACCTTCGTTTTCCTCTTGTAACCCAACGGCACGCTCTTATCTGCAGTTTTATGTTCGGCTTTGCGTTTAAAACCGCGCCGATCCGTCGTCGGTCGTCGGTAGCAGTCAAGGAATGGACCAAATGGACTTGGTTCCTTCATCTTCTCTGGTTTTAACATTTGCCCGTATACGTTTGGCTTGACAGGTTTATTTGTCCCTCATGTATATATTATAACAATTTACGACACCTCATCCTTTTGGATTTGAGTACGACTGATTATGAGCGGGAAAAGAAATAAATAGATGATTTTCTACGGTAGAACATTTTTTTTATCGCAAATTGGTCATGTATTCAAATACTTTCTCTTGTTCCAAATCCAGCCTCGTAACTTGGAATTCGTGAAACACTCGGATGAAATAGTAGAATCGAATCGATAATTATGATAATCTTCTGAGCTGTTGGGGAGCTATGATTTTTCGTTGATCAACTGTTGATTTTCTAATCCCAATCTTGAATTTGATGCGGATTCGTTTGAACTATTGCTTGTTTTGTGATGATGTAGTACTACCCTGACATGGACAACGAGAGGAGAAAATCCTAAACCGATGTATAGGATATCCAGGCTATATTTAGAGTTTTTAGATCATCTCTTTGCGGGTGAAGCGAGGAATAGTGTAGAAAAAGTTGGTGACACGGTACCTAGAGTCCTTACAATCGACTGGCACCTCAGTTTTTGCTCAACTCTCTCAGGGACCCACCTGAATGATCACTCTGAGCGTCATCACTTTCAAAAGGCTCATGGAAAATTTTGAGGACTGGAGATCGAGTAGACGAAAGCTGTTGAAGTCTATACAGCAGCATAGGAAGGGTACTGGTTCGATTCAGCTTTCGAATGCCTTCTCGTTGTATTAACAATCGATATGCCATCATTTGACCAGGAGACGGGCGATATTGTGGTATTTGTTGAGCTCTCTCTAATCGTTATTCAAAAACTTACATCTTATACTGACCAGATGCACCTTCTAGCTTCATCCGAGATGTACTTTTTGCTGTATAGTTATTCTCATACTTTCAATATCCTGTCGATGTTGCTGCTCTTGAGTGGTTGCTACCGCTGGCGCACTTGTCACGTCTACTTCCCTCGATGTTTTCACACGAGCAAGCTGTGGGAACTGTTTTTGCTTGCTGCGCTGGATTTAATACATGTATTAGATAACTATGTCGCCGGCCATTTGGAAATTACCTTTGACAAAAAATCAATTCATCACAGATTCCTCATGGAAAAATATGTGCCACGTACGCAATATTTGTGATACTCATTCAGCGAATTTTTTTGTATTTTCTGTATGACAAATGTTAAGAAAATCGAATGATTCAATCATTGAAAAATTTAGAAAATTCAATCTTTATTCAAATCTTTTGAGTGTTTTGTGCTTCGGAAGATAAGGGTAAGGGTCAAGGCACCCGACCGAAATTGTGCCCAGGAAAAACACCACGTGTTACTAACAGGCATGCTTCAGTCATCAAATGGTTACCAATTTCTTTTTCGGGCCTATTCCTTGGTTTTGACTCAAAAATTAGCTCCTGAAAAATCCAAAATGGTTTCTGAAACACCCTATCTAGACACCCGCGAAACTCTCCATTCCAGATAATCAAACAAATTCAAAGTTTAATCAATGTTTCGCAGAAATTCATGATAAGAGGAAATAATTATCATCAATTGATAAGTTTCATTTTAATTTTCAATAAATGATCATTGATCATAACGCTGATTGAGTAGTGCATTCCACCAGCGAATGGCGTACATCCACATCTCTTATATGTATTCATACATACAAATCACATCTGTCTCGACGGAAACGGCTGCACCCGCGACTTCCGCTTCATGCTATCATATTACCATCCTTCAACCTTAATAATCCATGGGCCTTGAGATCATCGGTTCTTGAGCATTAGGGGTTTTTTTGAAACATTCTTTCATGATCAGTGAGAACAATGACCTACGAATTTTATAGAATTTTAATTACAATTTTGCCACAATAAAATCACATAGTAAAAAGCAAAACTTACTTCCAACTTCAATATCAGCTTATTTTGAGATCCCGCCAAAATTAGCCCTGTTTCAGCTGAAAGTAAGCACCGTGAACAAATGCCGGCACAATGGAAAAGACTCCCTCTAAATTCCTTGGAGTGGAATTTCGACTCATAATTTAGAGCGAAGTACCATTTCACTCCTCAAGAGTCATATATTCACTCGAATCGAGTGAAGATTTTCCCTTAATGAACAAGAGTGAAAAATATCACTCCAAACTTGAGAGCGAATTTTTTTTCCACTCCTCACTGTATTGAGAAATTGCTCTTTGTAGAGTGATTTCGTATCGCTCAAATTACCGCGCGTTATGTGTGAACTGTAACGTGTATCAACAAACCACGGACGCGCTGTATGTTTACCATCACGTTAAAATGAAGTCTTTGTCTCACGTAAGTACAATAATATTTGCTACTATACTCTATTCTTCAATTCTCAGATCAAAATTTCATATTTATTCATTAGAATGCCATGACATTCGAATCTCTCTGTCTTTTGTAGATTAAAAGAATTTATAATCTCACTTTCTCTGTTGATTTCAAATTTATGACCATACTTTTTTTTATACCTTATGTGTTTCATGATATATGATTTGACTTCATAAAATGAATTTCGTGAAAACATGTGATGATTTGATGTGTACAGTACATTCTTGCCTGTATGCTTTTCCAAAAATTTATATCGTTTTCAATAAATGATTAATTACTTGTACATCATGATTTCTTCATAGGAAACGCTAAACCATACAACGGCTTTAATGAGTTTTCTCCAAAGTCAGGGAATAAATGAGGATGCAATTACAATTCTGAGAAATAAGTCGAAATTTTGATGTAATATTTTATTTACTCATCACAGTACTCAGGGAAGAACCGTAAGTGTCAATAACGTTGTGTTCAAGTTGATGTGATAAACATCGGAAAGATAATACCCTATTCCACGCACTCACTGATGTATGTGTTTTTGAAACAAAAAAGATGTTTTTATTTTTAAATGGGTACGATAGTTACAGTACACATATTTACATGTCACATATTTTAGGAATATCAATCGACCGACTGAAAATCTGATTAGATATATTGTAAAGATATTCCAGTAATAAAGGATATAATTTTGATATCAAATTCATTACCTATGATTTCTCAATTCCGCACATATAAACTACAATTGAAATTTTTTGAAACATAAAGATGCATATTGGATGAAATATGACAATCCATCAGAAACAATTTTATGTTTCCTCGTTTTGTACTCAAGTTGCACGATAACAATTCATTTGGTCTCTCATCTTTTTAACAAGTGAAATTAATGTACTATCTGTTTTAAAATATTTGTTTGGCTCCTTCTGAGTGTACAAAATTTCTACATTTGTTTTCATATTTTTTCTAAAAGGATCTACCATTTGAAGGGCCAACAAAAATGAGAAAATCAAATGAAGAGAAATAAACATATTGTACGTTTTCATATATTTCGGGTAAGTTCGGTCTTGCTTAAAACTTCAAATCTCTTCCATTCCATATTTTCGAAGATACATATTGTCATATTTCTGAATGCCTCTCAGAATACACAAATTCGAATATATATTTATGAAAATTCTGCTTTCACGTACAATATAACATTTCCGCACAGTTTTTTGGAGTATTTTCTCTTTTTCATTGAAGATAATATAGGGGAATAATTTACAAGTTCATGTCATCATAAGATACTGTTTATCTGGAGTATTTTGTTCTGCGAATCTAACATCTCGACATAGCTCAGGTAGGTTAGGCGTATAGGTTAGGTAGGTTAAAACAAGCAGACGTAGGTTCGAATCCAACAACCCCCACCGGAAATACCGTCACTCAGAATAATGTGGATCTAAAGTCCTAATTACTTCATATGAAGTTGTTCAGTTCTACTGTGATATAAAATATTTTTTTTATGATCATTCAGTATGATTTTCTGGATACCGAGATCAAACTTTTTCAATCGCGATGTTATGACGAATACAAAAATGAAAAGAATTGTATTTAATATTCCACTCTATATAAGTGAGAATAATTACTCTTTTGGAGTGAAATTCTTCACTCTTCTGTGCGGGGCATTCTAAATTCAGGAAAATTCGTTCACTCCACCTAGAATGATAGATAGCTCCAATAGAGTCATGTACCATCACTCTTCAAGAGTGAAATTCCACTCCAAGAAATTTAAAGAGCTGGATACGCATTGTTAATTTCATATTTCTGTGTTTTGTATTTTATAGTTTGTATTTCCCATTGTATATTACGGTACACTGGAAAAAAAATTTATTTGCCCTCTCTCCATGAAATACTGATTTGTAGAAATTAAGTATTCAATTAGATGAAGAAACTGATTACATGTGGCAAAGAAATTATTCATTTAGAAGGCCAATTTATTTGGGGCAATCATTTCATTATTTGATTTGATTAAATATTTCATTAATCCTAAGAAATATTGCATGGAGAGAGGACAAATAAACTATGTATTTGGTTGGGAGAAATCTTTTTTTCAGTGTAATTGTGGTTTTTAATGTATATTCTCTAAGTTGTCCTATAGGGTCCACCCTTGAACATAATTATCCATCTATCTATTATATACATAGTAATCATGGAGAGATTTTGTCAATTGATTTTGTTTTCTGTAAAAACAAATCAATCGAACGTTCCAAACACAAAAAATATTCAAAAAGCATTAACTCGAGCTCTAAACATTTCTCGTGTTTACTGACCAAACATTTATTGAGTGTCAAATCTCAATTATCCGTGAGATCTCACGTTGTGTCCTATTATGATGTGAACGACAAATCTTATCGATAGAATTAATAATTCTAACAAACGCGAAAGAAGTTCATATTATTATTCGTTGAAAAATTCATGATATTATTACAAAAAAATAAACATTTAGAAAAATGTGAAATAATAGACATTTCATATTCATTCTTTCAACAAAACAATTATCCCTCCCAAAAGTTGAACTGAAATTGGATTCAGCGGACTACGCTGTGATGGTAATATTCCATCTCATTAGAACAAACAAGAAACATTGTAAAATCTCAACTTTAGGAACAGTAGCCATTCTCCTTTTGTCAAGAAACTAGTCGTCCTTTAAAACACTGAACTGTCTTTGAAAGGTTCTCTAAGGTTTACAGATCGTAAAGTACATCTTGCAAGTCGCTTTTTCATTCCTAGTTGAGTGAATCCATTTCATAATACCATATTTGAACGAGTGAGTATCACAAACGATGTACTTTCAGCAAGTGAGTTCTGATTCGTGTAAAAAAATCATTACCTCAGAAGAAATACTGAAGGTGGATGAAAAATTAAATCAGGCAGAAGAAAAAAGGAAGAAAGAAAAAAAGAAAGGAAGACGATTAAAGTTCGTTCTTGGCTTTAGCGTGGCACAGAAAAAATATAAAAACAGAACTGTAGCACACAATGAGAAAGAGCCAAAGAGCCGCGTAATCGAAAGACAAGACGACGGACGTCAAGGCGAAGAGGTCAAAAGTTCGAGTCTTGGCAAAACTGGCGCTTCTCTCGCGGTTGGTGGTCTCGATCCATTGATTTCAGTACATATAAACGACAAAGCCTCTGCCCGCCGCTGAGGTAAAAAAAACAACATTTCTCCGCGTTCCTCAACTCTTCAACATGTGGATGGACCATAACATTATTTAATACGTGAGATCGATTTATGCTTTGTACAGAGGTAAACCGTTGTCACTCGTGCATCAATGAAATGTAATATTTTCAACCCATGAACCATAACATTGTAATGTTCGATGTTTCGTATTTTACATCTTCGAAATTTTGCAAACACATCGCAGGGAGATTTTCATTTCGTGCAATCTTCTAGATGATTTTTTTTTTCAAAAATAAGATGAAAGAAAAATGTGATTCACCATTCGAAGATGTGTCTCAAAAACTTTCATGGCAAAGTAGACCTCAAAAGGCAGTACGAACTATGAGTTTTTGAATAATAATTCCTAAGAAAACACGAAGCTTCATTGAACGTATATCAACTTCAAATCGACCTAAAATCGAGCTACGATGTTCTCCGTTTTGTTGGGGATGTTAACCCTTTCGTGAGAATTTCACAAATTATGTAAATTCGTTACATACATTCGATGTATCATTCGTAAAAAGTTTCATGCTCGTATTACGCAAAAGTAGGACTTCGCACGAGACTCTCGTCCCAAATTGAAGAATGATCTATATTTATTCTTCTAAAAATTCAAGACAAGAATTTTAAACGGAATCAAGGTTTAACCGAAGGTGTAACGGAATCACATGGAATTCCGATTTCATCGCAGAGGATAACTAAGATATTCTCTCAGTCTCGAAACTAGTTTCGGTATCGGTCTCGGTGCAGGTCTCGTTGCATACTTCGACATATATCTCTGCTAATTTTGTTTGAATGATCAAGGTTCCACCCCATTTCGTTGATTCCATTTATACTTCCAAATTATCCCGATCATCTTGATATTCCAAGAGATTGGAATAATTATTGGTAACTATTTTATCTTTCTTTGACGCGAATCTCGTGCGAAGCCCTACGCAAAAGGTCCGATTCCGTAGGATTTATGGTTACAATGGTTCGAAATCCGCTGATGATAACCAAACTAACAACAAAACGTGATCGTATCCTGTTGAAAAAAATTTCTCTCAATTTCACTGAAAAACTCTTGTTTATCGGACACCTTCTTCCATTGAAAATGTTTCTCAATATCTATGAATATCTCTGAAAAACTCTGAATTTTTCTCAAAATCATTGGAACTTTCTGAACAACTATAAAGACTTAATCGGCCTCGCCGAGTTCGCTCGAATACACTGAGAGAAATCAACTGAATTTCTATTCAAATATATGAAGCCAATAGAGATTCAATTGGATCTAATAAAATCTTTATTTCATCCGAATAAATTTTTATTAATCCGAATAAAATTCACTGGAATCAAGTTAGATTCAAGTAAATAATTGAATTCATATTCGAGTATACCATTCTCTCAGGTTTATTAGATATTGCTTGAACGTTTAAAAAATGCACTTCATAGGATTCAAAATTGAACAAGAATTAAACATTTTTCGAAAAAAAGAAGCCTCAGTTTGCAAACAAGGTATTCCAGGCTTTGAACCGAAATTCATAGATGATGAAAGATAAGTGTTGCTTTAAAAAAACATATATTCAAAACAGAATTTTCCGCGCTCCAACCAGATTTCCTCTCCTGTACGTTCAACACTCGACAAAATTTTATGCCTGTAGATTTCATCGATAATCCAAATACGTGGTTGTTGACTTTGATTTAATGGAATACGACGTCAGTATTTTGCTTTATAACTGTTATGTATTATTGATGGATTACGATACGTCATCGATGCGGTTATATACGCTTTTAGACTCACGGAATGGATTCATGTCGAGGCCTTGACTCCGAGTTCGTGCAGATCCTTACCGAATCCTGTGATTGGTTATCGGTGCTCATGTTTTTTTTCCCTGTGATACAAATGCACGTACGATAGGCTAACAAAGTCTCCAAGAAAATTCCTTCATCATTTTCTGCATACGAATGACTTTGTTCCCTGCTCCTCACAACATCATCTACTAGCGTTCGATGACTCGCATTCGTCTCGATTGAATCGGACTCACTGTGTTCTAGATTACATAATTTATTATAATCTTCCGTAAGTGAACTACGTTGAAGAAACTGGTTAACAAATCTTTCAACGATCGCGGTCGTATTTTTGAGCTCATTGACCGCGCAACCGTATCTGAGCTTCAAAGGGAGATGTACGTACGTATATAAAGCACATGTGTGCTCAAACTTACGCACACTAGCACCCATAGGCGAATACAACGGTGTGAAAAGACGTTTCAAGATCAAAATGCATCGTCGTCCGATAAAGAACGAAAGACTGGCCTCGAACAACGTTGACAAAGGACCCTACTATCTAAAATCTGTTGGGTTTGCGTTTGGCAACGCTCAACGTTACGAACTCACTGCATACCATGCGTGTGTATGCATACGCATATCAAAGCAGCGGTAGCAGGCAACAAAACAGATCGCATAAATGCATTCGCTTTTGTTGGCCGCAATGTTTTTTCCATGCACTTTCCATTTGTGAACATATATAACGGAATCGCTCTTGAATATAAATCCATCGTTCATCGATCTATTTGGAAACAATGTCTTTTACGCTCTACGGTGAAGAGATTTAGACAGTTTAGTTTCCTTTTCTACATCTTCAGAAATAACTTCCGACTAGAAGATTTTGTATAACATCATTTTCACCTCACTCAAAATTATTAGATTTCCACAATTATTTATATCATTTCGTGTAATTTTTATACGATTCCCTGGACAAATTTTCATGTTTTTGTTCAATATTTAAAAAAAAACATCAATTGTTGACTGTTTAAACAAGATCGTTTTATTCCAATTGTGAACTTAAAATTATTTTTTAAAGTAATATCTATTGAAAAATGTCCATGCGTCGTTCAGCTTGAGGGAATTCTCGTCAAAAATCTTCCTGGATCTGACCTGGGAGTGTCTAGGAACCTATGAGACCCATCCGAATTTTTTGGATAGGGATCCCAGCAAACCATCCGAGAGAACATTTTGTCCGCAAGATTTCTGCGAACTGCATTTATGAAACAGTTTGAAATTTTGAGGGAATAACCTTTGATACTTTATCAATTGCTGTTTAGAGCCCAAATTCCAAATTTTGGGAATTTTTTCCCTAGTCAGTGGAAGAGAACTTTTTTCAAAATTTGAAATTTGAGCTCCATCTAGCAATTGATGAGGTATCAAAGATTGCTCCCTGAAAATTTCAGACTTTTTCATGAATTCAGTTCAGAGGAATCTTGCGGGCAAACTGTTCACTCGGATGATACGCTGCTATCTCCCTAAATACTGTGAAATTACCCGCATTTTTTCTATTCGAAAAGGCGTCAAATCCTGGTAACTTACTCTTCAAATATGAAAGAGTCGAAATTTCATTCAAACGGAAAGATAGGTTCCCTTCCGGCTGTCTAAAGAGTGAAATTCCAAATTCACTCTTCAGGTAGCCAAAAGAAAACCTACATATCTTTTCATTCGAGTGAAATTTTCACCCTTTTAGATTTATAGAGTGACTGAAGAAGCAAGAGCGATACTTACGTTGATGACAATCAATTGGACTGTAGAAAAATTCCTTGTAAAAATTCAGATAATGTCACTTGAATTTTTTATAGCAATTTTTTTCTGAATTTTCAGATGAATTTTACTAAATTTCAAGCAATTCAACTGAATTTCGGAATGTATTCTAAAAATCTAGTCATGTTTGTGAAAATTCAGCAAAATTATTTTTGAAAATTCAGGAAAAAGTGACTGTGGAAAATTACAGTCCGATTTTCTAAATTTTCAGAAGGCATTGTTTTACAGTGTGCGCTTTCCAATCAAAATTCCAATCAATTCCAGTTATCTCTAGGACAGAAACCGCATGAAATCCGGTGCGCACATTTAATTTTATGAAGTTTTATGAGATTTTGCAAATGAACTGTAATTGATTCTTATAAAGGTCTTATACAGTTTTCGCATCTTTATATGAAATCATGAAAACCCATGAATTCTAGAACAGAAACCGTATATAGACTGATAAGAGGTGTTAAAAATTTATATAAACTAATAAGATTTATATTTGAGAATTTATGAGAATGTTTCAATAGCGTGGGGAGATGGTGGTTGGCAAGTCAACCGTGCGTTATCCTGAAAAGGCCAAACGCTGTAAAAAAATAAGACAACGATTGATAAGTCAGAAAATTTTACCCCAGCTGATTAGATTGAGTTAGGTTGAGAGGTAAACAGAACTTTGTAAAGACCAGAACAAAGAATGAATTGTAAGAGTATGGATGTAATTCCTATGGCCCTCAATAAACTGATTCAATTCTTTTTGAATCTAGTACATGGTTTGATAAATATAGACGAGGAATTAAAAAAAAAATTCAAATTGCTCTTTGAACTGAATAAGAGGGTGATCTTTTGTGACCATTTGAATGGGATCCTTCAAGTTTGTACATCATATTCACGGGGAGAAGTTGGATAGATAATGGATGCGAGAAAGATGATTCTATATATCTCTGGAAGACGTTATCATTGAAACAAAATAATTCCTTTTCAAATTTTTTATCTCGACTGCACGTGTAGCATGTAAAATGTTGGTAAGAAAGTCTTGCAACACACAAAAAAAGTAAAAAAAAAAGTTTTTATTATTTTCATAATATAATATTATTAACTGATGTACGCTCCCTCTGCATCTACAACTCGTGCCCAACGCTCTGGTAAACTTCGCACGCCCTCCGTCCAAAATTGTTTTGGTTGTGAGTTAAAAAAGTCGTTCAGCGCATTTTTGAGATCGGCGAAATCATCAAATTCCTTATCCTGTAAATAATTTTTCAATGGCCGGAGAAGATGGTAGTCGGTAGGAGCCAAGTCTGGTGAATACGGTGGATGTGGTACAACTTCCCAACCCAGTTGCGAAATACAGTCTTGTGTCATCTTAGCTACGTGGGGTCGAATGTTGTCATGGAGAAGTCGAACTTGGACACGTCTACGCCTTTTTAGTTTGATAATTTCAGCCAGTTTTTGCAGTTGTGTAGTGTAAGTCTCCGCCGATATCCTGGTTTTAGCTGGTAGCAATTCGTAATAGAGCAAGCCTTCAGAGTCCCACCAACAACAGAGTAATACTCTCTGTACTCCGCGAAGCAGTTTAGGGGTTGGCTCTGGTTTTTCTCCTTTCGGTAGCCACTGTCGCTTGCGTGTGTGATTAACATAGAGCACCCAACTTTCATCTCCAGTAACGATTTCTCGAAGAAAATCTTTTCTGTTCGGACGATGCAGGAGTGAAAGACATATAGACACCCGTGACGCTTTGTTTGATTCGCTGAGATCGTGTGGTATCCAAGACGACACAACTTCTCTATATCCCATCTCTTGTCAATGTTGGAGAATCGTGGGGTGGCTACAACCGAGTTTGTTGGCTAATTCTCGTGACGACGTGTTAAGCTTTGCCTTTATAAGTGCACGCAGTTTTTCATCGTTAACAGCTGATTTCCTGCCGGACCTGGGTTTGTTTTCAAAAGATTTATCGTCTAAACGGAAACGTTGATACCAACGAGATACAGTTGAATGATGAACAACGTCTGACTTGAACGCGCTGCAAATACCAGCGGCTGCAGTTCTTACAGAATGCCCTTGTGAAAATTTATGTTGATGAAGTTTGAATCGTTTATAGAAACGAAACGAAAATGTCAACCCACAGAATCTAATGAATGATCGTTATTTAACTCTTCAAATTAACTCTTTGGAACTGAAGACATCGCCTCAAAAAAGTACTGCAAAATTTTGGGTCCTTAATAATTGAGTATTTCGTTATTCGATTACTAATTCGTTTCGATAAACGATTCAAACTTCAGCAACATAAAAATATGTTGATGAAGTTTGAATCGTTTATAGAAACGAAACGAAATTTGTAATAAGCGATTGTTCGAAGTGCACTTTGTTCCATTTTTGCTCGTACTGACTGCGTGGAACAACTGACTGGTTTATAAACACTACGGTATGGAAGGTTCTAGACTAATCTCGCATAGACGACTCTCGAATGTTCTCGAACTTTGTTATTAGAAAAAATAGATTGATTGAAAAGAAAAGTGCTGCAAGATTTTCTTACCAACCTAATATATACATTTTCAGTTAAGTTTGTTAGAACCAGACAGATTGAGTATCAAATGCGATCAACTCGATTTTCAATATTTGATTTGGCTTCTTTACACCTTCTTTCCAGTAACCAACTTTTGTGAAATAGAGTTCTGTAACCGGAAATTTCAGGCAACTCTTTTATTTTAAAATGTATGAAAATGAAATTTTTTTGTATCATTTAGGGCATTACTTCCTTTTTCCATTGATAGGAGTTAAAAATTTCATGAGAAGATGTAGAATTCTGTGAAAAATGTGTTTGAAAATCTATGATAATTCAGGATTGTGAGAAAAACCCTGGTTAAAATTTCCGCCCGTGAGAAGCGAACGTTGGAACAAATGAAACGTAAAAATGCTTCAATATTCGCTTCTGTTGCGCTTAGATGCTGCTTCTTGGACTCTTCCGTGTCGCTCCATATGCTGATTTTCATCCGGAAAATCTCTTACGATCAGTATACTTACAACCAAAATACCGTGGGGTGTAATTCATACTCCATTTGCAATCTCAGATGGTGACGGAACCATCGAAAGATTAATGCAATAAAGATATTTTCCTGTGCATCAATTCGTCTGTTATTTAACATCTCACTTTGATTGCAAACAAATGTTTTCAAACTCTCTGAATTCTTTGGAGTGAAAATCCACTCCCAAAGAATCTTCACTCTCTTGGAGTGAGGATTGCACTCTTATGAAAAGATGAAATTTCACTCTTTAAACCGAGTAAAATCACTCTTATGGAGTAAAGAGTCACTCTTTAGGATTGGAATCTCACTCTTCTTGGACTTGTAGCATTCTCACTCTTTAAGGGGGGATCCTGCTTCATGAGGCTTCAAAAAAGCGTTTTGGAAAATTTTTTGAGATACGAAAGAAATAATTGAATGAAACGAATTTTTTGAAGTATATCCGTTTACGTTTTAAGTTGATAAAAAATTTTTTTTCCAATGAGAAATAATGAGGGAAAATACGTTTTCTTCAGTTTTCAGTTTTACAATCATTATAAACTGGTGGGAGTGATTGCAAAAAAATTAGACGTTCGATTGAGATAAAGCAAAGCTTGTTATCTTCAGCTTTGTATCCTCTTCTATTTGGACTTTAAAAGTTTATGGAAAATTATATCCAAGCAATGTTTATAGCAAATTCAAGTGATTATTCTTCCTCCAAAAAAAGCTGTTTTCTTTCAAACCCCGAGTAAATTTTGAATTCCACGATTTCTTCCTGGTTTTCTGAGTTCACATAGAAGAATGATGTATGAAAATTGAAACGCCGTCTAGTTTTTCCGTTTTAGATAAGAAATACGACCTGTATCTTTCCCACCGATAGAAGACTCGAATTGCGAGGCGCTCTACGAATGTGGACAAAACTCTTACATATATGATCTTTTCACGCTGGAAAAAATTTTTTTATTTACTTGAAAAATATATGAAAATACCCTGAAAAGTTCCTTGGATAAAATTATTTTTTTGGTACCTAAAAAAATTCTCAAAAAAACCCTATTTTGAGGCCTCCTAAAGCAGGATCCCCTCTCAAGATTTGATTCTTCACTCCAAGCAATGCAGAGAGAACAATTCATTAAATAACACTCAGTTTTTCTGAAAGGAACTCATGTAACCACTGGAATATATTTCACATATTTTTATACACAAAAGTACAAACTGTGGCAAAATCAATTGCGTTTCCAATTAAATAGGATACACTCCAACCCGACTAGAAATTGGTCAGGTCCTAATCAAACGCCGGGTGAACCCGATCAAATCTGACTGAATTTCCGGTCGGGAATCTGTGGTAAGTTCAAACAAATCCGTTACCGTAAACGATATTCAGTTCAATCAATGAAATGACGTGTTCGGTTTGAAAACGTGTAAGATGCCACTCGACGACACATGTTATTCGACAATGTTCCGTTTCGATATTATGAGTGAGCAAGGAGGAAAGGAAGAGAAATCAAGAAATAGTGAAAAAAACAAGAAGAGGAAGTTTGAACTAGGGGTGCACACGAGACTCGCGTCAAGAACTTGGAAAACTATCTATATTCATCATTCTACTGTTTATAAGACATGGTTTACTAAACTCAATTGAAGCTTCGCATCAGACGGAACAAATTCGTGACAGGTTTTGATCTTGCAAATGAAAATGATCAAGATCTATATCGAGATCTGCATTGAGCGTTGCACCGAGACGAGACGAGACTGACAAACGATACCGGAAGCATATCTTGGTTGATCTTGTTTATGAAATCGGAATGATCGATTATTCCGTTTCATTAGATACGAAGTCGGAATTCTGTGCGGTGGATACCTCATTGGAACACGTTTAAATTAAGATGATCGATTCTTTTTCAGTCTCGACGAGAATATCGTGTGCACCCCTAGTTTGAACTATCTCCACAGTTTTCGAGAAGAAAAAGGGAATACTTTTTAAATTTGAATGTTTTTCAGTTCAACAAATGAAGAAGGTGTGGAAAATGGGTTGAACAATTGAGATTGAAAACACATTCGTATTCTCCGGTTTGCTGTAACTGTTAACAACTAATTTGTCATTTGGAATCGCGCGAGCTCTCTTTAAAGTCTCAACTATGGTATAACATTTCAATTTGAGATAAAATCCATTCATTGCGATTCGTTCAAGATAATGTGTCAAAAACGTAATTGAAATTTATATTTTCCATTGAATCCTTTCAAAGTTTAGTTTTGTAATTAGTGGGACAGATGTTTTTCTGCTCGACGAAATGACGGTTACAGAAATGAAAAAAACTTGCAAAACATTCATCTTGTTGAAAAGTGATTTCTTATTTATGCATAAAAGAAGACTGAAACCATGAACGTACGAAAATACATGTTCAAAAAGTCGAGAACGGGCTATGTGTCGGTTAGCTCTCTGAAATAGCTTAAGAAAGCATTCAGGACAGATGCAGAAAGATGGTGAACCTGTCGTCGAGGATGACGATGACAAGTAGAGCACAAAGCATTACAATTCCAGACACGTCACTTGGCTTCTTCGAAGAATGCAACGAGATAAGACTGCATTGCCAGGGCTAGTTTCAGTTCAATGTGAGGCGTTTGAATCATTGGATCTCTCTTATCTTATTGAAAATTTATCCCTGTTGACAAGGATAATTAGTCAAAGCTGCGTTGGTATCACTTTACAGATAACAAATATTTTGCAACTGAATTTTCTTTCGTTGTATACTATGGAACATTGTCAGACATGACTTCTGACATTCTATCTAAATTATATATGTATGAAATTTTATGTAATATATTGTACATTAATTTGTAATATACTTCAAAAACCATGATTACTGACTGAGTCCCTGATGGTCTTGCAATGCTGATAAAGAACCGTCACTGGATATTTCTCAGCGAAAAGATTCAGATCAAAATTGTTTGAAAGAAGTTTTCCTAAAGAATCACTTGGTTTTTATTCGAGTAACTTTCAAGTAGCTTGAGGTAAGATTTGTATAAAGACAGAGAACACAACAAATTTTCCACCACTTTTTATTTAATTCATTAACATTTTCTCCTGCATGTAATGAAATGATTTCAAAGAATGAAATCCGAGAATATTATTATAGAGGGCCACCCGGATACTGAAATCGTCTCTAAACGAGCACGAACCAAATCACATTTCCTTTCCTATCCCTTATTCGGCTTGTCAACCAATCAAGTGTTCTAGTTCTTCCTGTTAGATGGATATTGCCTTCCACGTGTCAGCACTATTTTACCTTCTCATGGACGATGCTGTGGCTTAACGTGAAGCTACGTCTCCACACGTGACTGCGGCCCATCCCACGTGTAATGTAAGTGTGCAATAGCGTTACTTATGATTGCTTACCCAACCTCTTAAGAACACTTGAATGATTTGCGTCCTAATCGGCCAGCGAACTCTATACCACATACTGAAATTTTCTCTTCGCTATTTTCATCTCTTTTATATACGAGGATACATACACACACTTTTGTCACGTTTTCTTTTGATTTTCTAAAGTTTTTCTCAGATGGTATAGGACAGTGTTACGTAATCCCCACACGACGTCGATCCGAGCCTCGAACAGCACGTGTGGGTGGAGAACATGTAGGAAACGTCTGATCGTTGGAAAACGTATGACACTGTCGGTTGTTTGCTGAAAGAATCCCTTGCTCTGCTAATACAAAAAAGATTGTTTGACTGTCTCTGTCCTCGTAGAGCGATTCAATTCGATCAACGATTTGATTTGACATTGCACACACGGTACTTTCAAGATAAGTAAAATAATACCGTTCGTTGAACATCCCAGTGTCTATAAATATATATATAAAAGTCTACGAGTCTCCTCACAATTGATCAAGTTGACGTTTATAATAACCAGAAACCTGACGTGGATTGGATATCAAATTCATGTTAGATTCATCGATTTTCGATTTTATTTCCATTTATTTTACAAATTTCGATTTCTTTTTGTACTTTTATTGAATCTACGCTTTTGCATCTTACGAGTTGATTGAGCAGACAAGAGAATCAAGTCTTTTTGGGAACCTTTAACCTTTTTGGTGAAACATGAATTTATCGTCGTGTGTGAATCCGTAACATCACACCGACCGATGTCTATGTCCTATTTTCTCGATGAACTCTACGTTTCTCGAGTTCATTCGCATCCAGTCCTAGATTATGCGACGTAGACGTCGTTCAGGTATAAAATCTCAAATAGGACACCCAGCGGTAGTAATATCACGTGGAGAGTTCGATGCTAAAAATAGATTTGATGTTCACGCTACCAACTTTTTTCGTACATCACCTGTTATAAGAAAATCTTGAAAATGCGATAAAATAGTTGATCAATTCATTTTCATATAATTTATTACAAAATCATAGAATCTTCTGTATTTGTTTTAATTACAATTTTGACTTATTTAGTCCTAATAACTCGGCTTACCGATATGAACAGTGCTGTCCCACTTATCAATAAGAATAGAATGTGAATTTTTCCTCATCCTTAATATCACACGAAAGTTTTGAAAAAGTTTTTAGAATGTTCGAACATGTCGTAAACACTGACCGAACGTTTGAAAGATGTCCAAGAACCCTTGTCCTATCGAGGATACGATTTTTGACTCTTTTAATCGGTTTCTAAAGTTCTAGAAGTTGCAATTCTCGTTTCTGTTTCCCGTGAACTACTTCATCAACGCTTTTCCAAATAATAGAATGAATTTAATCATTATTTCACCACCCCCAAAGCATTTCATTAGGAAACGTACAATGAATTTTTGAATTTCACCTGAAAACATGTGTTGGATAATCGAATAACATAATCTCATATAGATTAAGGCAATCTGTTCTCTGAATGTAGATTCTTATGCATTATCGTTCACAAGTCATTTCACAATGAAGACATAAATTCACCCGGAATTACGAAAAGTACCACATGCTTTGGCGTTTGCGAAGGAAAGTGTCTCTGTGACTGACCATGTACGTTGTAACCGAATATGGATGCGCGAGTATACGAGTATACGTGCACGCATATGTGTAACTTCAGAGAGGATTTCTCCATTTTTTTCTCCGTGTGCGTATCCCTTTACATCATTGATTTACGTTGTTTTGATCTTTTTCTCCCATATAACATCAGCTGATCCTAACCAAGAGAGCACAACGTGCTCATTTGCATCGAATAATCGTTGCATTTCCCAGGGTTCCTAAGCACTAAGACCAAGATGTCCAGACTATATTCCATGCTAACTTCTCAGTCCACAGTTGATTGGTGTACGATGCATGACGGTTGTGTTCGGTTACGTAGAAAGGTCGACCACAGGAAAAACGACGACAGGGAAGATGTTACCTGATTGTACACGTGGTAGATTATACCAACCAACCAGGTACAAACCAGGTAGCAACGATACGATACGTTAAACGTTATTTGCGTTTCATTACTTTGATTCGCGTGGTTTGGTAAGGTGCAACCGTGTGTTCACTTACATATTACGGGTTTAGAGATTCATTATCCCTGAATACCTGCATGGTTTCAAACGCAGCAGAAGTGGAGTCCCGTTGACAGATGTTGCGTGATGAATTATGAATACATATTACAACAAAATTGGATTATTTATTTTCTATGAGAAATATAACCACTAAAAATTCGTGTCTTGCGTGAACAAGTGCGAATGCACTGAATACAAATTTGATTTTATGTTAAACACCTCTGGTTAACAGAATTCATACAATCTGACGAAATGCAATCCTATGGGATTTGGTCGGAACATTGTACAAGATTCGATCAGATTTGGCAAGATTCAATGAGAAAATACACTTATCTGATTGAATCTCATTGAAAATAGTTGAATAGGATTTGGTCAGAAAATTGTACAAGATCCAAAGAGATTTGGCGAGCGTCAATGGATTTGTTCAACCAGGGATAACAAAAAATTTATCCATTGATTATTTTCCTCATTTTCCTTATCCTCATACCTTCTTGCGACTCATGGATATTTTTCACTTGTCTGTAAATAATGATATCCAATCATAAAATTCTTCCACCTAGTTTGGTAATTGAATCGCAGTTTTGCTCTGATCCTCTTTTTCCTCTCCTTGATAATTGGATGGTTCAAAGTCATACGAAAATGATGGGGTATGTGTTGTAATCGATAAACGGAGTATATAATTTAAACAGAAAATCATTGTTTATTACTAGCAATCGGGTATGACCTTTTTAACTTGTAGTACTTTCGACGTAATACAAAGCGTGGCTAAACTGTTTAAATATCCTTTGCGTTATTTCTGTATACTCAGAAACATGACAATAGTTCGTAGTGAAAGGAATGGAGCAAGAATCTCAGCAGTAAGATTCGTAAGGTATCCCTCTTCGTGTATGTTTTGAGAACCAATAGAAAAGTGTATAAGTTCAATGCGTGAGACGTTACAAATCTCTCACGGTGAACGATGATTCTTGATGATAAGTCTTGGAACGTATAAGAACAATACAGTTGCTCCAATGTTTGTGTGATGTTCATACAAGGTAGAAATTTTCAACTGAATATCCAGAAACAATTGTTGTAACTTGATTTTCAGATTCCGGTATAAATTTTATCAACAAGAAATTATCCATTAATAGGGTGATAATTTCTAACGCGAATAGATGCTTGAACCAGTTGAAGCAATTGAGTTTGAACGATGAAAGTCTTGAAATTCTTTCGCAAATATGAAATCAGGAATTTCAGCATACTTTGTCTATTGAAATCTCTTACAAATGAATACAATTTATTCCATCAATAATCTATAATCTATTCGTTTGACCATTTAAGCGGTATGTGGATGTAATGTATTGGTAGGTCTATTAGACGCATACCAGGCACATCGTCAAAGATCCTCCGAGTCCTTTCATGACCGTTGCCACGCGTGATATCTGATGTCTACATGTGTATTCTGGCTGAACAACTTAGACTGCCGTTCTAGTGTTTTCTCTCACTGTCTTGGACTCACGCGATCCCCACAAGTCCAACTATATACATTCACCTTAGCAACCTTAACCACCTGTGCACTGCAATGAACTAAACTGAACTGAACTGCTCTCTTCTCCGTCCTCATTCCTTTCTTCCTCTTCTTCCTCTTCTCCTTTCTTCTCTTATCTATGTCGTCGATTCTGTTTCTATATTCCTGCCTTTTTCTCGAAGATAGAGAAATCTCCGTGTCATACATATACGTACGCGCATATGATCATGAACAAATCAACGAACACGCATACATGGACTCTCGAATATGCCATTCTTGGTTAAAAGATGGGCCTCCTTCGTAGAGAGACTTGCTTCCCAAACTGGGAAAGATCTATCGTTGCTTGGGAGAAAAGAGCTTCGGAAGAATATAGCATAAAGAGGAAAGCCGAGAAGGAATCGCATGTCCTAAACCATATATCAGCTTGTCTTACAAGGTGTTCCTTTTTTATCTACTGTTCGAACGTTCCTACACGAGGAGAAAAGACAGAGGAACGGAGAAGGAAAATAAAGTTGTGACGGTCTCTCACTTGCTCGATAAGGTCTACGACATAATGAAGAGATGACGATTGCAACTCTTGAGACCATCTTAACAATTCAATTCTGTATGGTCGGTAAGATACGATGCAATGTATTCTCTGATAGCTCGTTTCGAATTTTTGAATTATTGAATGGAAAGTATTTATTCATTCAATTTATTGTAATGCGATATAATACAACTAATGATGAATTTTACTATCAGATCTAAGATATCATACGTTACAAAAAACTTACAAGTTTTGAAAATCGAGGAAAAAAGCGTAAACATTGTTGTTTGTTTATAAATTGTTCATAGATTTACGATATTGGATCGCATCTTAATGCAATTAATTCTACTCCTTTTGCAGGGGACTGTATCTCCAACGATATGAAATTGTCATCTCATTAAATGTCCACCACTCAGCAGAATATAAACCTCGCTCCCTCCTTTCTATTGATGCTCTTTCTTTCTTTCTCCCCAGGGAGAGTATCACATGAATGTATTTTCTCACTCCTACTTTTCCTCTGCACCAACAACACCCAATGCGCACGTGGCTGATCTTGTAGGAGCCCCGTCGAGCCACCACGTGTTATTTATCTTCTTCCGGTAATGGTGTTGCTTGGTTTATAAAATAACCAACAGACGAACTGATCTTGCTATGACTTGAGAGCAATGCTCTCATGGCGGGTGATTCGATCATAACCGCGAAAAAAAGGAGAAATGATTACATGCGTCTAGTCGAATATCTCGACAATTATAATTATTCCAATTCACTATGCATGTGGGAGGGAGAAAGGTGATAAATTAAATCATAGATGTCGAGTCATCTGTTTAGTTTTGGATGCATCAATCCTGGAATGGTGAATCGAGCTTAAGTTGCTTCGCAGTTAGCAGTTCCATGAAGAATAGAGCAAAGTTTCTGAATCTAATTTCTTTTTCAGTACTTACGGTAACTGTGGAACAAACTTGCAAACATTTTATTCTTTGACATTTTGACTAAACTCGCGTAAAGCCAGAATTCTCATTAAAAAATGTGACTCAAGTTGGCTGTGTTATTTCTTCGAAAACTGTTTGAATTTCATGAGTTTCTCGCGATGAATGTTCTTCATTCAAAAAAAGCTACTTAGATTCAGTCATAAAATGAGTAACTCAGAAATTATACGTAAAAATGTATGCAAATATATTCTAAATTTGATTAATGCTGATGATTTTTTATCAGAAAGGGAAGCAGAATCCTTGAAAATAATGATGGAGATTTAAAATTTGATGAGGACTCGGTTCAGGTTACCTTTCCCATGTGTGATGACCAGCATGAGTAAAATAATTGTCAATAGACGTCCTGTGGAAGACGTGATAGCAGTCACCGTTTAATCAAACCGTGGCGTGGTCTTTTTCATCCTAACAAATGTACAAGAATCTCTCACTACCGTTCCAAGGAAGATCTATAGTGTATGTCAAGTTCGTTCTGCATAATACGACGGAAGACCCTTGAATCTCTGCGTCTTCTCATTGTGAAATATTTATTTCGCTTGGAGAGGAAGGGATGAGTGCCATACGTCTCTTACACTTCGTCAGTCAACCATGACCACGACGCGCACCGAATCGATTGATATATATCTGCCAACCGTGGTAAGACGTCAGCGCGGATTCGCTCGTTAACTGTAGGTGAATGGCGCTCGGTAAATACCTTGAAATTACTGAGGATGATACCAACGGTGAGAGACACGTGACTAGCATGAAGATCATTTCTCTTTGTTTCTCCTTACCTCCATGTATTTTCTAGCAATCCACGGAAGACGTTTTCATCAATCCGATATGACTATTTTTTGCTTAAAATTTACATTACTGTTGATTTGTTATCATCAATTCTGGAGAATTCATTTCAAATTCACTGGTTCAGCGGAAGGAATTTATTCACAAAAGTTGAAGACACAGTATGATTCGTCATTCGATTGGGACTGGATTATTTTTAATAAAAATTCTAAGAACTTCTGTTCGGTTATCCGAGTCAAAAAATGAATCCGGTTTGATTTTATTTTTCACCCTGATCTCGCTTTCGGAATTCTCATTCAACCTGATGTCAACCTTTTTTCGACCCGATGCCACTCTGGATCGTTGCGCATTACGGACTTGATGGGGTTTTAAAAAGTATTACAATGTTTCGACTCGGGTGTTCTGAGATTGATTTTTACAAATTGATTTCATGTAATCATTCATTCTTTTACCCAAATGAACAATTTTGGAATACTTTCAAGAATAAAATCTGAGATTCCTCGTGAATGATAATGTATGGCTCTTCTATCTCAAATGGTCGATCCATAACGTCTACCATCCATTCATATAAAAAATTTATCCGTGAAATGGCATACATTTCTTTACATACATTACATACATTTTGAGCAAAGATAATGGGTACGCTCATACATCAAAGATATAGGAGTCATTCTATATTACCACCCAGGACGTGTCAGCTCTTTCGTGTTGAGGCGCAAATATCCTTCTCGATGCCGCTATGGACGGCGGCTAGCTAAAGCAGACTGTGAAGTCTTATTTATCGCGAACTAGCGGAGGAATCTGAAGAAGAAAGGAATGAACGAGTGGCCGTGCATCTTTTTCTCGTAAGTATGCTTGCTCGCGATTATCGCCGCGAGTTATTATACACCGCTTTCTTCCAGTGCTACATGGAGTGAAAGGTCGCGTTCATGCTCCTATAAGGGTCAGTCGCGATCTTTTCACTACCACCTTCATAATTCCTTGCCACTACCCTTCTTGTTAACGCTACAAATACTACTCAACCCAACAAAATGATGATGATAATGACGACGACGACGACGATGATGATGATGATCATCATCATCATCATCATCATCATCATCCTCAACGCAATACAACCGTAAACAGTAATATTGCACTCAGTACACGGAGACTGATAATGCGGCTGGAAAATATAATAATTTTCAAGACGATCTGAGAATATTCCGGAGATTTTCATTGAACATTTTATTTATAACAATAAATAACAAAAAAGTGGACAACAATATGAACTCTCCAGCACTAGAGTCTACAATTATAGGATTTACTTTGTAAAATTCATCAACTCTTTGAGAAAAATCATACAAAAATGTGAATCATTTCATCCCAGGTCGAACAATCTGGACGGTTCTTGAGAAAGGATTACTCAAATACTGTTGCATCGATCTGAATCCACTTGAATTTTTACAGCAGCTTGATAGTTACATTCTCTATGGAAGTGCGTACACGGAAAGAAGAAAACAGCACTGTTTACTGTCCATAACAGCAATCACTTGAAAAACAAATGAAAACACGCTTGGATGATAGAATTTAGCGTGATCACAGTGATGTGTACTGCAGTGAAATTCGTCTATGCTGCTTGGACATTAACGGTTACTGGGAGACGCAGTAATGAACGGCGTGAATTTGATTTTTCTTTATTTTTCAATGAATGACTGCGATTCACAGTAACCATTGCTGTTTTCTTTTTTCCGTGTAGCCGTGTTTCAACTTGACGTGGATTTTCCTTTTCAAGAACAATTTAAGGATTATCTTCTCAGTAGAAATTACTCTAGTAATTCGAATTACATATCTGCAGGCTATCACGAGGTCTTACTAGACCCAGCAAGTCCCTCACATGGGTTTGGTGAGGCCTTACGGATGCCTAAAGAATGACTAGAATGATTTCTACTTGAGTCTTTGACCGAAAATCGAGTTTTTATTTCAAAACTGCACCATTTTTACAAAAATTGATTAAAGAAAAATCCCTACGTAATTCTATTGACAGTAGTATGTAGATTACAAAAGTTCGTGGTTTTTTGTTGCAGGTTTCATAGTTTATGAGGTTGATAATCCTTTCTCTCGTCAAAAATTTTTCAAAAAACATGATTTCAAAAATTCGCTCAATCCCCATCATTTTGTCACAGAATGATAATAACAAAATTTTGTTAACACTTCAGTCCATGCTAAATGGACTTTCGTCTGGGAATTTTTCCGGGCGTCCTGTATTGAATATAGGCGCCATATGGGCTTATATTGGATATCCAAACTCAGGATGTCCTTACTTTAGCAACTTTAGCCACGAAGGAGCTAAGTCGGGTTCCTGATATTCAGCCTGATTCCTCTAATTCAGGGACACCCATATAAAGTCTATATGGGGCCACGCTGCATTACCAATTTTTTCCCCGGTTTTGAAAATCTAGGCACACCAACTACAGCCTTAATAGGGTCTTGCAAGGCTTCCCGTATTCTCCCGAAGATCTTGATTTGAGCATACCTGTATACAACCCATGTAGGGCCAAGCTGTACTTTCAACGTTTTTCCCATTTTGAAAATCTGAATGCACGCAACTACAGCCTGCATAGTAGGGTGGTTCTTATTTCACTCAAAACAGTTTGTTTTGGTTTGTTTTCATTTTCTGTGGTTAACAAAAAGTTTTTTTTTGTACAGGGAACCTTCTAATTTTGTTCTACATTATGAAGAAGTCCTCCTATATTTGAAATAGGGATCAAAACTGCCTATTGAAAACTTCGGTAGCGACCCCTAAATCTTTTTTGAAAATCATTTAAAAAATATTGTAGGACTTCTTCATGATGTAGAACAAAATTACAGGGTGCCCCATACAAAAAAACTTTTTTGTTGACAACAGAAAATGGAAACAAACTGAAAGGAATTTTTTTGAGTTAAATAAGAACCATCTTACTGCATAGGGCCTTGCCCTTATATCAATTCCTTTTTCGAATATAAACCTACTTTAAAAAGCAAATTTACTGAAATCTCATTGGTAATTTTGACTTTTTGCGGTGTATGCCCCTAAAAAGATCCAAGACTGAATGAGGCTGTTCTGTTTTTTTATCCAGTCCGATAATGTATAAACAATAAGGTAATGTTGAGTGGAACACCCAAATAGAAATTGGAATCAGCTCATTCCAGGCCCTGTCGGGACCTAAGTCGAAGTAGTCTGGATACAGATAGGGCCTTGGATAGCCCAATTTTCAATCGAGGAAGTTTCCTCCTTGCAATATTTATTCAATTTGATGATATTCGCAACAATTTATTATCCTTTTAAACGTCCTAGTTTCATCACCTACATTAGCTTCATCATGGGTGTCTTACATAGGCCCAAGTTAGGAATACTATGCAGGCTCTGAAGATGAGTGCGTGACAATCCTGTCTGGGCCCTATAAGGGTAACCAAAACAGAGCCTGAAATAAAACGAGGACGCCTAGTTTGGCCCAAACTGCCGCCAAGAATTAATTTCTACACGGGCTGTGTGAAAGAAGCGAGTACAGTTTGGCAATGTATTCAAACTGAAATGAACAAGTAATGAAAATATTCCGTAAATTCAACAAAAAAAATCTATTAGGAGTTCTTGAATATCAAAGAACGTGCTCGAATAATAACACGTTGCCGTCATGCGTTACATTCAATACATTTTTGAACCAATAAAGAAGTGTTTTGCTTCAAGTTATGACAAGTAATCAAAAATCAACTAACAGTATGTATAATTCAATATTCCCTTACCTTCGCAGTTCTGGTCCTATGCGTTTCTTCTGTTGATTTTTTTCTTCCATTCTGTTTCTGGGTATAAGTCACGCACGCCTCTCTTTTTCCACGGAGTTTACATAAGTCAGCCAAAGTGGCTCCGCTAACGATCCGGAAGAAGGACCGCATCAGCAAAATTGCAGTTAATGGGACGGTTCAACGCCCACCAAGAGGTTTTTGCCGTCGACGAAGGTGAAAAACATAAAGAGAGAAAGAGAGCCGAGAAGAATGAGAGTTTATTCATGCATGGCTCTCGTCTTTTAACGAACGTTCTTGAAACGTGCCCAAAAATTATTCTTCATCTTTTTTCATAATAATTGAGTACCACCGAATATTCATATTTCCTCGCAGAATTGTATTTGTTATTGTGAGGAACAGGTTTTCCAATTATCATCGTGCATATGTAATAAGAATTTCATTCAACGATATTTCAAAATTCAATGGCTGTGATAGCACAACATTCAAAGATTCTCTGAATCATCTTACGGTGATAATGAATTTTATGCGATTTTATGTATTTTATGAAGGATGTATGCAGTTTCATTTTGAATTCTTTTAACCGCTGTGAGGCAACTGTGGGTTATTTCATCTATGTAGCACAGAGATGAAAGATGAAGTTCATGTATTCTGAGAACACATGAATAAAAAATGTGTCTAACGAACGCCTTTGGAATATTCTCCTTTTTTGTAAATTATGTAAATGTTTAACCCTTTCCGACACGAACCTATATTTGTGGTGATGTGTTCTAAGACTTCTTACGGTACTTCTGAGGCGAATCAAATCAATTGGCACCTTTTTTTCCCATTTGCTAATGTATTTACTAGAACTTGATCAGGGGTGAAGCTACTGTAGATGATTAATTCATATTTTACAGTTACAAACGCATTGAAAAACATCGTCCCATATATGGACAAAGTGTCGGAAAGAGTTAAATGCTTCATTGCAATATTCTATGCACGTTGACAAAATATTCATACCCTTGCTATAAATTTACTAATGGTCCAGGATTGGCTCAATATAGATTGCAACCGGGTGCAACCGTTAACGTCGGTCGAACCACGTGGAGTGCTAAATAACTCCGTTCCGATACCGTTCACCAACTGTGACCAATCGTGGGTTATTGATATTCATTCAATTCTGACAATCGGATATTTTGGCATTCAAGTGATATATAAATCATGGCGCACAAAAAAATGTTGTAGATATTCGATACAGGCCCAGGCTTGGAGATCAACGCTTGTTTCTTAGATTGGTAAACGATGATCAGTTCACTCATCAAGCCAATATCAATGACAACATAAAACCAACTGTTGGTAGCGATTTGAGAACTGCCGTGTTGATTGCTAAGAGAAAAAATTTGATTGCCAATATTTAAAAACAATATCAATCATGTATCACCCTGCAAAGTATCCATCCTGACTTAATTCCCTAGTAAGAATCCACAATTATGCTTGATCATTTGGACAAATGTGAAGTGAGGACAAGCGGCTCGATTTTCAAGAAGAAAGGATAGTATGTGGCGTGATGTTAAGCATACTATTATAGATAAGTTACGGCACGTACATGCAACAACTTTGGTGCAAATGTACTATCTGGGTACAGTACATACGTGTCCCCATGTGTATGTACGTGAGCAAAAGTGTAGCCTATACCACTCTATGCACACGGAAACCATATACAGAATATCTGCACGGCGAGCAACAATTGGTTTCCTTCCTCTCACATAGATACATAGAATAAAGAAGCAGGATGGAGAGGAAGTCGGAAAAAATGTCACATTATTCTCCTATATGGTGATACCAGAGCAGATCCAGCTCACTTAGAAATTTATCCTCTTGCACTGCGGTAACGGGCAAGTCATCAGCTACGGGGCACAGAGAGGGTGAGGGCGGTACAGGAGAAGAGGGCCGGTAAATGAAACTTGGATATCGCTTATACGGTCTTGTGGGAGTTACGGAACACATATACAACGGCTACCGCTACTACGGATGGATCGAAGAATCCGCGAGCGTATTTCCTTCTCGGCATCTTCAGTCCGATATATTTATACGTACGTGTGCAAACTTTTCAGAGTGCTCCTTCTTGCGCCCCTGGCTGGCTCAACGGCATAACGGAGTACACGAAGTTTATATTTTAAGTGGACGAGGAAGTGAGATGAAATAAATACTAACCTTTCAGCTTTCAGTTTGTCGAGATATGAAATGTATATTTCCATTTAAAATCGATGGGCGTGAAGTCTCAACTGAACCAACAGCCTCGGATACGTGGTATTAAAAATACGCAACATTATTGGCTTCTCGCTCGTACGTTCAACGATGGGTGGTCTTTTTGAATTCATCATTTTCTCATTTCTGCTATCGTGGGGTTTTGTCCTTTCATCGAACAGACCACATTCAACAATGTGATGAATCCAAAATGTATGCTACAAAGATACAGAATGCGAACAAATATGTCATAAATCACATATTGGAAAGTTTCAAATTAATGTGAAATGAATTAAAAGGAAATTTCAGTACTCCACAATAGATTTTTCGTATAAGCTCCTTTTTCGAGCGTTCTGCTTCGCTTCCTGTTCGTAATATAATGAAATGAATCTGGTTGTTTAAGATCATCTGTAGTACGTATATATTGTGTTTTGCTACTTATGGAGTGAGAAATGTCTTATCTCAGGAACATACAATTTATACGATATCTTGCAGTTCATGGGAAAGTAATGTCCACCAATTGAATATCATGCATGTAACGTGATTTAACAAGCTACGAGCATTTCACACTTTATGACGCAGGTGTATTTAGAAATATTCTTCATCCCATATAAGCCATGAGTTCCTATTGTACGGAATCGTGATACGGTATAATACTGATTTGAATGAGATTCACGGTTATACCCATGGTGAAAAATAAAAGAAAAAAACTTTAAAATGAATCCTCACCATTGTTTTCATATCGATGATCGAAATCAAATATAAATTATCATTGTGAATGTTAAGATTATATATATGTATTATAGTGATTCATACGAATATTATATTTCCCTCACATTCCCTTTTAATCAGTAAAAGGAGAATTTATTTACTTCTCATGCGATTATGTTTTCATCTTCTCTCATGGAGATTAGAATTCTTGCAATCCCCGACGATCAATCATGATCACCATCGACCACGCAGTAATTTCTTCTTTTTGATTTACAGTTAGAATCTAAGTATTCCATCCACACCCATGTGAAAAAGATCCACCTGAATTATATGAATCTGGAAAAGAAAAACGTATAAATCGTGGATATATTTTTTATGCACACACAATTCATGTGAGACCAATTCCACGGAAAAAAAGTATGGTTATCGTAACGATCTAGAGTATATTATAGTTAGAAGAGAAAGTATAAATGGCGATATTGTATCGCTATGGTAACGATATAGATGGTTCAGATTAACCATCTATATCGTTCCTTGAAGGATCTCTTTCGTCATGGCAACGATACTGATTCCCTATACTTTAGACAGTCATGACAGCGATCCCGTATCGTTATAAGAATGATACTTCTTTTTCCGTATCCTCGCTGAATCTTTGATATAGTTTCGATGAAAATTTTCAGCATTACTCGGACTAATTCTGAAATTTTTATGCCGAGAGACATACTAATTAACTGGCCCTTGACAATTGAAAAGAAATTCAAGTCCGAGTCAGGAACTCTCTCGGAAAAGATGTCAGGAGAAATCTTAGAAATTGAAAAGAAAATCATGTAGTATTTTGCAGAAATCTGCCATTACGGATGGATGAAATGTGAAAGAGGAAAAATATATCTAAATCCAGTCGATACAAATCCTCATTCTGTCAATTAATCAATCTCTCCTCGTTCTTTTCAACGTAGGAGTATAACGGAATAAGCAAAATGAGAGTCGAGACTTCCTCTTGTTGATGGTAGATAACGATATGAGAACATCGTAGAGCATCGCTTGTTGTCGCGGTTTATAGGGAGTGACAGATTGAATTGGATGCGTCCCATATCGTGTAGAGATCCTTACTTGCACGATAGAACGCACCCATCGAAACAGCACGTGCAACATCTTGATAAATATTTTTCTTGTTGGCTCTACTTTTTCTCATAACGCAAGACTGACATACAGTTAGGCAGGCAAAAGATAATTGTCGGATGCACACTGATCGCGTCGACAGATTGTCTAAGAGGATGATGATGGTTCTTTCTTTCCTCATCATCTTCTTCTTTGCGGGCGTGGTACAATCAGACATGCGTACTTTCAAGTTTGAGAAGAAGCTATCCGCTTTCAAAAATTGATCTCTTGATTTGATAACAGTGTAATTCATGCATGCGAACGTCATTTTTTCTTTCTTTTGTTTTTTTTTTTCAATCTCCTGTGTTGGGGTCTTTTTTATCGCTTATTATAAGGCTTCACTGTATTTTTTTTAATGTAATAGGCTTATGATAATTTGATAGTGAAATTCAAATCTGATATCCATTGGTTTGATTGATGTGAGAGAAAACTCTTCGTCCCGGTTTGGGCATGTTAACTCACTTAGTTACTTGTTATAGTATTAGACCAGGTGGTCCATACAGTAGAGTATGTCAGTAGTTTATGCGTCCAGTTGTACTTCCGCATGTATTCTACAACTTGAAATTAGCTGTAGGATGGACTTGGATTACACGTTGGCTTGAAATAATGTTTTTTACCTATATTACAGCTGTTTTTGGCATGTTAGTGTTTGTATCATTAAAAAGAAGTCACTAAAGGTCCTCAGCCACTCCCTGTTTGCGGATACTTCAGATTTATCATTGATTTATCAGACTGAAATGTGGAACCATGAAACAGCCCCACGTGGAAATTAACGAACGTCCCAATACTGGTTCAGTACCGCTGCCATAGCTGCCAGTGCTGTCGAATTTGGAATGCCATTACTGGCCCAGGTTGTTTGACAGTAATGAACCAATACTGGGATGATAACAATGTCTGACATGAAGCGCATTATTGACGTTCAATTTTGCTGGTACTGGCATTTGAACGTAAACAGTACTGGCATTCAAACGTAGACAATACTGTGATTTCAACCTGGCCAAAACTGATATTTCAATATTACCCGTATTGATATTTCAATTGTATCTGAATCAGAATTTCAATCTTGCCTGTACTGGCATTCCAATCCAGCAAACATTGCGATTCCAATTTTCCCTGAACTGGCATTTCAACCGTGTCAGTGTGGGCATTTCAATCTCACCAGTACAACCATTTCAATTCTACCTTTAATGCATTCCACGAGGATTCTCCATGATGCATTATTGGCACTTTCAATGGCAAGGTTATTGATCCCATGTAGACTCCACGCAGCCACATTGCGTGTGAAAAAATTGAATTTTAATAATATAATTTATAATATATAATACATTCTGTCAAAAAAGTACCGGGAATTCTTGAATAAAACACAAAATATTATTTATTCTTCTAAATCTGTTGTATCGCCTTCAAAGTAGTCCCTTCCCGAAATGATACATTCATGCCCCTGAACAATCCAATCATCAAGACATTTTTTATACGCTTTTTCCGGAATCGATTTCAGTTCTCGCCGCAAATTCTCTTTAATATCTTCTATCGATTCAAAACGGTTGCCTCGAAGTGGTCATTCAAGTTTTGGAAACCGAAAAAAGTCGGCTGGAGCCAAATCAGGTGAATACGGTGGTTGTTCGATGATATTTGTTGAGTTTTTGGCCAAAAATTGGTTCACAATGAAAGCCTTGTGAGATGGTGCATTATCGTGATGCAAAATCCATGAATTTTCTTTCCACAAATCTGGCCTTTTTCGACGAATTTGCTCTCTTAAACGCCGCATAACGCTTAGATGATATTCTTTATTCACCGTTTGACCCTCTGGCAAGAATTCCGAATGTACAACACCGCGATAATCAAAAAACACAGTCAACATTACCTTCACTTTTGATCGGCTTTGGCGTGGCTTTTTTGGTTTCGGCTCGATTGGAAGCCGCCCCAAGTAGCACAAGAACATTTCAAATATTCTGCGTTCATTCCGTGATCATGCATAGAATATGCAGATGAGACTGTTTTGGATAAATTCATAAAATATGTTCTGAGAATGTGCACAGATTATAATTATCCAAAACAGTCTCATTCGAAGATCCTAAGAATGTTCATAAAACATGCTCAGAACTTCCAAGAACCTTCTTAGCATTTCTAACCTGTTGTGCTACTTGGGGCCACTCCGAAACTTGTTGACTGGTTTGCATGTCATTGACTCGTTCATCATGGAATTGACTAGCATGTCTTCAGCGACCAGTACGCGATTCAGTTTTTGGAGAAAATTCAAGTCTTTCGGAACTAATCGAGCGGCAACGCGTTTCATGCCCAAACAATAACGTAAAATAGTACGAACTGATTCGTGAGACACAGAGAGTTCACCGGCTATCTCTCTCAAACTTGAGTGACGATTTTCAGTCACCATTTCCTTCACTTTATCAATATTTACTTCAGTTAAAGACGTCGATGGACGACCAGAGCGAGGCAAATTATCTTCCACCACATCTCGAGCACTTTTGAATGCACTGTACCACTCATATGCAGGTGTTTTTGATAGAGTCAATTCACCGTAAGCCTTCTCCAACATTTTCAGCGATTCGGCACACGAAATTTCATTTGCAACGCAAAATTTAAGACAAATTCTTTGTTCAATCTTTGTATCCATTGTGACAATCGCGGGACATACTTGAGAGAACTGAGAACATCGAACACTGTAAACAAACCAAATGACAGATGGCAGTCGAACTCCGCGTCAATATACAGGAAGAATGTACCAACTTAACAACAAAAAGAATGTTGACAAACCCGTTAGCCGTACTTTTTAAATGATCAATTCCCGGTACTTTTTTGATAGAAAGTATGTAATTTCCTACTAAACGACAGATAATTCTGAAATAGATCACTGCAGGGTTAATAGTGGCCTTGGGTGAAATTTTGCGCCAACTTTTTTCATCAATTACTTGATAAATTTTAATTTGAAATAGATAATCAAACTATTTTCTCAGAGTAGCCATGTTGCCGCGAAGGTAACTTGACACCCAATTCACAATCGCTTTTGTAGTGGAACACTGTTGCATCGATCCTGGCACAGTATTGTCTTTTCGTGAAATTTCAAAAGATTACCAACTCTGAGTCAGTACTGGCGCAGTGTTTGCTCACAAAAGTAGCCATGTTCCCATAGAAATGGGTCGACCCCCGACTCACTACGAATTCTGTCGTGAAACAACGTGGCGTCGATGCTGGGGTTGTACCGTCTCTGCGTAACGTTTGAAAATATTACCAACTCCGGGTCAGTACTGGCATAGTTTCGTTTTTCTACAACCTAGGTGTTCTTCAATCAATATTGATTCGGTACTGATCCAAGACTGTCTGCTCAAGCAAACCAATACCTTCTGAAAACCGTCAAACAACTAGTGCCATTTGAAAAAGAGTAATGGCAGTGGACGGGGGCCAGTTGTTTTGGCCGGAGTATGGTAAATACAAACTTGCCAGTACTGGGCCATTTGTCAACTCTGGCAATTTCCACATGGGAGGGAATGAGAATTCGCATTGAATTCATAAATATTATCGAATTGTGGATGGCGGCCAAATCAACGAAATCAGTGTTTGAAAAGAGAGAGTGTGACGTATCTCTCTTTTCAACCAACTTTTCGTTGATTTGGTTTTTCGTTAATTTGGCCCCCATCCCGAATTGTACACGGGGAGAAATGTGTAGTTAAATTTACTATGGGGTTATTGCGGCGAAGGAACAGACTGAATTTCTAATGGAATTTACTGTGTAATATTGTAAACTTGATCAAGCTTCTATTGTCTCGTCATAGTAAATTTCATTGTAAGTCCAGTTTGTTCTTCGGTTACGAAGTACCATATTCAATTTCATTCTAAATTTCTCTCCATGTACCTGTACTTTCCTTCACGCAGAAAAGTGAATGCGTTGTGGTAACAATTTACACAGAGAAAAATAATGTAGTAAAATAGTATTATTTCGTCAAATGTCGTCACAATTACCTGACGGTCTCAGAGGCTTTCTTACAGAATGTAGTAAAAATTATTGCAGTTGTAGTATTCTATTCCACATTTGAGGAGTATTTCTCAAGACATTAGACATATAGTATTAATTCACTAGAGAATGTTATAATTTTTATTGTATTATTTTTCTCCGTGTACTCTTTTGAACTCACTTCTTTTGCTGCTACAGCTCAAATAATCACAACTGCAGTTACTTATAAGCGGCGAGAGCAAGGATTTGTAGCTGTAACAGTCGAGCTCACACAGCACTCGTTGTCTAAAAGATATCTTCAGAAACAATTAAGAACAATGCAAGAAGTCTTATGCAACCTGAATAGATATCTTTTAGAAGTCTTGAACTGTTCTTACTTCTAAAAGATATCTTCAAGAACGTTCTCAGAAACCTCTTAGAATGTTCTGAAAGATATCTTTTAGAACCTTCTCAAAGGTTTCTGAAGACGTTTTTGAAGATATCTTTTAGAAGTAAGAACAGTTGAAGACTTCTAAAAGATGTCTATTCATGTTGCATAAGACTTCTTGCATTGTTCTTAATTATTTCTGAAGATATCTTTTACACGAGTGCTGTGTAGGAGGTTTCAAATAATCCATCGCAGAATGTAAGATTTTATTTTGCTCTGCTGAAAATGCCAGGCAGATCCGGATGAATCCCAGCAGTTCCTGGGACAAAACCGAGAAAAATTAGGCAGATCCGTGGCAAGAACCTGTCTAGATCTGCCTGGTTCTGCTCGTTTTTTGTATGAAGTGTAAAATTCTTGATTAAAAACCCTTATTGGCAACAATTGAATTTCTTTCAAGTTTTTTCTATAGAAAATTTTGAGCACAGACATTTAGAAAAATTTGCAGTGACACGTAAAAAGATGATTCTCATCTGACAGACTGCGCATAACCATTGTTCAACAACCCGAGATTCGACTCCTCGTTATATGACCCATAGATTTTATATTCATATAATATAACATACATACACATATATTGACAATGGATGCAGAAATTCATTTTCTATAATTCCCATTTGTATATGTGGATTTATCCCGTTCTTCCATGATGTCCGTTGCCCACCAGGAAGTAGGTATGATCAGAGTTAACAAAAGGGGAAAGAGAGATAGAGGTGATTCGTCGTCTTCCTTTGACTATGAGACTTGATAGCCGCTACAGTTATATCAAGCTACACGGATCGTTGACTTTTGTATGTCTCCAAGTACACGTGACACTCGTGACACATGATGAGGATAACATCCAACAACGATCGTGGGTAGCAGGTAGTAGCATACATATCGAAGTGATCGATATTTCAGGACGAATCAGAATATACATACGATGTAGATGATTATTCTATAGAATTCCGTCCGCTGATTCACCTTGTTACTTTTGCATACACTTGAGATAAAGGAATGTCCTCCTGTTGGAATGAAAAATTTTGGTCAGTAGATAAGATTGTGAAAGACAAGTTAATAGAAACGAGATCAGATTTGATTTATAGCAGTCACGACAATTCGTCATTTGCATTTTACCATGATTGTCAAACGTGAGATGAATTTAAGATATTTCGATAAAATGCAACAATCAATCAGGGGATAACTGTTTTAATCCAGAATAAGAATATGTTGACGGCCAACTTGGAATCCATACATAATAACTACAAGGGTCTAAAAAATATGTCTGTGGAATTCTTGAAAAGAACACTTCGTGCGATAGTTTTTATTGTCCAAAAGATACCACGGGGTAGTGACTTATCCGAAATTCTAATGGAATCGATCGACAATGTATTTCTATTGAATGAAGAGATCAATTGGAAGAAGATAAACTTCCTGCTATCATTAATATGCAACTTGAATACTTTACAGATTTCTTTTACCTTTTCAAAATGCTAATTCAAAATTAATAATAATAATAATAAGGAATGTAATGTGTTTTAAAAATCACAAATACTCTTTCTGGATATCGTGAAATTTTGATCTCACTTTGAAATTTGAGAAGACTGTTGTCGGAAAGGTTCTTAAATTTAATACGGAAATACGGAATTCTTCATGAAATATCATATTTTCATATTGAATTTAATACTGATTCTTAAATTTAATATTGGTGATGAATTTTCACAATTTTTTACTGGAATGTAAAAATTATTTATTCAATTTCACAAATATATGTTATTAAAATTAAGAAGGAAATTCTTAACACTAAGAATACAATTCTCAAGATTAAGAATTAAATTATTGAATTCAATATTTTATCATGAATTCTGTGTCATAAATTGTTTATGTAAGAAACTTCATAACTTTTCTGACAGTGAAGTACTTCGGTCTCTAATGGAAATAGACTTTTACTTCTACGAACTAATTATAGTATTCATTATATAATGGAAACATGTTTCCTAATTGCTCTCCATTCCTTCGAAATATCGGATCTCATTCATTGTATTCAGTCTTTATCTTGGACTGAGTTTATCCTCCAGCCAGGCAAAAACAGATTCCGCAATGTGTCAATCTGAGGGGGAAAAATCCATAAATTACGCATAGTTGCCCCAACAGAATACAAATCTTTTGAAATGTTCAAGGAACGTTCGCGAACGTCCAGAAACATGCAATGAACGCTCATACTTCTCGTCTAATTAGAATTGTTCTCGCTCCAATCGCTATTCAATGATCAAAATGATGCTCAGTTTGTTCGCCAATGGATATCCCAAATGGCGCATTTTCCAAATTCGAAGACGCTTGCTGCGCTTGCCATTCAATGTTTTTAATGGAAAGTAACTGGGAAAGTGGAAAACTCAGAGAAATCTATTAAGAAATCATTATTAATCGGCCTTTAATAGAAATACACTTTGAAATTTGATATTTCTGCGTAGAAGAAACGAGTAATTTGTGAATAAGCCCTGGACGGTCGATTTCGTTGAATTAATTAAGGAAATCGTTGAGATTCGGCCTCAAATCGGCATTTCGGCAAAAACGGACGGAAATCGGAAGATGACCCGATGAATCAGAAGATTTTGCAACACTGGGTTTGTGTTCTTCCGTAATGATCACTCTGAGAGGAGGGGAAAAGGACTGAATTCAGGGCGTTCAAGCACCAAAAGAAGGGAGTCAAACTTGGCCCCTACTTTTTTCATAAACTATGCGTTTAATCAAAATTGTTAGTAAGTAATCACAAAATCTATGACTAGAATTAGACTCTAAATATAAGTTTCAGTCTTTTACTGATTTTCTGGCAAATATGAGGTGATTTTGAATTTAATAAACTCCAACTGTCAAAAATCTTTCGTGATTTCATTTCCCCATATGTGCAAACCATGAAGAAACCCAAATTCGTATCCAGAGTTCAATCTCAGGTATATACTCAATTATTCTCGATTTCAAATTTGAATTAATTGAGTAATTTATGTAAAAAGTTGGCACAAAATTCGAATTTGGTAAAAAATCAAATTCCTCAAGCATTTTTGAGCATTGTACATTCAATTCTGCACGCGTGAGATTTTCACACATCTTGAATCGCACATATAAAATACTCCACACACAAAAGCCCGTCCATAAACACGATGAAAATGATTTATTGTTAAATTAAGGTACCAATAAATATTCATAAGTCTAAAATCATCTATTCTTTGTTGCATAGTTCTAATAAAGGAACATTAATGACGATGATTATCTTCATTTTTATTTTGTATCAAGATAATTCATCTATTCAAGTAAGCAGGCTCTATTCGTTACATACGAATATCAAGTCTCGATGATAATTTATCATATCGAACGCTTTGTTGCTTGATTAATCGCAGTATAATCACCAGAATTTTTACCTCTCGAAGCAATGTTGTTTTCATATCAAATGCAAACCTCACGTGATCTCACATCTTGTGATTATTGAGTGTTCCTCGAGTCATCAGTTTATGCAGCAGCTTAAATTACATTTGTACTAGCCGGGCTCTAGATTAAAGGACTGTACGAGAAGAAGAAACACGAAAGAATTCGAGAGTGAAAGACGATATATCACATGCATGTACGTTCCGTGTAGATGAGGTTACGTACAAGTACACGCGCACAAATAAACCTTCACAACGATTAACAACTCTACGTGGCTCGTGGACATCCCTCACCATTCTAATTACCTGCCAGCATGCGGCTTAGGATTATTCGTATTAGCATGTGCTGATTGCAGGCAGTGAGGAAGTATCATGCCCTGTACATTTTACTAGAAGCGTGGCCAGATTCATACATATGAATGTTCGAGAGAATACAAGCGGAACAATTTCAATACAAAAAAGTCAGTAAATGCAATTGTGCAATGGATGGAATGATTAGTGGAGGAGAATAGTGTTTGGAATGATCGAGAGGGCTTCAAACGAAATAACTTATTGCATTTATTATGGAGAAGCATTGAATTCCGATTGAAGTGATTGTTTCGATTTAATCGATAACCACGTATTCCGATGACCGTAAATAAGATATATTCTAAATTATTCATTGAATATTGTATATGGTTATGAAGATGTACGTAATGTTAGCTGGTTATAGATTCTTATGAATTTTGTTACATTATTTTCAATGTTCATTTCGTTAAACAAAAACAATGTAATCCGAATGATGGATTCTTCTGAGTCATGCATTGATAGGAAAAATGAACTGAAATTTAGTAACATGTTATGAAACTATTCACAGCATTCACACAACCAGGGTTCTTGAATTATGAAAATTTGAATTGTTTCCAAAGAAGTTCCTAATGAAAAAAATTCTGAAATTTTCATCGTTATACCAAGTGTGCTTTGACAAATTTACCCAGCTTGGTGCCAAACTTGAGCCAATGCTAATCAACGCCGGACCTCGTTTAGTTGCCAACATTGGCACCAAACTAGATTAATGTATGGGATAATAACAATGTTCAATGTAAGGCATCTAAGCTTGGTTTAATGTGAAAATTCAATATTGGTTCAACGCTTCAATCGATATTGGTGACATGATTGATATACCATACTAATTTGAGCTGAATGAGCAGGATATCTTTTTTATTGGCATTCAAGTTTAATTGAATATTTACATTTGACCAATTGACCAAATTTGGTAATAGGCTTGAATCAATGCTAGTCATAAGCAGATGTAGCTTAGTTGAGCACGATATTACCAAGCTAGATTAATGTTTTCAGATGATGATGATAACGTTCTCTGCTCAGCATCCAAACTTTTATATATATGGGAAACTTGACATGGCAATCATCAATGACGCTATCAATCTTTGGTTAGCTACGACGGGCCTTGTTGGTAAGAAATAAATCAAACACGACAAAACAGGGTTGGTCCTGATATTGGTGTCCAAGTTGCTATCAACGCTTGGTCAACTAAGGGGGGCCACGCATCGGCCAAGACAAGGCTAACAAGGATTGGCATACCGAGCTTGACGCCGATCATGGCGCAATTGTGTCTTGGCATTACGAGCCTGGGTTGTTCCTCAAATTTGATGGTAAGAAGTAAAACTAAAACTTCTATCCTGAATATAAGCTTATTTCAAGATGCAGCAAAAACTAGTCCTGTTTCATCTGAAACTAAAAGCTAAACTTTTGCAGAATCCATCGAGACCTTGTTAAAACCTGGAAAATTTCTGAAACTATTTTTACTGCAATGGACAAAAGTTATTCAGTTCAATGTTTCAATCGCTTTGTCATGACATTTATTTCTTACAAAGTCAAGAACACGTCGATTATACCACATACGAAGACTTACATGACATTAGTCATTCGTTGTGTTTAAAGATACAATGGAATCATAATATTTTGCTGGCCACAGCATAATGGAAATATGCCATCGGATGTAAAGACAAATGAATGTCCCTTCTTCGCTTATCGAGTGTAAGTCTTGAAGTATACATAAGTTGAGGGAATTCATGCTGCATATGTTTGAAAATGGGAATGGAAATAGAATTGTTTCGAATGAAAAATTAATGTTATGTCTATGCAGGAGCGATTTTAATCCATGAAAGGCTTGATCACTTCTTTATATGGAATAAATCAAATTTTTATCGATTTTTTATAAAAATCTTTGAACACAAGATACTTTTTTTGTGCCACTTCTTTTTCACCCTTCAAATATTCAATGTACAACAATTCAAACCTTTTCACTCATTTAATTTCAAATACACGGAAAAAAATAATTCCCTGTGGTAGCTAAGAATTACCTGTGGTAGCTACTTGGTGTCTTTGATATTTGGATAGTCAAATATATTGCTACAAAAGTTACATTCTAGTTAACATGGCAATACCTTGTGTTGCTAAAACTGGAAAACAGCTCTCACCGCTAATTTTTAGTTACACAGGTAGAAAGTTTCTATTGAATCCTATTAAGAATGGTGAAATTTCTGATTGAGTATTATTGAATTTCATTGAAACCTATTAATTTTCTCATTCGTCAATGAGATTTTATAGATTCATTTTTAACAGGGTATCCAAGTATTAATATCGTTTTTTTCATATTAGGATAATTTCTAATAGGATCTATCAACCAAGAGATCTCAGTCCCCTAACCTGGCGACGCTGTCAAATATAAACCATGGAATTATTTTAGAAACTTTCGAAGAATATTCTACGCCTATTAAGCATTGTTTAGAAAAGGTATGTTTTGGAACTAAAAAAATATTAAAAATTTTTTAAAGATAACTTTTAGCGCTGCTATTGTTAATATTGTCTCAAGACATCTTGAAGACATGAATTGCTATGTATACATGTTTATGTATGCACGTGCTCGTAAGTCCCGTCTTCGAATTCTTTACATCGATAATGTACAGTACAAATGATGCATGGGTTGATGTGCGACCGTGGGCGATTATCGATTGGCCACGCGTCTCGATTCATGTATCAGTATATATGTATGTGCGTTACATATGCTTTCAATCTGAGGAAAAAAATTCGGCCATGCTTCATTCTCTCCAAAAAATAAAAGAAACCACGAACTCTCCAAGTAAAACAATTCACAGGACATTGTTTGAAATGAAAGATCTATATTTGTACATTCATATTTGTATCCCCTTCGTTTTGCGACGATGGATAAGTTGTTTGAATTATTATCTTGAAGCTTCCAATGCGACGTTGTTGAGTGAATCTATTTTCCATTTTTAGATTGGCTTGTTAGAATGGAAAATCAACAATTCTGTATGAGCTGGAATAAAATGGTGGAGTTTGGAAAAGTTTTTCTTAATTTGCGTTAATCCGATGAGAAAACATCCGAATAAAGATTTTAAATTCTCGATTTCATAGAAATTCCAGAAATTTGGATGACATGAACGAAATACTCCCATTTCCTTAAGGAACATGGAAGTAAAAGTATCTATACTGAGACAAATTTGGAGTAAACTTTACTATGATACTCTTTAACCGAGGGACACATCAGTCTCATCTGATAACAGAACAATCCTGTGTAAATTCACAATGCTTCATAGTAAATTTCATGTGAAAATCCATATTATGTTTCTCCATTGCTATAACTGGGTAGTAAATCCATCTTTAAATTCTTTTCCTTGCACGCTTTCAAGAGAAATAATCGGAATTTTCCTGTATGTAACAATCAGCTATTTTCTACACTTGTGTGAAAAATTGATTTCCAGTATATGCATTTGACAATTCACATACATTAATCTGAAAACTCCTAATTTTATGAGATTGTTACCACAATTTATTGATAAATGATGTTGCTGAAGTTTGGATCGTTCATCGAAACGAATTGATAATAAACATCAATGAAATACTCAGATCCAACCTCGGTTTAGAGCCCAAAATCTTGCAGCACACTCTTTAATCGATGCTTTCAATTCCAAGAGGAGATAAATAACGATGATTTATCATATTTTGTGAATTTGAATTTTAATTTAGAAACTTCTACAACATATTGGAACTGTTTTTCAACGTATGATTATCTCGAAGTCGAGACATCATACCGCTTGGATGGGCAAATAGTTTGCCAAGTGCCAGAAAATTATTGAGTGCTCTATTGAATCAAAGATGAGGCTCTCCAGCAGACTGGAATCACAACACCATTGAATCAGTGTTTTCTAGTTGATGCATGTTCGTGATTATCCAATCCCATTAAAAAAGGGAATAATGTGGAAATACTGGTTTGAATTGTCATGTTTGAATACAATATTCGAGTACTCTATCCAATGTTACAACGTGAGGAGAAATTTCAATCCAAATGCGAATATGCGTTGAGTACTCGAGTAGATAGAAACAATCCTATGTTATCTCTGCTTTCGCTTTTAGTACCGAGATCTGTAAAAGCCACGAAATGAGAGCTTTAATTCTTCTTTCCCCATGAACTTCTTTCCACTTTCTCTTATACTTCTACTGGATAATTGGGTTTTGGTAGAACTGAGCTCGGTGGGTTCGTAAAGCGAAAGGTGTTGGTTGTTGCAGATTACTCGCTTCTACACGCTTTCCACCTCAGGCCACACTTAGCACCTTATCCACTTAGCCTCTTCTCACGGCTTCCACTTCAACTCGACATCTCTAACACCTCATCACACATATACACTAACAAACACACAAATTCTCAAACTCCATGTCGTGTCTGTTTTGTAAGGATTTTTGCTTTGGGGGACGTGACACTGTCATGCTTGGTGCACGCGGTCAAGGGAATCCAAAGAAAGAATCGACAACAATAAAAACTGAACGAGAGTTACAAACGTTCTGTCATGATCTCTTCAACATTTTAGGAGAGAAATCAAAAGGAGAGAGAGAGTAAGTCGATAGAATCAATTATCAGTTTCTTTGATATTTCTTTTCCTATATAAGACAATTATCAAAGGGCGCAGTATTGGTAAGATTATACTTGCCATAGTTCCGCAAAAACAACGGTTTCTATCTAGGGTCATTACTGTTCAACAACTGGTGCCAAGTGTTGGAAATATTTCAAAAAATATTGATTTACCGCTTCAGAGAAGTCCAACTTTGAGGGAAGCAGAACTGTCCCAGTATTGAACTAGAGCTGGTAACATTGTGGGGTAACATACAAAAATACAATCCCATGCCGATATGCCAGAATCGCCAGTACTGGTAAATTGAAACCTATCAATGCTACCAAAATTTGTAAGAAGTATGTACAACATTCACAACTATGTCAATGTTGTTCGTTCATGTCAGTGGATACGGATACACCACAAGATGAAAAAGAAATCTAATACATTACAAGAATATAAATTTTCCTAATGAATAAATTAAATTGATAAAAAGAAAATTAGATTAATTAGATCGATTAAAATTTACTCAAAATAATGAATTAAATTCCTTTGTTGATTTTATAAATTTTAGTGATTTTATTTTTACATAATATAATTTTTGAGTTGTTGTTTTAGAACATTGAAATCAATGAGTTCAAAAATTTGTATACATCCCGAGCGATCTTGAAAAATGAATATTCCGAGCTGCAACTTTCAGGAGGTTACTATTTTTTCAGACACTGACTTCCACTGCGACGAGAGACAAAATTTGAAAAATAAAATATAATAAATTTTCACCACTTTTAGAATTTGAAAAAAATCTTAAACGACCCCTGAAAAATTTTTTGCGAGCTACTCTTGGGAGAGTCGGTTTTTTTGCACCACCCGATTGTTCAGAATATTCACCTTCTTCTGGCTTAATTCATCAGTGTTTGTTTTTCAACAAAGCTTCAACAATATTATTAGCAAGGTAATTATTCACATATTAATTGACAAATAAATCGTAACCATGCCAATGCAATTGATACACTGCAAAAAGAATCTGCCTTAGGTTCCATAGAATTAGTATGAGACGTTTTACATCACACAACCCATTAAATTTCATGATATGATATTAATTCGAATAATGTACTTTCTAATTCTAATGAGATATTTGTCAATTTGATGAATACTGCTTTACATCTCAATGGAAAATGTTCAAATTCCATCTCTCATATCAAATTCAAGAACCTTATTAAATCTAATATGTGAATATTAAATTTCATAAGAATTTCTCTAACAGTGTATATATCACATTTTGTCTGTAGCTTTGATAATGAAAACTTATTGACATGTTGAGACATCATATTCGAATTTGGCACCCTTTTGGGCCACAATAGTATGATTTATCAAACGAATCAAATTTATATTCAACCGCATATAAAATACATACAAGACGATAAATTTTTCTGCTTGTTACTCTATGATAAAAACATAAAAACTGAATGCTTTTTGAATATTCATGTAATGTCTCGCGTGAATTGGACGTTATAGAATGTCTTTTGAAGAAAAATTTCAAATTTTTGGTGAATATAATTCTAGAACTTGATACTGGTAGGTGCGGCAGACACCTGTAGAACGTTTAAGAAAACAAAAGCTATGAAGAAAGAGTTGAAGAATGAAAAGGACCAAATAAAGTTACTCTTGAAAAAGCGTTCGAAAGGTAGGAGGAGATACACGCAAGACAGAGGAAAGAAAAAAAGAAAAAGAAAGAGAGGAGATGAGGACTCGAAAGAATGCCTCAGGATACTTTGGCGCGGTGTGGGTGAACACCACATTGAGGTCAAATGAGTTCAACTTGACCGAACTGGCTATCCTCCCCTCGTTTCGCTGTGGTGGACTTGGCTACAAGTCTCAGGTGTAAAAGCGCATTTCGACGTGTGATGTTGGCATATCATTGGAATTGATTTGATTATTCCTCATTTTATACGTTGAATCGAATGAATGATTTCAAGATTAGAAAATTCATTTATAATTAATGTTCCAAGTTTCATCATTTTGTCCATCATATACATTATTCTTGAATGTTTGTGACATTTGCTTCGAATTCATATTAGAAAAAGAAAGTGCCTCCAATATTTGGTTTACTATTCTTTTATGAATATGAATCCAAGTTTCTCGTGAGTTATTGTTACGAGATCGAAAGCAATCATATATCACTTGTAAAAGTCAATCTGACTACATCATAATCATCATCGCCATCATTTATTATCAAATGAAGGAAGTGGTGGAATAATATAGTGTTCGTATAGCATGCCTGTTTGGAACTTTGAGGTAGTTCTCTAGCAATATTCAGAATCAAATTTGAGAAATTATTATTCAGTAGGGGACCAAGGTCGAAGGGATTCGATAATCATTTTCGTCGGGGCTTCTATTCGTATTTATGGTAAAAAAACAACCAACTCGAAGTATATACAAACAACTTTGTAACAACCAGACGAACTTTGTCATGGTTTTTATTTAAAAAAATTCTTATTTTTAAACCCATTTTGTTCTTTGTGAGATTTGAAAAACCTTTAGCGTTGAGATTTTTTATATTTTATCATCATGACGCTGTCACACACTTTTGTTTATGCGAATTTATTTTACTAATTAATAACAAACGCAAGTAATCATTGTAAAAATTACATATATGAGAAATTCCCACGGTGAAGGTTTTTCAAATCTCACAAGGGATAAAATGAGCCCCCATAAGTCATGAATGGATTGGGAATAAAAATTCTTTCAGAAAAAAACTATGAAAAATTCCGTGTGGTTGTTACAAAGTTGTTTGTTTATATTTCAAGCTAGTTCTTTTTTTATCATAAATACGAATATTAGTCCCAACGAACATGATTATCGAGTTCCTTCGGCCTTGGTCCTCTACTGGACAATCATTCTTTTTAATTTGATTCTGAATATTGCTGGAGAACTGCCTTGATTGAAAGATCATATTCAACGTGAAATTCCTGAAATCATTATCATCCCTGTTACAAATACTCTAGTAAATCTCATTGACAAATGGGAAAATTAATAGTTTTCATTGATATTCAATCAGGAATTTCACCATTCGTAATAGGATTCAATAGAATATTTTCACCTGGGATGGTTTTACATCTCTATTCCACAATGGAATTATCCCCTTTGGATCCATCCAAAGCAACCTTTTGAAATTACCATGTGTGTTGAGATTCAGAAAAATGTAATCAATGCATTATAATAAGTCGATAATTTTAAGTTACTATGCTAAAATTCTGGTAGTTTGTGAAGAATCAAATTATTAGATCCAAAATAATTACAATCCATTCTAATCTAATGGATTAGTTCTAAAAAAAATGAGAAAATCAATGCTTTCTAGATCAATTCAGATTTGTTTAGATCTCCAATTAATTTTTGCTTTAAAGAATCTGATCCACTATTTCTATTCCTTTATCTCGAATTTCCAAACTGGTGGCATATTCGAACTTACGGTAAACTTGATAACAAGTGTTACGAATAAAGCTACTCCATATATAAATATAAACTATGCGGTACTGTTCTATACGCAAATTATGTCTGGCTATTTCACAGAAACAACAACAACAACAGCAAAGTCAGAAGTTTATGATTGCACTCGGTATATTTGCGTTGAATAGACCGATAAATATAAGGTTCGCGGGACAATAGACTTATAGTCATTGTCACAACCATATTCCATGTGCGTATACACGTGGCTTCGCAAATCGCGCAGGCATTGTGAAAATCTACTGTGGCTTAATTTAATGTTTGAATTTTTATAAAAATCGAGTAACAAAAGGGTGAAACCAAAAGTAGGGGAGGGGGGGAATAAATCAAGAAACGTTTGTTTGGTTCATTATCCTCGTTGTACGAACGGCAATCACCATGGATCGGTACCTAACTGTTAACGCGTGTTATCGTTGCGTTGTTTTGTACTCGTATTTACAAGCGCAATATCTTTTTATGGCCAAGGCTTTCTCCCCTCTGGATATGCTGTAAGTATGTTGAAAAACTTCGAAGACAGTTAAGGGAGAGGCATGATTTCGATGTAATTATAAAATATCATTCGGCATGATTATCAATTTGTCTCTTAACAAATTTGATGAACCCTCTTACGACGAGACCCTGGTAAAAAAATCTCTCTGAATCTCTCTGAAAATTTCACGTGTCAGAGAGATTCAGAAAGAATCGGAGAAATTCAGAGCAATTCAGCGTGGTTCAGAGAATTTCAGAGACTAGTGGATTGAGAGAACTTGTGCTTTGAATTTTTCAGAAAGATTCAGAAAAATTCAGAGGAACTCAGAGAGATGCAGGGGAATTCTGGGAAATTCAGAGAGGAACAAATCCAGTAAAATTCTTGGTCCTGCATTTCAGAGGCGTTCAAGGAGTGTCAGACACTTCCAGAGATAGATGAATTCAGAAAGATTGTGCGTAGAACTTTTCAGGAATATTCAGAGGAATTTAAAAACATTCAGAGTAATTCAGAGAGGTTCAAAGGAATTCAGAGAAATTCAAAGGAATTCAGAGAAATTCAGAGAGGAATTTATTCAGCTAAATTTTTGGGTCAAGATTCCAGAGGTATTCAGGGAATGTCAGAGACTCACAGAGACAGGTGAATTAGGAAAAATTGTGCGTAGAGCTTTTCAGGAATATTCAGAGGAATTTGGAAAGGTTCAGCGTAATTCAGAGAAATTCAGAGAGAAATTAATTCAGCTAAATTTGGTTCAGGATTTCAGAGGTATTCAGGGAGTGTCGGAGACTCACAGAGACAGGTGAAGTAGGAAAAATTGTGCGTGGGATTTTCCAGAAAAATTCAGGGAGATTCAGAGGAATTTAGAGAGATCCGGGGGGTCTGGGAAATTCTGGAGGAATTCATTCAGTACAATTCTTGGTCCTGCATTTTAGAGGCTTTCTGAAAGTTTCAGAGACTTCCAGATGAAGATGAACTAAGAAAAATTGTGCGTGGAATTTTTTAGAAATATTCAGAGGAATTTAGAAAGATCCAGAGTAATCCAGAGAGATTGAGAGGAATTCAGAGGAATTCAGAGGAAGCTTCGAAATCTGAATACATCAAATTCCGGGATATTTAGAGGGATTCAGAGAGATTCAGAGGAATTCAGAGGACGCTTTGAAATCTGGATACATTAAATTCCCGGAGATTTAGAGGAATTCAGAGAGATTCAGAGAAATTCAGAGAAATTCAGAGGAATTCAGAGGAAGCTTTCAAATCTGAATACATTAGATTCCGGGAGATTGAGAGAAATTTAGAGATATTCAGGTAAATTCAGAGGGAGCTTTGAAATTTGAATATATAAAATACTGAGGGATGCAGTGATATGCGGAGAGATTCAGAGAAAGTTGAAGAATTCAGGAAGTATCACTATCGGAAAAGTCTCTAACTTCCTCTGAATCTCTCTGAAATTTGTCCCAAAATATAGAGAGATTCAGAGAAATTCAGGGAGATCAAGAGACGCGGTTGCGTCTCGACACCAAGTACATGAAAAAAAATTTTTTATATAAATTGTATATTAAGTGGAAATGCAAATGTCGTTGCCGCTTCTCTTTTACAGTAAGTTCGGAGGTTCAGTTTTCATTTCTTGAATTGTTTCGATGTGATCGCGTATTTCAAATATAAACCAATTTCATTCTGTAGCTACGATTTTTTGCTTTCGATTGAGATATCTTCCAATCCAATCGGTGAAGTATTCACTGAGATATCTTAATTTCGATTCTATTATGTATCATAATATTTCAGATTCAATTCTTATTTGCGTTTTTCAGTGCCTCGAAATATTTTCTTCGTGACTTTGTTCCGAAACTCGACTCTCAGTTGTATCAATCGATAACACAATTCCGGAACATAACCTGAACGCGATCAGCTGTGATCCAAAGACACGTGACTCATTGAAATGTCAATACGACCCAAAAAAATTTGTGAGAGAGTGAGGGATTATTTTTCTTTTGATTAAAGGTTAAGAATTATTATCACACGCCGATACAAAATTTCGAATTCAATAAATTCTTCCCATTAAAGTATGGAGTTTATTTATTCTCATAAAATTAAAACAGTTTTAAAATCTATTATGTGAAGTGGAAGAGTGCTTTTATGCGTGCACGTACGTGTAAAAAAAATTGCAATATTAGTGGATAATACTTCATAATCACACCCAGAGCAGTAGCGGGTACAGTTCCCACAACCCACATGCGACCCTTGTTGTAAGTGAATTATTTAAGTTATTTCAGTGTGTTGGAAAGAATCTGAGATTCATAGCATATTACTTGAGAAAATATATGACAATTGATGTAATTCTTTTTTCTTTACATTTTCTTTACAGATAAAGACCGTCAAGTGAATGCAGAAGAAATTTTTTTTAAACTGTCTTTGCAGATAGAGACAGTCAAGCGGATGCAGAAGAAATGATGGGTTCATGGCAATTTCCTGACCATGACACCATCCAGGAAGTTCCTGAGGATGAAGATGAGCTAATGGATGGAATCGAATACCAACCCATATTTAAAAAATAAAGGAGAGTGGTCTAATTTGGACTGTGTCTAAGCCGGACCCATTATGTTTGTCAACGATTCAGCTTGCTTGATGTATCATTATAGATATTTGTCACACCTACTGACAAATAATCAGTACCTAATGATGCCTCCGGTGATACATCGAACAAGCTGATTGAATGAAAAGTCTCCAAAGAACATAAGGGGATCTGACTTGGGAGATGGTCAGGGTAAGAACACTTTCCGCTAAGCGAAGTAACCTACATATTATTGGAATGCACCTAACGTAAGAATTTAGTTCACTGTTGCCGAATTTATAAGTGAACATCAACTCAATTTATAAATCATAATTCATGATACAGTCTTTAATCATGAAAATAGGAAAAAATATTCATTTTATAGTAATCGAGAAATAAAATCACATTTCCTTACAGACATTTATTTATCCACATTGAGATTGTCTTGAACAATTACCTCTTGAAATTTATCAATAGCAGCAATTCGACCAAATATCCCATGAGATGTTTCCTTTCAGAAAAAGTAAGTTATAATAGATTCTCTGGATTCTTTTGAAATATGAAGTATTCTAGTATACTGTTGACGTCTAAGATGACATCATTATGCCATTTCACTTTTGGTAAATCTTATCCCCCAAAAAAAGCTCCCAAAAAGTAAAAAAACAACGCCAAGTACATGAAAGAGTATTACAGAAGTATTTCAGTTTATTAATTTTGTTGATAAACTTTATTTCCCTCTCTCATATTATGTGATCAGCCAAAAAAAACATCAGAGGAAAAAAAAGATCTGAAATCACTATCAAGTACCAAGTACACTTGACTGCGTAAATGCTGCTTGAATATATCAATTAATATGTTGAATAAATACCATGAGTCAACAATACATAGATACCACCGATTTGCCATTCCCAAATCAATCTAAATCATCTAAATCTAAAATCATGACAATTTACCATCATGGGGCACTTGGCGTACCCGATGCTTTAGGTTTTTGATTATTCAAGGTTTGCTTGAACCTAGCAATTGAGAAAACATCTGTATCAAACCAAAGCATTTATCGGCCACGCCAAGTGTCCGATGATGGTAAATTGTCATGATTGAAAAAGAATTTGTATTGACTGTTTTCTTTAGATTGATTTGGGAATGGCAAATCGGTGGTATCTATGTATTGTTGACTCATGGTATTTACTCAACATATTAATTGGTATATTCAAGCAGCATTTATGCAGTCAAGTGTACTTGGTACTTGATAGTGATTTCAGATCTTTTTTTTCCTCTGATGTTTTTTTTGGCTGATCACATAATATGAGAGAGGGAAATAAAGTTTATCAACAAAATTAATAAACTGAAATACTTTTGTAATACTCTTTCATGTACTTGGCGTTGTTTTTTTACTTTTTTTTTACTAGGGGAAGAATTGTACTCAATCTGGTACAGTCTTTTCTCAGTTGGGAATTGAATTTTATAATCTTGTAATCGATTGAGTATAATCAATGACCTCCTGAAACAGTTAGATAGATGATTCCATCATGAATTCTGTTATCAAACTCCGAATTATGAATTCTCATGAAATCTGTGGTGAGTTTAATGTACAAATAGATAAACCAAATGGTAAAGGTATGTATAAACCAAAAATTCGAGTTGATTATAAATGAGTGAAGAAAATAATGTTATGATTCTTTTGTTTCAGAAATGCAGAGAAGAAATGCCTCATTTCCTGATATATCCATACTTCAAAAAAATTGGAATAAGTTTCTACTCGTTCCATTCACGACAGATGGTTCGATTATTTTTATCATTCTTCTAATTCCATTCTTGAGCCATGAAGTTGTACATGGACCAAAAATGCATAAAAATATTATACAACCTTGTTTACGAGAATATTCTACAAATGATAGCCATCGCTGTAGCCTCGACAACAAAGTCCCCTGCTATAATACATGAAGCAATTGAAAGATTTTTTTTCCAAATTTTTTCCTGCCTTCCCTTCTCTTCCTTCTACATCTTCATAAAAATCTTTGGTACTTGTACTCTTGTTCAGCATAAAATCAGAAATAAAATGAGCATATTTTATTTTATTGCTTCGTGTTTCGAGCGAACTATCAGATCAAACGTTGAACAACGATCGAATCAAGAAACAAACGAGTATGTCCTGAGGACGTAAATCGGAGTACCAAGTTCTTGACGTTGGTTACATGTAGGTACGCGCCATGCACCATGAAACAGGTGAGGCACCTGCTTGCGCCACAACAGACTGCGGTGGCGGCGGTAACCTGCAACGAGAAAGAGAAGGAAAAGAAGACGCAACAGCAACAGCAACAACGGCAGCAGCAGGTGTATTCCGCGATGTAGCCTTCACTGTGTATGCTAATTGGGCCAGAGTTAGCGCTTGAGTCTCAGAATACCCGAGATGAGATTTAACGAGCCTCCGTTCCACAGAAAGCAGCCCCTCCAACCCTGATTCTGTTCCCTTTCTCTCTTTTCTCTCCTTTGACTCCTTCGCATTCACCTTGGTCTTATCTTTTTAACTCATTTTGTGTTATTTTTGGATGTTGTTTTTTATTGAACTTTGTATTCCATTCGTCCTTGCGTGTTATCGTTGATGTTATTACCAATACCAATGTGGTATATGAATATGTATGTAAAGTGAAATTTCCAACCAGGTCGAATCTTCAATGAGATCATGTAACCAAACTTGTTACATTTGTGAATTGTAAGCGTGTTTCTTATCCAAATTTGGGCAGAAAGTGAAATCACATCATTTCAGTGTGGTATTTGTTTTTGTTTTCGTTGTTGCTTGTGTTATTAGAAAGAAGGTGACAGTTTCTAATACCGTGCAATTTATGTGCAATAGAAGGTGCATAAGAGTTGCCTGGGATCTGCGGATTATGGACGAACTGAAATTGCTGATGATTCCATAAATAATATTAGATTTTTCTACGCAAAATACTCGAAGAAAATTCAATAAGGTTAATCTTTATGGTATAGATATGGAATGAGGTCCGGCTGGTTGGTTTCTCCATTTCATTAAATTTTCTTCGAGTATTTTGAGTGTAGAGATCTGGTAACTCTGCAGTCGATGTGACATGTTCAACACTCTAGATTTTTACCATAGAAGGATTCGAAAATTTCAAGTAGTTTTCATCAATTTTCCTTTGAATTATATCATTACATGTGTATGTGATATGAATCCAAATAAAAAACATGAATCACAAATGATCAGGGATAAACTGTGTTTCATGATCATTCATGCATTATTTATGAATGTACATGGAACAGCTGAGATGTGGTATTATATATAGAATAGCAAACAGATTTAGCTGGAGAGTTTAAAAATAGTAACTTTATTTCTTTTTGAGTGTGAAATACACGGGAAAAAATGTTTGATAAGATTCATCAACGAGGGTGGTACTATTAAAATGCGGCACTATTTACATTTCTGTTAATATTTACAAGAAATTTGAATAAATTCACTACTGCAATAGTAATCTCAACTGCGATCATCTTAGCTTCTATTAGAACTTGTCAATATTACGAGAAGTTTTAATAGTCCCGTATGTTACTGAACGCGTTAGTAAATCTCTGTATCAAAATGCTATTACATGGATAGAAATTATATGAATTGAGTAAATGATTAAACATGATTTACTTTATACAAAAAGTGAGCATTACTGGAACAACTCGAAAATATCCATACAATCCAAACAATCGTTCCCCTGCAAGGAAAATTGATAACCGAAGGGGCATCACATTTCTAAACCTGTCAAATAAATAATTTTTCCCTTCCTAGTCCCTTACAGATGTAGGAATATGAAAAATTCCACCTTGGAATACCGTTTTTGCATCCCTGTGTGGGAAAAAATGGAATTCAATGAATTGATATTGAAAATTTTCACTGAAATCATCTCAAATGGATATTATAATGAATTTTTTTTCCTTCAGCGTAAGAGCGTGAGAATGAAGACTGATCTATAATAAAGGCAATATTCGTGTTTCAAACTGCCAAGGATAAGAAAGCAAAAGAGAGAAAGAAACTCGCTGGGTCTTGCATTCCACATTAAACGGTAGCGAAAGGAGGAGCCTGGAATTCGCGTGAGATTCCTTCTACCGATCGCTGTGCTCCTATGATTATTAGTTTCGTAAGGTCTCAAGGCGGCTATTCTTTTAAAAGTTGTCTGATCGATTCGGTGTTCTACTTTCTCACGACTCATTTTTTTATTCCTTGGAAAGGAATATGTGATGCCTAGGTAAAGAGAATACGGTACAAATGATCGAACACTTGCTCGTTCTTTTCTGCGATAACCAGAGAGGTGAAAGAGAACTCCTCGACGGGAGATGATACGACTTGCAAATGTACCTACATTCAATCTTCTTTCACGCATGATAGATCAGAATTATATTCAAAGTATTGAGACATTCATCTCGGTACAGGAAGCACCGTTTATCGAACTCATCACAGAAGTAACTATGGAAAACTACTTAATAGCTGTAGTAACTACTTTTGTTGAATCATCAAAACTCTTCGCTTTAAGTAGTTGTCACAACTATCCTTTTTTTCCGTCAGAGATGTATGAAATGATAACAAATGATCATGATATGCTATGACAATCGCAATCCATCGACCATACCTGTTGCATAATTTAGTCATCTCAGTGAGATACAGCATCGGCTTTCTATTCCATTCTCATTCAAATCTTACCGGACATAAGAGAGAACTCGTGCACAGTTTGTCAACTTATTATTACGAGCATGCATTCTTCTAGTCACAGAAAACGAACTTGAGTTCTTTTTGGTTGTCTCCTTCTAACTTTTGTAAGGTAACAGAAGAGACGCATGAGAACATAATTGATCCGCTACCGATTATCTATGAGTGAACAAATCATGTCGGTATTCGGCTCCGGTTTAATATATGCTCCACTTTTATTTCGAAAGATCTACAGTCAATGTGTCTTTCATTCGCTTCAAGGAGTACTGGAGTAACAAAAATACACTCCCATCCTTGATGGAAAATGCTCTTTTGTCCTCTGTACATAAACTGTTATGAGTGTGGGACAGTAAGAATATAGAATTCTCCTGAAGTAAATTCAGGACATATTTGTTGAAGATTTCACAAACAAATCTATATACGATGCAAATCGGCAAAATAACCCAGTGGAAAGTACTCTAAGAATTCTATAGGAGCAGTTACGAAGCCTTGTAAGGCCTTAAGAAGAATAACTAGAGTGATTTCTATAAGAGTATGATGGACCTTCTGGATCAGAAACTAGGCTACACTTCGCCACATCGAATCCGAACCAGACTTTAAAATCATTCTATCGCGTTGGATTTCGCAGACATGTAACCTGCCAAGTGCGAAAAAACATGTAAAAAATCAACAACAATTCATATCAATAATGAATTCCCTGCTCACCTTGAATCAACTAAAATGCGATTAGCCTGTTTTAAAATTGTAGTTTAATCTTGAGTAAGACGCGTTGGACAACAGTCATCGCGATGAAATTTACAGTGCCCGTAATTCTCTCTCATGACCACGGAACTGATAACGTCGAATCTTAAAGAGGTGGACGTCTGTCCGCGCACCTACGTAGCATCGAATTTTTTTTCCTTTCCCGCCCCTTCAAAGAAAGAGATGCAACAAGGGGAGGAGGCAATGAAAAACGGCCGAAACGACGGTCCGATGAAAAATGCTCGACTCGTAAGAATTTATCGTCTTGCTTGTAGGGACGTACGTATATCCGTAAGGTAAGGGGTAAGGATTGTTACGAGTATAAAAATCGGGAGGAATAATTAATACCGTTGCTTTTTCAACAGACTTTACAACGCAGCGAGGCGTTATCATAACGGTGGAATGATTCAAGGCGGAGTTCTCACATCCTTAGTGATATCTCTTTTTCAGGTGAAAGAAAGATAATGTTGTTATTGTTGAAAATAAAATCAATTGCAGGACCACCTTTTGAATTGAATTGTGGGGCTGCAACATTTAGGTCCTTCTCTACGGGTTTCAAAAATTTCTCACATGAATTATGAGTGCGTTGAATGGAATTGAAGGTCCAAATGAAATGTGATCTGATGTCTAAATATTATTGGACGCGGTGTAAGGGCACGAATTCAAATCAATAATTATTATTCATCTGGAATTTCAATAACACTTGCTTCTGTTATTATTTTGTTGTTTAGTAAAAAATTGGAAGATTTTCTAAATTTTAAATAAACTTCGCTGGTAGAAATGAAGCGTTGAAGCGCGACGAAGATTCATCTAGGCGTAATGTAGAAGAGAACTGGAACATTTCTATGCTTCATTTGTTTTAGTACCCGCTTTATTCGCTTTTACAGGGTGTCCCCAGAATAAATTACCCGCCTTTCGTCAGTGTATTCCTGAGAAAAAATTCAACATTTTTCCCGTTTTCACCATTTTCTTATATCCCACGCTCAGTTTCAGAGTTGACTCTAACCAATCTAGTGACCGATGTATTTGCCACCTGAATGGTCAACTTATTTTGTTGATTACTTCAAGATCAAGTTTCAGATCGAGAAATGCTGAACGGAAAAGTTGTTTAGTTTGTTCTCAGGAATACGCTGGTAAGAAAAGTGGGTACTTTATTCTTGTGTCTCCATCGCGAAAATGATGTATTGGAAGAAAACACTACCAACGACTCATTATGAAATACTTTTTAATAAAAATTTTACAAAATTTAGTTTAGGAGTTCCATTTCTAATAGACTCATTTATGCAGGAAGAGCAGAAAAAATTCTCTAGTTTTATTTTTTCTAGACCCATGCAACCCCTTAAATCAACAAATATATTCATATCACAATCCAGATAGATGGGATTCCCGAATCCCACTGTAAAAAGAAATTCTTAATTTGTTTGCATCTTAATTTTTGACAATGCTTTTTCCATTGTATCGGCGATTGTTTTTGAGGCTTAATTTGTTGGCATCATAGATTCAGTCATGAAATGAGCTGAATTTAAGGCTTTCTTTTTACAGTGTCATATGCAGACTCAGATTCTTCAGCCAGCCAAAAGTGAGCCTGTCGAAATTTTGAGTGAAATTTCCACTCTTTTAGAGTGATATTCTAAGGTTTGAGGTTAGAAACTCACAGCCACTCGAATTCTAGAGTCAATTTTTCACTGTAAAAGAGTGAGGGTTCACTCGGAACGAGTGAAAATCCCATTCGAAGTGGATCGGCTCACTTCTGAGATTTAGTGGAGTGAAACACGTGATTTTTCACTCTTTCAGATTTAGAGAGTAAGTTTCCATCCAAGAGCCGTGTAAAAATCTTGAAAAATTCAAACTCACAAAATACAATTAATCATCTTTATTTATCTCCTCGAACCGATTTCTTTAAATTGAAAACATTGTTTAAAGAATGTGCTGCAAGTTTTTGGACCTTTAACTAATCGTTTCAATAAACGATTCAAACTTCAGCAACATTCTTCTTTCACGTGGAATATTTCAATATTTCAGCATTGTAGGACAAACTCTTTTCTTTTGGCGAAATAAATAACTAAGGAGAGAGATTGAACTTTGATCTCGATAAATCGAAAACTGATTTGAGAGATAAACTTGAAAAGATTATCATCACTCATCGATTATTGAGAAATCAGATTTGCTTTCACTGTTCAACATGAAATCTTATCAATGCATGAGATCAAACACTCTCCCCGGTATCTGTATCAAATTTAATACAATTTTTATTCTCCGGAATCCATTATCGTGTGGGTGCATGAATTAAATTGATAGTTGCGGTAGTAGTGCGGTTCGAATTGCGTACTAACAAATAGAATTGAAGAGATATGATCAGTAGTCTGCTTCTGACTCTTTATGCGTAACTGGAAATTGTAGAACAGAAGGGGATCATAGATTCCCTCGAATTTGTTACAGGTCGTTTTCGATTTGATTATTACAATGGACAGGACGAAAAGAAATGAAGTAGTTCAAGAAAGTGAAACAAATGAGGAAAATATGTACAGCGAGTCAAGAGAGTATCTTCTCACGTAAAATTTCAAGCGGTTCCGTGAAAATTGAAAGTAATAGTATTGTAAGTAGAGTAACAAGAGTGGGAGAAATCCAGACTTCCCAATTAAAAGTATCATTCAAATATTTTCGGATAATCAAAACCGAGTAGAAACGAAGAGAAGAAAAAGGCGTGAGGAAATCCCAAGGCTCGGAATTTCTTGAATATCAAATGGAATCTCGGTTTATACCGCAGAGTAGGATTTTTTTTCTCAATATCGACGATATTTTATACCTTCCACGCGAGTGAACTCTGAGAAGTACCACCCCGATACGCTGAGAAATAGTGATGCTATTCAGCATCAACTTTGAACGGATCACCACACACCTCGTGACGGTTTAACGTTAACGACCTGAGGCATGGTCGATTGTTTGACGCGATATCGTTCAATCCAGAAAAGGGCAATTATCGACAAAGAACAGAGAGAGAAGAAAGGCGAGGCGCCAAGTCGTGAGTTAGTTGTTAAGTGATTCCGATAACCTCTCAATCGATCGAAAGAAGAGCGCAAGAAAAAGATGCTACTACCCGCAGGTTAGAGGAAGGAGAAAAGTTTTTGCAAAAGCTCATCGGTGTCGTCGTCGACTTCGACGATATCGTGGAATAATTAACGGCGTACCAACCGCGAACAACCTGGATCAAGAGAAAGTATCGCTTCCTCATCGTTGGTTTTACTTCTCTTTGGTTTACTCGCTCTTTTACCTCCTCTTTTTTCCTTTTCTGCTCCGTTCAAGAACACGACGCTAACGATCGACGACACGGTGATACATCGGTCGAAGTTGGATGATGAGAGGTGGCTTTAGGCGATACCTCGCGAAAGATGATTGAAAAAAATTATCCCCGAACTGATGTTGACTCGTGGTATTTCTCACGAGTTGAATCAAATCAATTGCTATCAATAAGCTATAATTATCGCTCGATACTTGACATATTCCTTTTCAGGTATGAATGTTCAATTTATTATAACACAAATGAAATTGGTTCCATTGATTGAGTATGTGAAAATTTATCAGATGTTGTCCTGATTTCTCATGGTCAGTGTTAATTCTTGGCATAATCCAACTGTTGAATGATAAATTTGGAATTAGTTTGTGGTATTTTTCATAAAAATTTGAGAATTCTATTTCATGAATAGGTGGATTTAGAAAAAATCAATATTAAAGAATCTGATTTATGCCTTGTATCTGACCACCACAATGTCAGGGAATAGAAAAATTGCGAATTTTTCTTCCCCGTTCGAAATTAAATATACATTTTGAAATATCTTGATAGAGATCATGAAAAAATATTCTTGATTTTGTCGTCGATGAGGAGCACTCTCATTCCGCTGATAAGCGTATAAAACGTTCCGATAGGGATCGTTTCTATAATATACGATTATTGAACGAGCAAGCTCGGTAATCGGAAAGTCACATAACCTTTCTCACCAAGTAATAAATCTGAAAGACTGTACGAAATACGTCTACGGACAATCTAGTTTGTTAATATCGTGAAAGGTAATCTCAAAAATGTAGGAATAAAATAAATCACTAAAGATTTGTGACCACCTGATTAGGATGAGGTGTACATTGCAAACTGCATTTTGCGATCCCCATTTGGTGTTATCTATGTTCCACATCTTGTCTTGGCACCAGCTCCGATTGGAGTCGGGGAAAAAATCTTTACTTTCTCGTGACAAAGTCGTCATGACGTTACGTCGAGAAGAGGATTCTATTTCTCGAAAGGAAGAGAATATTGTCAAATTGTTTAATGAGGTTGAGGGAAGTTAGAAATTTTTCATTAAAAAGTACGACTTTGTTGAGAATGAAAACAATTTTTATATTTTTTTTTATAGGATATACCGCTGTTTTCCAGTTTTTGTGCATCAAAATGTTAAGGGTGATCATCAAATTGAGAAAAATTTTAAGTCCCCCCCAAAAAAAACTATGAAAATGAAATAATTTTAAAAAATTCCCAAATGTATTTTGGGCATTAAATACTCCCAGAGGTGAACATAAGAGAATAAATTCATAAAGTGGAAAAATAAATATGAAAATTAGCTGATAAACCCTCTAATCGTCATTTCGGTAACTGTCCTTCCCTTTCAACCTCAATGTTTAAGAAGAATTCTAAAGTGGAATGGAATCAATTTACAATAAGTTCATGTTATCTTGTCTTTTCTATTACCGTTCACTTCTATTGTTCAAAAGTATTCAAACATCAACCCTTCAAATTTTCATCTTATTCCGAGACAAAGATATGTCCTCGCTAACAGCCGATTATCGGTACAACGTTTTAAATTCAATGCTTGTTGCGACCGGAGCGTGCTAATCGAAGCAACTTCATCGCTTTTGAGTCTGTTGTTGTGTTGTACGGAGGACCAAAGCTGTTTTTCTCATATTATATTCTTGAATTCCGTGTTATTAATCATCATTCAGGTAAAATATACAAGTTATGTGAATTCAACATCATTTCGGAAACGCATGCAACAATGGAATATATTATTTATTTTTCATTCATAACCGAAAACGTAATAGAGATGTCTTCAACAAAGAACATAACATATTTTGTATCTATTGCTGAATAAAGAAGGGTGTTATGAATAAAATACCCGAATCGTCATTTCGGTAACAATCATTTCGGTAACGACCATTTCGAAAACGTTACCGAAATGATTCTGTTATTGCAAAACGTTACAAATGACTCTTGAAGCTTCGATTAAAAAGTTCTCAAATGCTTGCTTCTTCTTAATCGATATTTGCATTTATCGAACCATTAAAATTTCGTTTTGAGAATCATTTGTTCAATTTTTTTTATGAAACATGATGTGTCTAAGAACATTATTATGTAAGACCTAAATTCAATTTCCACCATCAAATCACATCATTATCCAATATTGAATTATTGGGATTGGTTTATCTGTGGTTTTTGGTTTTTTGGTTTCGGTTTTAGTTATTGGGAAACTGTTTATCCAAATGTTTTATACTGGATGAACAATTTCAGCAATGATTTTAGACAAAAATTTATCACTCTAAATTTTGTTTGTTCAAGAGTTTTTATTTTATTTTCATCGATTCAAAATTCTTTTGAAACTTCACTATCCGAATTTGATTGGTTTTGTCAAGTCTCGATCGTTTCATTAACCTTCACATCATTTCGGTAATCTTTGCGTCATTTCTGTAACGTTCCCGTCATTCCTGTAACGCACCAAAATATCAGTTTTTTGGTTATGAAGAACATAAATAAATTATCTCAATAATTCCACGATATAAATATCACTGTTGATGATACTCTATGATCAATTTTTCATGATATAACTCGATTTTCATATCAGAAATATACAACTAACACCACAAATCTTGCAGTACTTTTCAGAATGGCCTATAATATGATGAATTTTATATTCAGTTGAAATTGAAACTTCCTCGAAACTCATTCTAATCATCTATAGGTCCATCTAATAATCATTTGTACAAATAAAATCTTTTCTGAAATCTTTTTTCTACTTCTGTTGCTCTTCAACAAACGTTACCGAAATGACTACCATTTGTATTCTGTCTCAATACAAATCCTTTAAAAAAGTATAAAAATCTGATTTTAAGCTCTGCTGCTGTTATAAATCGTATCTTCATAATATTGTTCGTTAACTAATAAATCAATAATCGTTTTTTAATTTGCTTTTTTTTTTCAAAATTTTGGTGGCCTGTTTTCTCTCTCAATTCGATAATCGCCCTTAAATTAGAATTAAGCAAACGAACGCGGGATGTTTGTTGGCTCTGTTCGAGTCTCCTGCTGCGCGCGAAGAAATTTTTAGCTGCATCAGCTGAATTTTAACTATTATAACTGAATATTTTAGCACCCACAGCACAGGTAATTTCTTGGCAATATTAGTTGAAATTTAGCGATAGAAGCTAAGAAAATGGCTGTTCATCTTACAGCTAATTACTTTTTTCGAAAAAGCAACCTCGAAAATGGTGAGAAAACTAGTTTGGTTTATAAAATTCAGTCTTTGGATGCCGAATGTAAATACAATTTCGGAGTTGACGAAAAAATCTTGCGTGTCACATTTCGGTGAATTTATCGGAATTTGTTCACAGTGTGCGGGTGATAGTTTTGTTGTATCGCTGTTATTTTATTAGGATATTTCGATTCAATGATTGTATTATCTCATGAGAAGATCTAAGAAATGTTAAAGGGACTGGAAATGAACAAATCATTTTTGAAAAATTGAAATGATGCAAATTATACAACAGGTATCACCTCTCGTTCATTCATCCGAACAAATGAAGACAAATTGACGCGAACGTGAATATTCTAACAAAATATGGCGAAATCTCATGACATGAATGGTTTATGTACAAAACGGGTCTTGGATTTGCAAGATGATACAGGATGAATAAATTTATGTATGTACGAAATCCACTTCGCGTATGTACTCAATAAATAAATAAATAAATAAATAAATAAATATATATATATATATATATATATTGAGTAAAAGCAATCGTCTGGACATAGAGGGTCAGAAGACAATGCAATCGCGTGCACGCGCCCAGAAACTACTCCACCTACGAGCCGGCTATTCGCAGCCTACGCACGCGTGTGATAATTTTTGCCATGCGGCAGCAGCATGCAAGCCAACGATTGTCAAGAAGAAAAAAAGGAGAGGCTACAAAAAGATGAAGGAAAAAGAGGAATAAGAAATACTCAAGGAGGTGAAATGAGCGAAGAGAACAACGATAGATGCGACATTCGAGTAAACCTTGCCACAAGTTTATTCTCTTCGAATACGTGTATCGGTTTCTCTTCGAGACATTTTTTTCTTCCTGGAAAGAAGAGGCTTGTAGAAAAGTTTGGCTGTCAACAGCAACGGTTTGTGAGAAAAATATGAACAAATAAATACAGAGAGGTGCTTATGCTTACTACACATACCATAAAGAATTACCCGCAGCTCATAAAGTAATGCTAGATCTTATCTCGCATGAATACCGCGTGCGACAACGATGCACGCACGTGCGAGGACTTGATGTGTTATGTGGTATTTTTTTCCAGAGGCTTTGAACACAGGCGAGGATAAATGGTGTCGTATCTTTATCCATTTTCAAAAGTGATCTTGATTAATTCTGAAAGATTTGTCGATTCAATCGCGCGGGGTAAATAGAAAAAACGTCGATGAAATTTGATATAGCTCCTGAATATTCATGAGAAAACTTGGTTGATTCCGATAACAACCCCAGTTTACGCGCTATTTTATGGTCTTGGGCGTTTATCCGCGGCATTGTCTTTCAAAACCATAAAATGAAGCAAGCGGCAACCTGCGACCTGGAACCTCGTTGGCCGTGTTTTCGGCTACCGTAGTAGGCAACGATCCTTATATTGTTCGTAAATTCTTTTCAATTTCATCGTATTATAGTCGGGAGATGTCTTTCGTTAACGTTGTTTAACGTTGCCCCGTGTATTAACTAGCAAATGCTTTCGCCAAGGAAATCCCATGGCCTGTATGGGTGTATATCTCGCTGAACACGAGAAATCGCGTTTAATTTACCCTCTTTGGTGTGTACTACGATGGTTTCACTTCCTTCGATGCATATACACGTGACCGACTGGCCATAGCTGGAAAAGGACAACTTGTCGCTGCTGTGTGTTGTTGCTAGTGCAATGCTTTAAACGTTCTCACCAGTAATTTACGTAATGACGCTTCCTACTTCGCGAACGATTAAACAACAGCTATACGTGTGTGTATATGCATATTCAGTCAGCAAGGGAGAAAGATGAGAGAATTGTTTTGCTATAATCTCACCTTTAAAGTCAACAGGTGGAACGAGGTGGTATGTAGAAAGTATATGGTAACTGTGGGTACATAACTGCTGCACCAATGCAGTGAAAAATGGTTATTATGGTAGATAAGTTCTTCTCAAGACTCAAGGTACAAGCCAAGTTGAAGTTTGATTCGATGGAGAATAGTTGTTGGTGATCAAATTCTAGAATGAGAATAATAAATTCAATTTTGTATGTATAAAAGATTTTTGAATCTATTACAAATTCACACGATTCAATCGCCTTGGATCGAGGGAATGAGCCTTGAGCCTTGAATTCTCGAGTGAGAACCGCGCTTTGGTATTCATTGAAATGGAACACAGAGGAGCGCGACTTTGTAAGGATTATTCATTCTTCGAAGGAATGTGTTTCTTTCTCCAAACCTACGCCATAATTGATTTCATTGATAAATAAATACATTTCATTTCCGTCGTAGGGAGGACTCATACGTGGCAGTAAAACTTGTCGATTGCGAATAATGCTTACACGATGTCATAAACTATAAAAAGAAGCAACAGCGATAAATTTTTCCGCGAAAGTTTTGGGGTATCAATGTTTTTTTGAATAAACTCCACTCCACTCCATGCTCACTCTCTTTTCAATTCCGGATTATCGTTTCATAATACGACAAAGCAGCATACGAGCGCGTTGTACACGTCACTAACACGTGCTCACATTCATACTCTCGAAGCGTTAAAGTATACCCAAAAGCGATATTCATCTTGTGGGTGCTCGCACGCGCAAACTTGATTTATCGTGTTTCGACGATAACCCAACGGGCAACACCGTGCTCCTTCGTGCTTATATGCAAAATGGAAAGAAAGAAAAAAAAATCAGCGGAGAATGAACAAAAAAAGAATCAAAAATAACGTCGAGGTGGTAGCCTTTCCTGTTTTGCCTCTCAAACTTCTTCCAAGGTACGTTTCCAAGAATCGACATAAATCCTGGGCGTTTTATAATCTGCAGTAGAAAGCAAGCCTTATTGTAGATCCGATCCAAAAGAGGTATTGGTATCGTGGAACGAGCGTGTGCGGCAGCGGCAGGTGTTGGCAGGGGCGGATTTATATACGCGAATGTTGTAGGTGGGCAGATTAGATTCCTCATGATGATAATATATCGATGTTCCTTCAGTCTCAGATTTCCAATTATCGTTCTCTTTATTATAATAAATCTGATTCATCGAAGAATCTCTGCTCTTTGACCTTTCTCGTACAAACTGAAGTCCATACATCCGCTGAAAATCAATGTGAAGTGCATGTAAATAAAGAGTCGTATTCAACTGATGGAAAATTTATTATATAACATACTGTATGTTGCTACTCCACTCTCCCCCATAGAATTATGCAATGTAGTTATTGTATGATACTTAGCACAATCGATTCCAAGACACCATTGTATTTGGGGAATGATCCATGTTTCGTAAAGTGAAGTAGTTATTAGTATTGATATAATTGATAATGGCATGACTAATTTTGGGGTCGATTTCATTCGAGTCCTCTCAAACAGGTCTCCTTTTGTACTGAAAATATAGTAACGATGCTATTAAATTCTACTTATGTGTAAAAGATGCTGCGTTCCACAGAAATTCACGAATATTTTAAACAATCCACAATATATCGCTTCTTGATCGAAGTATATTCTTTTATGTAGACATACAGATAAGTTTGACAACCTTCAAGTCAGAAGCTTCAATTGCTGAGATTGATTTTGCTAAATTCAGGCGAAGAATATTCGATCTAAGCAGAATCCGATGTCCGTTGAATCGATTTTGGGACAAATTTTCAAGTTCGGGCCTCGATTAAAATCAAGTTAGAGAAGAGAAGTAATTACAAGCGTAGGTTACAGTTTTGTCACTTCGATCGAAGAAGAATCAATATCTCTTGATGGAGAGATCGCCACCCGTTGAAATTCGACACCCAAAGAAGAAATAACCATTAGATCTCTGTCAAAGTTTGTGAACCTTGGTGAGTGAATCCTTTGAAAAGATCTGTACGCGAGATCTCACGCATTTTAATGCCTGGAAGAAAGGACACGAATGGCCACAGAAAAATCTTCCCACAGAAATAACAGGTAGATATCCTGTTTCCATTGAAAGACAGGTAGTAGAGGAGATGTTGAATCTTTCATCGTCAATACCCAGTTGGACGTTTATTTCGAAACCGGCAACAGGGTGCTTTATGAATAGGCCACACTCACTCTACGCGGAAGGAAGAGATCGACCTCAAAAACAGATTAATGTATGCAAAAATTCTAAAACATATTTTAGGTGATCTTTTTTTCCCACCGGAACAAGTGAATGTACCACGAAATCTTGGAGGGGAATCTTTATTTGGAGATTATGTCTTTTCACCTGTTTTTTGAACCTCCCTATATTCAACATTATTTTCTTACTGGACTGTTTTTCTTTATTATGATTTTTTTTCACACGCTATTATAATATCTTCGATTTTATTTCTTGTTCGATCATAAGAAATTTTTATACATTTTTCACTCCAGATGTCGATGTGAATGAACTGGTTTCTTTTTTGTCACATTTTGAGGAATTTAACACACGAAAGGTAGAACAGTTCTTCAGTGTTGTGGATGGAAACTCCCTGCGAAGAATTATTCATCTGTGATCGGGAGACAGAATTTATCACTGGAGTGGAATAAGGTCTGTCATCGTGATACTGTAATAAAGGTTCAAACAAATATATGATACCTGATCATAATTTAATGGATAAATAATGAATAAAAATAATAAATCATCAATCTTCATATCTTCAAGTGTAATGTCAGTGTGTACATACCACACCAAAGAGTGTCATCACGAAGGTCCTCATTCTAATAACTTCAAGTGTACTAAGCTCTCATGCGCACTATTTACTTTCATTTAAACTTGACTTGAAGAACTCCAAGCACGATCTTACCCAAAGTGAATGAGTTATCACACACCACTGAAGTGGTCCATCGTGGCGACTCATCAGATTTTTTTATATATTTGAAGATTGTGACTTTCACACCTCAAAGATACTAAAAGTTTTAGCAACGCAATTTCTTGAACATTCATGGGAAAACTGGATAGTCATTTTTTACCATTTGTTTTTATTTTATGTTGGATTTTCACATCATATTTAGCGATGTTTCAGAATGGTATAGGGAAAATTATTTCTCAATGGTTCTCATAAATTAAAACTCATCATTCGTCCTCCTCAAAATATCACAATTCTCATAGAAAATTAACACATAGAAATGAAATTAATCGTTGCAAACGCAGAGAAAATTCTGATATCCTAACAAATTATCACAATATTCAACAAACTGTTACTAAAAGTGACCTAGTTTCAACAAAGCGCAACAAGAATGGACAATTTCGCGTAAAATTCTTTCCACAATTTTTAAATTCATTTCTAAATAATTCATCGAAAAAATTCATAATAATTGAACAAATCTCATTGGAACTTATTTTTTCTCAATGACATTGGATGTTGCTTGGCAACAGGAATATCAAATGCATTGCAATGAAACTTAAAAATTTTTAACAAGATTTTTAACATAAATTGTGATGAAATATGTCGAATTGACTTAGATTTGAATGTTTAATGATGATCTTCGCTTTCTCTGAAATTCCCATAATCGTTTCCAACGGGAATTCCATTGAAATGCCGTAGAATTCTACTACCAGGGCTCTTGACTCTAGATTTCTCTCAATACGTTTATTCACGATATATTAAAATAATTGTATATTTATTCACCTAAATAGTTTGAGTGAGTAAACTGTAAAAAAGGGAAGGATTGTAGAATTCTTCTCCAAAGATTGGTGGCAGCAAAGATGTTCCATGAATGTGGAATTGTTCATCATAATTTGATAGACTTTTCCTTCATTTGTGGAGAATTCAACACCCAAAAAACAAAATAATTTCTCAAAGTAGTGGAAAAATTCCTCATTTTTGATGGAAAAACAATTCCCCACGATGAAGGGATAAAATCCACCAACAGGGTGGAAAAAAACTCCCCACATTTTTCACAGTGTGCTGTAAAGATACTTAAAAATCCCATTGACTATTATTACTGCGTGCCACCGAGATGGCATCACGATTTAGTCACCTTTGATGGAACATTCTCTTCATTTAGGGAACTTCAGAATTTATATTGGGCCAAAATAAATTCCTCTTGAATGTCACATTTGAAAAATAAATAAAACTGTGACTTTTATCAACGAAGTGATGCATTAATGTTATCAAAACATCATTTTTGTATCATCGCATAGTAGATTTAGTCTTGTCCTTCCTAGAAAACTTCCTTGCATTCTTTTGATAGAATTAGCCTCATCAAGCATCTAAATCATCAATCTTTAAACAGTCATTTATGTGACAGATGTATTTTTACTTTCATAATTTATCAACTTGCATCTCAGTCCATCAGAATCTGACAAAATTTGTCAAAGTATACATTTTTATCCCCTTTATCGTATAAAAGAGAGAAATTATTAAGAAAAAGCGCATTACATTATTCACCCGACAATAATGTGAGCAGTGAAAATAATGTCGCGAAAACACCATCAACTGGAAGACAGCAAATCGAATGAAGAATCCAAAAGAGCAAAAGACCGACGTGTTCGTATACGTGTACAGAAAACGAGAGAAAGAGACTAGCTTTCTCGTAACCCCGTGAGAACTACTAAGAGACAGAGCCCCGGCGGCTGCAATAGCGGCGGCGATCGCAAAAGATCGGCTCTCTCTCCTTTGCCATTGCCTTCATGATTGCTCTCGCTCTATCTGTGCGACGTGCCTTACTATGCCGTGACGCAAAGACTGCTTTGAAACAGCGATAGAGGTTTTCTCTATGAGCTATAAAAGCGCCTCTGTTCTTCCACTTCATCCTTTTGTATACATTTACGTTTAAGTATGTGGGTATGTAAATGGATATATGTATTGTATGATGGCGATGGATAAAAGCTATGTGACAACGAGAATAGACGGGATGTAAATAGTTGCAGGTCGGTGCATCAGCATCGTTGCACGACAATCATTATCGACGTAGGTGGGCTCCGAATGTGGGGCGTGGATTGATTCTATCGCTCTTAGGTTGCTGTCCGGTGTTGTTGGCCGTACGATGTTAGCCGGTTGCACACCTCAACAACCATCTCATATCGTGATTCAAGTGGAATTCATAGCATCAACCACTACCGGAATGTAAGTACCGAAGGTGTCATCTCATCTGTGTTGTACAGTCATGTGCGAATACGTTAGAAGGTATAAAATTCAATTCCTCCCTGATTCACTGACGGAATCATCACAGATATCCCAGATTTACTTTGCATTCAATCTGGAATCAAATCGCTTTAGAATTGACACCCAAAATTTAAATGAATCTTACAAAATGCGAATGCATCCTCTATCTATAATAAACAACGTTTGTCATCGAATTCATACACTGAGAGAAAAAATTCATTAGCCCGAAGAAATACACTTCTTCGGATTTTGAGTTTTTTGAGTTGAATAACTGATATTCATGGCAATGATGAATTCATCTTTTCTATGAGTTATATCATAGAATTTAATAAACGATTTCATTAGAGTCTTTTTCTTCAAACCAAAGAAATATTTCTTTGAAGAGATATGTAAGACCTTGTTTCAATCATTCCATTCATTGAGAATGAAATTTCCAATTTCATTAAAACTTCAATTCTTGATTTATGAATAATCCTTTTATTTCTATTACTTAGCTTTTTAGATATAAGTATAAGATTATTATTCAAAAATTATTCAAAAATTTTGTATCATATAATCTTTGCTATGATATTTTACTTCTTGAAAGGAAACAAATGTTTCTTCATCAGTGATAACTAATGATTTCTTTGGATTAAGAAAAATGATATATGTATCCAAAGAGTTGTCATCATCCACAGAAAGATATGGGAATCAATATACTGAGAAAAATAGTCATTGCATCAAAGAACTAAATCTTTTCGGGTTCAACTTTTATTAAACGAATATACAATGTTCATTCAAAGATGATTATTTGATAGGAATAATGGATTACGTCGTTGAATGAAAAATTTTATTTCATCAAATCGAAGGAATATTTTCTCAACACAATGTCTCTTCAAAAACAAATGTTGAACTGAATCAATACAATCCATGGATTGATTGAACTGCATAATTCATTGAAATGAAGAAATCGATTTTTGGAATCATTCAAAATTTTATTCACTTTCACAAACTGTGATTAGTTTTCGCAAGGTGTCGCCACTTTCTCACAAGCTCTGGCCTGATTGTACGGTTTGTATATGAAGAATTAATGTTGCTGTCCTCCCAGGAAGTAATACTTGATCCAAATAAATAGTTCTTTCAGATTATGACGGTGAATTACAGATCCTTACCCGAAGTGACAACATTGTTCAACCGGCAAGATGGCATGACTCCTCAACCATTCATTCAAGTCTAAGATGATTCAAAGTGCGCAGAATTTCCGTTGATCAAAAAGTTCAGAAGCACTAAAATGGACTATGAAATATTGACAAATAATACAATTTTTTGTATAAAACAAATCTCAAGATTTGCGGATTTGAATACATTACTCGATTGTCACTGTTGAATGAATCCATTTCTTTGAATGGAAAAAATATTCATTTGACTCAAAGTAATCTCTTATTGTTTTCAATGAAATGTTCATTCCGTGAATGAAATATTTTTTCAATCCAAAATAATATAATTCCAGTACCAATGCCCATGACATTAACACAAAGAATCCAATTTTTCTGACCCAAGTTTCACGACATGCTTGTAAATGATTTATTTTGATGATTTAATGGAATAATTTTATAGATACCATTGAATGAAAGTATTTCTTAGAATCAAAGAAATATTCTTTGTTTTAATGAATTTTTTTTAATAAGCTTGCTTTCGGTGGTCCCTGGATCAAAGAAAATAATAATTAATCATATTTGAATTTAAGAAGAAAAACATCAGTGTGCAGGTGTATGAACGAATCATTGATTGAGTAAAATGAATAAATTGGTGACAGCTGTTGACATTCGTATAATTATTTGAAAAGAAAGTCACTCCTGTTTCCAACGATAAACTTTTCACTTGTAAATTATATTTACAAGGTGACAAGAATCGATACGTATGATCAACCGAATACTATAATCACGCGTTTAATTTAACCACAGTATAATACAATGTAGAACAATCATAGTAGCACAGAGTGGAATTACAGGGTTCCTTGATACATTCACATTGATTCTCATTAAAATAACAATACAGTCCACCATTGTTACCGACCATGTTGTAGTTTAATGAATTACCACGATAATTCGCAATTACAATATTTTCTCCGTGTATTCACGTGTTGTGATCAAAACAAAGAAATATCACATTGTTTATTTCAATACTGACAAATACGCTCATCTCTCGGAACCATTGAACCCACTAATCATAAAAGTTTTGATAAATTGTTATTCATTAATGGAACAATGATGTGAGTAAATTTATGCAGAGCAAAATTGAACGAATTGAAAAAAAGAGATAAAATTTATTGTGCCGATGACACGTGAGAAAGGAATCAACTCCGTTCACCACACTTCATTTCACTGTCCTCATAAATACATACGAACATTTATGTATTCGTGAACATATATATGTGAACTGTATGGCTCGGCAGACAACACAAACAGGAATTTCAGCAGGCAATGAAACTAGAAAATCCACGGACACATACGTACTTGGGTATACGTATTCATGCATATGTGGATGCTGGTGGTTACGTGGGAAAGTAAAAAAGGATCACGATCGATAGGTCGTACACTCTATTTATGGTTGAAGGAGGAACACAATTAATTAATAGTTGTTATCGATCGTTACAGTCTCCTCCCAGCGAACTTTCAGATCTTTTACATGGGATGTTGTTTCTTCAAAATTTTGCTTACTTCATAATAGAAAAAAAACCTTTTCAGATTTCCTTAGACGACGGTGCTGAGCAGGTGCGCTGGTACGCGATGGAGACCCCATAAGAGTTTATATATACTCACCACCACCGTACGAGTTCCGAACGGATGGGAGAGAATCAGGTGAAAGGGATGGTTTGGAATTGTTGATGGACTCGATCTGCAGTCTCCAGTGAGATAAGGCAACACTTTTTTCGTGAAACAATTTATGACTCATGAAAGTACTTAACGTCGCATGGTAATTTTTGTCGATTATTTCATACTTACTTGTTATTTTGATTTGTCTTATGCAGATGAAAAACTATCAAGCATCCCAAAATCACGCATGACGCAGGAACCATGGAAATAGCAAGAAATTTCAACATTTTGCACAAATTTTCATGCCCATAGATTCATCTTTCTCAACAAAGTTCAATCCAATTTTTTTTTCAAAAACATTCATCACAGAAAATTCGTCAATCCGTTATTGATATTCCATAATTTTCAAGGAATTTATAAGTAAACAATCATATGTAGCTGAATTTCCTTGTTCAAAGTCCACAAAGTTGTTAATAATGAATCCGTGTTGCATACAACCTCATTGATCCATCACGTTCAAAGAGATTACTTTTGAAAATTCAATTTTTCAATTTAAAATTAAGAGAAAGTTAGTAATTCAATTCAGTAACGAATGTTTTTACCCCGTGTAATTGTATATATGTGTTCCGGGCAATAACAAATATGTAAATCGATCAGCCTCTTTTGTACCATTTTAACCTCCGCAAATAACAAACTACAGTTAACGGGAAACCAGGGAAGGTGGGTGAGATTACGTAAGGGGTTAATAACGTCCATAATCAGTCCGCTAAAGAGGGCATTACCTGTCCTGAGTCGACATCGACCAGACAGGCCTGCTGCTGTTACTGTTGCTTGCACTTCAATCCCTTTTTCCAGAGGGGCCCCACGAGAGGGTCTTAATATAATAATATACATGCGGCGCATTATGGCAAGACGTGATTATATGGCGGGCAAAAACGTAACAAGGTAATACCATCGACCGGCAATGGCGTAGAATTCCCTGAACTTTCTTTTGGAACGTTATATCGCTTTTTCTCTACCCCCTTCTTTTTCCGTCGAAAATTAAATGTGTAAGAGAAATTTTAGAAAAACAGTGAAATTCGAAGACCTCATAACAGTAAAAATCCAATCACCATTCTACCTCGTATACAATGTGACGTTGGTTGTAAGATGTAAGTTTTCCGATTCCTACGCTGTATATATTGCGGTAGAATATTTCGTTTTCAGGATAATCAATAACTTGATTTCAATTTGAGCAATTTGTATTGCTTGGATCAATTGATATGGTTCGAGTAATGAAAGTAATTAGCTTTGGGATTTGAATATTATTATATGAAATATTCATCGAATTCCTGAAATTTAACGTCGATTACAATACACATTCTCTACACAATATTCCTTGAGATAAATGAAATTTCATTCATTGAAATAATATTTAATTAGCTCAAAGAAATATCTTATAAATAACCATTGGATGGAATATTTTCTAGACTAAATCACTTTTTCTCCTCAGTGTAGCAGTTTTATTTATGAACTTTATTCATTTTCCCCTTCAAGTATCGTTACCTCTTTCAAAAATTAGCAAAAAATGTTCTCCGTTGTTTTCGCTATGAACTTTTAACCCTGAGAAAAGAGGAAAAAAATACAACAAGTGACATGAGTGTGCGTTGAAAAAGGAGTGACAAATTTTTCGCATACTCTGTGGCTCACCTGTCTGCGAATGAATCGTAGTTCGAGTCTAAGAGGGAAGAATATTATGACACGGGGCGAATGGAAACCTGTCGCTGTTAGGTGGCTGTATGGGAAATCCCTTTGTGTGACTTGGTTTCTCTCGGGAGGACAAGTCAAACCTGCAGTTCATCTTCCCACGGAAATACAAACCGGAGATCCATACATATGCCGTTTCCAACAAAAAAATGACCTCTAAACGTCATGTTCTCTTGATTGAACGTGGGATACAGTCTCAGATCCCTGAGAACAAGAGCTTAAAGAGATTTCAAAATCTCGTTGATATACTTGAAAATTCATTCAAACGAAGGTGTGGAAATATGAAAATTTCTCATCGGATTGAATCATCGGTAGTGGGAAGTGATAATGGATATTCTTCAATCGACAATTCGTTCGTTTAGAATTTATTTCAGTTTTTACGGATTATTGATTTTCTGTGTGAAATTTCATCCCAAAATATTGATTAAAATTGTACTGTAGAGATTGCAATGTACTGAAGTTTTTCAGTGATTCAGTACCTGGGTTTTGGCCCAGTAGAATTTCAGTTTTTTACAGCATCCCGTTGATTCTAAGCCCTAGCTAAAAATTTCCTTCTCTAAAAATTGGGCCATCTAAGCCTCTATTTCGGCCCAGGCCACCCCAATTTGGCGCTAGACAGGGCTTTATATCCGAAGGATTTTATTTAAATAATAGTGTGTACATAAAATTTGTCTCATTGGAGCTCATGAGAAATGTTTATCGCATTTAAGCAGCGACATCGGTGATCTTATTTTGCCGGTTCATGCACATAACTTAACAAAGTTTGTTTCCACGATGTTACATATAGGAAGTAGAATACTTTGAACTGATGATCAAGTCTCACAATGTTGACTCTTCCATTAAACGTGATTTGTAAGACAAATCCAACCGACAGTGCGTGCATATCGTGGCACTTACTACTCAATTTTTCTGGTGTATAAAAGAATATAAATAAAAGAGAATGAATTTATGTGAAATCTATAATCAGAGTCATCACGTACGTTAGAACGAGAGAAATGAGTCAGAAGTTGATGAGGCAATACTCCATTTAGAAGAAGAAAAATCATTTCTCTATCTCACGAATCTTTCCCGTCTATGTTTGTAGAATAATATTATCTGATATATATGTTCTAAGCGTCTTTCTTCGACTATCCACCACTTTTTGTCTAGTTTCCGGCTCGAGGGATACCCAATGTGTGTACAATGGATCACCGGAAGCGTTTAGGCCTCGTCACGCTTGTTTTAATTACGAAGAACAGGTCAATACGAGTGTTCGAGAGGGTAGAGAGGCAGGTAAATACTTCTTCCACGATACATGTTTATATCGCGTATCTTTCTAATAAGACGCCATACATTTCTCGTCTCAGCTGAAATGAATAGATGAAAGCGGTATTGCATGTGATCCAACGTTATGGGAAAATTCATAAGTTTGATGCAGAGAAGGGTAGCTCACAGTCGGTCCGACACCTGGCAACTGAACGGAGGAATTAATTTTTTGGATTAGCTTATCATTGACGTGGTCTCCGTTCGACCTGTTAACATCATCACGTACATGTGCTTGAATCCAGAAGAAGGAGAATGAGCAACTTAAGACCAACTAAGCGGCTTTGAGTTAATGAGGTTCCGGTATAAAAGAACACGCATACACTTGTATCCTTGATTGTTCCTTGTTCAACGTCATTTCAATTGATTACAATTCCAGTTGCGTAATTGCGTCAATTAAATATGTTGTTGAAGTTTGAATAGTTTACAGAAACAGAATGACAATTCCAACTCACAAAATCTGATGAATTATCGTTATTTATCTTCTCACATTGATTTCTTAGAACGTCGTTGGAAGGATATACTGCAAGATTTTTAGCCTCAACAGTCGAGTATTTCGCTACTCGATTACAAATCCGATTCAATAAACCATTCAAACTTTAGAAATCACGAAAATTAACTTATTCGATTGAATTTATTATAGAGAAGTATAGTAATTGTTTTTTAGAATACATAATTTGTGTTGAATATGACGCTTCATACATTTTTCGCTCGTATAAAATATGATTTCACGTGCTATCCATAGTTTCAAATATTTACAACGGGATCATAGAATTTTAGAATTTTCTATGAATTCGATTTAAGAATTTTCAATAGAATCTTATGACAGTACGCGAAGTGAAACTTGTGCTCTGAATACTTGGAAATCCACCCTCGCATTCGCGGAACAAGTACACTCTGCTCTGCAAATCAGTGATTAATCCAGATAAATTCCTCTCGACGTTTCTTCATGAATTAGAGCACAATGATTACGATCATATTATAAATATAGATAACAAGTTTCTCAAGTCAGCAGTTTAACAAGGAACAAAAATGTGAATATTATCGATCGGTGATCTTGCCTTGCAGCTGGACATCGATCGTGACTGCCAATTTTATTACCTGTGCGCATTTTGATCGTGTATTTACTGCAGGTGCCAGCTCAGGTAGGTCGTTTGCACACGTTAATATATACATGTATATAAACATGTGTGTAAACATACACGTAGATACAGACAACTATAAATATGTCTTTTATACACAGATTCTGGCCTGGAACAGGTTAATCTCTTGGATTCCAGCACTCAAAATGCCATCACCGTTCCGCCGCCATATCGCAAAATTTACTGGTAATAGTGGTCATAAGATAGGGTTATATGGTACTTTACCCAGGGCTTACGTTCTGTCGGTACATAAACGGGCGATTAATCTAAAAATACTATCTTGGTCACGATCTGCGTATATGATTTCTTTTCCTTATCTCGACAATTTTTTTTCTCTTCTTTAGTTCCTTTCCAACAGCGTCGCGTAGTATGGGGGTTGACTCGTCTTACTCGCACCCCCGACTGTGCGAACGCGCATACCAGATTCTGGGAATAATTAAAATCTGAAGTTAATATTCTCCTGATCTTTATAACGTCGATAAACCTTATTACAATCAATCTGGTTGTGAAAAAAGTAAAAATTATAGTATCTTGGACTGAAATTTCTTGTGAAGAAAGGTGAAAGTTTCAAATTTGGTATAATGTTCGATGAAGAAGGCAGTAAAGTTTCCCACCAAAAATTTGATGTTTATGTTCTTGCTATGTTTTGTATGTCAACATTTGTAGTTTGGATATGATTTTCTGATAAAATCTGTAAAAATATTGAATAGTTTCCAGCGAGTGCTTCATCAATCGATATCAAATTGGGTGTCACTCTCTGGCTGGGGGATGATAATATTCGTTTATTTCTCGAACAACTTTTGGATAAAATTAATTAAAACTGAGATCACACAAATCGTGAATACAGCCATTGTGATAAAGCTAATTAGCTCCACGATTGATTTGATGAAATCTGTCTTTGATCAGGGGAATGTTTAATCGCACCTTACACACGACACCCTCAGTGTTGTTAAATTTGTATAATATCAATTATTTATAAATACACACTGTAACGAGTTCGTCTTCACAAGAAATTTCACAAATTGTATTACGGAATTACATTAATGTATTTTGGCACATGATTTTCATATCCTTAAAGCATAATTATCGTTCAAAAGTGCACAATATCTACGACATCGTGGCTACCCTGGGGATGTGTTTCCATCATTGCGCCATGCAGATTTGCTCTGAGAACTCTGCGTGAGTGAGGTAAATTGTAACCACCGGTCACATGCTGCGATGGCGATCCTAACAACGAGTATTTATACGATCCTCATAAGCAACTATAAAACTTGCCGTGGAATGTCAATGGACGAACATAATGGATCCATTAAAAGGAAACAAACTCTGCATAGTGTGATGTGAATGTTTCATCAAATATACGAAAGGAATATTAAGAATTTTCATATTCCAATAAAATGACGCGCAAGAAATAAAACAATAGGATGCCATTGTATCATTGGTACCTTCGTATCGTACAAATGGATCCAATATCAGGCTCAGAAGAAAAGCATTGTCCTATGATTCCCACAAAGAAAAATTTGAAATTGAGTAGAAGAGAAAGTAGATACGGTTAACATCGGCATAGTTGTTCATAAAAATAGGTGAAAATCGATGAATCCTAAAATTATTGAAGAAAAGAAATGAAATCAAGCGCGAGTAACGAGAACTAACCGAGCGCAGTTTTTTCGTTTATTTTGTTCTTCTTTTTCTGTATCAGAGTCTTGATCCTTTGCGGTGTATAAGCATATATACGTATGTAAGCGCTATACATTTCAGATCGCATTGTCTTCTTTAGATTCTGTCTTGTCTATTTGCACGCACGCACTCGCCTTTGAAGAAGCCGCGCTCTACTCGCTGCTGCCACTTTTTCCGCGACTACCACTGTTAAATTAAGCGAGAGGTATTCTTACCACAAGCTGCGAGTCTCTATCTCTCTTCTTCTCTCTTATTCCTTGAAGGTGGGCTTCGGGTAGGACGATGGTTGGGTCAGGTACATGCCTCTTGTACACCTACTATACATCCGAAGGCCCATGTTTTCAGGTCGACACCGGGGTCAGCAGGCGCTTTGTCCCAAGTGGGTGAAGTTACCCGACAAAACATACCTAAAACAGGTCCTCCTTTTTTTCTGGAGGCTTTACGAGTATATACTCAGTTGAGAGAATCGCGAGTTGAATTTTATGTGGGAGATCAACTTTAAAAAATGATCTCATCTGTTGCGTCTTATGATTCAAGAAATGAACGATCAAAAGCGAAATGTGAGATTCTGGTTCTGAGAAAGATAGGACAATGATCTTCGAATTTATAAATCGTTAATTCTAAAATAAGTGCTCAAAATTGTCAATGTCTCCATTTGTACGTCGACTTGATACAGGCGAGACTCGTTTTCATCCATCCTTTCTATCCATCGATTGAACCGAATGTCATGAAATTTTCATCCGTATCTTCTGTAGGTTGGTACCCTGGTAAAAAATTCTTCCTGAAACTTTGGAAATTTCACGTTCCAGAGAAATTTAGAAAGATTTAGAGGAATTCGGAGGCTGTGGATTGGGAAAAATTGTGTGTTGAAGTTTTCAGAAGAATTCAGGGGGATTCATAGGGATTCAGTAGTGTTGCCACGATCCAGAAAACGAGCTATCACGATATTTCAATGTTCTTCAATTAAGATTATGGGAAGTGAAAATTGGTTAAAATGTAGATGAGGACTGAAATTCGATTATGATTCAGTTTACATCGAGCTGCAATCCCGTTAATCTTAATTTTTATTCAATTAACACTCCAAGCGGTTCGACCCAGATCGAAATTCAGATCGTGTCCAGATCGAATACAGATTAATTCAAAACTTGATTTCATAGACTCATATTCCAATTTGGATTCCCAAAAGAAGTTGCCTATCCTCAAGATTGTATTTCCACCCGATTGTCGTTACTATGGAAGAATGTACTTTCAGTTGAACGAGGCTGGAATCTAAAGATCGTGATAGCTCGTTCTGTAGACCGCGGCAACACATAGGATTCAGAGAAATTCAGAGGAAAATAAATCGAGTGAAATTTTTGGTTTAACATTTCAGAAGCATTTCAGAAGTTTTATGGAGATTTGGAGATAGGTGAATTACGGAAACATGTGCGTTGAACTTTTCAGAGGAATTCAGGTAAATTTAGAGAGAGTAAAATTTAGTGAAATTTTTTATTCAAGATTTGAGAGGCGTTCCGAGAATTTTAGAAAAATTCAGATAGGTAAATTTGGAAAACTTGTGCGGTGGATTGTTCAGAAGGATTCAGAGGAATTTACAGAGATTTAGAGAAATTCAGAGAGAAATAGATCAGGTAAAATTTTGAATCCAAGATTTCAGAGGCATTTCAGGAGTTTCAAAGAGATTCAAGAACAGATGAATTGTGCAAAATTGGGCAGTAGATGTTCTAGAGGGATTCAAAGGAATTCAGAAAGATCCGAAGACCAATACAAGTAAAATTCTAAAGGCTATTAGGGAGTTTGATGCAGATTTGGAGAATTGAAGAAAATTGTTGGTTCAACTTTTCAGAGAAATTCAGAAATAGATTGAATGAAATTCTTTGTTCATGATTCCAGAGGCATTACGGCGGTTTCAAATAGATTCAGAAGAATTCAGGAAGATTCAGAGAGCAATAAATTGTGGAAGATTTTTGGTTGAAGATTTCAGGAGCATTCAGGAAGTTTCATAGAGATTTGGAGACAGGTGATTTCAAGAACATTCTAGGGTAAACTTTTCAGAAGCTTTCAAAGATATTCAGATGGAAATAGATTGAGTATAATTTTTGGTCCATGATTTCCGAAAGATTGGGAAAGATTCAGAGATAGGTGGATTTGTAGAAATTGTGCGGTGGACTTTCCCGAGGGATTCAGAGAAATTCAGGAGATGATAGATCGAGTAGAATTTTTGGTTGAAAATTGCAAAGGCTTTCAGGGACATAAATCAAGAATAAAGTTCATATTCTGCCTTCAGAGAGATTCAAACAAAGCTTGAATATACGAAGTTTTGAGGAATTCAGGGAAATTCAGAGGGATTCAGAGAGATTCAGACAAATATGCAGGAATTCGGAAAGATTTGGAGGAAACTTGGAAATCTAAATAAATAACTCAAGCGGCACACGGATGTTTCAGATGTGATATGAACATGCTTGGGGCATCCAAATGAGACTGTTTTGGCATAGTCACTTTTTATGCGTGTCCATAGGATACTGTACGCATGATAATTTCCCCTGGTGCCGCTTGGGAAAATTATGGAAGATTCTGAGAGATCCAGGGGAATTCCCCCAAATTCAGAGGGAGCTTTGGATGTCAAATAAATTGAAGGAATTCAGAGAGATTCAGAGAGATGCCTTAAAATTTCTGACTTTCAACCAGAAAAACCCAGAAAGAGTCAACGAAGTTTGAAGAGATTCAGGACATATCACTATCTGGCAAGTCTCTATCCAAGTAGCACAAGAACATTTCTACCATTCTGCATTCATTCCACACGGAGAAAAAAGATCATGGAATGATCGCTAGAAAAGATAGTAAACTGGTGACAACTACGAATTTCTGTACACAGTCGCTAACAGAGACGAGTCATGATTCCTATTTTGGTATACTAAATTGTATTTTAATATACCAAAATAGGAATCATTACTCGTCTCTGTTAGCGACTGTGTACAGAAATTCGTAGTTGTCACCAGTTTACTATCTCTTCTAGTGATCATTCCATGATCTTTTTTCGCCGTGCATGATCAACCATAGAATATGCATATAAGACTGTTTTAGATAAATTCAAAAAATACATTCTGAGAATGTTAATAGAATACCCGGAACGGTCTCATTCGACGATTCTAAGAATGTTCATAAAACATACTCAAAACTTCTAAGAGCCTTCTTAGCATTTCTAACTTGTGCTACTTGGATAACTTTCACTGAATTACCCTGAATGTTTCTGGAAAATGTCCCGGAATATAGAGGGATTCAGAGAGATCTTTTTACCGAAAAACAAAAGCAGTATGGTTGTGTGTCCATCCCGGGACTTACTGACCCATTAACTAGTCGCTAAGTGATTACTCTTTATGATTTCTCTCGCTCTTTCACGTGCTCTGTCACTGAAATAATGTCAGTGAGTTTCTGGTCAAGTACGGAAAATTCCTAACGCTTGCATATGTTAATTACTTCACATTAATACATATAAATTCTCCCATGGACATTTTTTACAGTGTAAATTTATTTTTTCAATTATGATAATCCCTGCCATTTCCAATTTCCAATCCATCAAACCTAATTCCATGTCAGCATGTGCTGCTACGAATGCCAAGAAAATGACTACAATTCCAAAGAAAAATGTGTATACATATATCCTTACGTGTCCTAAAAATTGTTATCATCTAACATTCTTCTGATAAGAGTCTTATATCGCAACCAAGTGATCCGAATCGCACGTATGCCGTCTATTTTCTCTTCACTGAAGATTACTACGAGAGGTAGGATGCTAAGAGGTAGCATCTCGTTGCTCGTTGAATTGAAAATGCTGAAAGACCGAATTCAAAAATAATCCCACGGTGCTTTGAGACCATGCAACATCCTTTATTAAGGGACATTCGATTCAGTATCACGCCTCGTACTCTTACGGATCTTCACGTCTTTTTTCACGAGAGGCAGAGGCATTTAACATATGAAAAAGTTTCTTGGTGTGAATGGGAGCGCGCTGCTTTTGTTGGAATTATTTCTTTTTTCCCCGTATTCCTCCCCTTCTTTCTCCTTCATCTTTCACTCACGTTTTTCTATCTCTTCTGTCTCAAGACGACAGGTTCCGTGTTCATCATGCGGGTGAGGTCATGCCTGACATTACGACAAGCATACATGAATGCTTATTGGGGCTCTTATAGCCATGCATTCATTATTCGCAATCTACCTGAATGTATATAATGGTACGTTGAATATATGCAACTAATCGACAATGTATCAAACGAAATGAAGATAACAAGTTGATCATAACTCGTATGTACTCATTCAATCTCTGTACATCGTATCATATCTTTGAAGAGTTCCTCCTGATTGAAATAATACCATCGAACGTGGTATTGCAGGTTGTGAATATTCCTGAAGCGTTCGCTCGGTTTCTGATTCCCCAATTCATATTTATTCATCCTTGAATTATAAATCTATAGCATTTACTGCAATACTTTTGTTTTTGTTTCTTTATTTTAGCTGATTCAAAAGTTTGAATAGTTGAAAAATTCGCTGTCGCAAACATCCTTGATCTGTCAGCGAAACTACAATAACTGAAATAGTTTGGGAAATATCGCGTGCGAGTTGCTATAAACCACATGAAAATCGACATAAACAGAAATCAAGGTTAGCATCAGCCTCCAACGAATGATGTCATTCCGCACCTTTTTTGACTTGGAATTATTATGTAAGAAATACTGCGAAGTAAATCTGTAATTTAACTGATATATAATTATAGTACTCACAAATGTTTCTTGTACAAAAATACAAGTTCCATACAAAAGATAATGACATGTTTTGACTTGAAATCAACCACAATTCCAAATCATTCTTTGTGATCTCAAAAGTATTTATTTCAGGTTTAGCGTAATCCTAATTGATTCGATTCAAATAAAGAAGTAAACAATTTTTGAGAGCCTTCTACGTGTTCGATGATAGCAGTTATACGGTATGATTCTCGGGATCGAATGTACGTTAAACGTCAGTTCAAATCAAATACGATTACATTTATAAGTGTAAGTATTATGTCACAACGGTCGGCAAAACCAATACGCATAAAAGATTTTTTACTGCATGTGAAAATAAAAAGGAAGCAGCGGGATCAAGAGGCAGCATGTGATTTCACAATAGTCAAGTGTTTGAGATTTTTATATCGTCGGAGGGGTTCTTGGTGGTACCTCTACACATGTACTCGACCTGCGATCCAATCTTAATTAACCCCCGTTCCCACGTTATTTCTTTCACCTCCCGTAAAGCCAGGAGAGGGTCTGACTTTATTCGCAACGTACTTTTCAATGCTCCCCCAGATGTCGTTAAGAGACAAGATTCATGTATCTACAAATCATTTGTGTTACAGACAAATACACTTCGCTTGCTGTGCAACGTACAACAATGACACCCTGATAGAAGAATTCATTCAAATCAAATAGCATTTGTTGTTTGTCAAACAGGTAAGGAGACGTGGACTGTATTATTGGAATTTACAAAATTGATTCAACAAAATATCTCTCTCATTGCGTTTTCATAGATTTCATTGATGTGAAATGAATTCCTTGATTTTTACTTATCAATTCTGATTGTCATTGATTTGAATGAAAATTTTGTCAATCTCCTCGATATTACCTTGACTAAATCCAACGGTAAAAAAACTGTTGCAACCGCATAAAGTTCCCAACATCTAATTTTGATCATTGTAATCTCCATAATTCAAATAATAATCACCGGGATGGAAATAGAAATGAAGACACTTTGGGAAAATGAACTTTGAAGCAATATCTTTCAATCAAAATTGAAAAAAAATCACAATGCTCGAGTGTTTCTCACAATTGATTTCACGCTATTGTTCTTAAAAGCGAAATGACTAAATGATTACTCTTATGGCTCCAAGTCAATCACTTTCAGACAGTTATTCTTCATGGTGAAACAAAATAATCTCAGTTATTCACGTACCTGATCTTTTCCTGAGGGTCTCGTCAGACGTGATTGAATCACTTTAAAATTGAGAGTGAGTTTACCATAGATAATACTTAACTCTGCATGATGTATAATCAAGATATCAATGTGAATTTAATTGATTCATACATAATATTGGCACATGATCCACATCAGTATAGGTTCAAGAAAATTACGTTCAAGAGAGGTTAATATATAATTCTTAGAAAGGTCTATCTCTGTCTTCAGTCAAGGGACTCTCTGCACATGCCCGTTTGTGCTTGTTGCTTGCACGCAATGTGTCTCGAAATGCACAGCCTCACTAGCACACTATACCTGTCATTATGAACTTATGGTCTTATCTTCCACAAATAACGTATTCCAATAATGACTCAATAACACCTAATGTGTTGAAGAATAAAATAAATAACTTGTGAGAATATGGAGCTTTTATCGAGAGAAATTTCATGCTCGATAGGGTGTTGTGGATGGTTACAATTTTATCGACCGTTCAGATTTTTGGGCTCGCAGTTCTTCGACGTAATGACCTCTTCATATGGCAAACGATGTGTGAACGGTTTTGATCTCACTTTTTTTTATCTTCTCGACATTTTTGATAGAAATTTTAAACATGGAAGAGAAATAGAAAGGATTCGTAAGGATTTCTATAAGTTCCTAGAGGTTCTACCCGAGGTGGAATTTTGGACAATTTCTAACGGGGTATGAATCTGTGGTTTTCAATCTTGTGTATGGTTTTAAGCAGGGAGAGAATAATATCATGATAATAATTTCCAATCATATGGTTTATTTTCAAATTATTGTCAATTATTATCACGATACAGTTTCCTTCCTTAGGAAAATCCCCCCCCCCCCCCGTTTGACACTATGCATACGTCGGGGAGCTATAGATCCATTATTATTGAATTACTGACTGACAAAACTATTTGAGAACTGGAGTGCAGTGGGGTAAGATGACGCAGTTGCCCACTTCATTACAGCTTCAAATAATACTCGGAATTCCGGTTATTCAAGGAAGATATAAAGATTTGGATTAAATCTCCCTTGCATAAACGAAGTTTCATGTATTATTTCAAGCTGTAGGGTAACGGGAGAGTGTGCACACTTTCATCTTCCCCCACTTCGCTCTATTCCTTTTCTCGATAGTTATCGATAAAAATTTTCAGCGGATTTATCACGCTGAGTGAACGATTGGTGAGTAAACCCCACTATATTGTGATCGGTGAAGAGGATGATAAGGATGGTAAGAGTAACAGTTCGAATTGGATGACGTGCACTTATAGCGGGATATCCCAATCAAACAAAAAGACATATTTTAGATATCTAAAAGATATCTCGCAATTTTGAAAGATGTCTTGCAAAAAGGTCTCGAAGATGTCTTACGCGACTGATTTCGACAAGTTTGAGATATCTCAAAAAGGTCTTGTGGAAGATATGTTTTAGACGTATTCGATCAAGTCTTAAAAATGCCTTGAAGAATTCATAACAATATCCTAGGAAAATCTTGAATCGTGCATAAAAAAAATTCTCTCCTCTTTTTCTTCTTCTTCCTCCTTTCTTTTCTTTTGATCCCCCTCTCGGTCCTACCAATTTCACTTCATTTTAGATTCTTGGGGTTGCGAGATTCGAACCCAGACATTTCACGACGTACCTACGCTTCAATGACCTGAGCCATACAGACAATTTGATGACGCTGATTCCCACATAGACAAAAAGATATCCTTTCGAAATCTAAAAGATGTCTTGCGACTTCGCAAGATGTCTTGCAAATTGTTCTAAAAGATATCTAAAAGAAGTCTAAAGGATGTCTTATGCGACAGTTTTAGACATCCAAAACATGTCTCGAGTAAGACATCTTTCAGAACTCTTACTAGATATCTAGAAGATATCTTGTAGACTTCTTCAAGACAAGTTTTAGATATGATGCAAATTTTTCTTAGGCCCTCTTCCCTGATTGATAAAAAAACCCATTTATTCCTATTAAACGTGCAGAATTCGAATTTTAATGTGAATTGATTACATTCAATAGGAATGAATCGGTTTTATTAACCACGGTTGAAGCACACTTTCAGATGATCTGAAAATGTCTTGCGAATTATACATTCCATCCCTGTAACTTCCCCAAGACACAGATCTTTCAGGTGAAATTCATGTTCATTACACGTAGGGGAGAGTGGGGCAAGTTTTCTATAGGGGCATGTTTTCCAATGCGTTATAATTTCTTAGTATGCTGGAAGAGCGCACTGCTGGATGAATGGTCGTGAGTAGTATCATCTAAGGTACCATTCACGGCAATATCAGGTTAATAGCTGCTTTCATCATAATAAGAGAACTGTTTTTACGATTTTGTCGTTGGTGAGTAAACTTTACATGTGTTCATTCAAATTTAAAAAAAACATACTTACGTTATTCCGACTATTTTGGTTGAAAATGTGTTTTTAAACGAAAGTCCCCTGAATCGAATGATGTGATAATTTTTGTGAATTACTCGCGTCTTTACGATTTTAACCTAGTTCCAAGTTGAAAAACGATGATGGGGCAAATTTTCCAACGTGACACGGGGCAAATTTTCTCACAAAGAGAATTTGTCCCGGTCTCAACCAAGTGATTTTAGAGTGTTGCAAATGCATTTCTTATATTATATGATTAGTCTTCGCGATTTTAGGTTAGTTTAGAGTTGGAAAACAATGATAAAGCAATGTTTTTCACCGCGGAAAATTATCTCAGTCTCAATCAAATTGTTGTAACGTATTACAAGCAAATTTATCGAAAAAGATAAGCAAATATTATTTGATATGATTTATCATTAAGTTTACACAGATTACGGATGGTTCGAAATTATAAAAGGAAAACGAATCGTGGCTCCTACAGCCATGATTCAATGAAAGCAGCTGTCTTTTTGTTCTTCATACTTTTGCTCACTTTTTATGTACTACATTCGTTATTTCGTTTTCCTACATCACATGTGCCCCCTATTCTGATTGATTTCCAAATAAAAAATCGAATAAAATACTCCATTTGGATTCGAACTTCAATTTCTTATCTATTTTTGGCAATTTTGAATGAGTGAGAAAATTTGCCCCCATATGGTTCGAAGGTGTTGGAAAACTTGCCCCGTATGTGGGGCAAGTTTTTGCAAGTGACATGACTGCAAATAACACTATTTCGCAACAACATGGTTATGAAATCATTACATTCATTTATACTAGGTTGTAGTGGAAGCTTCAACGAGTAAAATGGTACCCCAAACGCCTTGAAATATGGAACGGGGAAAAAGACAAAAATCGACAAAGAAAAAGTGGGAAAATATGCCCCACTCTCCCCTACATTTATGGTCAAGGAATGTTCTGACCATCCAATGTTCGGACGTTCAATGCACCTCCACTGAATATTCTTTGGACCTTCGGGTTTTTTTGGAATTACAAAGAATTTTCTTGTACGCCTGTTCAAAATATCTCATTGAACCCACTGATTCCGATTCTATTGGTTCAATAAAATTCTTTTAGTAGGAGTACTTGAACGAATTACCCGTGTGGAAATTAATTCTTGGCACCAGTTAGGGCCAAACTAGGCGTCCTTACTTTATTCCAGGCCCTGTTTTGGTTACCTTTATAGGGCCTAGACAGGATTGTCACGCTCTCATTTCCAGGGCCTGTACTGTATTCCTAACTTGGGCCTATGTGGACATCCATGATGGGGCCAATGCAGGCTCTGAAACTAGGGCCTTTGAATGTGTAATAAATTGTTGCATAGATTATCAAATTAGACGAATATCGCAAGGAGAGAATAAAATTCCCACCCGGGTAGAAATGATTTATGACATTCCCCAGTTCTATTCAGGGCCTAGTCAGGGCCTGGTCAGATTTGATCATTTGATATATTAAAATGATTATTTTGATTGTTTCTTAATGAATCAAGTACCTTTCAGTTCATACAACGTTCCCTTTTTTATTGTTATGTCTACGAGTATAAGGTATTAATTATCATTATGATTTTCCATCAATTCATTGATTATAAAATTTTTATCTCATTGAAATGACTTTTATCTAATATCAAATGGAAAATTTCTTGCATTTCATTCCTTTGCTCGATCAAAACGACAGAAATTTGGCTATAAAAATGGATCTATGTAAAGACCTCGAATTGTAAATAGTTTAAAACTTTAGTTGAATAAAGAGGTTATATATTGCTGTTTTCAACCAAGGTTGGGTGCGCCTAACTTTTCAAAACAAGGGGAATATTGGTAATGCAGGTCGGCCCTACGAGGGTTGTGTACAGGTGTGCTTAAATTAAAATCTTTGGGAGAATATGGGAAGCCTAGCAAGGCCCTATACGGGCTGTAGTAGGGTGTGCCTGAATTAAAATCTTTGGGAGAATATGGAAAGCCTAGCAAGGCCCTATACGGGCTGTAGTAGGGTGCGCCTGAATTAAAATATTTGGGAGAATATGGAAAGCCTAGTAAGGCCCTATACGGGCTGTAGTAGGGTGCGCCTAAAATAAAATCTTCGGGAGAATACGGGAAACACAGCAAGGCCCTATACGGGCTTTAGTAGGGTGCGCCTAAATTTTTCAAACAGGGGGAAACATTGGAAATGCATCTTGGCCCCACATGGGCCTTATATGGGTGGCCCTGAGTTAGAAAAATCAGGCCAAATATCAGAAACCCGACTAGGCCCCTTAGTGGTTGAAGCTAGGCCATCCTAAGTTTGGATACCCGATTTAAGCCCATACAGGGCCTATATTCAATACAGGACGCCCGGACAAATTTCCACACGGGTAAGTTTTCAATCCGTGCAACATCAATTGTGGTCCGACGTGATCCAATTTGATCAGTAGAAACAATGCACACTATGAGATTATAAACATTTTTATAATGAAAGTCGCCAATTATTTGATTTTATATCAAAATTGTTATTTTTTTTAATTCAGGCCTATAATCATTATCGGTATATTATTATATTATTAATATTGTGATTTTGATTTTCAAGATATCTAAAAGATGTTTTTTACTAAATCTTTGAAGAATCTTGAAATGAAATCTATCAGACATCTCTACGATAACTTCAAGAGACTTCTTAGAAATGTCTCCAGTGAGACATCTAAAAGAAGTCTATGAGTTGTCTTTTAGAAATGTCGAAAAGATGTCTTTTCTTAGACATCTTTTAGTTGTCTTCAAGATTTGTATGTTTATTGGGTAGTGTCTGATGAATATCATAGATACCTTTAAATTATTTCTTCCTCACTGTTATTGAAAAACAACTTATTAGTAAATGTGAATGAGAATTTGATAAAATCACCGTATACGAAGGCCGTACATAAAATTCAGCGTGAGAAGTTCGATAATTCGCAAAATATTGTGACTTGGAGATTCGTCACTTTCAGTGCTAGCACTGCAAGGTTACAAAATCGTACCTTCACAGAATTTGTGAGTAATTACATGGATTATTTAAGCTTTTAATTTATGAACGAATTCACCTTCTTTGCAATTTGATTGTGAACAAAGACATTTGAAGTGTTATCCATATGCACTCATAACCTCAAAACTGCTGATCTTAGAGATACATTTGGCAAAACATCTTAAACATATCTTTTGAGGGACACCTTTAAGACATATCGAAAAGATGTCTTTTTAATATGTCTTGTAGATCCCATACAGCACCGGGAGGTTTTTTGAAGGTTCCGAAAACGTACTTGGTTACAAAGGGAACGTGCAAATAACATTTCAGGATGTTCTAAGAACGTCACATGTATCCCAGGGACATGCAAATGTCCCGTTTAGTTCCATTCATGTCCACCGTGTGATTTTGTGTTTTTGAAGGGTAGTTTTCATGAAAGGACGTTTGGAAGACATGGCGAGAACATCCCGTAGTAGATAAAAAGAACGTCCTCGGAACTCAATCAGAAGCATCAAAAGGGAAGATACTTCAAACGTTTGGAAAACCTATTGGAGACCAAAACACGCAGCACCAAGAGTACGTTTCCGAAACATACAGAGAACTTCCTGTGCTGTCTGGGATGTCTTTCAAAAGATATCTTCAAGATATCTTGAAGATGTTCATGTTTATTGGGATGTAGTTTTCCAATTCTAATCTCACCACTTGTCCGTTACAATCAAGAACTCTTCAAATAGATACTATCATATGTTACGTAAGCTACAAACGAATCAAAAAGTCGTATAATTTCCATTTGGTACAATGTGAATCGAGGTTGATTATTTCTCACATTTCATCAATCAACATCATCTTCCGATGAAAATATATTACAACCACCAATTCATTGATCATTATGAATCACATCACATATACTGCATGAACAAATAATGAGTTTACATGACTTCCATTTAGTATAAGGTAAGGTCAGGTAGAGATCGTACTGTTAGATTGATGCTTCCCATTTCTCGAGGCCTTGATACGGTACATACCCATTATTCCAATGTCAGTAGAACGTTGTTGACCCTCACAGGCCACAGAGGGCGTTATACCGCCGTTGGGGAGTTTCTCAATATTCCTTGAAACATTATTGTTGGTTTACGCGCATTTTCTTAAGAACATCGCTCTCAACATCATTTTCTTCTATTTCCGTTATGAGACATCATCCACTCGCAAAACCTTGGAACAAAAATGTTCTGCTTTTCAAGTGAATAAATCAATTGAGTTTATTTTTTCATGATTTGTTAATCTAGAAGTATCATCGGTTCATTTCAACCTTCCCTGTACAACACCTCAGTTATACCTACCCAGATACCTTCCCAGATAGGTATTAACAAATGGCATTCCTTATGAAACATAGTACGAGTTGTCAAATAACAAACGACTTCATATTGGGTCGATATTGATTCGCCATGCTCGGCAGACCCATATTGTGCCACACTGAGAAAACTTTTCAGTTGTCACAATCAAAAATTCACTAAATTTTTTGGTGAAATATGACATCAAATATATTTTTATAGTTGTGGTAACCAAAAATATATTTTCATTCAGACTTTGGGAAATAATTGAGCAAACTGAATCTTCAACTGTGTCCGTATAGTTACCACAACTATATAAATTTAATACCCTTCAAAGTTTCAGCAACAAAATTTGATTGTTTGAATTCGCCATATTTGATTCTCACTTTTACTGAAAAAAAATAGTTGTTTATACTATATTTTTCTATTTGTAACTATAAACAAAACTCTCCGCCCTTCCCTGAGAAATTCTCTGTGACTCATCGACCGTTATCTCTTTTTATTTCGTCGAGTTTGTTTCTGGAAAGTCTTCAGCTAAAACATCAACCGTCATTTTCCCTTACACGGCGTTACCGCAGTGGATAAAGGGTACTGAGAGTCAGGGACTCGAACGCTCACGCGTGACGAACCATCGTGATTAGAAGTCTGCACGTTATCCGTTCAGCCATATCAAGCCATGGGACTATTGGAATCATTCTTCATATTTGGTATACTCAGAAAAATGGATTGGACAACATCGTTTACACATGGTTATCTTTCTTTTGTTTATGACGCCTCTGGCTGCTAGAGTCTGGCATCAGTCGAAGCGTATGATATTTTGCTACAACTTTTTTCGTAAAATACGGATCCACAAAACAAAGTGATGCGGTAACTGGCCAGGAAGTACATGGAACAAAAAATTTGAGTTGCCACAACTGAAATGATAGTCGTTGTGACAAAAATTTGTAATTACAATAACTAATACTTTTACAAGACAGAAACAGTTTTCGTTCGATGTCGTATTTCATTAGGTCTTTCGCCTTGACGACTGGACAGTTCTCTCAGTGTAATTTAAGGTATATACATGATAATTAAGATTAATTGACGGAACTTATGGGCTCTGCACTGTAAAAGATAATTGTGGAATTTCCCTCCAAAAAATGGTGACAGCAAAGTTCCTCCAAAGATGGGGAATCATTCACCATAATTTGGTGGACTTTTCCTTCATTCATAGAGGATTCAACACCCGGAAAACAAAATAATATCTCCAAATAGTTCCTCATTTTTGATGAAAAAACAATTCCTCGAAGATAAGGGGACGAAATCCACCAACAGTTTGGAGAAAAATCCTCCATGTTTTTCACAGTGTGGTTTTTAAAAACCAAACAATTTGCTTTGAAAATTTTTCATTCCATCAACTAAAATTTTTATTTTCCCTTACTGTAATGTACTAGTTGATACAACTAACAGTTAATAGTTACATATTTTTAGTGCCATCAATTAAAACGTATAACTAAATGTTCTATTGTTGTCGCAACTAATTATTTTATAAATATGTGACTTTATTTATAGCTGCTTGAACAAAAAAATTTCTTGCACCAACTATTATAAGACAACTAAAAATTTTTCAGTTGTAGTGACTATTCAGTTTTCTCAGTGTAGTTGTCAGTATTGGTATTTCCTACCTGGGTGGTAAACATTTGGTGTCTTTTGATATTCCTCAGACAGGTTTCAGACTTCTTGCACAACACTTTTAGACAAGTTTCAGATCCTGTTCTCATTAAACATTGCGCCTGCATGCCCTGGTAAAACATAACAACAGAACCAGATTAGAAGAGTGAAAAACTGCATAGAAAACAATGTAAAATCTATCTGTTCTCTGATTCTATGCGATTTTTGATTCTGTTAGCCGGATTCTATCCCCCAGTAATAAAGTTATAAGTAAATATGCCACACATTCGTAAAAAACACCGCACAACAATTCACTACAATTCGCAGAGAAGTGGCGTCACAAAATATGCAACAATTGGATTTATCCTGTGAATTTAAAATTCCAACTCAAATTGTCATGGTGTTGCTGGAAGGTTTATTGAGATCAGATCTCATCTCTTCAGCTCATTTTATTAAATCCTATCGAAACATGCGAAATAAAAAATTTTATGCGAATCGATTCATACACGGAGAAAAATGATGTTTCAAATATTACTACATTTTGTATTAGAGTAGTGCTATAAGTGAAATAGTATAAATTTTACAATTGAATGTAGTAAAAATTCATGCTTTGCGATGTGAAGTTGCATCAAATCGAAAGATTTTTCAAATCATTATGCATGAACTTTTGAATATTAAACTATTCCACTTATAGCACTACTTTCGTACAAAATCTAGTAATATTTAACCCATCATTTTTCCCCGTATACGTATGGAAGAGGATTAAAAGCCTCAGAGCATCAAAAGATATTTGTCGAAACAATAAAGCAAGTATCAAACATTCTCAGTTGTTACAGTAAATTCTTTTCCCGAGTAGAAAGATTTTGAAAACTATATATAATTCATATTCAATTTGATTGTAATTCTATATAATTAATAAATAATTTAACACGTTTTTCCACTGTGGTAGCAAATTCTTGATTGGTTCAGGGATAAAAATCTTATGTTAAATTTAATACCAAAATTTGTCGCATCAGTAAATTTCGTCTCCAATTTTTTGAACCAGATAATGTGGATACAATTTAAATTTCAAAATAATGAATCCCTACTGAATATATAAACTAATCTATGCACCAACTCCTAGTTTATGCACTTGTCTTTACGAAATTTACAGTAAGCACGCAATCCTCTGACAATGATGATAACCTGAGATGATTTCTAATTTCTCGCTGTAAGATAGCATCTAACTGAAAACTGAACTGGAACGCAAATTTCTATTACTTGATTCGCTCAAACGGCATATCTGCTTACCTTTTTATGCAAATTTATATACACACATACTCGCTCACTTTTACATGAGGTATGTTCAAAAAGATTGTTGCTACCTGTGGGTGCCGCGCTATGGTATGGACTTCGAAACCAAGTTAAGATTACCGACTACATCTCGGTGGCCCCTGTTAGGTAAGATTACAGACCGGGACAAGCAAGCTCATCTGCCGCGGGTCATAAGTCCTGTACGGAGCCCGGAAACACATTTTCCTACCTTATACACCATAACTAACATTACGCATCATCTATCCTTCTTCCTATTGCCTTCCACATCGTAAGATTCCTTCAGGAATAAAAATAGAAACAAGAAGCTCATAAAAACAATATTACGATATTAGCTACCGGCGACCACTAAATCTGTTATATCTGGTGCCACTAGATATTTATCATAATAATGTATATTGAATAAATAATACATAAGAAGATAAGTATCGTAAACAATCTGGATTTGAAGTTTTTTTCATTTATATAGAGAAAATGAGTATAACGACATTGATTCAACTGATGGTAACAAGCCAAAGTTTTGGTTAGCCTTTTTTCAATTATTTTCAAAGGGTCTGTAAAGGCTGGGAAAAAAAGTACAAGGAACCAGTGAACATGATCACTATTTGTACCCTCCTGGCGAGAGACAAAGAATAATCGAGTGTCTATTATCATCATTTTTTTTTCATTTAGATTTTATTGTAGAATTAATTTGAAGAAACAATGCTTAAGCTACGTAACCATTTCAAATTTGGAATTATAATTAACCCTCAGTTATTTCAGGTTTTTGCGTTGCAATTAACTAAATCATCAAAGATACAAATTCTCAAACAATGGCGAGTCCTGCCTTATTAATGATGAATCCCTTTATAAGGGGGTGGTTTTTCATCATGAATAATCGCGCATTCAGGAACGATTCTGTCTTTCAGGTGTTGACTCCTGAAAAAAATCAAAGAAAAATCTACCAAGTCGGGTTAAAAAATACCCCGCTTTTCGGAGGAAAACTCCACAACTGATGTTTATCGTGTGAAAAAGTTTTTAAGCTTGATTTCTGTCATTGTTCCAAGCTTCAGCTTTTCACCTTCATAAACCAGACATGAGATTTAACAGGCTTTTTGTTCTCTTTGGACCCCCATGGGTCGCTGAAGGTTAAATTTGATATCTAAAAGTATTGTTTCTTCATAAACTAAGTGCACTTGTTATTCAGTACAGAGGTCAGTACTTACTTGAAGGTTTCCGCACGGGTTGCTTCATGCTTCATCGATCATACAATACGTTCAACACTTCAGATATCAATTGGTCTACGATAATGATGGCAAAGGAACATTGTAACAACGTCATATTACAGAAAGAGATATTATTTTCTTCCACAAATTCATTCTACTCTCCCCTGTAGTATGCAGAATTGTGTGATAATCGTGTTATGAGTTGTGTGAAAAAGAACTAAGACATTTTATCATGATTCAATGAATTTCCCGGAAAATCCAAAATCTAGAATAGGGTCTCAAATTGCAGGAAAAACTCCCTATTATTCTGATAATGAACGGTGCTGTGGTCGAAGGAACCCATCAATGTGATTAGAATCAATCAGATTTAGTACACTTAGAGAAATCACCAAGTTACCGCAAAAAAACAAATTTAGTCAAAAATCATTTTGTCTGCACAAGTAAAAGTCATGTGGATATAGATAACCGTACATTCAAAACAACTAAAACTATATTTCTTGGTCTAGTTGTGATAACTAAACAGATTTCGTTAATCCCGTAAATTCATATTCTGCAGAATATATTTGAAATGACTAAATATATAGATGTTTCAAATAAAAACTTTTATTCAAAAGAATATGAACGACCCACAACTCAATATATTCATTCAAATCAGTCACATAGTAACAAGACAGAATTTTGAACATTTGTTTGTTTTCAACGGCCAACCTCCATAGTTCAATGACAAATCAAACGGATAATTGTGTGAGATTCTTATCGATAAGAAAAACTACATCAACGGAAAAAGGAGCAGAAGAATGGATACAGTGACTGTGAATTTATTAAAGAGTATCGAGCTGACAGAGTACATTCCAGTCTTCGAAGGTAAGTGGGTATAATTTATTCATTTATGCATAAAATGTTTCGAATAACCATCAAAAACTTCTTTCTACATAGTTTTTAGCCCCTTTTTATTATATTTTCGTGCGTACGCGAAACTGTCACTCACACGTATTCGTGATACGTATAATAAATTCTACTATCTATTGATTAACTCATTTTCATATTCGGCAGAAGTTTCGAAATAAGAATCAGGGGTATGCAACTTTATAGGATGACCTCAAACCGTATTTCGATTACGGTCATATTTATTCACATGGTGGCGTGTCGATCGGGGGCTAAAACAGCAATGGCGGCCTAGTATAGTGACATAACCTTGGTATTAATCTCATCAGTTTGGATTTTGAGAAATCAACAGTATTTCAACAATAAAGCATCAGAAGCAACTCTGAAACTGAATGAATCCAACTGATAATTCGGTTTCAGAATTGTTCAATGCTTTAGTGTTGAAATATTGTTGATGCTTCGGAATACAAACTAACTATAATAATTTTGAGGTTATCCCGGTTTACCAGATCGCCATATTGATTTTTAGTTCGCATGAATATTTATTTAGGAGATGGCGCGCAAATGAGGTTTAATTGAACTCATTGGAGTTGCATCCCCCTGATAAGAATAAGTTGTGTAATAATACATTTAATTTTTACTCAATAATATCACCACAAATTATTATCAAAATAAACAGTTTGTTGTGAGAATTCATTGAGTATCGAAATTCAATTGAAAACACCCTTGTAAAAATGAATCATATATGCGGCATATATGACCACACATGGTACATATATAATTTCACAGATTCATATATGACCCCTATATAATTCATATATGGGCCATATATGATTTCAGACATTCATATATGGGCCATATACATTTCATATATGGCGTTATGTATCCTATATATGGGTCATGTTTGGTCATTATATGGATTGAACAATCGTATACGAATTTTATATGGTCATATATGCCACATATATAAATTACATATGATTTATATATGACCATATCCATATATGAATCAAATACAGTTTATATATGGGCCATATATGAATCATTTTTACAAGAGCAACTTCTGATTCTACTTTTTTCTCACAGCAAATTTCATTGATAAGGATATTTTAAGGAATCTCACAGATGATCTGGCATCGGAATTGATCAAACCGTTGGGGCATAGGATACGATATGATACGATTTGTTTTGATGATCATAAAAATGCTTTTTCAGTAGAAAGTCGTTTTGACAAGGATGAAATTTTTGAGATAGTATCATTATCCAATGTTATTGACATGACTCCGCTTTACCTACATAGTACTTTACATGGGTCATATATAACTGTACCATACGATTTGTAGTTTTTATTTTATGACAGGCAAATGGTACGATTTATGTGGTAACGTTTATCGAATATTCTGTTTCCTAGTTTTATTATAATTATTCTAAAACTTCATTCATGTAAATTTGATTAATAAATGCTTACGTGCCAATAACCAGTGCAATGTGTATCCTCCCAAGTAGCAGAAGAGGTTAGAAATGCTAAGAGCGTGTTTAGGAAATCCTACGAACATGCGTAGAACCTCCAAATGAGACTGTTTCGAATAATTATGTGCTATGCACCTCCATAGAATATCTTAACGAATTTATCCAAAATAGTCTCATTCGCACATCCGTTTCACATTCATAGAGTCACCATAGAGAAGTTCTTGTGCTACTTGGGTTACCTAGGGTTACCAGATCTTACCCAGCTAAAAATGTACATCGACAGTGGTAAAGTAGGATAAAAAGTAGGATAACTAAGCTCAAAAGTATATTGGAGAATAGGAAATTTTAAGAGCTTTGAGAATCAGAAAATAGTTCAAATATAAGGCAGAAATGAAGTATAATGATGTACAAAGATCGATATATAAATTCGATAATCTTATGAATCAATTGCTCATAGATTTGTTCGATTTCTAAAGCAAGGCTGTACTGCAAGTTGCGGCGAAATCATGTGATTTGTGGATTTCGAAAGATGCATCAGAAATAATCGAATTAATCATTTTACAGTAGCTTGATGTTTCTGTCAATGAAGTGACGTTTCGTCATTTATCAACAAATGTGATTAGAAAGAGATTTTCACTACTCGGGTACACTTTTTGCTTCCTCATTAAGAGGAGGCTTAATGATTGTTTCGGAGGATCGAAAAATTTTTTGTCTCCAAAACGAAAATTCCTGACACCAAAATGCTTCTCGGGAACTCAAGGAGCAACTTTGGTTTCGTGTCTGTCTGCACGTACGTACGAGCGTACGGAACTCCGGTTCTATCTATCCGATCATTATGAAATTTTCACCACAGTTACGTGCGGGGTCGGTAATAGTGTCGTATGAGGCTGGTCTCCCATGCAACTGGATTGTTTGGAACGGAACGGTCATAATTGGTGGATCCCTAGCATTGTTATAGTTATATCCAAATGAAACTAGTATTCTACCAATTAGGATCGTTCCGTTCCGGACAATCCGGTTGCATGGGAGACCAGCCTGAGTTTCAACTTGATTTTCACTGAAGAATAGGAAGGGTGAGAAAAATATTATCAAAAACCGTGATTTCGCGCCCGCGCATATCTCCGCTCTTTATTATCCGATTCCAATAGAACTTATATCAGGTTCTAGTTATGATCCGATAGAGATCCCAAATAAGTTTCATGCCAATCGGTTGGAAACTTTAGAAATTTTTTGTTTGTGATCTGCAGTATTGGACAATATTTTGAAACCATGCCTTCCCTATGTTCTTATCATCCGAATGCCGTGGAACTCTGAGAATATTTAGTTCCCGAGGTGTTAGTTCTATGATCTCAATTTCAAGCAAATCGGAAGTGAGGGAAGAAAAACGTAAGTACATAACTTCGAAACGAAATTTGAAAATTTTGTAAATATTGTTATCATGCGAATATTTCTGTTCCTATCATCCGAGCGTCATGAAATTTCGACCACAGTTTTATGCAGTGTCGATGGTGGTTTCATGTACATTTCAACCAGATCCTTACAGGGGAACGGGAGGGGGACAGGGAATGTGTTATCGAAAATTGTGATTTTCCGACCGCGCATATCTTCGGTCCCATCATAACACCATCATTGAAGCATGGTATGAGTTTTTGTTTTTCAACACAAACGAGGAAGCCATGTGCCAATTGGCAGAGTTTTCAATATCAGAACGTAAATATAATTCATTCTATGAAGAGAGGACAAAAAAAGTATTGAAGAGTACAAGTCAAGAACCCTGCTGGACGTTTCCCGCACATCCTGAAAAGAGTACATGTCCGGGTTTTCCCGAACGTATGGTAACCCTAATCTTACCAAACACAGCATATCACAACATCATAGCAAATGAAGAAATGTGTCTATCACACATCAAATATTTCCAAACGTTTTGTGGCTATTACGAAGTTGAAATGGAGTATGGTTTTAATTCATATTCAATAGGTCCAAACGAATTTTCATTCTATTGAATTGATTCGTCCAATTGGAACAAATATAATTTGTGCTGACCCTAGTAGAAATTATGATTGGGAATTAGATGGGCCCCAGCTAGTTTTCCCATATGTTAGGTTGGTTTCTAGCTAGTTTTGTAACGCACTTTCTAGCCTGTGCCCATCCAGATGTCCGAGGGAATTGCTAGAATGTTGTTCAAATTGGTAATTAGAAATGTGAAATCATGTGTTTTCTGTAAAATCACACCTATGACTGGGATAACAATGTATTTTGACATGTAATCTCCAGTCAAAAAATTTGCTTTTGAATTTATTTCCATGATATAATCCCGAGTGACAAATTGAAACGTTAGGGCTCCCTTTTATTCCTCTGACCGTGCTAATGGACTATCAATATTACTGTACTATCAGTTGACGCATGAAAAATCTACATAAACCAACTAAATGTTTGGGCACTAAAGTCAAATTGGCTGAAATGTGTTATCCAGTTGCCCTCGCGTGGGTCTCATTTAGTACGTGGATGGTAAATGGGACGCCCAGACAAATTTCTACCAGGGGAAGTAAAATTCATTTGAACCTATTTCAATAAGTATTGATTCGCATTGAAAAATACATTTTTTGTGTGTATTGTTTCTGTCTGTGTAAAAGATTTTACTTTCCCTGCAGGAAAAATAATTGAAACGAATCGTATTTTGCATTGTAATAAATTTGCAACTGAATACGATTCACTGAAATCACGTGCAGAATATGTATATGTATGCATATATAAATATATTCAGCATGTAATTTTTGCGAATTAGGTTCAATTGCAAAATAAGGTGCGAAAATACGATTCGTTTTGATCATTTTTACAATAGGGCCAAATCGATCACATATTTCCAGCAATTAAAAATATTATGCTACGAAAACGTTGATTTAAACTAAATTTTTTAGTTGCTAATACATATTTATATTTAGTTAAGATTTTTAGTCATCTCAGCATATATATAAATATTTCTCATGAATAAAGAATTTATTTATATCAACTGAATTGAATTAACAAAATGAAATATATTATAATGAATAAAAGCCTAGCTTTCTGATATATGAATGAATTTTTCCGCTGCATCAACTAAATTGTAGTTACGGCAACTGGGTCATTTCTCTCAGTGTAAGGGCGCGAGATACGAGAAAGTCGAGAAGAGACGAGAAAGACTCTACCCAAGAAATTTACGGGACGTAACGAGAATGATTTGACTAGAAACAAAAATTCAATTCTAAGGAGTGAAAAATGATATTAATAAGAGAAAATGTCGAAATTTTGCGATGAGAGGAGATGAGAGGAGAAAACGTACACATGTCCAGAGAAAAAGCTTATTCTCGTTTCGTTTCGTCTCGCGGCATCACCAATCAGATTAATATACTTTTACAACCTGATTCTGATTGAATCTTACACAATATTCTGATCAAATCTCTTGGAATTTCATTTCGTCAGATTCTATAGATTTTTTAATCAGGGTAGAGTATTGAAAATAATTATTGCATTCTCACTCTCAATACGCTGTTCTCTCACGAGTTGAGAATACTGATTCGCGATGAATTATTTCATGATTCACGTGTATTCATACCATATCATTTGATGATTGTGAAGGTATAACGAGGTGAGTGGAATTTCACTCATACGTTAGTATATGTAGATGGGATTGCAAATGCTTAAAAATACACTCAACTCACAATTGAAATAACTGTGTTTGAGTTCTTAAACGCAATAAAAAACTGTAATCAAACGTCCGTTGCCATGTGTATATTATCATAATAAAAATCCAACAAGGATGGGTAAGAATGTACTCGCAGTTGAACCGATACTAATTTTCAGATCCAATTGTTATGACGTTCATTTTTCAATTCTCTTGTTCAACTCGAGCTGCTCCTTATGAATAAAATAAGCGAACAATTTATTGTGATGGTTTTCATTCTTCATTATACGGATAGCATGCAATAGTGGCAAGTATATAATATGTTTGGATATGTTAAATAATGATTATCGTTATTATGATCGGCAGTATGCATTTTCGATGGTAAAACACGATCATCGACACATAATTGTATTTAATATCCAATAACTGATACTTAAGATTGCGCGTTCCAGTCAAGTTGTAGATTTTCAATGAGAAAGTCGACCTTTGCGTGTTAGCGTTTACATACGCCTATATGGATCCAATCTACGTACATGCAAGCACGTCGTCTTCGCATGACTAAAAACGTCACGAAGATTGAAAAAAAAAGCAAAAGAAACATATTCGAGAACCTTGCGGGCGGACTTATGCAAAACCAATATGGCGGGCGTGTCTAAAAGATTGAACAGTCGAGAAGCAGGGATGATGAATAAATTCAACTCAACCGATCAGCCGACCTCGTATTTCGTATTCATAGAAATTCCCTGGGAAACTCGAATACATGCCACATGTGAATTCTTCAACTTCCATGACTGAAACGTTTATGGAGTTAGATTTTGAAATAGAAATCAACTCATTCTAGATACTCTTGTTCTATATTTTTGTTTTTTCTCACTCCCGTCTTATAAATTGATTATACAGTCATGAGAATTTATATCAATTTATTTTGCTGCAATTTGAATGCATAATCGATTCAAGAGAATTCTCAAACTCAAGCATCGGATATGAGATATATTATTCGAGTTTATAATTTCGTTATTAGAGTGCAGCAAGTTTTATCAGAAATATTATGAATTTATGGAAAATTTCTGTTCCATTCCTAAGCGAACACGAAGGTTTGAACAATGTTCAATAGAGGTGCAGTGAACGACTGCGAAGAAAGACATTTTCAGCTGTATCAGCTAAGTTTTAGCTATTATAAATAGCTAAATATTTTGACACGCACAGAACAGGTAATTCTTTGGCAACATTGACTAAACTGAAAAAATCCCAGACAGCACAAATGATCATTTTGAATTCACAAAAACTTCTGTCAAGCACTTCGTGAACAGCCCCCGTTATGACAGTAAGAATAATGAATTCAATATGAACTCAATGAATTCAAAATGCACACATGTTGAATATCTGATATGCCTTCATGAATTCGTGATATGAATTCTTTCTGGAGATTGAGTTATTCATCAAGAGTTCATTTTGAAATCAAACTATTCATAATGAATTCATGTTTACTGTCATAACGGGAGCTCTTCGTGGGAACTTTTGTGCTGTATGGAATGGCTGTCCATCTCACAGCTGATTACCCTGGTTAAAAAATCCCATTGAACCGATTAATTCCTATTAATTCCGACGCAGAAACACAATTAAAACCCATTCATTTCGTTTTTTTATCGGTTTGAATTGAGTTTTTGCATCGGAATCAATAGGAGTCAAACGGTTCAATTGGATTTTTTAACCAGGGTACTTTTGTGGACGTTCGAAGGTCCATTGTACATTCCATGAACGTGAATTTACGTATGAGGGTGCATTCTGCTTTACATAAATTTCTCAGCAAATAACTTTTCGATTGAACCTGGTATTTCAATTATTTAGATCGAGATTTCTGAGTGAGAAGTTATACTGACTAGTTAATTCTAGTTTAAATTTATTCTAAGAACAAGTGTATGAAATGTAATCAATTCGCGCACGTTTTATTTTTCGAACTTTCAAATTGCACTGAGCATGAGATGTGTGCGGAAGTGATGTGTTCTACTTTAAAATCAGTACACAAATGACGAGTGGAATGTTGCTGAAGTTTGAATCGTTCATTGAAACGAATTAGTGATCGAATAGCTGAATACTGAGCTTTCGAAAGACTCAAGATCTTGCAGTACTTTCTTCAAGTGATGTTTCCAATTATCTGGGATCAATTTGAAAAGTTGAATAATGTTGGTTCCTCAAGTTTTGTGAGTTCAGATTTTCCTTTCGTTTCTATAAACGATCCAAACTTCAACAACATCGAGTGGATTGTCTGTGTGAAAATCTCTATAAAGACTCAAATAGCGCAAATATTTGAACTATCTTTCGGATATTTATAGAACGTGCGAGTGAGCATCAAGCGAGTACAGAACATGAACAAACTATAAAAAATTGCTTTCGAAATTCCGTAAAAATTTGTATAAATCGCTTACTATATCAATTTCTCTCCGACTGTGTATATAAAGTTGTTAATGTATTTTTATATGCACTCGCCATGGATTTTGCAGGGAAAATCTCATAAACTTGCAACCTTGTGTAAATTTGCGCAAAGGTTGACAATGAATATGTATTACCTTTCAAGATAATACAAGGTAACTGGAAAATATTGATGTTTGAGATGAGATATAACCTTTCTCAACGGAACTCGTCTCTAGTAATCATAAATGAATGTATATAGATATTTTTTATGGATTGATCCAGATATAGATCATTTGAAGATGACCCAGAGTATAAACTTATACACCTTCGAGAGTTGCTCTTGGCGTATATTACCTACAATTTGTATGGCATTCGATCCTCATACGCCCACATTTTGCACTCTTACTCGTTGCCACTTCGTACATATATTATCGTGCCAAACAAGCCCGCAAGTTAGGAGAATTTTTCAACGAAAATACGTGTTTGATGAAAGTTGATGCATCAATGAAAATCACATCAATTGATATCAATAATTTTGCATGTCTTTTTCCTTCGACATGGCATTGCACATTTAAAATATCCTACCTCGAAGAATTTGAACAGTTTTTGTCTTCATATTCGATTTTTGAACTGATTTATGAATATCGTTGACAAAAATCATCAAACTTTCTCAATTTCTCCTGAATTACTTTCATTTGATGAAGGAGGAATTGGAACTAAGACTAAAACTTCAATGAGTCTGATGTTTTTTATTTGAATATTCAATCGCAATTGTTGTGAAGTTTGACTGGTATAGAGATCAATGTGACATTTTTTGACTACGATACGAATGAAATTTGATCTTCGACATTGTTTTTCCGCGGAAGAGATGGGAAGAATCAAATCAAAAGAGATTTGTTTGAGGAATTTGTTCGGGAATAAAGGAGCTCGTTGTTGAACCCTTGGAAAGAGTGAAAAGGAGTAAGCTGTAAATAAAACAGCCGACCAAAGTGAGTTACGGTGGTGGATATGAATATACGGTCTACGTTCTACCCAACAAGTTGATCTCCATAAACGGGGTGCAATTTTATGTGTCCGATCGGTCGTGTGAATCGAATCGCCACACAAGAAGATATCTGTTGGTCCTTGTTTCACTTTTTGTATTACTTTTATGATATCTGGTTTCTGTAGATCGCAATGTGAATCAGATCTTTTGTAACATCGTTTCAAATTGATTTTGCAACATATCACGCAGAAAGATTTTTGAATAAATCACACGAGGCAGTGCAAGGTATTTAAGAAAACTGATCCAATCTGGAAAGCAGACGAGAGTCTAGTTGAGTCGATTCATACATTCCAGGACCATTGTCGATAAAACTCGATTCAAAACGGTAGCTCCATTTCGATTTATGAATATTATTTTTGAAATTTCAACAGGTCTGAAACAGGAGCGAGAAGTTTTATGGAATATTTCTAAAAACCTTCTTCCATCGTGTTCTGATGATATATCCTATTAACTTAAGACCTAACCGATGAGCGATATGTTGGAAGGCCAGCTTGGGTTACTACATATGCTTCATATCTAGAATACACAAAGGAATAAGTCTTCGAAAAACCTCATGTATCAATTTTATTTGCTAAAATTACAATTATTATTCAAAATCTCAACCAGAAAATTTTTAATATAAAAACTTGAAATTTTCCCTGCCAGAAATGACAAAGTCCAATAGAAGTGGAAAATTTCAGTGCAACAGTGATTAAATTCCAGCATAACTGGAAAATTCCATCACACGACCTGAAAATTGGTGTTCAAAACCTGTATAATTCAATTGCATAGCAACTGGAAAATTCCATCACACGACCTGAAAATTGCAGTTCGAAACTTGTATAATTCAATTGCATACCACTTGGAAAATTCCATCACATGACCTGAAAATTGCAGTTCAAAACCTGTATAATTCGAGTATACCCACGATTAGGTTTTTTTTGTCTAAATTCCAAACTTTTTCCAAGTCCTTATTCAGAGGATACTTTTCCTCTGGTGCACAAGAACTGTAAAATTGTAGTACGAGCCAGTACATTTTCCGCAAAATCATGGCAAAATTTCAGTACACAATTCCAAACTTGAAAATTCCAGTATAAGGACTGAATTTTCAGTTATTCTTGGTAAATTTTCAATACCGTACCAACAAAATTTCTGTACATGTACTGAAATATCCATATTCCAGTACTAGCACCGGAAATTTCCAGTCCAGTTGCACAGTAAATTTCCAGTTTTTTTTACAGTGTAGCTAAAACTTTTCCCTTTTTAAAAATTGGACCATTTGAGGACCTATCTTGGCCCAAACCACTCCAACTAGAAAAACTCGAAGCAGACCCTCGAATCCAAAGAGATTCGTTTATGTCAGGGATTCTCCAGGAATACTTCTGAAAATATTGTTTAAGAAATGCAAATGATACGTAGCTCTAGAACTTCTGGAAAAAATCTTGCACAGAAACTTCCTCAAAGATATCTTTTTCCGCGAGTATCAAGCATAGCACAAGTGCTATGTGAACAGCTTTCGTTTCCTTCTTGGAAATTCATTCAAAGCCTAAATCGCAGGAAACATATAATCCCCATTTTCCTTGAAACTGGTATCGTATCGTATCGTATCGTATCGATTTTGCATAGATTTTCATTCTACCGATTGTTTTGTAACAAGAATTTCATATTACAACATAATTCGAAAAGAGTAATGGTAGATTCAATTTGATTACGGAAAATCATCTCTGTAGAAGGAACTGAATAATAATATCAAATCTTAACCAACAAACGAAATTATTTACGTTCAATTGGAAGCAAGGTTGTCGGTTCATATAATACAATATAATAATATCAATTCAGTGAAGAGAACAATACTGGGAGATAAATCATTTTCCATTCCTTGTATTTACTCTCCCTTTCATTCTCATATTCCTTGACCGTATTCTTTACCAAAAATCAATCTTCAACCACTAAGCCACAACTCTTCGGTACGTTTATATTACTCTGGCGGCTGTGTGTTACGTGTATCTTATATCAGGCGTGCTCCGTGTGTCGTTTATGGAGTCAGACGGATAAGTCTGCTCGAAGCAGAGAGGATAATGAAAGGACTTTCTACTATCAAATAGATTTATGGATATCCAAGCAGTTTGCGTGGTAGAGCATTACCGAGGTAAACCTTTATATGCAGATCGACCGTTGTCTTTTATACGCCGTTAATTCGACGATATTACGCCAGGAAATATACTTATACATTTTATTTATTCCCTCGAATTGAAATTTAACTTGATTCAAGCAGCTAGATATATAAAACTAATGATACGATGCCTGAATATTCTCGATAATCACTCTAATTTGGTTAAGATCGAAAACTAATAAAATTTATGTTTCATAAACCATTGAACCATATCTCCGTTTACGATCGTTAGCTCTATTATCTTGTATGTCTTCAACTGATAAAAAAACTGGGATTACTCTCTGTTCGTAAATTCACAAATCAATTGTCACTAGCTTTATAGAGCATATATCACTTTCGAACGATTGAATCGTATAAATCCTAGTCCCCTGTTGAGATTCTTATTTTCGTTTCCTACATTTATTTTCGGCACTGATTGGGATGATCTTCTGATTTCCGTCCTTGTTTCCGGAAATACCAATTTCAAGCTGTTCTTTGATTAACTAAATGCAATCTATTACGTGTCGGCTGATTCAAAAATTGGTCGAAGTCATGCCACGTATAATTTTCCTTACAGTTGGTTTCTTCACAAATACTAAGTATAATCAACCTCGATTTCCATACGAAACTTTACGTTATAGAATTGAAGTTGTATTCCATTGATTTTCACTTTGGAATTCATCAAATGAGAGTTATAAACCGGATGAAAGATGATATTGACAAAAATAATTAGTTATTCAGTCAATAGAGTGCGTTTTTAATTTCAAAAAATAAATTTCAATGAGCTGAATTGATAGTACGAATCGAACAACTTTTTATGGTTATGAAATTATTTTAGAGTCAAAAAGACATTTATTCAATGCAAAGAAATGGGAATAAATGAGATCAATTTCATTAACTCAACGAATTTTTTTTCTCAGTGCAGTGGCAAATTTCATCTTCTAGTTCTGGAGGGATTTAAGCAAGTGTGTAAAAGGATTTTTTCCCCTAGTTTGAGGAACTATGCTCTTTTTTGGGTGTTTAATGCTTCAAAAATGCGGAAAAAGTCCATCAAATTACGATAAAAACTCCCTATCCATGAAGGAACTTTGCCACCACCATTTTTTGGGTAAATTTACATATAAATTTTTGATATGAGAAAAGATTTGTTCTCACGTTACAACCGAAATTTCATTGAGAATTCATTGAGAATAAGTCTTTAGTTTGAACTTCGTAGCAAAAAATTTCATTTTCGGAACAATTGAAGAATAAGATCAGGGAATTGTATAAAATTTCTTGAATCATTCAAAACTAAAATTTTATAAATACCATAAATATTATAAAATTCTATTTACAAACATTTTTGTCATCTAATCAAATCTGGGGTCGATCCCCTGGCGATACAGTCCCCACTCACAGTCTTAAAATTCGTGGATTCAAGTGCCATTTCGCATGGCAGGGGAAAATCGGGACCTTTCGTACGCGGGGCACATTCATACAGTAGTTATAAAATACGAATGAAAATTTGTGCTAACATGGGTGTTCACATACGAGTAAGTTGAGTAGTCACCATGATGTCTATGCAGTTTCAGGTCATTCGTAGCAGTGAGAGTGAAGTTATAGGTAGCATTGCATTTTTGCATTCCGTGAGTAATTTCTCCATCGATGCTTCCAGCTATGTTTATCTACTCCCGTTATGTTATGTTTTTCTAAACCATATGTTCTCAGTAACGAAGATACATTCCTGAAACATGATTTTAATAATCAATGTTTTTGGTTTGCATATCAATATAGTGGGAAAGTTATGTTTTATTGTTGTTTCGTTAATAGGGCACATTCGTGCAGTACCAGGAAGGGCACATTCAGACACGTACGGAAGTACCCCTGCAGACACAATAGGTGAACGGTAAATTGCTAACGGTTGATTTTTTGTCTCATTGATGACAAACCAATGTTTCTATATTTTTATTCCGCTATATTGACCATTTATTTATCAACATTTTCTTAACAGGAGCATGGGACGCAATTACACAACAAAGAACACGTAACAAAGTTGTGGATATTCAATAATTTTAGTATTACATTGCATTAATTAATATAAATGTTACTTTTATTGTCAAATGAAAATTTTTCATGATTCATTTGTAGTTTGAATTCATTGTACAATATTATTCCATAGTGTCCGAAAGTATCCCATAAGTGGGGAACATTCATACGAATTTCGAATTGACTTCAGGTTATTATTAATTGATAAATATGAGATGTAATCAACTGGTAATTTTTTCAATTATGAATAAAACAATTGGGTGATCATGATATGGTTTAGATTGAATGTCTTTCACTCCGCCAAACTACCGAAATTCTTACATCGAAACAATTTTTAATGAGATGTTTCATTTAATTTTTCGGTGAATATAGGAACGTCAGTGCGGTCTCGTTAGAGGGAAGCTTTGTGATCGTTCCGAGGGATCGACAATTTTTTTTGTCACCAAAATTGAAATTTCTCACTCCAGAATATTTCTTCGAGCTCGGAGTTCGGCAGAATCGAGTTAAACAGGGTGTCCACTCCGGGGAATTTTTAATTTGTTTCATTGGTCATTTTATTCAACCCGATTTCTTAATCGATTGATTCCGTTGAAATACCCGGCTAGTAGACACCCTGATTTGAAATATAAAAATAGTGTTTCCTATTTTAATACGCATATTTCAAACAGAACGTTCCCACCAGATCCACAATGTAAAATATTCCACTCTAACGTATTCTATGAAATTTTATAGGATATTATACACAATTTCATTGTAATGTTCTACAACCCATAGCAAAATCTCAATCGTTACATGAGTACGCTCATAATGATTGGTACGACAACTCATCGAACGATTATTCCATCAAAATCTCCATTGTAAATTTGTCAGATATCTCTACAATCTTCACATTCCACTTTCTTCAGTACACATCTTCATCTCTTTCTTTTTCACCATGGAATAGTAATTCATATAGAACATTGGAATACCACATGATGAATGTATGCATGGGTGTATAATAATATATTGCTATCTCGAATATAAGAGACGCAAAATCACCTGTCCGATGAATCGTGCATCAACGATTATTCGCCATACGGATAAACCGGCTGTGTGGTTAGAGAGTCGCCGTAATCTTGGACCATTGATATTCATGTATAGATGTTGAAGCAGTTTATATATATATATATATATATATGCACATTCAGAATCGCGTTATCATGAACTTCATCTCGATACTTCCGTTCGCTCGAGGGCGTAATCCTGTTCTCGATGAACCGTCGTTCGATCGCTCTTACGTCTACGATTTCACAGCAAAACTATTCGAACCTGTTGTTCATAGATTATGCGTCGGTAGATACTTTCCGATATTTTATGAATGTACCAACGTCTGATCATGCCAGTATATATAAAAAAAAATATCATTATTGTTGCGCGTAAATTCAAATAATAATAGTAATATTCCTAGAAATTTCCCTTTATCGCTTGTTGAATGAGAGAATCAAAGTTGATGTATTATTTGAGTCGTGGATACGTGCAAGGCTTTGGAGTGTTTTCATTGCGTAATTCAATTTGAAGTTTGACAAACTGAAGAGTGAGAGAGAGCGTGGCGGTGCACGCAAGTTATATTATTTATAAAAATATATGTACTAAGCATGGCAATGGTTTGAATATGAAACACACTGTTGAAAAAAATGGAATTTTCTGGTACCCAGGAACTGGAAAAGTTCTATTGTTGACAAATTTTTGAGTTGACGTACAAGAAAATCCCCGTTGTACCAGAGTTTTTCCGTATTTTACATGAAATTTCATCTTTTTTACTCCAATTTTCCAGTATAGATACAAGAATTCCCTGATACGTGTACTGGAATTTTCATGATATGAATGTAACTTTTCAGTACAAATGTACAGGTTGATTGCTTCCAGTACAGTGTTGGAAGTTTTCCAAAGTTTCTTTTTACAGTGTATACATTGCTCACTCTGTAGTATGTTTATAAAATGTCATCAATCGTATTTATCAAAAATCCATTTCATCACAATTCAACAAAAACCCTTTGTCAAAACAACAAACATTTCCTTCAATGTACTTTTATAACAGAAGTATACCTCTCTGTGTGGTGATGATAAGTCTATTTTTACAAATATTTTTCACAGCCTACTTGTGTTACAGTGAAGAATAAATAATGAAATTCTCATTGAATGAGGATCAATGATGAACTAACACAATAAAATTATATAATAGAACAGAGTAAAACGTCAACGCTTAAGTGCCTTGCCAATGTTTGTACATTTCCCCAACCGTTTGCACGAATTAACTTGCCGCCCACGTACTTTCATACATGCATAATCAAGTATGCTCACATGTATATGAGGTGGTCGTAGAGCACGCGTGTGACTGGCGCGTGTCACCTGTCTGTCATGGTTTTGTGAATACAAGCCCCTGGCCACCTTCGCATGTTCACCCTCGATCGTCACGTCGGAGAAATGACCAAATGCTTCGTACCATTTGGATCACCCTTTCCCCTCCTAATGAGTATTCTTCTCAAGACCTGCTATCGTTGATGAAAACTATTCACTGAATTGGTGGAATATTTTTTGATTTAGACACAACTCAAGATGAATTATCAGAAACATGCGATTTCACTGTTCACTGTTGATCGTTGATTTTGGAAGAAAGAAAATAATTAAGGACTATGGAGTCCTTCAAGAAAAGGGCAAAATTTTGCTACGTACTTTCTAATCAACTAAGCGATAAATACAAAGTTCTAATTCACAATGATGAAGTAAATTACTAAAATTTAGCTCTGAATATGAAATTGGAACTGCAAATGATTTCTCAAAATCATGCAAACGATTATAAGCATATTAACCTACAAATGTCAATAATTTTTTTTAATTCATTTCCTCATGTTTAGGAATATGTTTTATCAGGAATATCAGGAAAATGTGCACTGTATTGCTATATTTAAAAAATATTTAATGATTGCTCAGTTATTTGAAAACTGTGTCGCAGAATTTTGTCCGTTTTTTAATACTTCATGGCCCTTAAGGTGAGAGTTATTTTATGTATGGGTTTGAATTAAATAATATGTGTTAATCTCATTATAGTAATACATTGAAACAATGTCCAACTTTTTGCAAAGAAAAAACACTATTTTATCATATGGAATTGTAATTGAATATCTAGAGCGTTTGAATTCTCGTTTCCTCATCGGGATGTGAAAATTCAATATCTCGAAATATCCTAAGTAATCTGAAGATTCTCATCTTTTATAACGTACTTCACATTCATCTGTGATTATTCAATCAATGCTATTTCATCAATATCTTCCGCTGATAGTTTGTATCATCTTATGCGTAGGAATCATGCACGATTGAGTTATATTCGTGAAACTATGACGTTGATTCCGGTGTATATGTTTGCGTGTATCTTGGGGGTTGCAGGTGCAACAGGAGGTCTTGCCGTTAGCGGAATCATGGTTGCGTGATTCCAAGTTCTGGCGAGGAAACAGCCTGATGTTTACAAGTTCTCCTGCGAAGAAATGCCGCGGAGTCCTTCTGGCACGCGTTTGCACCCTGCACGTTCCAACGTAGATGTTCTTCCCCTCGCCATTAACATTGTAAGAAAGTGTACGAAACACCATGTGCAAAGGAATCATGCTTGGTCGCCACTATCTTGCTACCCCGCAGATACACCATATAAAGTGGATCTATAGGTGGTAGCAGGCTGCAGGTGGTGGTGCACCTTCGAGGTCTATCAACGTGCACATGTAGTAACAGGTTTCATTTAGGACTACCTGCATTCTTCCAAGGTGCAATTTTTAAGTAATCCAAGTCAAGTGATTTCAAGGTATTCGATCTGCCACTTACAATGGAATTATAACATTTTTTGTGAGCATTCATCGTTCATTAATATTGTGAGTTGATTCGTCAAGTTATTTATAATAAATCATAAACGAAAAGAATTATACCCATTGCGGTAAACAAATTGAGGTTCAATCGAATTCGAACGAGAGATAAAAACTGTTCACAAGGGGCAAATCTAGGGAATTTGACTAATTTAAGAATTGCTGTCTCTCCTAGCCTCTGTCCTGGAATTGTGTTTTCCTCCCACAATCTTCTTCCGTAACTTCATCAATACTGAGATCAAATTGGGGAAATACTTGGGACATAATCCTTCAAGAATAATAAAAATTTGATTGCTGAGGTATCAGTGAAATTTTTATTGTGATCCCTGGTTAAAAAAATCCGTAGAATTTGATGAAATGAAATTCAATGGAATTTGGTCGGAACATTGTGCAAGATTGAATCAGAATCACATTGAAAAAGTACAGTTATCCGATTGAATCTCATTCAAAATGATTGAATAGGATTTGGTCAGCATCAATGGGTTTGTTCAACCAGGGATATTTGTACACTGAAGAAGAAATATCTTGTAACTAAATAAATAGTTTATTTGTCTTCTCTCCGTAGCGTATTTCTTGGAATTATTGAAATATTTAATCAAATCGAATGCTGGCTCCAAATAATTTGATCTTTCAGATAAATAATTTATTCACCATAAGTAATGAATTTTTGTATCCAATTGGGTATTTAATTTCTACAAATAAATATTTGATGGAGCGAGGACGAGATAAATATCTTCTCCAGTGTGTCTTCATGATTTTTTTCGTATTTTGTTTAAAAATTTTATATTAATTTGGAAAATTGTATAAATGTCGTGATGTTTTCACAAAATGAAATATGTTAACATGAAGGAAATGTACGTACAATCTCCTCAAGTCTTATATCTGTTTCAAATAGGAAAATAAGAACACAAAAACAACAACACGAGAATGATGAAGGAGAGAATGAATAAGAAGTTGAAAAAAGACCATTCAACTACTATATAAAATTTGAAATTTTGTATCTTCTTGTAATTGTTGATTGAAATGAACTCATAATCAAATGTTGGCGATAAGAATCACATTAAAAACGTTTATGAACATTTATAATTTCTCGGTATCGTTTCTGAATAACACGTTTCATCAGGAAACATAGTCTGCAACAATTTTGTTTCCTGAAGGAATCTTCAAGCATGCTTGTAGCTGATAGCTCTTTTAGAACGATACAAGAGCCCTTTCCCGAGTCTTTCCCGATCACCCATGAGGGGTTGGCAAGGAAAAACTAGTAAGGATAAACTGGAGAGTTATTAGCGAATATTCGGTGAGGTGGACCCGATAAATTACAGATGGATAAAACTGGTCAGAATTTCACAAATTTTCCTCAAACCATACTAGTTAGAAATAGCTAACCTCGAAACTCAAAAAAATGAAACAGATATTGTCAAAGACGAGAAAAAGATGCCTAACCTCTATGTCTAGATTTTCTAACAGCGATCACTGGCGATTACTACTCAAAATACTTTTGATAATTTCCGCAGCCGATATTTTAATTCGTATTTGTAAAAGGCATGCGATCCTCGTGTTTTTGTTCAACTTAATCTATGAGCAAAGGTGAAAATCGACATCAATTATGGAAGAGAAACGAATCTCAACTCAAATCGGATATCAAATTATCGGAAAAGAAAGCAATTAGAAGGTGAGTAAGTATTCCCATTTTCAAAATATAATAAAAATGTTTCTTCTATATATTCCTTATCAATACTTTGATTCCTCGACAAGTTATTAGACATGTTGTTATATTCGTGCATACTTTTCGATCATCATTTCCCAGACTGGATAAGAAATTTACATGAAATCTCAGATTTCGATGAAAATACCCAAATTACGAATGCAAATATTCCTGTTCGAACGTCTGAATCTTCATCTCAGTATGCTACATTTGCAGATAATTATTTGTCTGCATCTTAACATGATTCAGTCACATCACCTGCTTTAGAACTCCCAAACTCCCAACGATTGACGAGATGAATGATGCGTCAAGCGATGCAGGACTGAATGAGATTAAAAATGATCACTACAGTCCTGATGATGAAGAGGAAAGCAACAGTGCAACTGAATTTCCAGATTTTTTAACTATTACGAATGCAGCAGACAAAATTCGAGAATGGGCCATTGATAGCCAGGTTTCTCACAAACAATTAGATGGTTTGCTGAATATTCTCAGAGAAGACAATATTCTCCCTGATTTACAAAAGCAGTTCAGAACGGAGTTTAGTAGGTGGATAGTTGTTGAATGTCTTGAATCATTATTACCAAAAAATTGAGAGGCATCTGTTTCTTTCAAAATAATTTGTTTCTAAAAATCATTGAAAATGTTGTATGCAATATACATATTCATAACATACATATATTAAAAAAATGTGCTATTTCAACTGGAACAAATGCTTTTTGCATCAGAGGAAAAAATTTGGAAGATATTTTTGCGAAATCTCCTTCTATTGTGGATTTCCAAATGAAATCTTGTTGATATTGAATTCATGTATGGATGAAATTTCTAAGTATTCACAAGATCCTCTGTGGAAATCGACAAGAAAAGAGGTTAGTGAGAAATCTTTTTGATTTTTCATTGATTTGTAGACATTTTATTGATATTTATGTGCTAACAAGTGCCTCGTGAAATCCTAGCGAGCAACTGGTCAGTTTTTTCAACTATTATCTGATGAGTTAGAGCGTTACATTCCTCACTAGCAACTCATGAACATTCCTCACTAGTTCCTCACAAGTTGAACGGGCAAAGTCGTAAGTGCCTTATGATTCACTGGAGAAAATGTCTACCAGGGAAAATGCTGTAAGATTTTTACGTGAGGTATCTTCTCATTTTGATTTTGAATCGTGGTTCCAGAAATCATTCAAAATTCAGTAATATAAAATCATGTTATTCAATTAAGAAAATAGTTATTGTACTTCACGTTCGTGTCTCTAAAAAATGTCAAGGAGCAAATGAAGTACTTGTTGAATCGAATAATAAACATTTTATTCGAATTTACAATGTTCATGGTATTCTCCATTTTCGAAAGAAAATGTATTTTTCTTTCTTTGATCCTCATTTTAGTTGCAAAAAAGGAAGTTTAACGTTTCCTGTGATATACTCAGTAAATAACTTGATGAATAAATGGATTCAATAAATACTTAACAGTGATTCTCAGTGGATCATCAATTTCTTCGTCATAGCGTCATAATCGATCATTAATATTTGTTATGAAATGAAAAAAATGGCGTTTAGAAATATATCAAGATCAAAGAAGAACTCAAAATTACAACTAAATTATTTGTATGGCATTACCGTCTACCCGTATCGTTAGTACAGAGAACAAACCAAATAAAAAAGAATGAGCTCGACACGCGGCACACAAATATCTCGTCTAATGACGGTTGGATAGATATAAAACAGGAAGAACCTAACATATATTATGCACTGCATGTTCGTGGGATAAGCATACAATAGTTCGTGAGAGGTCGATTGAAGTCAAACGATTAAATTAATCCGAACAACACATATCCGGTATAAGTAATGTTGAAATTCCCCATTTTCCAAACATATTTTTTTTTTATTTTCATCTTCAACCAATGAATGCATTCGAAATCTTCCTCCCGCCTCTGCTCGCAATAACATGTTTACAATTCCTTTGCAAATTTCTGCTATCTCCGAAATAGTAATATAATCTCTGAGAAAATCTATAAAATTTTGATGAAAAATCTAATAAATTTGGATCGTTCTATACAGATTTTGTTGAGAAAAAATTCTGACACAACTGTGATAAATTTTGCACATTTTTCTAGTTATTACAGAAAATCAAAAAATTTTCAAACACTTTTTTTGTATCCACAAATTTTCTTAATAATCAGGAAAATATGAAAAAATCATTACAGTTTTGTTGACATCATTATTTCACATCACAATTTCGTTCCTATTAGTTTGGGGAAAAAATTAACAACTTTTTATGAACTCTGAAAAACAGCCTGTACCGAATGATCCAAAATCGTCCATCGAAATTTCATAGGATTTCAGAGATTATCGGAGTTTGTTAGATTTTCGCTCTGCAAATATTGTTTCAGCGAAATATTTCCGTACGTGTTGAGATTAAAAATTCGCTGCCCAAGCTTTCGAAATCAATTGTATTGCAATAAATAAAATTTTACGTGATTATTAATTCACTATTAACGTGCTTACAATGATTTATTCTTCCAGGACGGTTTGGGGAGTGTACAATTGCAAACATTGAACCGAGTTGAGCTCAGAAACGGCTGTGGTAGCAGTAGTACAAGTACTAATGTAAGTCAACAGACCGTATCACTCGTGAAGATCAAACGAATGAATGTGCACGCGTGCTTCGGCATGCGTTGTGAAGTGCAGGTGCTTTGGTTAGGGTGCAGTATTTTATATATTCCAAGCATGGTAGTTTTACTCTCTTAAAGTACCCGCACGATTTTAAAGATAATGAGTCGATGAATTTAATCTTTATATCTTTGAAATACGCGCGTGTGTGGGGCTTTGCGTACGAACCCAGACCGCACACACATGTTTCAAATCAACTCCTATCGTGTCAATTCAGAGTGAATCCTTAGGAGTTCTTCAAAAATTATTTTTGAATACCAGAAATTCATAAAGAATTATCAGAACCAGAATGTGGGGAATATGACACATGTATTGTGTGAATCTCGTCCAACTCAAGGCAAAAACTTTATTGCAGTTTAAAAAATCGTTAGAATAAAATAATATTTATTACAATTTATTTCAAATAAATCTTGATAATTTGTCTTAATTATCTGAACAGCTTCATGATTTTGTAGATGAATTAAAGTTCTGAGAGTTTTGATGATTCCTGCACTCCATAAGTGGTCTTTTACGCATCCAAATTCACCAATTTCTTATGTTACGATCATGGATCTTTTTCGTCCAAACGATTTCGACATACGTATTTATTATTTTAATTATTCATATCAAAAAATGCTTGGTTGTTTTTACATCAGTGATTTCTTTTTTAACTTTCTTCTCCGCAACATGTTCAAGAATTATAGCAGAGTTCTTGAACCACATAAAATATATAAAAACATAGCCGACCAAGAACAATTCTTGTTCGCACCCACGCAGAAAAATTGTGTGTTACTGTAGCGTTTACAACAAAATTTGTTGTGGGAAAAATACTCACTTCCCCAAGTAGAATGTGCTCGAACAGTCTGAGAAGGTGCTGGACCATTCTTAGAATGTTCGAGCACATTCTCAGAACTTCTTGTGTTACTTGGGTCAGTGGCTGAGACCTTAGTTTTACTAACAAATTACTTTATGTCGACAGAAAAATTCAGTTGGATCAATCAGTTTTCTTGCTCCGTTGAGAATTTTTTTTTGTAGTTACTGTAGTAACAGATCAGTTTGTTATGCCAACAATATTTTTCTCTTCGTGCGAAGAAGAACGGGTCTCTTTCACACGATGCGCTAAGGGTTACCAAAGTCCGAAAGAAAATTTGAGAATATTTTGAATTATATCTGTTCAAAGAATGATTTGTCAAGTATAATAATTATCAACTTTTTGTTGATAAGATGATCATAAGATTCCCTAAATCTGGTACAATAAAGTTGAATAACCTGCGACAATTTATAAAAAGTGACGAAAAAAATTCAAAGAAGGATAGACCAGAAAATGACGCTCATGGGGGCGTTGAAAAACAAGAATATAATTCAAAACCGTTACTTCATTTGAATCTGTGTCCTTTCTTCCTACAAATATTTGAAGAATGTTTCTGTGCTACTTAAGGAAGACAGTAATTCCAAGATAGAATGGAGAAAGGAATCATGGAAACGATTTGAGAAATTTCAATTGAGTTATTATAAGCCGAATATCTGCTGAAGAGAATTATGCTTCAAATTGGCCAATAAAATTATACAAACGATGTTTCCCCCGAATTATGTGACGCATCGGGTCACGGTGTTGTTGCTCATACATTTCAAGGACGATTTTCGACCTCTCGCTACCTTCCTGGTTTCCAGTTGGAGACATTCTGTGTCTCTCTTCTGGTTAATTTAAAAAAAAACAGCACTTGAGAGACGACCTTCTTCTCACCAAGAGCCTTGTTTTCTCCTCGCTTCTTGTTCTTTTCTTTTTTCCCTCGAGAATGACCACTTTCGGTATGGACATGGAAAAAGGAGAAGAAAAAAAGAACTGAATGCTCAAAAAATGAAAAAAAAGGGGCAAAAGAGCTTGTATCACGCTCTGCTTATCTGACAGAAAATAAAAAATATATACCGAAGTCGAGTTGGTCAGCTCGCGCATAAAGAGCGATGGTTCCGAAAGACTGTTAAATCAACGGTGAGATTGAGATGCAAATATGCAAAATTATTTTTCAAAGACAAGAAGGAGGTGATGAATAAAATGAAAAAGAATGTATCTAAAAATGCGGAGTATCCGGTTACTATTGCGAAGGGCATTCCTTGAATTCTGTGTGGATGGCTTTGAATCGTATTCTCAGAAGGGTGGGAAATAATAACACAGATCTAACATGTCTATAACATTACATTACACGGATTCAACAGTTGTGGGAAATATGTCTCACGTAATCAGAACATTTTTATATATAAAATTACGCGTTACAAGTCCATTACATACAACATATTCAATTTTATATTTGTAATAACTGTTACATGGTGAGCGGATTGAAACATTTGAATTTAAATTTTCCTTCTTATCATCTACATCTGTACCTACAGCATTTCTACTCGAGTATATGCGGGCTTTAAAGCATCCTTGCTTCGAAAAACTTCCTGCGCAAGGTGGTTTCTTTTGATCTCTAAAACCGTTTCAATAAACACGGCTGTGAGTGTTCAGTTTGAATTTTTTTGAAATTCAAAATTCAGACTCAGTACGCTGGTATCCCCTTAACCGATCATTATTGAACCATGGGTAATCATTTAGAATCTCAGCAAACAGTGTTTGTAGGATAAAATGATATAAGATGCAAATTATTCAGAACATAGTGAGTTGATCAACTTAACTTTTTTGTTATGCGATATATTTCTTTCACGTTTGATTTTTCATAATGGTGAATTCTGGAAGAGGTAAATGATCTGTGGGCGTTTCTCCTCCTAATGGTTGCCAAAAGTATTGATCTTCTTCGGTTACCTTAGAAATGAAAAATAATCCTAATAACTGTTATATTCAGAGGATATAAAATTTATCACTCTCAGAAAATATGAGAACTCTAGTAAAGCTAATTATCGCTCCAGACACAATCAAGGTATTTGTAAAACCAATTAAAATTTCTCATCACTTTTACACAAAAACCTTGTATATTTTCGAAAGATTTATCACTGTCTATTATTCTTCTTACTAAGAAAAAGTCTGCTCATTCGTGACAAAGAATATTATAACTGTTGCGAATTGTTGTTTATTTGAAAAAGAATTCACTATTTCACCAAAAATGTGCTACAATGATTAATGCCCTAGCTGTTACTTCAACTAAAGATCCAGAAAAGCAGAAAATTGGCAATTTTAGCAAATTCTCTTCTCTCAGATCGCATCTTTTCATTCATTAACTCAATCGGTTGTGGTTCGGATCGGAGTAGTTGAGGATGAAAACGTTCAAGTTGTACCTCGAGGAGTTTATACGTATACATGTATGTTGGATTTTGATCATACGCAATAATCCTGTCTGCAGATTCTGATGTCGAGTTCTGTTATTGTTACAAAGTCGATAAGTCAAAATATCTTTCGTAGTACAGCAAGGAACATTGTATAGAATATTCCCTAACAAGAATCTCTTCAACTTATCTTAAGAATAATGTGATTTCTATCTTATGGAAACCATAAACTTACACATTTGAGAATACGTCCTTGTTCACTCAATTCATAGATTTTGAATCTAAAGAGTATGGTATGCATCTCTCCACCAATGTAAGCTCTTCTTTCGCATTCACCACTTATAACATGAATCTCGTAAGGATTTGCAACAACAACATCTGTGATCAAGCCGATCCATCGAGCCTTCAACAATGCTGGAATATTCATATTATTTAGTGTATACAAAACACAACAAAAGACCAAAATATCTTAAGGAAAATCTTTGTGCTTCAATATTTTCAAATACAAGTCAATTTGAGTTAACCTTTAAACCGTAACCCTGCTCAAAATCACGTCAACCGTAACCTCCGGTCTAACAGACCGCTATCACCTTCTTCTAGATATTCAAAGTTGTTAGAAGTGAAGAAAACATTTTTTAGATCATTAGAAATGTCTACGAGGTAGGATAGTGGGCTTATGTACAGAACTTAGTGGGCAATTCTGTGCAGAGTAGGAATGAAATGCCAAACAATTTAACCAAAAAAGTTCGAATTACGAGCAAATACCATTTCAATAGCGGTCTGTGAGACCGGGGTTACGGTTAGAGTGTTAAATAGAGAAATGTAATGACAAAATTGTGAGGCAATTAGAATGGTTTATTTGGAATGTCATCACTTAATTGATAGAGGTTTAATTTCTGGATTAACTGAAACTCTGTCAATGCATCAGCAAAGTCTAGGTTAAATTATTGTTGAATTAGAGTGAATTCAGTACCTTCGTGACTGCTTCGGTCAATTGTTACATTATTTTCTGCAACCATGTCTCCTTTTTTACTGAGGAAGGTACAATTGTCCGCAAAAAAATTGATGTTACGAGTTTTCTTTCCAATCGAAATCTACACGAACACACGAGATTGCACATTATTGTGTTTTAGCTTAATCCAAATTAATAACTTTTCTCATTGATGTGATAGGAAGAATAGTCACCTTGATGCGAGGTCTATCGCCACTTTTTCTCACAGTGGGAAATGTTGGTGTTCTCCATTCCACATTAGTTCCATTTCGATCGATGAATTCGTAAATAGGCCCAAGAATTCGCACGACACTTGATTTACGTAAACATATTCTCTAATTGAACAGAGTTTTGACACGTACATAATTTAAGAAAAAAAATTAATACAAATTCCATGCAGATCTTTTCAAATGAAATCTCACAGTAACAAACGAACCTAACTTATCGGAACATGTAAATTCTGAATTACCTTTTTCCCCACTGCTACAAAAATGTATCCAATTTCATAAGCATTGGTGTCCAAGAAGAATGGAATGGGATGGAAGTTTACATTCGTTACTTCTTTGGCAACTGCAGTCGCAATCATATCCCAACATTGGGATAAATTCAAATCTTTTGGTAATTTCATTGATTTTCTTTTCATAATACATTTTGTTAAAGGAGAATTCACGAGTTTTTCATTCATAATTGATACTAAAATGAAACATTAACGATTCAGATTTTCATTCGACTGGATTAAATTTGAAACTGTCAGATATGATCAATGTTGTCGCCATTTTTGAATGTCTTGTTTCATAAATTCAGACTGAAAAAGAGGAATCAGATCATGAAATTTGCGAAGGTGTATAAAACTCATTTAATTATTATCAAAGAAGAAAAGTGCAACCGATCTCTCTCTTTTGTACATGCTGATACCATCAGAAGAAAGAGAGAGAAAATGATTTCGATTTCCGCTCTCTCTCTACTCTTCTATTGGTGCCGCGCGCGACCGGCAATCGTTTAGCGTATAATACAATTGGGGTTGAGTTTGTTTCACATGGATCGGAATTTCTAGAGAATTTTTAGTGAATTTTGGTAAGTTCACTATCCACGACTCAATAAAACTTCCGGATTGCAACTCCTTTCAATTGATAAAAAAGACCAAAGAAAACTGATACGATTACTTCTTCATAGGGTGGTTGAGAATAATCAAACATCAGAAAAAATGGATGAAATTTTGAGTGAACTTTTTTTCTATAAATCCTTGATAAATACAAATTTGAAATGGATAATAATCGAGTGCATATCTAAGATTGTTCTCTTGAGGTGACTGTACCCTGGTTAAAAGACTCCATTGAATCTGACAAATGAAATTCAATGAGATTTGGTCAGAATATTGTCCAAGTTTAATCGTAATTTAGTGAGATTTGGCCAGATTCAACGAGATTCTCATGAAAGTTCTGACCAAATCTCATTGGAAAATCACCAGTGAGATTTGGTCAGGACATGGTCCACGTTTAATTGTAATTCAAGGAGAATTGGTCAGAATCAATGGGTTCTTTTAACCAGGGTAATTTTCCAGTCACTTTTTTCTGAATTCCAAGATCAATTGACTGAATTGTAAGAAACTTCAACTGAATTTCGAAACATATTCTGAATATTCAGTCAAGTTTCTTGAAACTCAGCAAAATTTTTCTGTACAATCAAGTTCAGGGAATGTTCAGTGGACCATCGAATGTCCGGACGTTCAGTGCACCGCTATGGAGCATTTTTTGGACCTTCTTATTCTCTTGGGGTATAGTTCTGGAAATCCTCTTGCGATTGCCAGGAATCACTAAACCCCTGAAACTCATATTCAGAGTCTAATCCTGGATTTGAATTTTAGAATTATGGATTGGAAATTCATGATTGACGTGTAATACAAATGTCAAAGCAATATGTATGTTTCCTCTCTAATAAAGCAAAATATTATAAGAAAAATCTGCATAGGGTGGACTACCCAGTAGATGAACGACTCATAAAACAAGTAATTGTTAAGAATTTCTGCTACCTTAAAATAATTCTGTAGTTTTCCCATGGAAGTAACTTCTTTTGAAAACAATCGAATCATTTAAATGTAGCAAAAATTTATAATAATTACTTCTTTTATGAATCGTTCATCTACTGGATAGTTCACCCTATATAAACACTTGCTGATTCGAAAAACATCATTCATTCGAACATCACAATAATTCAACAATTATATGCAGCTATACTTATTTTCACACATGAGAACCCTCAATCTAGCGCAGTGGATATTGAATCATGTTGTTCCTAGGAGTCTAAGTTCACATCTAATAATTGTGATACATACAATATTATATCGAGAGTCAGTATCAAGAGTAATCATATCAATTTTTTAATACACTGCGTAATCAAATGGTAACCATATTCGGACCTATAGCACGTATCCAGTGACTTGAAAAATTTGACGAATAAAACCTATCAATGAACTTCATCAGGAATCAAATCAATCTTGAAGATACGCATTGAACGTTTTATTAGAACTCTCCGCATTGATCGAGTGAAGTTTGATGTATCTCATTAAGTGAGAAATATCATCAATCAAAGTTATTCATTGGGAATTTATATCTTGGATTTATTGACACTATGTTTCAACCTAATGTCATGAGTTTATGACGGAGATATCCTCCGTCTCATCGCACTATCATATATTTTTTACGAAACGTTCAATCGGGTGGGTGGGTAATGGATATTTGATACGCTTTCTGATTGAGATAATCACACATGCGGATAGAGCAGTATTAACCTGGTGAAAAAAATACTCTAAAATTCACTGAAGAACTCAGAAAAAATCTGGAAAAACCTGAAAGAATCTAAACAACTCTGAAAATCTATGAACGTTTTTTTAAACTCTGAAGAACTCTGAAAGTTTCTGACAAGTCCTGAAAAACTCCTGCTTATTGGACATATTTTTTCACTCGAAATTTCTCTGAAAAGCTCTCTGAAAAACTATGAACACCTCTGAAATCCTCCGAAGTTTTCAGTATTCATCGGAAACGCCGAGTAATAGATGAAATGTCCTACCATTTGAATATAGAAAATCGCCAAAATCGCTATACGCTTTCTTTTTTTTGTAGTCAAAGAATTTAGAATGAATATTCTTTCAGTTTTTGAATTTCGGCTCTTTAAACACCATCATAAATCTCCAAAAATTAATTCTTGATAATTTTCATTTTTTCATAGATCTTCTTATGAAATGAATACACTCAGCAAATAGAAAATAAGAGATCACCAAAAATATCGTCAACGCCATTATAATTTTTTCCCTCTGTTGAAATTATCAAGGGACCGCCAATTCGGCAACAAATCACCTTATCTGACAACTCTGGGATATGGGATGACGTGTGGTAAAGCCTGACAGTTAACCGGCCCAATGCATGATAGATCCAAGAACGAACGTTGCGAAAGAAAATTTGTCCGAAAATTCGAAACTGATGATGTATTTTGAAAGTTACAATCATATTACGGTGATATTACGTGGATGTAAAATTAATGGACAATCCACAATAATTCAATTTATCGAAGAGTATTGAATAATTCTTGAATTCTTATGAATCAGGAATCTCATCTTCTGGATTCTAAATATATACTTCATGATTCATCATATTCTACCTGCTCAAAGAATCTCATTGAACCGATTGATTCTCATTGATTCCGATGCAGAAAACTGATTCAATCTCATTGAGAATCCATTTTTAATGGGTTTGGATCGCCCACACAGCACCACAGTTCCATATGAATTCGCAAAGAACTCCGTACAAAAAATTCATTATGAATTCTTTTATAAGAGTTTTCAAAGAATTCATAAAGAATCCAATCGGATCGTAAAGCATTCTTAATGAGTTCTGAAAGAGCTCAGAAAAGAGTTCATAAAGTGTTCATAATGATTCGCAAGGTATTTTCAAAGAATCCCCGGAATGTAAGTTCAGAACGAATCGCTCGGGGAGTTTTCAAAAAGAAGTCTTGAAAAATTCCAAATGAGGTCGTAAAGAAATCTAAAATAATTCTTTAAGAAGCCAAAAAGAGTTCTGAAGAATTCTTAGAATATTTTTCGATAAATTCATTCGATATACACTGAGAAAAATGAAATGTGAAAATAACCTCTATTTCGTATATTTTTCACCCGTTAAATAATGAAAACTGAAGCCAGCCTTTCAAAAGTGAAAAGTACCTTCTCAGTGTTGAATTTCACCGTACATTCGGTTTAATTCACCAAAAAGATGGTATTTATCACCTAACTCATGGTAATAATAACCAAAATAATGTATTTTTCACTGTCAAATACATTACTATATTGAAACATGATTTCTACAATGCAGATTTTTCTCAGTGTATAGCTACAAGCTTGATTAAAAGTCTCGACGCATTCTTGAATTGCTATCAAAACTAAAATGGTTTTCAAAATCTTCTAAAACAATTCCAAAGAGATTTTTGATTGAAAGATAGGCAAGAAAATATTCGTTGGATTTTTACTGGACAGGATGTTTCAATTCGGTGATTTTGGACGAAGCGAAGTAGGCATTTTCCCAGACAGCACACAAGTCCTTTTTGAGTTCACAGATAATTCAGACTAAAGAATACCTACGGAATTCATTTCTATGAATTCATGGAGTATTCTGAATGAATATATAGAGTATCAAAATAATTCTCGATGAATACATGTGGGAGTTCTTGAAGTGCACATAGAAAATGCACGAAGTAATTCGTAAAGACCACCCGTTATGACAGTGAATATGAATCTTTATGGAAGTTCAAAATGTAGTCCTGTTCTGCCCAAAAGAATTTATAACGAATACCATGAACTTCGATCAACAAGGATTCAATCAGAGTCTTCCTGAATTTGTAAACGCCTTTGGACAAAAATAATGTCCAAGATACAATTAGTAGTATATTTTCTCTTATGAATCGATTGAATAGGTGCGTGTACGAGATTTGGAGAGTGATTAAGAAGTGAAGTGAATTATTCAATGTATCAATCAGTTAGTAATTCATTTCAATGCAAAAAAACATATAATATGTGAGAATAAATGACATATCATATGATTTTAAGGTTGAAGTTTCGTATATAACAAAGTGATGTAACTCTAAAGAAGAGAAGTGTGTAAAAATTCATGAATTGCTTGTGGATAATGAAGTAAATTATTTATTAACTCAAAATATGTGAATATCGACTGTAAAAATGCATCCATACAAACGATCTTTTATGTATGGAAGAACTAATCGATTGTATCGAGTATGGAAAATCCCTTATAGAAAACGATGAACAAAACTCTATGATCTTTATCTTTTTTAATAGGAAATTTGTAAAAGACTTGATATTCAATTATAAAGGTTTATTGAATTATGAGAAAGTTCAGAATGCCTGTTTTGTGGTGTGATTTATTTATACTCAATGAATTCAGATGTAAATGCATTATGAATTCTTTTGGGCAGATTACATGTTCTTTCTGAACTTCTATATGTTTTCATTTCTGCTGACATAACGGGCATGCTTTTGGAATTTTTTCTGGATCCAAATGAATGATTGTGCGTATTCTTACAGAGTTCTCTCAAAAAGCGTGTCATTCTAATGGTATTCTCTAAGAACTGTTTGAGAACCAGTTGTACTGTATGGGTTATTATTTTCAACGGGATTCGCAGGGACAAAACCTTCCACAGCCCGACAACCATTCCTTGCCCGATTCTCATAGGCATTTTCAGCAGACATATCCAAAATTTGACAAAACCAGGGGGCATAAACTCAAATGAATAATCTTGAGAACGATATCCAGCGCCACCTGAGTTAAGTGCATCAACCAAATGGGAGTCCCCTTTCATATATATAACACATTCAATTATTCATACTCACACATCCGTGAATGGAAATATACGAGGGTGGATTGATAAGTTTCCGGCCTGACCAAGAAAAACAACGTTTTTGAGAATTTTTTTTTTTTTATATCTCAACATAATCTCTTCCAAGGCTGATACATTTCTCATAGCGGTGTTCTAGTCTAGTGATGCCATCTTTATAGACTGATTCGTCAAGCTCCTCAAAATACCCATTTACAGCTTCGATTACTTCTTCATTGTCCGCAAATCTCTTACCGCCAAGCCATTTTTTGAGGTTAGGAAACAGATAATAGTCACTCGGGGCTAGATCTGGAGAGTAGGGAGGGTGCGGCATTAATTCAAACTTCAGATCGTTGATTTTAGCCATCGCAACGATTGACGTGTGCGCTGGTGCGTTATCGTGATGAAACAAGATTTTTTTCTTCGCCAGATGAGGTCGTTTAATTTTCACTTCGTGGCTCAAACGTTGCAATAAGTCTGCGTAGTATTGACCAGTGATAGTTTTACCCTTTTCAAGGTAATCAATGTATATAATACCTCTTGCATCCCAAAAAACAGTAGCCATAACCTTGTTCGCCGAAAAAATTGTTTTTGCCTTCTTTGGAGTTGGTTCCCCTGGTCCAATCCACTGTTGAGACTGTTCTTTGGTTTCAGGAGTGTAGTAGTGGACCCAAGTTTCGTCAACGGTTACGAATCGACGCAAAAATTCGCTTGGATTACGCTTATACAACGCCAAATTGGCGGTAGAAATGTTCTTTCGAATCAATTTTTGGTCGACTGTTAGCAAACGCGGCACCCATCTTGCACAGAGCTTTTCCATATACAAATGTTGGTGCAAAATATTTTGTACACGTTCATATGACATCTTACAGGTCTCAGCTATCTCACGAACTTTTAATCTGCGATCTTTCAGCACTATTTGATGGATTTTTCCGATCATATCTGGAGTTGTGACCTCAATGGGGCGTCCTGAGCGAGGCTCATCAGAGGTGCTCACACGACCCTTTTTAAACTCGGAAACCCACTGCTTAACGGTTGAATATGATGGGGAGGATGTCCCCAGTGTTGAGTCCATCTCTTCTTTAATTTCCTTCGGCGTTAACCCCTTCAAATAAAAGTATTTGATGACAGCACGATTTTCCAGCTTTTCCATTTTTACGAAAAACACAGAGGCGTCTTGGTCAGCGTGCTCTCAAAACTAAACTAACATGGCGATCGGACTGAAACTATAGCTACAAGCTATCTAAGGATGGTACTATAGAACGCCACCTCAAGGTAGGCCTAGTGGCGCCATCTCTTGGTCAGGCCGGAAACTTATCAATCCACCCTCGTATGTATGTGATGTGTGCGAAGTTGCTGACATAACCTATCTTATGCATCAATATTGCAGGTTAGAGTTGGATGCCTTACATATGGCTGCCCTGGTAAAAAAATCTCTCTTAAATCTCTCTGAATTTCTCTGAATCTCTCTATATTTTGGGACAAATTTCAGAGAGATTCAGAGTAATTCAGAGGAAGTTGGAGACTTTTCCGATAGTGATACGTTCTGAATTCTTCAACTTTCTCTGAATCTCTCCGCATATCACTGAATCCCTCAGAATTTTATACATTTAAATTTCAAAGCTCCCTCTGAATTTACCTGGATATCTCTAAATTTGTCTACATCTCCCGGAATCTAATGTATTCAGATTACAAAGACTTCTGTGAATTTCTCTGAATCTCTCTAAATTCCTCTAAATTCCCGGGAATTTAATGTATTCAGATTTCAAAGCTTCTTCTGAATTCCTCTGAATCTCTCTGATGTCCTCTGAATCCCTCTGAATTCCTCTAAATATCCCGGAATTTAATGCATTCAGATTTCAAAGCTTCCTCTGAATTCCTCTGAACTTCTCTGAATTTCTCTGAATCTCTCTGGATTACTCTGAATCTTTCTAAATTTCTCCGAATATTTCTAAAAAATTTTGTGCACAATTTTTCTTAATTTATCTTCCTCTGGAAGTCTCTGAAACTTCCAGAAGGCCTCTGAAATGCAGGACCAAGGATTGTACTGAATTCATTCCTCTCTGAATTTCCCAGACTTCCCCCGCATCTCTCTGAATTCCGCTGAATCTCTCTGAATCTCTCTGAAAAATCCCACGCACAATTTTTCCTGATTCACCTGTCTCTGTGAGTCTCTGACACTCCCTGGATACCTCTGAAATCCTGAACCAAAAATTCAGCTCAATTAATTTCTCTCTGAATTTCTCTGAATTCCTCTGAATTTTTCTAAATTCGTCTGAATATTTCTGAAAAGTTCTACGAACAATCTTCCTGAATTCATCTATCTCTGAAAGCGTCTGACACTCCTTGAACGCCTTTGAAATGCAGGACCAAGAATTTTACTGAATGCGTGCCTCTCTGAATTTCCTAGAATTTCCCTGCATCTCTCTGAGTTCCTCTGAATTTTTCTGAATCTTTCTGAAAAATTCAAAGCACAAGTTCTCTCAATCCACTAGTCTCTGAAATCCTCTGAACCACGCTGAATTGCTCTGAATTTCTCTCATTCTTCCTGAATCTCTCTGAAACGTGAAATTTTTACAGAGATTCAGAGAGATTTTTTTACCAGTGTGTAAGTTAGATTTAATTTATGTGCACTCAATGAACTGATTGAATTGAAAAAATTGCAGGTTGATGTAAGTTCTTCTTTCATTCTTTTAATTATTATTCATTCAGTTCATATCCAGCTTTTATGTATTGATTTATTTTATTTCCCTACTACCCAATAAACATTTCTATGGAAGTCTTCCGGAACACTCTAAAAGATATCTAACAGAGATCTAAAAGATGTCTTATGCAACAAATTCAGATATGTTTTAGATGTCTTCCTCCAAGATGTCTTTTAGATTTCTAAAAGATGTCTTTCTGCAAGATGTCTTAAACATATCTAAATTTGTTGCATAAGACATCTTTTAGATCTCTTTTAGATATCTTTTAGATTGATCCAAAAGACTGATCCAAAAATGTTTATTGGGTACTTACTTCAGAGACGTCTATATTCCGTGAGTCACTTATAAATACGATTGAAGAATAAAATAATCCAATACATAAAAGCTGGATATGAACTGAATGAATTATAATTGAAAGAATAACAAAAGGACTCATATCAACCTGCAATATTTCCAATTCAATCAGTTTATTGAGTGCACATCAAAGAAATCTAACCTACCGCCGTATGTAAAGCATCCAACTCTAACCTGCAATATTTATATACAAGATAGGTTATGTCAGCAACTTCGCACACATCACATACGTATATTTCCATTGACGGATGTGTGAGTATAAATAATTGAATGTGTTATATATATGAAAGGGGATTCCCATTTAGTTAGTGCGCTCAACTCAGGTGGCGCTTGATATCGTTCTCAAGATTATTCATTTGAGTTTATGCCACCTGGACAAAACCCAGATTCATAATTAGAGTCCAAGTTCAGGTATGTATTTAATTATATATTTCTAATTTCTATTAATCAGGCGATTTATGAACAAAGTTTGCGTCAGAGTAGATGTACTTGATGGGACATCGAGTGCCATCAGAGGGAATCTTCATCTCACACAAGCTCAAAACAAATTGTGAAAGAAATTATTCGGAAATTCAGACTCCACGTTCACCGCTAACTGACTTTAATGTGTATGATTACATCCAGGAATCCGAAAAAATAACCAAGGATGGCCAGCCTCAATTACTTTTTGTAATTAAAGTGCTTTTCCTTATCAAGTACTTTTTAAGTTGATGTTGAGAATTTCTATTCATTTCATAGAAATATAAAAGTACTTGACAGGAAAAAAGTACTTTCAGTACAGAAAGTGATTGAGGATGCCCATCTCTGTTTATAAGTGTCCTAATTTTTTAAATTCATTTCCATCAACTTGCTGAAATTGACACGATTGAAATGTTACAGCGATTTATAATGGAATGTTTTATGATATAAAGAATTTTAGAATTCATTAGTAAATAGTTTTGTATGAAATCAATTCTAGTTTTACCTTGCGTTAAGTTATAAAATAAATTTGATGCTTCACATTACCCGATAAAAATACTCTCAATTTTTTCACATGTCCTTTACACTGCCAATGGTTGATTACATTTCAATGTATTCAGAAATAGTCTGGTAAAATCAATATATGGCCCTTGACAATATTTCTGCAATTTCTTCGCTAAGTCTGTGACGCTGTTTTCTTTCTGTTAACTGAGATCAAGCAAAGAAACCCTGCACATACATGGAAACACCTTACTGTAAGGTCGAAGAGTGACTCTAAATATACATACACCAGTATCCGAATGTTTGTTTCATAACATCCTTCGATATTGTAATGGATTTGTATTGAATCTTTTTCAGTTCGGTTTGAATTACGCACTTTGAACTTTTCAATGAATTCGTAACGAATTCTTTCATCTCTTTTGAAATATCCCGGGATGCTCGGTGAAACGGTTTGAAGAGTCTTTGAAGTGTTTCAATGAATTATTAAGATTTTTTGAAAAGCACATATAGAATTCTCAATGAACTCTTGGAGAATTCTCCATGAACTCTTGTAGAATTCTTCATAAACTCTTGTAGAATTCTCCATGAACCCTTCAATACCTCTTTGCAAACTGTTCTGGGATTCTCTAAGAATTCTTTTGGGCAAGGAAAAGAATTCCCCCAGCGATGAATTCTGAACTGACATTCCGGGGATTCTTTTTGAATTCTTTTGGACGAGTTATGGAGTTCTTTAAGAATTCATGTGGGATTCTTGAAGAATTCTTTTGGAAGTCTCTTTACTGTGTGGGTGATTTCTGCATTGGAATCAATGAGAATCAATCGGTTCAATGAAATTCTTTAAGCAAGGCTAGTTTATAAATCTTATTCATCTCAATTGATTTCCATGAAATGTACAGAATTTCGATTCAAATCTAATGGGTATTAATCGGTTTCAATTGGAATTCTGCACGTTGTATGAAAATGCGTGAAGTCCGTTAACGCTTCTTTGTAAGAAATTTCCAACGAAGATATGATGAATGATAAATTCATCATCCAATAATATTTTTCTGTTCAAATCTTCTAACGCTCGATTAATACGCTTTTTGAGATCATTTACATTCAAACTGCAACTCATATTCTCCATTTACATCCTCAATTTTTTATATATGTCGGAAAAAAAACATAGAAAACAAAGCAATGAAATCCTTGCTTCTGTGATTCCTAATCCTTCTTCTTCAAGTTCTTAACGTTTCAGACACGAAAATACACCGAGCACGTGTCTTTCTCACAATAATGAATGAAATTCACGTATTATCGTTATATATCAATAATAAAATTATAAAATATAAAATCAGAATGAAACGTATTGAATTAGAGCTATCATTTCCGTTCTTCAAAACATGCATAAAAACGTACATAAATCACGGTGAACATTTGAAAAAGAGCATTGTATCAATCAACCTTTCACTTTCAGAGAAATCGTTCTTTGTTATGTAGCGAATCGAAATGTACGTATTCTTGATTCAGTCAAATTTGTACCGCAATGTGCCTTGGTCAACAATGTACATACGATCGGATCTCAAAGAATTACTAAAGAATGTTCACTTGGCCTTACAAGTAAATGAACGTACGAATGAACCAGCCCCAAATCGAATCAGGCGATATTCGAAGGACCGATCGATCACTCGTTTCGTCCTTTTGGGCGACTCAAGTACATCGGTTCTCGGCCATTTGTAATCATTAGCACCATGGTACTGTTGGCACCGATGTCTTATTGTGTCATTCGTTTCGTTCGTTATTTTCTTATTCTTTCTTCTCTTCCACTCTTACTCCATCAACTTCTACTATTTTTCCCTCCACCACATTTTTTGATCCTCTTCTCTGCTTCTCTTTTCACGTCAGCCTCTATTAAGCAAGTGCCTCGTCGTCAAAGTAAATGTCGTTAGGTAAATCATTAATATTGTTGAAATACGTGGGTTATCATATTTGATTTGATAGACGGAATCGTACATAAAATGCATTGCCTTGGTTGATCTTTCGACGATGTCCAATTACGGTATCGAGAAAGAAAAACAAAAGTAACAAATAACGCTTATGACAAAAAAAAACACTCTTCAAATTGACCAAATATATACGTTAAAGAACTCCATTATTTATTATGAGAATCAGCGCCAGTTGGTGACTGATGAAATGATTCGCTTGAATATAGCTTCAAAAGTACCATCATTGCTTGTAGAAACGCATCCAATTATGGTATGTACCGACTGGCGCTTATCCTCAATAAATTATGGGATGTTTCGATATACTGTTCTCCGTGTATGAGCATTTACGCAAGGATTTATGAGATTTTATTATGCAGCAACGTGAAAAATTTTACAAAGATATTAAAGATGGATTTTCTGTCCAAAATTTATCAAAACACGTTGGGAAATGTCATATTTTATGGAGATTCAGCGTTGGTCTGACTTGAGTCGAATTATTTTACTTAGAAAAGTTTCTAAAAGTACAATATTGGCTTGAACTTTGAAAAGAAGGTACTGTACTTCCTCACAAAAGTTCAGTATATTGATATACTTCTAGGGATTTGTTTACCGGAAATAATTTAATTCGAGTCAGACCATAACTGAATCTTCATAAAATAGGGTGTTTTTCAAAGTCTGTTGAAAAAACCCAGCTTGGTTCTGGTTGGGTGGGACTGATGACTTTTTCCGAATTGAATTTTCACCACTCACCAAGCTGGGTTTTTTCAATATTTGCGGATATGAGAAACTATATCATGTCCGTAATTCGAGTAATGTACAGAAGTCTGTAATTCCCAATCATAATTGCATCATATACAAAAAACCATATTTTGTGATTCATTTCGTTCGGTCATCATCCATCATTCTGAGGTTGTTTAACGGTTTGACGGAATGTTCCAAAATGTAATTTATGTAATTCAGTCGGTTAATATTGACGCATCATGTTGTAAAACATTCGCATAACCAATTTGGTACTAAAGACCCCAGCAAGAGGTATCCCTCCTCCCGCGATGGAAGCAGTACCATAACATTACGGATTACGAGTCTTCTACCTCTCTCCGGTCGTCTTCGTCTTTTGCTTGGTCATCATTGTTTTTTACTTTTCTTTGACCTCCTCGATTCTTCATCTTTTTCTTTCTCATCACGTTCTTTCTTTTTCTTCCGACCTTATTGGCTTCTTCTTTTTCTTGTTCTTTTCCTTCTTCTCCTTATTCTTCGTGGAGTCAGGTGAAATGGGTAGTGTATGGTCACTGGCAGATCATATTAGCATGGTAACTGGAGGCCTCAGCGGGCGCCTTATTAAATTTGTACCATAAGCAATATCGCGATGCAGCCTAGCGGCCATTTCAATTTGCCATTCTGGAAATTTAAGGGATATATATTCACGTATATATTCACACTCACCATTTTCTTGATGCCCACGTGGTATTGCTACCGCGTCATCCAAACAATGACGTCGAATTTTTTATGATAGACATACATTTGAATAAAATTTGATAAATTCAAAGTTAACCTCTGAGAGCCCTGGTGAAAAAAGTTTCTCTGAAAATCTCTAAAAATCTCTGAAAACTTCTCTGAACTTCACTGCAAACCTCTGAATCTCACTGAAAAACTCACTTATTGGGCACATTTTTCCACTTAAAATTTTTCTGAATATTTATGAATATCTCTGAAAGACTCTGGACACTTCTGAAAATCACTGAAACTTTCTGGAAAACTATGAACACCTCTGAAATTCTTTGAAAATTTCAGTGATTTTCGGCAACATTTTTCCACCAGGGCGTACAATGGGGAATATGATATGAAGTTTCATTCAAAATTTTCGATGAATAAACTTTCTTAAGAAAGCAAGGAAGTGACGATGTTTAAATGAACTCGGTTTAGTAAGGTTCATTTTGGATGAGTGTTCTCCCTAAAATTTTTTATTCGTTTTATCATCAAGATCTTCATATCAGCTACCAATTCTATTCAATTCATATCAGTTCATCATGATATCATATTTTGTATAACATGCTTTTCAATGGAACACCATTCTCACATCGGTATCAGATTGTTTGTCTCTAGCGCTATCACTCCAGGATGTATGGAAAATAAATTTTGAAAACTTGTTCACGGTGTTGTTAGAGAGGACTGGGGTGCACTGAAATAACTTTGACCATTGATCACGCTAGTTGTTTATTATTAATTTCATGAATAACGACTAGAATCTTCTTCATTTCTTGACACATTAAGTCGACGATACTTGTTCACGTTGCTACCTATATTTCATGATTGCCATCGTCATAGGTTGGACAGCTGGCAATTATTATTTTTCATATGAGATATAACATCATCCATATTGTGTTCGTTGATCTTCTACATCAACTTCAACTCCAAAGAATATTTCTCAACGAGCAAATGGATGATGATCGTTCAGTGAAACCCCGCAAAGTTTCCGTCTCATGGGGAGCTATGCCATTGGACGCGCACGCGACTGTTAATGGGTCCAGTGTCAGCACGCACATATAAACACGCATATACCAGACATACCTCTTTACCAACACATCCCCACGATTCAGTACACATTCGTGGACTGAAATACGTATAGTATGCGGCCAGCTTTCATCCTCGTCATTTTATCATTCTGTAGACTCTTGTAGAGTACCTACCGCATAGTATACCTGATCAATGCTCACGTGAAAGGTGGAGGGGTATATCGCACCGAGAGGTATAGGTTAATTTCATCTCTTTGTTAATTATCTATTTGACTTTAAAATAGATGTGATACGAAGAGACGAAAGGGAGACCACTTTTACGATCTTCCAATGCTTTCAATATAATATCTATCCATCTTAATACTCTTGTTAAGAACATCTTTTAGGCGAGTCTCGAAGCAAGAATTGATTCAAAATAAACTTATTTAAAAGTGTCGCACAAGACATCTCAGACTTTCCTTAAAGATATCGCAACAAGGTGTGCTCGATATTTACAGTAAAGTCAAGATGAATGTTAATTAAACAACTCTCCAGGATAATTCTTGTTTAACAAAGTTTCTAAAAGACATAAATCTTCAGACCGGGCCATGTATGCAGGTACTCATGGTTATCTCGACGCGTCTCTATTCCACTTATCGTTCGATGATCTACTTTCCTAGAAAACAACCATTGAAAATTTATTCACATTCCCTGGTTGACATCAACCTCCTCATTCGAGGAAGAAATTCAACAACCTAACTCCTTGCATTGTGCTTTCAAAAGAGGGTTATTTCATGAAAAGTATAAAATATCCTGAACAACCTGCAGAGAATCCATAGATGCGGGTTGCTCCAAGCAGGTGGAGGATAATAGAGAAAGGTGCGCAGAAAAGAACGTTAGCCTAGAAACTGACTGATCGTTTTGCTTATCGCGAACGTCTTTGAATAATTACCACTTGACACGGTTATGAAGTTTCTTAGGTCTTGACAGGCTATCAAATTATTTTCATGGCCATTTCCTGAGTATCCGCACGGAAAACATATCATCTTATAAATTATGATGCGGGATTCATAGCGGAAGATTCTATACCTGCGAAAGTAGTCAACTCGAAATGTATATTCGTGAATTGTGTTTTCGAATATCACAATGTTTCCACATAATGCATCTCTCTTTGTTCTAAAAAGCAGAATTCAATTTCAAAAAAAAGCAAACAGGAAGGAAAATCATATTTTCACTGGGATTGTTCAGACAATAATTCTAGATTCGATAAAACCATTTTTACATACAACATTTTGTACAACAAACAACATCTGCAGCAACGATTCGAGTTTCGAAGTGTTTTTCTTTGTTACGTGGTATGCTTTATCGAGAGAACTGATCGTCGGATCAAATCAAATATCCTGTAATACTATCAAAGATAAAGTAATTACATCACGTAACAATAATCACACTTCCTACTCGGCGTCTTTGATAGAATTTTCTTCTGAAATATGAGAAAAAATTGTATATATCGATAGATCCGCCATCGTAGTTAGGTACAAATTATATTCCTTCTTTGAAGCAGAAATATCAATAAGTTCGAAAATTTAGTCACGTATTGCAGCAACAACACCTGGTGGATATAGAAATGTTTGTGTTTCTATGTTCTTCTTTCCATTCTCATGTGCAAAAATATGATATTGAATTATTGAAACCTGATTGAAGATGTTCGATCGTTTTTATCATATTATATATTTTGCAATCATTAAGCGTTTCTCTACATTGAGAAATAGTATTTTTATCCTATCGAAACCTTTTAGGGCATACAATGTCTCGACTAGTGTACGAAGAACTCGAAAAAGAGGAACAGAGAAAGTGTATATAAAGATATGGAGAGTAACAGTCAACTCTCCGAAAGAAATTAACATATGGTGGAATTGAACGCATTGGTAAAGCTCGATGTCTCTATCGCTTCGTGAAATGGATACTAAGAGTATGGTTACACTTCATCAGGACATTCTCTTCTCAGGATTACTTTATGTTTGATCAAGACTAACGGTCAGATCATGGCTCAATCGTTGCGTGCATACGCGCTGGAAAAAGGAAGAAAAGGTAGATTGGTAACGTACATCTCTTATATGCGGATGGCGCCGTCGTTACGTGTGGGTGTTTTCGTGGATATCATTAGGTCTTAATGTTATTCTTTGTGATAAGCATTTCTCTCTCTCTCTCTCTGTTTTGATTCTCTCCAAAAGAACGAACAATCTTTAGAAAAAATCAAAAGATTTTATTATACATTGATTAGATACGTTTTGTACAAAACTTTCATTTAATATCAATACATTTTATTTATACGCTCAATATATAACATTACGTGAGACGAAATTAATGTACCGTGTGAAATCAAGGTAAGAATATTTGTAAATGAGGAAGAAAATACATCAATTTATGCATGTTACGTTTGATTCATTGACACCATATTATACCCGAAGAGAACATGAAGCTTCAGCGAACGTTCAGGTCAGATGTGTATAGATCAGGCCGAAGGTTCATTGGAGCTAACTTTTAGATTCACAAACGTTTGACAAAGGTTCTACGGACGTCGAAATGTCCGCCTCGAAATACGTTCAGGAAACATAGATGGAACATTCGCTGAAGGTTCATCGAAGGTTTGACGAAGCTTCACAAAAATATCTATACTTATATTAATTTTGATCAATTTATATGAAAAATAAATTAATTAATAAACATAAATTATTATAAATCAATCTAAGTATAGATATTTTTGTGAAGCTTCCTCAAACCTTCGATGAACCTTCAATGAACGTTCCATCTATGTTCCCTGAAGGTATTTTAAGGCGGACATCCCAACGTTCGTAGTACCTTTGACAAACGTTTGTGAATCTGAAAGTTAGCTTTCGTGAACCTTCGATCCGATCTATACAGATCTAATCTGAACGTTCATTGAAGCTTCATGTTCTCTTCGGGATATTGTATAATACAGTATAGTCGTTGGATTAAAGTCCTCTGACCTGTTTTTCTCACTTCAAACTTATGAAAAAGATATAAAAAACAAAACTCAACCATATTCCGCATCCATCTCTGCCATACATGAAAAATCAAATCAGGATTGGTTATGCTATGCACTTTTCAAGGCCATCGCTGACGAAGCAAAATACAGCAAGTCTCGTTACGGCCTGATGAGTTTCACATTGAACCTAGACACTGTCCTAGAATTTTTCTGCTCAGGTGCTTGTAATTTTTCAATCCACTAGAAAATATAATGTGGGTATTTATCATTCTTGCAGTACTTAATTAACCTCGATACGGAAGTATCGAATCATTTGTTCCAAAAAAACACATCACCCCACAGTTACTTTGATGCGACATGTGTAATATTTCAAACGTACATTTCATATGAGATAGATTCAAGTTCGGAGCCATGTTACCAGAATGTTTCTGCAGTACGCGAAATGCCTTGTTCAAGGGGTTATTTTAGAGAAGGCGATATTGACTTCTCACATAAAACATCATAAAAATGCAGTCTTTGTTGACAAATTTTGGAAAACTCATTCCCGTCGTCTAGCGATAAGGATAATCTTAATTGAGCGCGTGAATCTAATCTCATGTTTACTCCATTTCTCGCTGATCAAGCATTTCACTTTTGGCGCCATCGAAAGTGTGAAAGAAGATGATCTTTGATCACGTGCCATGGAGAGATCGAATATTAAAATCAGTCTTAATGGGTATGCGTGGTAAACACTCACAAAATTTGCTGTCCTTCCTTTTATTCTTCCTCCATACGATGCACCTTCTTTTTCTTCTTGTTCAGTCCCTTCAAGTGAACGAGGATGGTACACAACAGGATGAAACAGGTTTAACAACCTGGAGGTGAGCTTACCATGGCCACGTGCTGCGGCGCATTACTTATAATCCCATCAGCATCTCTCTCTCTCTCTCTCTCTCTCTCTCTCTCTCTCTTTCTCTCTCTCTCTCACTTATTCCTTTGACTTTCTACTTGACTCCTTTACTCCTGCGCAATGCTGTGTACTTTTCGAGAACCTTTTCTCTCATCTATGAATTATATGCTTTTGTCTTCGCAATGATACGTATATTTCCTTTGTTGATATATATTCTGTGAACCCACTGGGAGACTACTTATCTTGTGATATTCTGTTACAATTTATCAGAATAACATCACGGTGAAATTGCCATACGTAGCGTGCGACGATCGGCGAAAGTATTCCAACGCGCAATCTTTATCACCCACGTTTGTTCAATATCTTCATTGTATCGATCTCGTCGGTTTATTTTTGTTTTTTATCCATACTTGACGTTCGACGGAATACAGAAATCGTAGGAAAATCTTGATTTGAAAAATAAGAAACATTTCCAAGATTCTCAACAATTTTACCTCGAGTCGCGGTAATTCAATTTCCTCGTGGTTGTTCTACGGTTGACATATGACATTTAATTTATGACTTCATACTTGCGGTATTCCCTACGGTAATATAATAACGTCGTACTGTGTGCCACTGGTTGTAATTAAAAGAAGAAGGTACTGTATTTACAGGGCAAGAAAACATAGAAGCCCGGAATCCACAACCGCAGTGGGTCCGGGACTTAAATAATTAAGGCGTTCGTACACGTGAACCGGTGTACCGTCTTGCGCAATGCGATATCTTTGCTATTCGCGATCCGATCTTAGGCAATATCTTTAGTTTTTGTACCTTTGAATTCAAAGTGCCTTGGCTATATAATACGATCCAAGTCTTCGTTTGTTATTTCTTCTCGCAGAAATTTACCACAGAGTTGGCGAATGCATATCTCTGCGTTGTAACGTGTAGTTTTTCTCCTTTTCATCATCCGTTTTTACAAAAGGATTCCCGTTTCAGACAGCTCATCAGGACTTTCTCACGAATGAATTATAATCAATAACATATTCATAAATAAACTACAATGATCTTCCGATAAAGTAAGATTGACTCAATTGTATATTATTTTGAGGAAAATGATTCTCTCGGAATTGTCTCTTAACGTGTCGAGTCATACTTACATAACGAAAGTTGCATCAAGATAAAGATGATGGAATCAACGTGGTTGGTGTAAGGGAGTGGTAAATGATATTTCTGAGATGATATGGTAAATGATACAGCCTCTTCAATTTTTTACGATTGAAACGAATCTTTGTATTCACATCTTCACAAGACATCTTCGAGAGATGATTGTAAATTATAATTCAATCACCTCTGATCCGACTTAGGAATATATTTAAAATAAATCAGAACGCTCATCATTATTATCGAAGTGTGAGCTGTATAATAAATGGTTGACATATGCTAATAACAAACACAGTACCTAACAGATGCGTGATTATTAAGAGAAATCAAATTCAGTTTTATATTACCATATTATGCAAAAAAATAAGACTCGATATTGAAAGACTATTTTAATCGTAACGTTTAATAAAAGAATTACGATGGTGAATAAGAACTGTTTGGATCGATAAAAACGGGTTGATAAATTTATGAGAAAAACACCGTTAGATGATATCGGTAAGCCTAAATCCAAGAATAAAAAGAGAATGATAATCGAGAGGGAGAAAAAGAGGAAAAATTAAGATCTGAAATTCATCGATCAATGAAGCGTGTCAAAATATTCTTCTCCGCCACGAATTCGACCTCGCAGTCGTGAATAGGTCAATTTACCGTAAGGATATCCCCTCACAAAGTATACCAAACGAATAAAATGTTCATGACGACAACATGGAGGCGGATCGCGACACACTCATCCCTTTTCATGATATATACGTATGATGTAATAGATCAATAGGAAAGAACAATATTTATTGGATAAATCTGATATTATAGATTCATATTCGTTTCGCCGATTCATTTGTGAACTTCTTCTATTCGTTTATAAAAGAACACAATATATTTGTCATTCGTCGCAGAAACTCTTCGTTGAAACTGGAATTCTCAATATCGCAAACGTTTTGGATATAGATTTTCATGTGAACACACTTAATCTGTGATTTAAAATAAAGTCCTGGAATTTATAGATTCTCAAATTCTATACCAATCAACATCGATGGAATTTCACTTTATCGTTGTCTCGTAATCTCAATTATTTACGAGTGAATCATGTGTTATGGCAAATCAATAATCAAAGAGCTTACTCGTATGTGCACATGTGGCATAACGAGGTGAAGGACTTTGGAATTCAATAGCCAGATTATGCAAATAAGAGATGTTATTTTTTCAAAAGGAACAGTTACTTGTAATAATTTTTAAACTATGATGTGTTTGATCGAAATCCAATGATTCAATAATTTTCCTGTTTTGTGTTGGGAGGTGGAACGATGAATAGACTCGGAGGAATACACACGTGCATTACATAAAAAGTAAATGTCTCATATTGACTTTTATGAACGCTCCATTTCTAGAAAATATTACGTTAAACTCATATTCTCAGATTATGACGAAGAATTATCCAGATAAACGTTTATTTATACCCCACGTGTATCTCTTTCAAATTGAATTCATTCTTTCTATCCATGAATTAGAATTAGAGAAATTATAAGCGTTATGGGGATACCGAAAGCACCAGGATGTGCACAATGAAGTTTTGAAATTGAGGAGGTCTATAAAATGAGAGACAGGTCTCTGTCGTATTGTTTACACGCAGAGAAACATTCTCGCTAGAATGGCCATTCAAAAAAATCTGTTTTCCTCAGTAGAACCTTGATTGTTACAGCAAACTTTCTTGCCGTTTTTGCTAGAATTTTCTAGCAATCTTCATATCTACAATGCCAAATTGCTGAATCGGCAAGGGCTTACTAGATGTTGTGATAGCCATACTTTCACTAGATATCCATGGAATTTGAAAGATGAGTGAAAAGTGGTGGAATACTATTGTGGGCAAAAAATAGTAAGACTTTGTTCATAATTTTAAAATTCTCAATTTGTTCTTCCAAATCTATTTCGTCCCCATCAAAGTAGTCCCATTCAATGCGCGTAGCGATTCACATTTAATGTCTTCAATTAACTCAAAACGGTTTCTCCGGAGCGGTCGTTTGAGTTTGCTGAATGGCCAGAAGTCACACGGAGCTAAATCAGGCGAATACGGTGGTTGCGGTACGATATTGGTTGAAAATTTGGCGAAAAACTCACGAAGAATCAATGACTGATTTTGGAACCAATCCTGCTTTCACTTTTCTTAGGCCAAAATGATCTTTCAAAATGGTTTTCACTGATCCTTCCGATATTCCAACGGTACCAGTGAGGTCCCTGCCTGTTAATCGTCGATTCTCAAGCACCAATTCCTTGATTTTATTGACGTGTTGATCATCAGTTGATGTTGATGGCCGTCCTGGATGTGCTTCGTCGTCAACGCGTTCTCGACCCCCTTTGAATAATATGTACCAATCAAAAACACTTGCTCGCGACAAATAATTATTACCGAAGGCCTATTGCAACATCTGGAACGTTTCGGCACCAGAAATTTGATTCCGCACACAAAATTTAATGGAACTTCTTTGTTGAATAATTTCACTCATTGTAAAAATCGCCGAATGCACTTTTTGTACTTCAGAAAGACAAGCGTATACTAAACACTAATGATTATTTTGATGTCACAGATGTCACTGACAGTCATACTAACCTAGAAAAAACATATTTCGACGAATGGGTTTTCGCGCGAAATTTAAATTCAAAACTCTTACTATTTTTTGCCCACAGTAGTAATTCACATTACGGTAACTAAACTTCATTTAGGTGATACACAATTTTTTTGCAACTTTTTGAAATTTCATGCACTGCACAAAAAAAAGGTACGTGAAAAACTGCTATATTTTATGGAGATTTTGCATTGGTCGGCCTCGAGTTGAATTATTTATGTGAGAAAATTTCTTAAGGTACCATAGTGGCTTAAACTTTAATGAGGAAGATATTATACTTGGTTAGGTTAGTTGATGTAAATAATTTGACTCGGGTCAAACCAACGTTCAATCTCCATAAATTCATCTTCATGTACATTCTTTCCATAAAAAATCTCTTCACCATCGATTGATGAAATTTCTTATCAACCCAATTCTCATTCAACATCATCGATTTTTCATGCCAAGGACGTTTTTTATTCAGATATTTTCAAATTTGTATGATTTAAAATATGCATCTTATTTATTCCTATTGATTCTTATCCATTGTAAATGGGAAATTTGAGGCATCCAATTACTCATCATCATCACCGATTTTTCTCGTCCATAATTTGCAGTGAAATCCAATTGGTTTATATAGGTTCTAATCAGATTCTCCAAGCACCTGAGTAAAAATTTTCATTTCGGGTTCGCTAAACAGGACTGGTGCGGTCATGTTGCATTTTTCTGCGGTACTGTTGCGGATGTGATGTGCCCGCACTGAATCTGCAACAGTACCGCAGAAAAATGCAACACGTCTGCACCAGTCCCGTTTGGCGAACCGAAATTAACATTTTTACTCGGGCAGGGTCAAATGTCTTCTCTATGGAAACGATTCGATCAAAATGTCAGCAAAATGATGTCAGCCTTATAAATTTTGAGTCAAAATAACATCGATTTGATATTCCTTGGGAAACACAAAGAACACTCATTTACTGACAAAAAATGAGAAGATTTTTTGTGTGATTTTATATGATTCTAATGTGTATTCCTATGAAGTATAAATATTTTCAAATTCAATCAGCGATGTTCATTCCAGAAATTATCATTTCCAATCAACGTCTTTATCGTCAATACAGTTTGCAATTGAATTACACTCATCCAAATAACTTTTGAATATTATTTATCCCAAAATATTTAGGACATTGATGAAATAAATTTCCATAAATGAATATACTTTGTTTCGATGTTCAAAAAATATTAGATTTCCAATACAAATGATTGTATATAGAAATCATCGAAGCATCGAGTATCGTTCCAAGGTAGTAAATTATTTCAAGAAGCAATAATTTTTCCTTAACCTAATAGTTTGGATGGAAACGAGGTGAGAGGGAGTTCTTGCACGGCTCCTTCTCTGATCGACGTCGAGAGAAAGATGTGTAGAAGAGGTTCAGAGAAAAAAGATGGTCTTCATCAAATCGAATTGATTGACATTGATTTCCCATTATAATTGTACTTGCCATGGTGAAAATTAATATGGCGGAGTGTAACAGAAACGTTAACGAAAAGTGAAGAAAGAGTAAATGGTACGGATTCGAAGAGGGTTTGAATCAAAGTTTAGAACAAAGGAAGAGGATCAAACACCCAGAAAACGTTATGCTTGTTTTCAGCGTAGTAAGCTACATTCAAGCGTAATTTATTCTTTCTATTTCCCCAAACATATTGCACTTACTTCAAGTATATTTTATGCGAGAATCAAACAAATTTGTTCAGACTGTAAAAAAGGATATATTAATCTTCGCTCAAACACGATATTCTTGTTTTGAATGTTCCTTTTCAGTTCAACTTTAGCTTAAAATTTTTTTCATATCAAGTTTATTAGTATTTTTGAATCAATCTTAGATATCATTGAAATAAAATTCAGGGATATTCTTACGTTCAGAAAAAAATACCACAAATACTATTGTTTTTATCATCAAAGTCTGAATATACTTGACATTCGCGTGTTATTACAATTAGAAGTAGTCATTTTTCGGAACAATATAGTGGAATTCAATGATATATGAAAAAACGCAGCTTTCAATTGTAATCATCACATTTACATGAAGTATATTCCGAGATGAATGATAAAAACAACTTTTGATGGTATATTTTTATCCATTTGTGAGAAAATAGTTGAGAAAGAATTTAAACTGAGAAAAATTATCTATTATAAATTACTAGACTCGCTAGTATATTGAGGATACACTGAGAAGAAAAATGTTTTGGACCGATGAATTTTTCTTTGAGTCTAAGAAATGAATTCATCCAATGGTATCTGTGGAGTTATTGCATCAACTTCATCTAATATGTAATTCACACGGAAATGGTGGGATCATTGATTGGAATATGAGGTACTTAGGATGGATGAAAAAGTTATTGGATTGAAAATTTTGATTTTCGAATTCATGGAATACAATTTGATTCAATGAATTATGCATTTGATGGGCTGAAGCCATTCATAACACTGTAATAACCAACTGTAGTGCCAACATGATAATTTCTCCCTTCAATGAAATATTTGATTATTTGAAAAAAAAAATTTTGAATATAGGAAAATATCAATATAAATAATATAAATATTTCTTGCATTCGAAATAAAATGTTTTCATGAATAAGAAATGAAAATTTTCTGTAATTAAATCAATATTTGAAACAATGAATATTCTTCCCTATCTAAGAAATTATTTTATAGAATGTACAAAGAGATTTTCTAATCCTTCAGAGAACTTATTGATATGAATAAATCTTTCTTCGAATCAATGAAATTCATTTTGATTGGATGACTGATATTTTACAAAATTTCCAGAATAAAAAGAAATAAGCAGGAGTCAGAGCATTCGCGCAAGGGCGGAGCCGACCTTCTTAGTTCCTGTGTGATCTATAGTTCAATTGAAACAATTGGATTATTCGATCAGATGATTAATATGATCAAGAAGTTCGAAGAAACTGTTTTTCTCTGCGATCAAGTCATATCCGTTGATGATGTTCGATGCCGGAACCTGAAAGAAATATTTATTAGGATGGAACATTACTTACTATAGGTTTACGGTGAATTAGTTCTTTATATGCGAACTGCACTGCAGGAAGATAGCTTGTGAGAGAGTATTGCCACCTTCTGAGAAGTAAACGCAATTTGTCGGAGTGAATTCAATATATTTTTATTTCAATAACATATTTCTTTGGTTCAATGAATTCATAAATTCGATCGATCTATCCATTTTATGGGCTCGATGAAACCTTTATTTGCAAAAAGCACTGGAATTTTGCAGAATGTATAGAATTTTGACCTCATCAAACGTAGTATTGACGAGAATAATCAGGTTGGCAGTTTATTGACTAGAATCCTTCTTCAATTATAAATGAAAATTTTTAATGAGGTAATTTTTTAGATGTTGCTGAAGTTTGAATCGTTTATTGAAACTAATTAACCATCCAATAAGATAATATTCTTAACTATTAAGCCCAAAAATCTTGCGGTACATTATTTAAACGATGTTTCCAGTGGCAAAGAGTTGATTCGGAAAGATATGTGACAATGATTTATCAGATTTCATGAGTTTTAAGTTTCGTTTTGTTTCTATAAACAATTCAAACTTCGAGAACACATTTATTCGCATGAATAAAATAGCTTCATTCGATTTGAATTCCCAAATCATGGGTTATAATACTTCATTTTATTGATTTCAAAAGTATCCAAACTATCATTGTTCATATGGAATCTGTTCTATAAAATAGATTTTATCCAAAGAAATTGCTTTGAAGTTTGAACTGAAAAAGTATCTCATTGTGATCATGAATTTAGTTTTCTGTTGAAAAAATAGAACTCTCGGAATTAACATTCACAACTATTCAATATATGATGTAATGTTATTATCTGAACAAAACCACTTGTATTGAAATGAATGAGATTATTATACTCTCAACTGTACCAGTTTATAAATAACAGTATTTTTGGTCCTATAACTTCATGTTCTTGAATATAATAATTATTTTCTTAACCTGATCTCGCGTTGTTTTTCTCATGATGGGAGAAGTTCATCATTTGTAAGCCATGTCTATTCCTTTTATGAAATATATTTTCACTCAGAGTCGATAATTATTCTGATGAAGAAAACAATTTTCATGTCAAATACTTGATTCTTAAGAATTTCAAATACTAAGTATAATCAACCTCGATTTCCATACGAAACTTTACGTTATAAAATTGAAGTCGTATTTCATTAGTTCTCACTTTGGAATTCATCAAATGAGAGTTATAAATCGGATGAAAGATCATATTGACAAAAAAAATTAGTTATTCAGTCAATAGAGTGTGTTTTTAATTTCAAAAAATAAATTTCAATGAGCTGATTTGATAGTATGAATGAAACGACTTTTTATGGTTATGAAATTATTTTAGAGTCAAAAAAACATTTATTCAATGTAATGAAATGGGAATCAATGAAATCAATTTCATTAATTCAACGAATTTTTTTCCTCAGTGTATATTTGCATTTTAAGGTTATATACCAAACATGCTCGTCAAAAGCATCAGACTTTCTATTATAAAATGTCATTATCCTACCATTAACTCCCAGAAAGTCTGGTACTTTTGAAGAGAATGTTTGGTATATAACTTCAAAATGCACGTATATCCGCAATATACTAGCGAGTCTAGTAATTTATAATAGACAATTTTCCTTCATGTAGTTGAATTCCGTGAATTTGACATTATATCACTCTAAACTCTTTCTGGAGCCATATGCTGCCTGGAGTGTAGACTTAATATACATCCCAAATAAGGAAAATTGGTTGTAAGAAGTGCGTCGTGGATACTCTGATTCCAAACAACAAAAGATCACTTAAGAATTCTTCAAGAACTCTTTGAGAACTGAAGAGTTCCCGTAGAATTCTTGAAGAAGTCTTTCGCGAATTCTTTGCTGTCAACACCGAACGGATTAAATCAATTTTGCCTTTCTTTTTCTTAAGTAGCGATCCCCATGCAACAATTTCCTCACGCCCCCCTCGCGCGTCATATGTTATGTTTATTTCATAGATCAAGCATAACGTACGTTTGAACCAAATGTCACATTCTTGAGAACAACGTAATGAATGTTTAAACGTGCAAATAAGAATAACGTCAACTTGCGTTGCGCTCTATAGTTTTAAATCAAATATCGTTTCTCATAGAATATTTTATGCTAAATTTAAGAATATATATACCTCTTAATTTTGTTCTGAAGATATTTTATATTTCTTTTGCAACTAACATCGTTTTAAAATGAGCATAGTAGAGTGAAAATAAGCATTTTGGGGCTTTTTAATTGTTAAGCATAATCTCATGTTGTTTTCAAGCTTATAGTTTTCTGGGTGAAGTTTTAACCACTTGGCGAGATTCGAAACAATGAATTTCATCATTGCAATCCAGCGTCGTACCTATTGAACCTTGGGATGCTATGATTCCTGATAGTTGAAAACCGATATTGAAAGTCTGTATGGAATGATTCGCATTACGCTGTATGGAACGTAACGGTACTCTTCGCATAACAATATTGAACGTTTGTAAAGTGTATTGGAAATGTATAATTTCAGTCTTCTAAACAAGCAATTTATATTATACGCTTCAGCAAGAGAAGATTGGAACCTTTTTACGTTCCTTGTCAGCTTTCAGTGCCCTTACTACGAGCGTATATTTTCACAAAGGTGAAATAGGATGAGTGAAGTGAAATTTTGCTGTCACAGTCAAGTTATCTCTTCGAATAAATCTTATAAACCTGTATGATATAATGTATTAGAGCAAATACAGAAACATGTGACGTTGATTATAGAACGTTACCTACTCAACTTACGTACAAGTCAATTGTATCTAATAATTGGGCGGAAGCAGAAATGTTTTGTTCTAATAAGTCTGTCAAGCCAGGAGACTTTTGGCATATCCCACTTGTATTCATTGTCGATTATGCCCATATTATACATACATAAATAGATATATATTGATTTCCATGTATTATGTAAATGTAGTATATACACAATCATGGCGGATTTTATTACACCCACAGATATAATAGAACCGTTAAATCGATTTCAAGTTCCAGACATTCACGTTTATAACCTCGTACACACCTAGCCGATGCGAAGAGTTTAAAAGATCGTTGAGCATTGATGGCCGAGGCCAATTATCATTTGTTTTGATTCAGAAACAGCATCCAACTTCTGTATCTGTTCAACTGAATTCCCTTATCTTTTTATTATTAGATACAGATGGTGGATGAAATTGAATAGTTCTGAAATACTTTGCTGAATTTGGTGAGCCGTTTTATTCACAAAAGAAGCTCAAGTTTCATTAATTTGTATCACAAAAAATATTTCTCCACTTACAGAGGTGCAACAACTAGGGGTACATTCAATCTTGTGGTGTGAAATTCTCTCTCTGATCGAAGTTGCAGCATTCTCCCTCTTCAGAGTGAAATTCAGAGAGTAGCCCTCGTTTCGGAAACAAAATACGGAAATCATCTGAAATATAGTGAAAATGTGTAGAAAATAACGACAACTATTTGTAATATTGTGAAAATATCCATTTGTGAGTCGAAAAAACTGTTTTGTTATTTCTACTGAGACATTTTGTTATTATACGCCCAACTAAAATGTTTAGTTGACATAACTGAAAATTCAAGTTTGATTTTCTAACTTGAAAGTAATTTTGTACGATGTTTTTATTTGGCATAAACAAATTTTGATTCACTTCAACAAAAAACGTTGGATGAGCGGATATCAACCAAATTTTGGTTCTCAGTATAATACTTGGAAATTAGACAGGCTGTAAATTGAATCGTATCGTATCGATTTCCGAGCAAAAAACATAAACGTACCGTCTACTCTCGACTTGGGTTTGCAATTCGTTCTTACACTTATTTATATATGTCTTTCTCGCGATTGATCTCAGCCAAGAACATTTGTTCCGTGAGAGAGATGGTCTTGAATGAGCGTACAAGGCATAAGATCCGAAAGGAGAAAGAAATATATACACAGCACGTGTGCCTTAAGCAATGAGACGTGTGAGAACGTGTCATAACCATAGGTGAATGAAATAGATTCAAGTTATATCATACACACTCACACACATGCACATGCAAATTGAGTAAATTGATATCAAAGATAAGCTGTCTTATTGGAAATACCTGTATAATCGAGGATAATGCACGATATGGATAACGTTCATATATTCCAAGTTGTCCTTTTTTTCTTTTTAATTTTACACAAATATAAGTCGTACACGAGGAACCAAGTTTAATAAACAAGCCATTATAAAGTTCAAATAGGTCAGAATTTCAAAGTCAGATCGAACGAATCATTCAACTAATCTTTTAGACACTTTTCAATTAACTTGGTAAAAGTATCTAATTAAGTGAGAGTTTATGAAAAAAATCATACGCATGTAGATTGTTATCTCTTTCGAAAACAAGTTGTGAGACGTTTGAATGATGGAAGAATAATCATTCGCTGAAATGAAGGAATGCTCTATTTACAGAACTCTATGAGAAGAAAAAGTATAAAAGTAATAGCGAAGATTAATCATCTTTTTCTCATGGATGGAGTTGCAGTTCTTTCACGTATGGGCACCGTTTTGACGATTACATAACGCTCAGCTGAAGATTTCAACCCAGCATCAATCAAGGTTTCATTCAGGACCAGCATTATCCTACCAGGGTTCTGCGTGGGATCCTTCAGGATCTCGTTCTGGGTGTCTCAGGGTCCGGTACGAGGTCTCTTGTCAAGCGGGAATCTGTATGGTCCTGGACGGCAAATTGAGGGATTCCCAATAAGATCCCGGCATTCTATCAAAAGAATTCATGTGGATCACGTAGGGACCTACATGGGAATCTCTAAAAACGTATGCCCGGATAGTATCGGGAGTTTTTCTAAATATTAACAAAACGTACTTGCTCACACAGAGAACGTTAGATGAAAAGGACGTACCGGGAACGTATTCGGGTGCAATAAAAATTAAGGTTCTATGAATATATCGAAACCTACTCCTCGGAGACCAAGATACACAGAACTGAGGTTATGTTGCTAAAACGTCCAGAAGGCTTCCGATGTTATCTGAGTGGGTACCCACTGATTTTCATGTAAGTTCCCATATGTTTCTAGGGAATCCCAGGTGGGAACCAGGACAATGTTTGACGGAATTAACGGCATTCACTACCTTCCCAAAAAGTTACTAGATTCCAAAATCACCCCCCCCCCCAGTTTTCTCAGAAACGAACAAATAAAATGAAAAATGAAGAGTAGCTGCACTTTCTTTGATATGCTAAGAAGATGCACCTGCTCATTAAAATCGATTATATTCATTAATCGTTGAGAAAACTGGAGGGAGAAATCTAGTAACTTTGCCTCTGATGAATGCCCTTAAGGGGTCCCGCGTAGGACCTGAAAGGATAACGCCAGTCCTATGTGGAACCTGACTGGTCCCGGGTGGGAATCCGTCTCTGCATGCGATTTTCAAGATTCTTTTCATATTCAGCAATGAATCTGTATTATGAATTTATTAAGACAGATTTAGTGTTGCCCTTATTGTATTTAAAAAAAATGCCCAAAGTTTGACCTTTTCTGTTGATTTTGAAATAGTTTTCCCTCCCTCCCCAACCTCTACTGACACTGTATTTTACGGATTCGAAGTTTCATATACGTAAAGAAATTATGTAATATTTACCATACTTCGGAATTGAATTTGGAATAGGGACACTCATTTTTTAGTATAATTTATTGCAACTACCATTGAATCTATTTCAATTCGGTTAGAATGGCCAACATTGTTTCTCAATGCTATGGTGATGAAAATCGTGCCTGTCCCAGAATTCACCACGAATTCTCGTAAAATCCAAAATCAAAGAGAACATAGAAATGCACAACTGCAATTATCCCTCCAATTTGCATTTATATCTCGTATAAGGTGCAGGAGGAAAAAATGACATCAAACAGTTCCGAGATGTCGAATTCGTGACCAGAATCAGACTTACACAAGACATTTCATACAACCCACGGAAAACGCTCCTAGCAACGTCAAAGTTACTATCATCGTAAACAATTGTCGCGACGATAATTGCACGGAAAGAAAATTCGAACGAAAATCGTATGAACACGCAATACTCTTGCAATGAGGGATTGTTACGTCTCCCATTAGTATCGTAAAATTGAATCTAGTGCATAAATACTGCACTATGGCGCTCTCAAGAACATTGAATTCAGTTATAATTAACAAATGCAAGTCAGCAATCAATAATTTTGGTAACAGTTCGTGGGTGTCAGTTACGTTACCATCATCCACTATCCTTTATGTTACTCTAAGTTGCTGTGGGGAATATCTAAACTAATGGAAGACAATAATAAAAACAATAGAACTCAAGCCAAAATGATTAAAAATGTGTTTATCAAATCCTGAATTTAAACCACAAGAATAACAGTGCTTGAATGGAAATTTTATGTTGATATTTCCAATCTCACGCTATATTACCATGATCCTTGAGCACGATGAAGAGTATTTGAAATGAAACTCGAAGTTATTGAATCCAAGAACATGGCTTGCATCTTTGCATGTGTAAAAGAGATAGGTGTATCCTTTCACATGTGGCACTACGTCTGCCCCAGATCCTGAAAGATCGCGTAAGTTGCGAGGGGTCAAGTCACATAATGATACATCTCCAGAGTCTCCATCTCTGTGACCCCACCCTTAACTTTCTTTTTCTTCTTCTTCTCCTCGTTCTCCTCTTTCCTTTGAGACTTGAGTCCAAGATACACAGTTGAACCTCAATCACAAATTCGTCATAAATCTCATTCCATTCCAAATCGATCTCCCAATTACCGAGGACATCTGTAAATCTTTTCTTTAATATACTCTTATTCCGCGACATTGATTGGATTGTACAGAGTGTTCCAAAGCAAACGGACCGACTGTAAGTACGCGCATTCAACAGCTAAATATCGGAAAGATTCAGAAGAAAATGAGACCAAAACTGCCATAAAACAGCACAAACGGTGGTTTTTGTTCCACTCACTTTCCGCGAACCTTCCCGGCATTTTCAACAGGATTGAGGCCTCATCGGGTCCTAATGTGAACTGCATATCAATTTTTGTACGGAATTATTTTGTAATCCAATTGAATCAACGGCATGTGCCTGTAAAGTATCTTCTATTCCATGAACCTATTTTGAGTGGAAATCCGTACGACTTTGATGAGAATTATCAAAATTTCCCCGCGTAAACAGAATTTTAATGAATCATATAATGATTTATCATTTTCCCCTAACATCCAATCACGTACGATTATTTTCTGCTTTCATCGAATCATTTCTCCAGGCATTTCACACACTCACCGTGAAATATAACAAATCAAATTCAATTTGATGTTTAAAGCATACGTATCCCAGATTTGATTCGATACTTGATACGGAATATCATTGAAATGTCTCACTTAGAATATGACGTAATTTGGAAAATCTCTTGGTTATGGTTTGCTCCAGAGGTATCATCTGTGAATACAATATGATAGGTTTGATCTTTCTGATCAATAATCTTGTTGATTTATAACTGATTGGAATAACGCGTTATTACTTCAATTATAATTTGTATACTATATACGAGAGATTTATATCTCCAATTGGACGTTACATGGCTTATTTTCCTGAAACCTAGGCTTTCATCAGCTCTCATTTTTCGTTCCCACTCTCTATCTCTTTCTCCCTCGCTAATCGACGCTCATTACGCTATAGTAATGCAAATTGTATAAAGATGGTTTCAATCCGCACGCAATCTACAACACGCGGATGAGCATTGGCTCTTATCGATCCCATCCGTGAAGAACTTGAAGAATGGCAATTCGCTCGGAGCAAATAACTCGCACTATAAACCGTGTTCCGTTCTTCCTTTTTTTTCACTTTCTTCTCTTTTTTCGTGTTCGTTTCTTTTTATATCTTTACTTCTCATGTGTGATTCCTGCGCGGTCTTGGTAATGTGAACTAGAATTACTGATATTAGCGACTGTAATGCTGCCGATCATTCGACTGTGCGATACCAAATCGATCGGTGTTGAAGGAAGTCTGAGTTTTTTTTCATTCACCAAACTAAAATGAGGAGGTGAATAGGATAAAGAATACTTATATTGTGGATTTTTTTGATTCGGCGCCAAAGGCCATAATGCTGTTCCACTCGCTCCACCTAAGCAAGCAAGATACGACCATATTATAGAGGAAGAATGTACTGAATTGTGAGACCACATGACCACTTTGTACAGGCCTTACGCATACTAACGCGCCAATACAGGTTCACCGCTGTGAACATTAATTTGATGCTAGCCTGGTAGAATGCTAGTAGCCATGTTTACTGAAGTTACATGTATCGTTGGTAAGAATACAACTCGAATTTGCTAAATTACTAACTGTAAGGGGAATAATGATATTGTAGGGGCTGAATCCAGTGTAATCATTTGAACGGAAACCGAATATTGTTTTTTCAATTGAATCCATCACATGTGTTTCGTGCCAATAACGTTGGTAAATGATTGAATATTCGATTAGGTTTTCCGTTGTTCGTGGCATTTTCGTCTGTGCATCATCATATTTATGTTTTGGAAGGAATAGAGTCATTATGGTAACGATTTCACGTGGAATATATGATACAAAAAATAATCATAAATTTATAAATTCTAGACTTCAGGATGATGAAATTTCTCAATTTTGCTATACTCGTTTATCCAAAAATATACCAGTTTGTTTTCAAGATCGTTGGATTCAATTCAAAGAATTTATATTCTTTTCTCAATAATAACTGCGTTCACCCGACTAGAAATTTAATCGGGTTAACCTGGCGTTTGATTAGGACCCGACCAGGTCCTGATCGGGTCTCAATCAAACACCAGGTTAAGCCGATCAAATGTGACTGAATTTCCAGTCGGGCAATCACATTTTTTCAATGACAATAATTTTTGAAACTTGGATTAAGTGAGAGACCAGACCGGTGTCAATTGTAACAATTTTTACAAAATATTTTTAAGGTTATTTTCCCTTCATGGTTCATTGAAGTGTCCTGCAACTACAGGTTGGTTGAAAAGTTTTGAAAGCGACACCTATCAACCAGTACAGGAATCAAAATTTATACGCTATTTTTATATTTCATCCTTCATTTGAAAACACACACACAATTTTATTCCGATCTGTCAATTCATTCTTTGTTTACAAGCCATTCGGAATTGACGTGTCAGTGTATTTTGTGAGAATGGAAAAATCCGAATATCGTGCAGTGATAAAATTCTTTGTTTTGGAAGGTTTATCAGCAACAGAAATTCATACTAAAATGAAGAAAGTGTTGAAAGAATCTGCTCCCTCATTTCCAACTGTACATCGATGGGTTTTAGAGTTTAAACGTGGTCGTACAAGCGTTGAAGATCAATCACGTAGTGGACGTCCAAAAAGTGCAACGAAATCAGACATCATTGAGTCTACGATATTGTTTGTAAAGATCCGAGTTTGACTAAGCGTGACATTGCTGATACCATAGGCATCTCGGATGAACGAGTACTCCATATTTTACACGAAGAATGACATATGAAAAAGCTTTTTGGAAAGTTAGTGCCGCATTCGTTGACAATTCAACAAAAACTGAATCGAAAACAAATTTCTCAGCGTAATTTGGAGCGTTTTAAGCAGAATAAGACCGATTTTTTGCGTCATTTCGTAACTGTGGACGAGACTTGGATCTACCATCATGATCCTCAACTGAAACAAGAACGTTCACAGTGGACTGAAGCTAGTTGTTCAGCTCCAAAACGGGTGAAGTCAGAACGATCGGCAAAAAAGGTTTTAGCATCGGTTTTTTCGAACGCAAAAGGGGTTTTGTTGATTGATTATCTCGAAAAAGGTGAAATAATCAACTCTGAATATTATTGCAACCTTTTGGACCAGTTTGATGAAAAAATTCGTGAAAAAAGACCCGGTTTACGGAAGAAAAAAATCATTTTTCATCAAGACAGTGCACGTGTTTACACAAGTGTTCTGGCGATGGCTAAACTGAACGAATTAAAGTACGAATTGCTTGAACACCCACCGTACAGGTTGGTTGAAAAGTTTCTGCGCTCAAAATGAAAGAATACTGTTTTTGTTACGAAATATATTTTTTTATTCAATATAATCTCCTAGAAGCTCAATACACTTGTTCCAATGATCTTCCAATAATTTTATCCCATCCTTATAATGGTTTTCCGGAAGCTCTGCAAAATAACCGTCTACGGCTGCTATGGCCTCTTCACTCGACGAAAAATGCTTTCCACGAAGGAATTGTTTGAGATTTCTGAAGAGATAGTAGTCGCTAGGAGCCAAATCTGGCGAATACGGTGGATGTTCAAGCAATTCGTACTTGAGTTCTTTGAATTTAGCCATCGTCAAAACACTTTTGTGAGCAGGTGCATTATCTTGATGAAAAATGATTCTTTCCTTCTTTAAACCAGGTCTTTTCTCACGAATTTTTTCATCCAGCTGATCCAAAAGGCTGCAGTAATATTCGGAGTTGATTGTTTTACCTTTCTGAAGATAATCAATGAACAAAATTCCTTTTGCATTCCAAAAAACTGATGCCATAACCTTCTTTGCTGATCGTTGTGACTTCACCTGCTTTGGAGCTAAACAACCAGCTTCAGTTCACTGTAAACGTTCTTGTTTCAATTTAGGATCATGGTGGTAGATCCAAGTCTCATCCATAGTTATAAAACAACGCAAGAAGTCGGTTTTATTCTGCTTAAAACGCTCCAAATGACGCTGAGAAATTTGTTTTCGATCCAGTTTTTGTTGAATTGTTAACGTGTGCGGCACTAACTTCCCAAACAGTTTTTTCATACGTAATTCTTCATGTAAAATATGGAGTACTCGTTCGTCTGAAATGCCTATGGCATTAGTAATTTCACGCTTAGTCAAACTCGGATCTTCACTAACCATATTATGTACATGCTCAATGATTTCTGCTGTGGTTGCAGTTTTTGGTCGTCCTTCGCGTGGATCGTCTTCAAGGCTAGTACGACCACGTTTAAATTCACCACCCCAAAATTCAACGGTGCGTTTTGAAGGTGAGGACTCCTTATACACTTCTAACAATTGTTCATAAATTCCCTTTGCTTTTGAACCCTTCAAAACAAAGAATCTAATGACTGCACGATATTCAATTTTTTCCATATTAAGAAAAATCAATGACACGTCAACTTCAAATGGCTTGTAAACAAAGAATGAATTGACAGAATGACTTGTAACTTTGCATGTGTTCTCAGGACAGATATACCAACTCGAGAAAAAAAAAGTTTTGAGCTAGCAGTGCTATCTCTTGGTGAGCGCAGGAACTTTTCAACCAACCTGTATTCACCAGATTTGGCTCCCTCCGACCATCAACCCTTCAGAAATTTGAAACAATTCCTTCGTGGGAAGCGTTTTTCGTCGAATGAAGAAGCTATTGCAGCTGTGGAACAGTGTTTTGCGGAGCTTCCGGAAAATCATTACAGAGATGGTATAAAATTATTGGAGGATCGTTGGAATGAGTGTGTTGAAGTTGAGGGAGACCATATTGGATAGAAAAAATCATTTCATAAAAAAATACACATTCTTTCATTTTTGCTTTCAAAACTTTCCAACCAACCTATAGTTTGACTTTCATGTTCTTGAAAAGAAATGCTTAGTATTGTTTTCAAAACTTCAAATCCAACGACACCATACTGGTGTCATTTGCAACAAGCTTGGTCTTACACGGAGAAAAAAACTAACAATAATATTGCTGAATTGACAAGAAAATATTGTTATATATCAACCCACATTGAATATCGTAAACTCATGACCGTCACTATTGCTAAACTAGCCACAATATTATATTGTCAACATTATTAACCATTCAAATATTCAGTTTTGCAATATTATGTGGTTATATCAATAATTTATATTTACCTATTGAAAAAATATCACTTTGACTGAGGAAAAAGATTTCTCATTCGAATTTATCCCTACAAACATTCTTTTACGATGTGGTTTGATTCATATGTGAAGAAAAGGCGGTTATAAGTTTCAATGTAGGAAAGTTGCCTTAGTGAGGTTCGAACCCAGGTCCTCCAAGTGGGGAACAAAGCCTTCATCACATCAGCAGATCTCCAAGATAACAACTGAGTACTTGAATTGCCATTCATGGTAATCCTCGACTTTGTTTAGAGTTGACGATGAAAATATATTCAAGACAAACATAAAATTGTGCACATTGAATAAATTCCCGAGTCGAAAAATTTGGACGGTTTTTGTCCTTTTATGTCAATTTTAGACTAATCTTGTCTTGATGGTTGATTATTGCGGACAAAAACAATATTTTTTCAAGATTTTAGTCTGAAATTTGCCTCCAGCGAATAAAAGCGATTGAGGACAAATTCAGATTAAAATCTTGACAAAGTACTGTTTTTGTCCGTATTAATCAACCGTCATGACAAAATCGGTTTGAGAATGAAACAAGAGGATAAAAACCGTTAAAATTTTTCGACCCGGGGATGAATTAGGATTTGAACCACAGGAATTTTTTCAGAAACGAATGAAATTCCCCAAATTTGTTTATTAAACTCATGTAAGGTTGGTTAATCAATCAGAAATTGGGATTGATTTTTATATTTGTGAATTCAAGGAAAGTTTCATCGAAGAAAAGTTTGTAGAAGAATGTATATCACTTGGATATCATTTTAAACTGTCTCCTGAAGTGGATCCAATAATTTCTCACGAGAATCATCATACCGCTTTACACGTTCAGAATACATAGTTGTTTTGACAATATATGGATTTTGTTACGACAACCTTTTTTGTTAATCCAGTGATACTTATTGTTGTCACTGCTTGATATTATTCTGTCGAATCAACAATGTTTATTGTGAGTTGGAATGGCAACTCATATTGTCATTTTAACCAGTGATTTTCAGCAATACAATTTTTGTTAACGAAACAATCTGCTGTTGCTGTACAAACAACAACTTATTACATAAGCAGCAATAAAATGTTGACAATTCTTATATTGCTGGTTCTACCATACACATTTTCCTCCGTGCATTTATGATAGAAGCAATTTGTTTGATCTATTGGGCGGCAGGCATTTATCTTCTGGCTGTATCGTCCATTTATTGAGAACATGAGCTTTTGGTACATTTTTGTATACTTTTTTTGTTTTAATGATTTACGTGTTCATTATCAATCTGAATCATCTGCGTCCCCAGAGCTAGATTTAGAAATTCTGTTTCCCTTTCGAACGCACGTATAACAAAGGATGAGTGATAGGCGGTATCCTTGTGATTATCTTTTGTTGCACATTGGTTGAAGAGGGAAACAAGATTCGGCGCTGACCCTAGCGGATCTGGGATGACCAAAACTGGTCCAAAACAAATTGGTCAATTTGAGACTTTTTTTGAACAAAAAATGAACAAAAATCGACCAATGTGAGGAACATTCGTTTCATAGGAATTGGTCATTTATAGGTTGCGAATGTAGGAGGGAACCAAACTTGTAGAAGATGTCGTTGACTAAATTGTGGTTCTCTTTTGTTAGAGAGTAAAAAAAGAACCAAATTCGTAAAGTATGTTTCTTGGTTGAATTTTGATCCTTTTGTAGTTAAAAAACAACAAAAAAACCAGAATCTACTGACATTTTCATCGACTAACTATTGGTCAATTTTAGGTTGCGGAATGGAAAAACCGAACCAAATATATAGACATTTTCCTCGGTTGGATTCTGGTCACTTGCACAAAAATGATCCAAACATTACCATTGTATGGCACAGATATTTTTGGTCACATTTCGGTCATGTTTCGAAGCGCGATTTTCATCAAAAATAAAAAATCATTCTTCCGCAGCTGGAATCGAACTTCGGTTTTCTCGATGACCAATCAAGTGACTTGTCACTGAGCCATGCACCAGGTTCTTATAAGGACATAGAAAAGAAGGATATATAAGTGATATGTGAATAATTCTGATTGTATCGCTGTCATGAAGGCATTCAAACAGTGAATATTATTGGAAAGATCATATACGAGCCGAAGTGGCATCAGAACGTTTCGAATGTTCATAAGAAATATGGTGCGCAGGATGTTTTCCAATAAAATCTTTGTGCCTGGCTGTAATTATCAATTCGCTAGGAAGGTACCGTTTATCAGGCGCATGAAGTCGACGATAGTGGGAGACGGTCGAGTGGAAACTCTCTATGTGACTTTTTATTAATGCGGATAAAGTACCGGTGTTAGGGAATTTTTTTTCCTCTGTTATCGTACGTGGGGACTCCAATAAAAATATTTCTCTTCAAAACTTCAACAATTTCTCTGCAAAATTTCATTATCGCAATTCTTAGAGAAAGAAAGAATTTTTTCAACAGATTCATCTTCCAAAACTGTGAAATTCGGCATATTTCTGAAAATTTATATTGCCAGTAAAGGTTTCTCTGTACATTTCCAACTTATTGCTCAAAGTTGTTTTGTTGAGCAATGTTGCATTTTCTCAAGATTTTTCTACTTGATAAATGGTGGAAACATTTGATGAGGAAAGGAATTTTCTCCACGAATTCATACATTTCTCTGCAAACTACATTTGCAGAAAAAAATTTGAATTTTCTCTTTATTTGTCTATTCCAAGAATATTACGGCTTGTGGCGGAGAGTTGAGTTTTCTATACAAATTCATACATTTTTCTCAAATCGCATTTGCGGAGATAAAGTGGATTTTTCCAAATTTTTCAATCGACTCAAAACAACTTAAGTAAAATTCACTAGTAGGCTTCGAAAAAACCTCTATCCCACCACCCACTCATTTTTCCTTTCGGAGGATTCTGAATCAATCAGTCTATATTTGACGGGAACGAATTTTTCAAAATTTTCTATCAATTTGACCCAGCACTTGGAGAAATTTACAAGTTAAGTTCGAAAAAAACCTTTCTCCCACGATCTACTCTTTTTCGTTTCATAAGATTCTGAATCGATTGGTCTATATCTTACAGGGACGAACTTTCAAAATTTGCTATCGATTTGACTCAGCACTTGGAAAAATTCACAAGGTGAGGTCAAAAAAATCCCCTCTCCCACGACCTATTCATTCTTCGTTTCAGAAGATTCTGAATTGATTGGTCTATACCTCACGAAAACGAATTTTTCAAAATTTTCCATTGCGATGATTCCCATAAGTGGTACTTTAAGATTACTGTAGTCATCTCGGAAATCCGCTGATGTGATAGAGGCTTTGCTTCTCACTCGCAGGTCCCGGGTTCAATCCTCACTGAGGAAAGTTCCTAAAAATGGACTTTCAATGTGGTGTCTCTTCCGTAATGTCATTCAAGTCGAACTGGGAGGAGATTTGTAGAGATAAACTCTGAACAAAAATTTTTTTTCTTAAGCAAAAGTGAATAGATAAAACAGAGATTTGTAGAGTAATGCAGAAATATGCAGAGGAGTATTCAATTTAATATGGAGATTTGGCGAGTTTTGTACGAATTTTGTGGAAAAATTCATAAAATATTACGAAGATTGGAAGAATTATATACAATTTTGCAGAGTAATGCAGAAATTTGTAGAGTACACGGAGAGAAAAGAATAGTTATATTCTCAATATAACATGGGAATGATTACTATGTTACATGGTGACGAAAATTTTTAGATGGTGCGAGTCACTTGTCATAGTGATACTCCCGATTTTATGTGGTAACATTAGCCCTGTTGACATAGTAATGATTACCATGTTACATTGGAGACAGTACTATGCAACTAAACATGAATCCAATGCTATAAAGTAATATTGACCATGATTTTTTCATTGATTATAACCTAAATTAAACTATTGACATGTATATACACACAAGGCTTTTCAGTGAATGAGGTTATAAATAAATAAATGAGGTTAGGTTATGAAATAGTTAATAGAAAGAAAAGGGAGCACACAGTCAGAAACAAATTATATCAGTCTTCTAAATAATCACTGTGTTTTTACTTGATCATTAACAGTGGGCTGACTACCGTAATAATACGTATAATATATGTATGTCCATACACGTCGTGTCGATATTGCCCACAGCGTGCATATTTTCATTAACTGGAATTACAGCTATTGTAACATGGTAATCAGTACCATTTCACATTGCTTTGAGTTCTATTTGTCTGAGTTCTATGTAGTATAGTAATCATTACCAGAAAAATGGCGAAGGATTCTATTCTCACATAGTAACATTTACGATTTTCAATGAAATGAGAACGAATACTATGTTAGCACGGTAAATATTACCATACATTTCTCTCCGTGTAATATTTATGGTTACAAATTCTGCAAATTTCTCAAAGCGTCCGAAATCTGACAGTTATGTAGAAAAATCTGAAGAGTTTTGAAGAATTTTGAAGAGAAATATTTTTATTGGGGGAGCAAAGTGGCGTTATCTATTAGGTGTACAAATAAGTTTCCGCGGTTTTTTATAAAAAATTAGGAATTTATTGTAAAGGAAAAGTACATTACGTTTTATTCAAAGTATTTTCCATCATTTGCCACTACTTTTCCCCATCTTTCTGGCAACATTCGGATACCCCGTCGAAAAAACTCTTCATCTTTTGACGCTATCCACAAATCTACCCAATTTTTGGTGTCTTCATATGATGTGAAGCGCTGCTCAGACAGACCATGTGCCATCGACCGGAACAGGTGATAATCAGAAGGGGCTAAGTCTGGTGAATACGGCGGGTGGGGTAAAACTTCCCAGTTGAGTGTTTCCAAGTATGTTTTTACCGGCGCCGCAACATGTGGACGAGCATTATCGTGTAAAAGAAGAATTTTGTCGTGTCTGGAGTAGTAATGGGCGCGTTTTTCCTTAAGTGCCCGACTCAATCTCATCAATTGTGTTCGGTAGAGAGCTCCAGTAATGGTTTCGCTTGGTTTCAGCAATTCATAATACACGACACCAAGCTGATCCCACCAAATACACAGCATGAGTTTTTTTCCATGAATATTCGGCTTAGCTGTCGATGTTGATGGTTCGCCGGGCTTAACCCATGACTTTCTCTTCTTTGGATTATCGTAGTGAATCCATTTTTCGTCACCAGTGACTATACGATGCAAAAAACTCTTTTTTTTTATTCCTGGCAAGCAGCATTTCACTCATGCATAATCGGCGTTCAACGTCTCTCGGCTTTAGTTCATATTTTGGATCATTCCTAACGATGTTAAACGATGTGAAATTGCTTGTTGAGTCACTTGTAGAGTAAGTGCAAGTTCTTTTTGCGTTTGGGACGAATCTTCCTCCAATAATACTTCTAATTCCATGTCTTCGTACACTTTCGGCCTTCCACTGCGTTCTTTGTCTTTAACGTCAAACTCACCGTTCTTAAACTTTTGAAACCATTCCTGACAACTTCTCTCACTTAAAGCAGCTTCACCATATGCTTCTAGAAGCAATCGATGCGCCTCAACTGCAGATTTTTTCACATTAAAGAAGTAAATCAAAAGTTCCCGCAAATGATGCTTATTCGGAATAAAACTTGACATTTTTGCACGAAAAAAATTACGTGATGCTGATACGGAATCACTAGTACTTTAAGGTTATGGTGTTGCCAGATGACTAAACTTGGGATATTACGTTTTACATCTGACAATTTCTCCATAACCTTCTGGTGGGGCCATCTTTTGACAAACCGCGGAAACTTATTTGTACACCTAATACATTTTTGAGTGCATTTCTTATTACAAAGTCATTTCCAATTTTGTAGTCAAGCGTCGTAAGAAAAAAAGTTTCACGAACCGGAACTTCAAAACCTTTATCGTCCGGCATGTGATATTTATAACAATGTTCGCGTGAAATGTTACTGTCATTTTTTCGTCGTTTAATTTTCTCATTCCGTACATGGTTTGTAATCCACACTCTTTTATCCCACCATGACATTTTAATTGTTGCTGAATGAATTTTTATTCTGGTTTCATGTGATATATTCTCCATACATTTTAAGCAACATTTTTTGGTACAAGGAGGACGCACAGGATATTTTTCAATTACTTTCTGAATTTTCAATGCTTCTCGTTCCTTTTTATTTCCAGATCCTTTTTTTTTCTTCCATAGAATTTTGTTTATTCTAAAGTGACGGTTCTCTACTCAATCAAGGATCATCAGAATTCTCCAATTGATTCTTGTTTTCGACTTGGCAAATACTAGTAAAATCATTATGGCAATTGTTTTCATTGATTGGAAAACAACTGTTTTTTTGCATGTATTCGATAAATCCAAGACCAATGGTTCTATGAAAGCTGAGTTTTCTATATTGCTATTTTAAAAAATCTTGTAATTAAATTCTTGGGCGTTATTCGATAAATCAAGTTCAGATGATTTCACAAAATATGAATTATGTGCATCGTTCACTAAAACATCGCACGTGGATTGTTCCTCCTGACCAAAATTAGTGGTTACTGTAGATTGGTAAGTTTGAGGATATGTAGACGTATCAGCTACATTTGCAGGTTTAAAAATTATGGAGTCACCATAGCTTGGGTGGACTTGTACATTTTCATTAGAACTGTCGATTTCTTGGAGCACATATCCCTCAAAACTATTGTTCACTTCTGAATTACAAAATCCATTTGTCAATATAGATCTTAGAATATATGTGCTGAGTGAACAAATGTCATCCGTGTCACAATACACTGTATTGTGAAATTAAAAATTCATTTTTACAAAAATTGCGAATTGAAGAACTTCAGAAATTTGTATGCATACTGAGAAAAATGATTAATTGTGACCGACAAACGTATATTTGGCTATGGCGAATTAAATACTTATTTCATACAAGAAGTTTTATTTCTCTCAGTATGATATTTGGTATTACTAAAAAGAGATGGAAACATAATAGACGTCAATGTTATGCAACTAAAAAATTCATGTTTCCTCGAATTGAAATGCATTTCCTTTTTTTTCTGGTTATATACGTTTATTTTAGAGCAGCTCTTGAAGCATAGATTGGATTGAGTTCCGATCTTATTGCAATTTTTGGGTTATGAAATACCAAAACACCCAATACGATACACTAATTCTCGAAATATTTCCGAATTCAACCGAACGTAGTCGGAGATGGCTAGAATGTACTTAGGTGTCTTTTTCCAAGTATGGGAGAGCTGTACTCGAGCTATTCACAACGTAAGGGACTACCTATAAGTACATACGATGTTTTTCCATTGTATTGCAGGCCGTTCTCGGGCTCTTTTACAACCAAAAACCACAATAAAGCACTTCACGATATTCCTCCGTTGTTATTTTAGAAATTTTCCAACCTTTTCGAGGCGATTTGAGACAAACTTTCTGAACCGGACCACTAAAAATTGATGGATTGAATTTTGCACTTGTTATTGAAGATTATTGAAGGTTTATGCAAACTCAAATAGATCCCAAAATCTTTTTGAAAAATTTCAATTTTTGCAAAAGTTATAAACAAATGAACTTTTAGGTAATTTATTGTTTAAATAACGATATCCCAGCCAATAATGAATCAAATCCAATGAAATTTTTATGCTAGATTAAGGAATAGTAGTAGATTAAAAAAATTTATTGTACGTATGAAAAAAATAAAATTTTGCAATAAACAATTGGAAATTTAACCAAGTTCTCCTTGTGCTAATTGAAAAATTTTTTTTATCAACATTCTATAATTCATGCACTAAGAACACGCGTAAACCGATTTCAGTGCACTCAACTGCAAAAAAAGTTACGAATATTTGAAAAAAAAAAAAACGAAAATACGCGCGACTGTGGCCTAGCTCGGACGGCATCAGCGCCGAAAGACCGAGAGCTCGCTTGTGCTCACGTTTTGAGCTACATATACACGAATAAATTCATACGAGATAAAAGTAAGTAAGCCTTTTATTTAATTATTTGATTATTTATTTATTTACATGGATGGTTTTTTTAAAATTTTTACAACTCTCGATTGCGAGTAGCTTGAAAAAATTTTACATTCTAAAGAAGTAGAATCAAACGGTTTGTAGCAGTGAAACTGGCGTGTTCCCTTGATAGCTTTGGCTGTATTAAAACGATTGACTAACTGCTTTGCGTATTTTTTGTATTCATCTCCTTTACAAAAGTCAAAATCAATTTTCTTAAAAAAATCACATGCCCATTCATAAAGTTTTTCTGTAGAAACAATAGTTTTATCTTGTAAACTAGCTCGGTATGCATTTTTTTTTACACAGCCGCCAATGCCATCGCAAGCTTCTTTTCCATGCGCGGTGGCAAAAAAGTGCCACTCAGCTTTAATGTTATAATCCCTTTCAGCGCTCTCGGTCTTTCGGCGCTGATGCCGCCCGAGCTAGGCCACAGTCGCGCGTATTTTCGTTTTTTTTTTTTTTCAAATATTCGTAACTTTTTTTGCAGTTGAGTGCACTGAAATCGGTTTACGCGTGTTCTTAGTGCATGAATTATAGAATGTTGATAAAAAAAAATTTTTCAATTAGCACAAGGAGAACTTGGTTAAATTTCCAATTGTTTATTGCAAAATTAATTATATATTGCAAAATTTTATTTTTTTTATACGTACAATAAATTTTTTTAATCTACTACTATTCCTTAATCTAGCATAAAAATTTCATTGGATTTGATTCATTATTGGCTGAGATATCGTTATTTAAACAATAAATCACCTAAAAGTTCATTTGTTTATAACTTTTGCAAAAATTGAAATTTTTCAAAAAAATTTTGGGATCTATTTTAGTTTGCATAAACCTTCAATAATCTTCAATAAAAAGTGCAAAATTTGATCCATCAATTTTTAGTGGTCCGGTTCAGAAAGTTTGACTCATTTACAAATCACTTGTTACTTACGACATTTTCTATCATAATTGCTACATATTTCTCATGCTTTTCCATTTTATCACGCTAAAAGTATTCATTATTTCGAATTTTCATAAATGCCATGAAATAGAGTATTTTTTACAGAATCATTTGATATCAAAAACTCATTTTGGCCAAAAATGCGACTTGACATGGTTTTTCCGTTGTACGGCAGAATGATTATCAATCATATTCACATAATTTTTGAGTGCTAGCTAAGAAATGATCATCTCCAATACTGTATACGGTCGGTTAATCTGATCCGTGAGGTCTTACTTTCGCCAACTTCTTCCATAAATTATGCGTTAGTCATTTTCTGGCGAGTATAAGAAAATTCCGAAAGTAATAACCCCCAACTGTTCAAAATTTTTTGTCATTTCGTTTTCCAATACCGATGAAAAAATCCCAATTCATAATGAGAGTCCAATTTCAGGTATGCATTTAATTATCATCAATTTTAAATTCAATTTTGTCGAGTAATTTATGAAAAAACTTGGCACAAAATTTCGCCCGCTCTTCCTGATGCTTGAGTGCCCTTAAATTGACCAATCGTGACCAAATTCTCCTTTTCCTTCCTTCTTTTTCGACGTTTGACTATTATTGGTGATTCATCTAAATATTCCCAAAAAATTACCAAATTCCACCCAACTGGATTTCTTTTTCAGAGGCCTTTTTTGGTCCATTTTTGATCAGCCCGAGTTAGCAGTTATTCCTGAATAATTGACCATGAGACCACTGATATTTACATTGTTCTGTCAAAAGTATACTGTGGTCAGCTTTGTGCACATCTCCATAAAATAATCAAAACATGACTGTTTGAAAACCAAAATATAACGAATTTTTGTGGTGATTTTTCATTCAAAAAAAGGCTCAAACTGACCAAAATCTTATGGTTTGATTATAGTCAATGAATAGCGTTTACTATTATAAAACCAATGTAAAACCAAAGTACGATCAAATCAAGAAATGACCAATATCCAACCACAAAAATTGGTCAAATCAGATCCGCTAGGGCTGTGGGTCCCTCATTCTCATTCAGATTATAATTCTTTGAACATGAGATTTTTTATAGAAATTCAGAAAATCTGCACCATCAATGAGGGACAAAAATTCACTAATAATCACGAAAAATAGTTTCAGAACTAATTGATACGAGTCTCACAAAATATTTAAATTTCATGTTGCTGAAGTTCGAATCGTTTATTGGAACGAATTAATAATCGAATAACGAAATATTCAGATCCAACCCCCGTTGGAGACCCGAAACATTGCAGAAAATTCTTCAAATGATGTTTTCAATTTCAAGAAGTTAATTCGTGGAGATAAATCACGATGATTTATCAGATTTTGTGAGTTTGAATTTTTGTTTCGTTTTTATAAACAATTCAAAGTTCTACAACATGAAATTTCAAGGAGGGACCAGAGTATCCCCGAACTTAGGTGTTTTGATGTTGCAACTAGCTGAAGCTTGCAACGTGATGCATTTCAATGACACCCTCATTTCTCACTGGAATAGAGAAATGAAGAGTAAAAAAATGAGAGACTTCAGATTGAGAAAAAGAAGAACAGAGATTCCACGCTGTCGTCGTTACTGTGAAACTTATGGGTTGTCGTTATTTATGCGCGCTCTCATACTCAACAACACGGTGACTACTTTCTCCTTAAAATAATATACGTGATAGACGGTGAACGGTATTATACTTCTACTCTAATCATATGTATTTACGTTTATAATTTGATCTTAAAGTTTACCTCGTTCGATGTATACCGAAGGAAAACTAAATCTATAATGTATCTGCTCGTGAATAATAAACATTTCACATCGAATCGGAAAGTAAAAAGTTATCAGATTTCCATTTGAATGCGAAAAAAGTCATTCCGAATGTAATATCTCATCACTTATTTCCATGAAGTAGTATCTCTTATATCCTTCCTTCCAAGTTTGATCAGTTTTCAAGAATAATCGTCAGATTTTACAACAATGAAAAATAAGCGAATTCAAATACAAAAACAGGTTGGAATCGTTAACTTTCGTCAATTTAGTAATATCACTACTCGAGTCTTTCTGAAAATTCTTTCTTTTAATTGTTCAAAAATTGTTAACTTGCCGAAGAATATTGAAATCTGCACGTCGTGCCTTTACGTGACAATGTGTGCACTGTAAAACAGGCACAAAGCTTCCTCGTTTCTGTCTAAGTAACACGCAAACGTATTTTTACCCAAAAACTTTGCCCAATAATTAATATCTTGCACTGTTGACTCGTCAATCACTTTGGAAACAACAATAACAATGCGTGAAATCACGAAACACACGCAATCGGCAATTCACTAAGAATTGAACACCGAAAAATGAGAAACAATTAGCAACATTCACTCAGAAAACACGTACGATACATCCACGAAAACTTCGTAGTAAAAAAAATACTTGAACGGATCGTGTAAACTGTTACATTCGATTTACGACACATCGATAAATCAGTATAGCATATACATCGGACAATTGAAGAAAAATCTGTATGGAGAACGGTATAGTACTTCCATATTCTTATTGAAAATTATTTTTTCACCGTTTCCAACCGATATTTGGATGAAACTCATATGGGACCACTATTGGATCCTAACTAAACCGTGGTATAAATTTCATTGCAATCGGATAACACGAAGCGAGAACCTGGTCGCAAAATCGCAATTTTTGATATCATGTCTCCTCTCTCTCTCTCATTTTCCAGTAAGGATCAAGTTGAAACTTGTACGAAAGCACTATCGACACTGCATAAAACTGTGGTGAAAATTTCGTAACGATCGGATGATAGAAACGAAAGATATCCCCATGATAATTGCATTTTTGAGATTTTCAAAGTTTGTTCCGAAGCTTAGTGCTTACCATTTTCTCCTCTCAATTCCGATTTGCTTTGAGTTTAAAACGTACTATAAACACCTCGTGAAATGAGCATGCTCCAAGTTCCAAGGCATTCGGATGATATCAACACAGGGAAGGCATGCTTTTAAAACATTGCCAAAACACACAGATCGCAACAAAAAAATTTCCACAATTTTCAACCGATCGGGATGAAACTCATATGGGATCACTATCGAGTGATAACTAAATCGATGTATAAGTTTCATTGCAATTGGATAATAGGACTCAGGGATATGCGCGGTCGCAAAATTCCCATTTTTTATGACATTTTTCCCCACCCCTCCCGTTCTTCTGTGAGAATCAGGTTGAAACTCATATGGGACCAATATCAACACTACATCCAACTGTGGTTCAAATTTCATGACGATCGGATGGAAGGAACGGAAGATATCCCCGATCGCAAAATCTTCACACACATACGCACGTACGTACAGACAGACAGACACGAAACCTAAATTGTTCCCCGAATTTGGAGGAACATCTTTGCCTAGGACATTTTGAGTTTTGGGAGAAAAAAAATTGTCGGTCCCCTAAAACGATCACAAAGCTTCCCTCTCACGAGGAAGCAAAAATAAGCTGGAAATTTACTGCACCTTGGTACCTGGTTTTGAATGAATAGACCAAACAATGTGATGCATTATTAAGAATCTTATTGTTGCATAAAAATTCCTTTGTTGGAGGAACTAAATCATATTTATTCATCAAAAGGATTTGGTTGAATGAACCAAGTACTTCTCTAAGTGAAGGCGAAAACAAGACATTGGTGCCTTTGAGAAGAATCTGTGTAGTGCTTTGTTTCAGATCTGACTTCCATCAATCAAAACGATGCTACAAAAGTATACTTCTCGATCACTGAAGTAGCTGATACACTAGGGATGGAAACATTTATGGAAGAATCAATTCTCGATGCCGATTCTTATTTTATACATTTCGATTCTCAGAATCGATTACCCGACTGTAAGAATCGATTCTCTCGATTCTTGAATCTTAAATTGACTTTAATTCAGAAAAATTATGATTATTGATTCATGAAAGCTTTCTCTAACAGCACTATGTTCGTTGGATGCTTTAAAAATATTTCAAGCATTCTTCAAACACGTTCGGGCGTTCTTCGAACGTTTTGAAATCCTCCGACTACTTTTAGGGTTATAAAATAATTTTTTTCAATTAAAACTCCCTCATAAAGTAGAATAACTGTAATAATACTTCAATATACACGCGCCAATACTCAAGTTGAAGTAACATTTATTAGATACTACAATAAAACAACACTGAACGATAGAATTATGTAAACCACATGTTTTCTGGCACTGATCTTGAGAAAAGTAACATATTTAAATGTTCAGGCGTTAATCGGCTTCGAACCTGATTTGCAATCAGACCAGTGGGTGAGAATAAACGTTCACATGGTGTTGATGTTGCCACTAATGTTAAATATTTCTTTGCCATTGTTGCTAGATGTGGATATTCAGTTTCAAGTGCTTTCCACATGATAATCGGATCACTTTTTCTGTCGACCACTGGGCGATTAAGGAATTGTCTCAATTCAAGCGGCAACCCGCCTGCTCCATCCCTGTCATATTGATCATTTTGTCACACAGCGTCGTCTAAAAAATCCCAAAGATCATCACCACTTGAAGATGGTTGGTGATCTGGGGGGGGGGGGGGGGGTTCATTTTCATATTCGAATGCAACACTTTTGAATAGTTGAATTTCTTCTTTCAAAAGATCACCTATACAGACGAAATTGCCACAAAATGTTAGAATTAAATATGAAAGGAGATGAAAATCCCCAAAAGTATTTGAATGGAACAAGAACAGGTTCAAGCATTCCAACAACAACAACAACAAAAAATCATTTTCCCCTCCCAGATCTTAAAATTCTTCATGTTGAACACATACCCACAGTAGTCACAGCGCGCTCGGAATCACAAATATTTTCAAATGCCAGTTTTCTATATCGAGGGTCGAGAAGTGTAGCAATAGAATATAATTTAACGCATTCTATGTTCGAGAACTTTTGTTTAATTTCAGCCATCAACTTTTTTTCAACTGTTGACTAATCAATGTATTATAGCAGGACAAATTAGTCAGTACCCTGAAAAAAAATCATAACATAATTTTATATATAAACCAAGTAACCATCTTGCGATGGTGTTCACAAATTTTCCAGGTTTTTTGGTAGAATCATGTAAAAAATTCCAGGTTTTTTCTTTGATCATCCCTGTATTTACTCACTCGTTTGAGTCCTGTAATCAACGGGATACATTTACTCAAAGTCACGTGCTTATTTGCACTGATTTCGTGAGTAACGTTCCATAAGGGTTTCAACATATCTCTGACTTCAACAAGTGCATCAAGATCATCACCTGATAAAATATCAGGTGGTTTCGATCGCGAACTCTTGTCTCTTTGGACTTTGAGGAGTGCTCGGCTCACGTAGTCGGCAAGATAAATGAAACGGTCTAACATTTCATAGCAAGAATTCCATCTTGTTTTAACTTCCTGTATTAGCTTCAAAGCTGGTTTACACTCTGACTGTTCTTGTAAAGTCTGTAATTCTTGTGAAGCGATTTCACTCCAGCGACAAAATTCAACAGTTTTCTTAACTTTTACTAAAAGATTTCTAAGTGAAGATTTTCGAAGACCTTTATCAGACAAATCTTCAGTGTCGCTATCGTATTCGTCGTCGGATAATTTAGGTATTTCAATATTGTCTAACTCAGATGCGGGCTTGTTTAAGTTTATTTCGATCAGATTCTGGCCTATGTTGTTTATAATATGATTAAAGCATGAAATATGTTTCAATTCACCAAATTCTTCTCTGATAGCGCCTTTGATATTTGCTCCACCGTCAGAAAGTATTGCACTGATTTTTCCATCATTAATTTGCCATTCGTTGCAAATTTCACGAAGTTTCACTCTGAGAACAGCAATTGTTTTTCTATCCTTCAAGTAATATGCATTCAGTTCATATGAGTTCATTTCATGTTCTATTAGACAAATAAATACAATAGAGTAATTTCGGGTATTATGGCACATCATAAGCTTGTTTGGAAATACAATACGTGATTTATGAGATCAGACAGTCTTTATTGGTGAAATCAGTTCTTTGAACTTAATAGTAATCAACCATTATAATTTTAAGATTAATAACATCGAAACATAGCTTAAATAAATATTTTTTCGAAACTTAAGGAATCTATAAAATTTAAACATGGGAGGTCAATATGGCCTAAGGCCGTATTAGCCACAACTGAAATGAGCCATATTGTCCAATTAAAACAAATAAAATAAAAAACTGAAAGAAATAAATCTTGCATTACTTTGCAGAACAAAATTCGCAAAAGAAAACCTCGGTTTCCACTCCTGAGCAGTCTTCGTGAGCCCATAATTTACAACATAAGCATTGAATCCATGGTTCGCCCCTGTTATCCATAGAATAAAGACCCTCACAATACAGACACTTTGCATCAGAAACATTGCTCCTATCAGGACTTTCATCAGAACTGTCGTCGTACAAAGATTCATTTTCTTCCTCTGAGCTAGACATTTGTACCTCCTTAGATTTGGACTTTGTCTTGTTGCCCTTGCCTTTTCCTTTCTTGGCTTTATTCATAGTCTTTTCGATTCGGTCTTGTTTCTTTTTCAATGAGTCTAGCAATTCATTCTTGTACGGGGATGAAGTAAGCAATGTCGACTTCGTAGCCCTTCTACCTCGGTTAGTAGCTTTCCTAGGAGCTATTTCTGGTATCGGAGATAATTGGAATGGCGTTATAAAGTTATTATCTTTTGAAGTTGATGACTGTGACGATGTCGCAACGGGAGCTACATCTTTTTCGAAACTTCCAGGCGGAGCTTTGCTCTGGTTTCTTACAGCCGAGGTAGCATCATTAGCTGTCGCATTACTCATATCAGGTTCATTTATGGAATGTGTTACGTCGAAAGTATCATTTTCTATTGCGGGAATAGACGAAGTAGTTGATTCTGGTATGATGTTTTCTTGATTCGAGATTCTGTATTCGTCGTCATTCATATCAATGAAATCATAATCTTTGAAAACATTTCTGTCTATCGGATATAGACCTGTTGCTCGAAAACCATTGACAGCTATCTCGCCGCTTTGAGTGCGTAGATACGCGCGTCCAAATACTTCCATCATATCATATTGTGTTAAGGGCCGTGTATTGTTCCTCACCCATGATTTAATTTCATCAGAAACATGTTTTTTTAGTGGACCCATAAATGATTTATCTAAAGGTTGTATTTTGTGGCTAGAATGTGGAGGAATCGATAGTAAGTGGACATGATTGTTTCTTGCGAGATCTATCAATTCAAGGTTTCTGGTGTGACTGGTATGGCCATCTAAAATAAGCAATACTGGAGATTCTTCTGAGGGTTTCACGTGCTGAATAAAATGTTGAAACTACTTTGTAAATAAGTTGGTTTGAATCCAACCTGAAGGGTGACATTCATGTATGGCACCAGGAGGTGCACCTTTCATTAAAAGCGAATGACTTCTTTTCCTGGGGAATATAATCATGGGTGGAACAAATGAACCTCCAGCGCTCATACTTAACACGCAAGTTATTAGAGACCCCCTTTCAGCTGATATTAAACAACTAATTTGCCGTTTTCCTTTTTGACTTAGGACTTGGAGCATTTGGGATGGAACCACACTGATGCCAGTCTCGTCCACGTTATAAATTTTTTCTGGAGAAAATTTGTAGTTATCTATCAGTTTCTCATAGAGATCAAAGAAATGGTTCACACTTTCTTTATTAAACCCCTTAGCTCTAGCAAAAGAAGTTCCTGTTGGACGGCGAAAAGAAAGTTCTGGATGTCTCTCTAAAAATGACTTGAGCCAATCTGTACCGGCGCTTTTATTTTTTGCCGAAAATGTATGAGTGATATTATTTTTTATTGCTAACTGATAGGCTAAACTCATAACATCCTTTCGGACTAAGCCAAATAACTTAGCTTCCATTGTCAAAACGTATTGCACTAATGATTTCTCTAGTTCTTGTGGCAATGTTGGTTTTCTTCCCAGCTTCGCACAAGTCGCTTCTTCAGCTGATACATCTACTTTAGCTGTCTTAAAGTTGTTCGGGGTACTTTGTACAGTTTGGAAGCTTTTAATGAGCCCATTTTCTTATTTCGCACATCTTCGATGGCTTTTTTCATTGACTCCTTGCACCAAGTTTGCCGTTGTCTTTGTGGAATTGGTTTTCGTGGAGCCATTGCCTTAAAAGAAAAAAAAATTACTTTTAAAAAACATATGTTACAGGCGGCCAACATGGCCTAGTAGGTCATATTGGCCGCCTACTTAGTGAGCCATATTGGCCTCAAGCACGTATTTGATATGAATAAAACTAACCTAAAAAGTAGTGAATAATGTGCTTCTAAAATATAACCACACTGTAATCTAATAGTTAGCCTATAACACTGTGCACTATTAATACAAAAACAAAGATTATTTGACGAAATAGAATGAGTACAACTTACCAAAAAATAACATCAAATTCGATAAATTTCAATCGTCGCACGCTCTGGACACACGCACACTCACTGCGACGCAGGGATCGACTGAGAGGATCGAGGGAAGGGATGCGACAATGTGACAGATACGAGCGCCGCTGGTGTTGGTTAGTTTCGGAGAAAATAATGTATGCCATATTGGCCGACTATGCCATAATACCCGAAACTACTCTACAGTATTGATCAAATGACTAAGTACTATAAATAATAACTGACAATTAGGATTCACCTTTCAAATAATGAACAGTTAACCCAAGATAACTTCGCATAGTATGTTGATGGGTCCAAATGTCGGTTGTGAGACAAACTTTTTCGACGCTTAGGATTATCGTAATAAATCCATTTTTCATCGCCAGTGACAATACGATGCAGAAAACTCGTTCTTTTCTGCTGTTCTGAAGACATCTTCGAAGATATCTTTGAAGACATGTTTTAGAGGTCTTTCAGATATCTTTTAGATCAAAGAAGAATTTTTGACATCTAAAAGACATCTAAATGTGTTGCGCAAGACATCTTAGACTTATCGAAAAGACATCGCAAGACATGAATTGTTATGCGGGTATTTGATTTTATATCAAAATTGATATTTTTTTTAATTCAGGTCTATAATCATTATCGGTATATTATTATGTTATTAATATTGTGATTTTGATTTCCAAGATATCTAAAAGATGTCTTTCATTAGATCTTCAAAGACATCTGTGAAATAAAATCTATTAGACATCTTCAAGATAACTTCAAGAGACTTCTTAGAAATGTCTTCAGTCAGACATCTAAAAGAAGTCTATAAGTTGTTTTTTAGAAATGTCGAAAAGATGTCTTTTCTGAGACATCTTTTAGATGTCTTTAAGATTTGTATGTTTATTTGGTAACTGAATGATCGACTCATTTTGTTTATAACTTCAAAACCAAGCATTCCCAAATATTTTACTGAACAACAAATTTCCTTATATTGGACAGAAAAAAAATTAAATACATCTTGATTCATTTGGTGACATTGCAATTACTCAATTTCACCACTCCCAAGGTTTTTCTACACAACAAACCTTTCGTTTTCACATAGCAATATTCCGTTATCGTTGAGGACACTCTCTCGTCTCCGTAAAGCGAACGATCAATTTAAAACTCTCGTCTTTGTAGTTTTATTCTCGCTTTTTTATATGCATTGGTAATGCTTTTGAAACTAAATGCTCCTCGAAACTGTACGGCAAAAATGATCATCCGAGTTCTGCGTACATTCAAAAACTTAATGTGTGAATTGAGAAGTTGGTATATTGAGGCGTAAATCCTATGTTTCGCGGCGTGGGACACTGATGGGGATGTTCAATTTTATGACATTCAATAAATTGGAATGCTCCACACACTTCCACAAGTTCCCGTAAAGGAAAAGGATCAACTCTTCAGTCAAATCGCAGAATATCATATACGCTAAGCGACTTGCCTTTACCAAATCGATATCATTATCGAATGAGATACCAATTTTTGTGTTTGAATCTTGTGGAGGCCGTTTTATTATACCTGCGCCAATAAAAAAAATATTACGCTACTTTAGAATCCTTATTCCATCTCTTCGGCGATAATTGTGTCATTCCATTATCTGTGATATTTTCATCCTCACATGGTACAAAATGTTTCATTAATGTATCGAAACATCACAGGTACAACATCACATGCAGCTACAACGTTACTCAGACATGTGTAACGTTATACTTGATTCATATTTCACAAATTTTTTGATAAACTAAATCATGAAAAGAATCAGGAAATACAAGGCTCTTTCAAAATCAATGAAAAAATACATAATTAATTGATTCCAAAATGGAGATCAAAAGGATCTCTCCTGTATTTTCGTTATTCTTAATTTCTTTCAAAAAGGAAAGCAACATCTCATCATCGAAAATGTCCGTAATCGATCCAATATTTCATTCAAAATTTGTTCTCTTCTTCCAACATTTATATTTGCCGTGAATGTAATACTGTCAAAAACGTTAACTTCGTCCAACCACTGGACACTCGTATGCGTGTACCGCGTGTACATATGAAAATCGATAGCGGCATAAACCGGATTCAATTTATACAACTAATCAATGGTTTGGCCGAGTAAGAATTGGTGAAACAAATAATCTGTCTGCCAATGCGTGTTCCAAGGTACTGCCAAACAATTATCATTAGGTGCGATCTACACAAACGAATAATTACTTCAATTCGTTTTATTGAATGTACGGTATGATAGTTCTTTCCAAGTATTCATGTGCCAACGAAGAAAGGCGTGCCTGTTTATATTGTAATTGTATTATATGGATATAGCGGAAATCATTATGAACAAAAAATCATGTCTTTATACGAATCGTATCGAGATCATAAAAAAGATAATTGAGGTCAAGATACATTTTTCCATCGGGTCTTGAATGTTTTTCATGTTATGTCAGATGAATTCTATTTGCCTGAAATTTATATGATACAATCATGGACTCATAAATTAACAGTGTTCAGGTTTCTATGACATTTGAATTATTGAAACACAAGTAACATATGCTTTCAAAATATTGCCAAATGATACCGATGCCGAAACCTTTTTTTTCTTCGTTCACCTCCGGTTAATCTCTCAATCGATTTGGATGAAATCCACATCCGACCATTCTGGGACCATCACTGAAATATGATATGAATTTTGCGTCTTTACGAATGATTCAACCTGAAACTTATCTGAGATCAATGTACCGTCCAAATCCTCAAATACAATCAACATTTTATTACGATTGGTTCATTATAGCATGGAATATATGCGTTCATAAAAACCCAGCTCATCATCATGAAGTAATCAGTCTTACGACTGGTTTGATGAAACCCTCCACCCCTGTCTATTATCCGCCAAACGTTTAATTTCTACATATCTACTACATCCCTTGTCTTGTACGATTTGTTTCATATAACTTGCTCTAGGTCTACCTTTACCAGTTTTACCATTCATTTTCCCTTCCAATATTGTTTTCAATAAACTCTCATGCCGTAATGTGTGTCCTATAAGATTGCTTCTCCTTTTCACGATGTGTTTCAAAAGATTTCTTTCTTCATTTATCTGCTCGAGTACTTCTTCATTTTTGACTTTGTCTATCCATTTTATTCTGAGCATCCTCCTATAACACCACATTTCAAAAGCTTCAAGTCTTCGTTGATCAGTTTTCCCCATTGTCCAAGTTTCGCAACCATATAATGCTGTGCTCCAAACGTAACTTTTCAAGAATTTCTTCCTTACTTCCAAGCTTATATTTTTTGAGCATAATAACTGTCTCTTTTGATAAAAAGCCTGTTTCCCTTGTGCTATTCTTGCTCTTATATCTCTTTCGCTTTTGCCGTTCTCTGTAATTATGCTTCCTAGATATTTGAATTCTTTCACCTGTTCAATTGTCTCGGTATCTATTTTGATTCTCGTTCTTCTAGCTGTTTTCGCTGCTGTACACATCATGAATTTTGTTTTGTCTTTATTTATATTCATACAATAGTTTTCCAATAATATTGTTCTCATGGTGTTGAGAATATTTTCTAACTCAGTACTACTCGTGGCCAATATAGCTATGTCATCCGCGAATCTCAACATCCTTATATTTTCTCCCTGAATCTGTAATTTCGATTGAATTTCCTCCTTCACTTCGTTCATATATTTTGATTTATTTTGTTTAAAAGACCAAGATGATCCATTATCCCGTTTCATTTCGTGCACAGTCGAAGATCTACGCGTTAAAAGTTCAATGAAAACCTGTCAAAATTAAGATAATCGATTATTTCTGAATTTCGACGATAATATCGCGGCAACACTAGCCCTGAGTGCTAAGATTGCTTCTCGCGTTCCCCTATTTTTTCTAAAACCAAACTGATCTTCTGCCAATCTACTCTCTATTTTATTTTCCATCCTCCTGTATATAATTTTGGTCAGTATTTTTGAAGCATGTGAAGTTAAACTGATCGTTCTGTAGTTCTCGCATTTGTCTGCCCCTTGTTTTTTTGGGATAGCGACAATTTTATTCTTTTGGAAATCTTCCGGTACTTCTCCTTTTTCGTACATATCTCTAATCAATTCAAACAGTGCGTCGCGAGTTCCTTCACTGGAGGCTTTTAAAAGGTCCGCACTTATGCCATCTATGCCTGGCGCTTTATTATTCTTCAATTCGATATTGAGATCAAAAACCCAGCTACACTTGAAAAAAAAAATCTCCTTGAAAGAAAAATTTTACAAGTTTTTTACCAAAAAGTTTTTAGTAAATCCACAAACAATTTCCGTAAAATCTCGAAAAATATTTTAGGAAGTCACAAAAATTGTTTGGAAATTCAAACAAAATTCGTGGATTTCCAAATAATTTAGAAGTTTACAAATCCATAAATTCTTCGCCATACTTTTCTTTTTGGAAATTCGCAAACTTTTTTTATATTGTAATATTCAGAGATGTTTAAACATGTCTGAATGTTAGCTGAGAATGGTCTAAAATTGTTAGTGTTTCTCAGAAGATTCCAGAGGTGTTCATAAGTTTTCAAATTAAATGATTCCAATTAATGGAAAGACGTGTCAAATAGAGAAGAGTTTTCAGAATCGTTCAGAGATTTACAAAGTTGTTCAGTGTATTTTAGATTTTTTCAGAAATTTCCCCAAATCCCAGGATTTGAAATCATCTTCTCAAATCTTTTATTCTAAAAACAAAATGAGAAAAAAAGAGGATGGCTGGTTTTATTGGTTTTTCAAAAGAAAGTCTCGTCGGAAACCTTGAAAATGCAGATCTGATATGACCGATTTGAAGAATCACAAGGACTGCGACAGGTCCTGTTACAGGTTTTGGGCGGGGTCTCCATCAGCGGTTTTTGACGTGAAGTCCTTGAACCTGTAGGGCCGCACCTTCCGGGTACGTTCAAGGGATGCATGCCTTCATACATACAGATATAAACTCGCTTACATCAATGTACATGCTCGCTCAGGACCTATAGTCTCCCCCGCACCAGAGACGAACTTGCAGTGGCGTAGCCAGTATGTAAATCACTTCGTTCCTTCGTTATGGTTTCGTTACGGTTCAGCGTAAAGACGACGAGGCGAAACGAAAAGGGAAACAAAATAACATCTGAGAAGTAGTGATCCAACCTCTTCTGATTCCGATGAGCTTAAAGAGACGTCTAGAAGGATCATGCATGACCAGACTAATGGTTTGCAATATCATAAAAACGGGATGATGCTTTTACTGGTAAGAGTCTGTTCACCTTTATTCGTTACTTCAAGTCGTTAAACCTCACTTTACGTGAAATTGAATCCGTATACACACATGATATCATACATAATTAGTTTATTCCACTTCAATGAGAATATCTAATGCATTATCGAAAACGTCTTCTGAGAATTACAAGAAAGACGAAACTCACGATGTCCACGTTAGTTGTCAACTAATATGGATAACTAGAACGCGTTGAAAATGTTTCTCCAGTTATGTTACGTTCTTTCTTCGACAAGATGCGTACCGGTGGGAGGATTTTTCTAAAAATCCCAATTTTTCTTACTGAAATGTTCCCAACTTTTTCACCGAATGGGCAATCAAGATCATTGATCTATATGAGGTATTGTATTTGTCTCAAAAGGAAAAACAAAAATGCTCTCAACTAAAAATTCTATGAAATCAACGTAGAAGAGAAGGAGAGAAAGAGGAGTCATATAAAACAACAATTAGAATAAATTTGTATATCTTCATTGCTTTATCTTTTTTGCTCATTCTCTCCGAGTAAGAATGTACGAATGCTAAGTGGAAACTTGAAGATTTCGGGGTAACAGAGAGTATCATCCGGTGAGGCCCTTTCACGTGATGTAGTGGATCGAGGATGCTGGGCGTGGGCCCACAACATGCACCAGGATTCACGCTGAACACAATAAACATCGCGCTCATTTGTCCTTGCAGGCGATTCTATATACACATTGTGCCACTTTGAAATTTCTACATAGGCAACAGCGGCATCTCTCTTGCTTTCATAGATAGCGTTGGCGTAAACGAGAGTGAGAAAGTATACCGGATATCCATGTTCCAATGTTACACGATGTACATACATTCATTCATCTGGACGTACGTTATAGATCGACTAAGACAATCAAATAAAGGGACATGAAAACGAAAAAACAAGAGGAAGATTCGAGTTCTCACTTGACATTATTATTTCAACTGAAGAGAAAGGAATTGTTAGTCGTTACGATCGACCGATACACCACACAACAGCTGCTGTACTATACCGTATTTTTATCCTTTCGACCTTTGTCCCGGCTCATCGGAAATCGTCATTGTATATAATACAGCTCACTATCGATTTTATTGTAACTTCAATTTTACTACCCTCAATTTTCATCAGCATTTTACGTAATATACGAGGGTGGATTGATAAGTCTCCGGCCTGACCAAGAAAAACAACGTTTTTAAGAATTTTTTTTTTTTTTATTTCTGAACATAATCTCCTCCAAGGCTGATACATTTCTCATAGCGGTGTTCTAGTCTAGTAATGCCATCTCTATAGACTGATTCGTCAAGCTCCTCAAAATACCCATTTACAGCTTCGATTACTTCTTCATTGTCCGCAAATCTCTTACCGCCAAGCCATTTTTTGAGGTTAGGAAACAGATAATAGTCACTCGGGGCTAGGTCTGGAGAGTAGGGAGGGTGCGGCATTAATTCAAACTTCAGATCGTTGATTTTAGCCATCGCAACGATTGACGTGTGCGCTGGTGCGTTATCGTGATGAAACAAGATTTTTTTCTTCGCCAGATGAGGTCGTTTAATTTTCACTTCGTGGCTCAAACGTTGCAATAAGTCTGCGTAGTATTGACCAGTGATAGTTTTACCCTTTTCAAGGTAATCAATGTATATAATACCTCTTGCATCCCAAAAAACAGTAGCCATAACCTTGTTCGCCGAAAAATTGTTTTTGCCTTCTTTGGAGTTGGTTCCCCTGGTCCAATCCACTGTTTAGACTGTTCTTTGGTTTCAGGAGTGTAGTGGTGGACCCAAGTTTCGTCAACGGTTACGAATCGATGCAAAAATTCGCTTGGATTACGCTTATACAACGCCAAATTGGCGGTAGAAATGTTCTTTCGAATCAATTTTTGGTCGACTGTTAGCAAACGCGGCACCCATCTTGCACAGAGCTTTTCCATATACAAATGTTGGTGCAAAATATTTTGTACACGTTCATATGACATCTTACAGGTCTCAGCTATCTCACAAACTTTTAATCTGCGATCTTTCAGCACTATTTGATGGATTTTTTCGATCATATCTGGAGTTGTGACCTCAATGGGGCATCCTGAGCGAGGCTCATCAGAGGTGCTCACACGACCCTTTTTAAACTCGGAAACCCACTGCTTAACGGTTGAATATGATGGGGAGGATGTTCCCAGTGTTGAGTCCATCTCTTCTTTAATTTCCTTCGGCGTTAACCCCTTCAAATAAAAGTATTTGATGACAGCACGATTTTCCAGCTTTTCCATTTTTACGAAAAACACAGAGGCGTCTTGGTCAGCGTGCTCTCAAAACTAAACTAACATGGCGATCGGACTGAAACTATAGCTACAAGCTATCTAAGGATGGTACTATAGAACGCCACCTCAAGGTAGGCCTAGTGGCGCCATCTCTTGGTCAGGCCGGAAACTTATCAATCCACCCTCGTATACGTAGAAAAGGAAATTTCAACGAAATCTTTGATTCAAATCAACGTTTCACTCATTTTTCATGATCAACATGTTATTTCATATTTGGAATACTGTCTTCAAGTTTCATGAAACGTGTGAGAAACTTGATAAACAGTTGACATTTGTCGCCACAAATTTGACTGTCACATACTCCGGAACAAACAAAGTTCATACCACTACAGTGAGGCGAAATTGAGCGCTTTCGTCTCTAGGACAGAAAGTGAGTATTTTCCTCCCGCTCTGGTGCATTAATCTCAAATCGATCACCTTCACCTCTAAAGATAAGTATGGAAATAGAAACTTTCCACGCAGGCGTGGGAAAAAATAGATCCCCCTCCGCAATCTTGCACGGTAAAAAATTTCTATGGGAAACTCCACATAAATGTTCTGAGGTAATTGTCACATACATGCGTTACACGGAGAAAAATTATAATGTAAATTTAACATCAGTGCATAGATAAAACTTCAAATGTAATTTCTACATTAATTTTGATGAAACTCACATGATACATACATGATGATTGCTTTGGAAGATTGTAAAAATTACGCCAATCCAAAATTATATTTATTATGATATTATTGACCACGAACAATGTAAATTTTCCATCACACTCGACTGAATCTACTTTTCACGAAGGTGATGCCATAAGGCATGCTCAACCACATTTCCACTTATTCAATTCTACAGCAATCTATTGGGTTGGCAACTAAGTAATTGTGGATTTTTGTTAGAAAATCAAAGACACTTTTTTCATGGAACTAAATAACTTTATTCTGTAATGTATTGCCCATTTTGATCAATGACCTCTTGCCATCTTTCAGGCAGCATCATAATCCCACGTTCATAAAACTTCTGGTTTTTATTAGCAAAAAACTGAATCAGGTACGATTTGACATCATCATCATTACTGAAATTTTTACCATTCAAAGAGTTTTGGAAAGATCAAAACAAAAAGTAATCAGATGGTGCAGGGTCAGGACTATATCCCAACCAAGCTCCAATAATTTTTGCCGAGTGACCAAAGATGTGTGTGGCCTTACATTGTCATGATGGAATATAACACCTTTTCGATTTGTCAATTCGGGCCGCTTTTCTTCAACTGCATTGTTTAATTTCGTTAATTGTTCAATGGAGACATCAGAATTGATCGTTCGGTTGGGTGGTAAGAGTTCAAAGTAGACAATTCCTTTGTGATCCCACCAAACTGATAACAAAACCTTCTTTTCATGAATATCAGCGTTTGCTGTTGTTCGAGTTAGTTCACCTGGCCTGCTCCACGATCTTTTCCGCTTGATATTGTTGTACACAACCCATTTTTCATCGCCAGTTATCAGTCGTTTTGAAAATGGATCATTTTCATTACGTTTCTTTAGCAAATCGTAGATGTTAATGCGTTGCGTTAAATGCGTTTCTTTCAGTTCGTGAGGAACCCATGTATCGAGTTTTTGAACATAGCCAAGTTGTTTTAAGTGATTTTCAATGCATGTATGTGATACATGAAGTTTCTCTGCAATCTCACGTGTTGTACTGTGACGATCCGAATCGATTATTGCTTTGATTAGGGCGTCATCAACGTCAACTGGACGACCAGAGCGTTTTCCATCTTTGAGTGAAAAATCACCAGAACGAAATTTGGCAAACCAATTTTGACACTGCCGTTCTTTTAAGGCTTCATCACCATAAACAGCACATAACTTTTTATGAGCTTGCGATGCGTTTTTCCCTTTGCGGAAATAAAAAAGCAAAATATGACGAAGATGTTCCTTTTGATTTTCCATTTTTCAACGAACGCCAAACGAAAACTACGCAAACGATCAAAAAACTTTTATTACTGATTGACAGCTGAATTGCCAACTATCAAATAACAAGATATGTTTTACATTTGCACTACGTCTGCAAACCTAAAAATTCAACTGACACCATCTATGAGTGAAATCCGCAATTACTTAGTTGCCAACCTGATAATGTACATTCAACAAGTACAGTTGCTAATGCTACCTATGCTTTTTTGAATGATAATCTGATTTATTATCCAGGAACTTTATTCTCATTCTCAAATATACAGTTACCGCAATCTGATGTGTATTCAACAATTGCTTCTGCAAAAACTACTCGCCTGTGTTGGTAATACTACTGAGAAGCGTTGTAACACTTCTTTTAGTTCGAAATTATTAAAATCGCGTCACAAAGATGGCGCAAACAGTTTCAACAGTTTTCCGCGAGTATCAGTTTGTTCCTACATTTGATATATATTGAAAACTTGAATCTCCACTCATAGCGTACGGTTGGTGATAATGATAGAATAAAGCGACATAACATTCTATTGTATCTTATTGTAATGTGTAATATGTAGGATGTAAGATTTAAGATGTATGTTAAGGTAATAAATTCAAGCTGAGTGATTAAAGTTCATTTCACTGCTCAAAAATGCATTTGTATATATTGCCTCAGCGCAAATTCAACAAAAAACACAACAGCAAGAATTTATTGGGAAGATACCATTTTTTTTATTTCAACTGTCAGTGAAAATTCATAAAAATGCGGCGGAAATAATGTAAAATTTTATCCCCATCTTCGTGGCTTTTGGAAAATTAACAAAAATTGTTGTAGCTTTTATCGTAGTTCTCACGTATGCATAAAATATATAAATGAGCGATTGAAATTTTATTCCAAAATTCTAACATGCACTGAGAAAACAGATATCTTGAAAAATACCATAATTTATGGATTTTTGGCGTTAGTCCGACCCGAGTCAAAATATTTACGTGAACGAACTTCTAAAAGTCCCATAATTTCTTGGACTTTCATAAAGAAGTATGATACCTCCCTCATCAAATTACCAGCCATTATGGTACTTTTAGAGATATCTTCAAGTGAATATTTTGACTCGGGTTAGACCAAGGGGCATAATCTCAAATGCAACATTCTCAAACGGATTTCAGCGCTGCCGTACGGTAGTACAGTGAATTATTCACCATAGATACAACTAATACAAACAATGAACAAATCACACCGATTTTCGAATTAGTGTTAGTGTATACATGTAAAATAGTTCACTGTACTACCGTATGGCAGCGCTGAAATCCGTTTGAAAATTTTCTATTCGAGATTATGCCCCCTGGGTTAGACCAACGCCAAAACTCCATAAATTATGGTATTTTTCAAGATACCTTTTTCTCCGTGTGTATTTTACATCAGACTGATGTACAAATTTCATAAGTTTGAAGCAAATATCGCTTGTCATACTGTTTATATTCTATTCATTACGACAATAGAATTTACATTTGATATATATAATAGTTATAAAGTGCTTATGTTGAAATTACATCAGATTGCGGTAGAATTGCGACATTTTCAATTTACAGCAAAAATGATGTAGAATTTCCACCGCAGAAATGCTATCCCTATATTTACATGTGGATTTTGTCAAATTTATCGCAATTGCTGTATTTGCTACCCCAAATTTTTCTCCGTGTGGGAATTTTCCGTATTTGATCGGAAATTTACTATAAAATGATAGGGAAAATGCCGTAAAATTTGGAATTTTCAGCTGAATTTATGGGAAATTTCACACACCCTTACCGGAAATTGATTCCTCATCGCATGATCGGAATTTTCCGGTTGCTGCGAATGGGAAAATTCCGATTGTTTTTTACAGTGTGAACAATCTATTTGATATTATTGACCCGCTACTAGAATAATTATTTGATGAACGTATGGAACCTCGATTCCTTCAGTTCGATGTTTCTAAAATATTGAAAAATCACACCGATTTTATCCCGAACTTGTACGGTAAATATTATCTCTCGAATCTTAAAGATTGTATTGATCATGCTCATAGCATGTCGAAAGTCGTTATTCAGAGGTCAAAATGCAAATGAATCTATTCACTGACTTATAAGTATCTGAGGTCACAGTTTAAAATCGTTCTTACACTAAGATATACTGGCAAGCGCGTATACATATATATTATCGATTTGTAATTATAATGCCGCAATTAGAGAGGACTGTCGTGATCCTGAGAGATCTGACGAACGATCTGGCTTGATCGTAACGATGATTGGGATCGATCGCAGGGCTTCCTTGTTCGTACTTTGGAACGATCTTGCTTAATCTAAAATGTAAAGTCCTCAACCTTGGGGTTGACCCACCCAACGTCGTCAGGTCTTGAGAAACTAGAAAGAAATATATTGTTATCTCTTCGTCATCATCATTCTAGCTGCAGCATAAAACAACGTTTATTGTCGAGGTGAATCTCTACGAACCTCCAAGATAGAAAAGTAAATTTATTCTTCTGAAACACCGAAAAGACACATCTCGAGTCACATCTTTTGGTCGAGATTTTCATATTATCTGATAAATAGTGGAGATGCATAATCGAGTTATTTTTTCACTTTGTATGTGTATTTTTTATTCTCCATCACGCTGAATCGTGGCATATAAGTGCCATACGCATTTGCAACTCGAATTCACCTACGCTTTTCATTTATTCGCACATCCCTTTATGTCAAGCAAACACGGTTCAAAGGAGGTGAGCGACAATGGTGGTCGAATGTTTTTTATGTTTATATCAACGATCTTGGATTTGTCGTTTATTCATTCAAGGTAACAGGGGAGATCAAGAAACAGAATTAATTCACATCTGGGGCGATGATATATGATACTCTATTTTCCATTTTCCCATTTCACGATCATCCCACTTCGATGATCGCTCTAAGAACAAATCCACAAAAATGTGTAAATACACATCTTAGAGTACGTGCATCTCTTTAGTATCCGGACGTAGGTGATTCAATAAATGTACGCACTTTGTGCATGTGTGGATATGTGTGTACACCTCGGTGGTCGGACATCCTTTTACCTTTCCTTTTCTCTCCTCTTACTTCGTCTACTTCTTCCTTTTTTCCCTTCTCTTCTGTTCTTCTTCTTCTTCTTCTTCTTCTTCTTTTTCTTCTTCTTCTTTTCTTCTTCTTCTTCTTCTTCTTCTTCTTCTTCTTCTTCTTTTTCTTCTTCTTCTTTTCTTCTTCTCTTATTCTTCCCCTTCTCTCCTTCCTCCTTTTCAAAAACACCATCGAGAGCAGTAGAGTACAAGAGAAGGACGCGAAATGCAACGTGAACGTATGAGGTTTTATGTAAAACGGCATTCCACTGGTGGTGTGGTGTCCACTCAATCCTTATCTCAAGTATATAGAGTCGTTGGAAATCGCGCCTTCTTCAGAAGGTAATGCATAGACCGATATATCTGTGTATATATTCCGTCTCACTTTTCGCTCTCTTTTTCTCTTCCTCCCCTGATGCACGGAGAAATATTCATGTTTAATTCAATTCCTCATTATTCACAATGAAGTAGCCAGAGATATTAATTTAAAACAACACTTTTTTGAATTTCAACGGAGTGTTGGGATATAAGCTGTGAGAATGTTTATCACCTACGAATTACAAACATAATACTAGAATTAGTATTTGAATTTTCTAGACACTGGGCAGAAATGACCAATTAGGTACATCAGTGGATTTATATTGCCTTTTCAAACATCAATCTTGTTCTCTTGAAATAATGAGTGAATAAAAAATTGAACCAATTGACTCGAAGAAATACATCGACCTGAAGAAACTGCATACTTGAAAAATATAAGAAAGAACATAAAAAAGACATTAAAAAACATAAGAAACATAAAAAATTGAGAAAAAACATAAGGACTATTGAAAAACAAAAAAAAATTTCCAACATATAAAACATTGAAACACATTGAAAAACCTAAAAAAAAACATTCTTAAAAACATTTAATTACCATTAAAAATATGAAAGTACATTAAAGGCACATTAAAAGACCTAAAAAATATAAAAGTATTTGAAACTTGAAAGAAAAGAAAAGATTTCTCCTTCTTTATTGATAAATATTGATACAAAATATCACGTAGAATCTAATCGGTCATCAAATATGATACTATGTATCCAAAACTATGTGTCTTGTATAAAGCGGTCTGTTGTTTTTCTACCAACTGTCTCCATGAATAGTCTGTTTTGAAAATATGTTAAAAGAATGGAAAATTTAAATAAATTGAAATAACTTTTTCAAAAGCAATGCAGAGCAATGAATTTTCTCATGTTTGATGAAACTTCATTAGTGATTTATTTAATTATCTGTTTTGGGATAAAACATGTAAATTCTCATATGCTGTTTCAATTCGTACGAATCTTAGCGTCGCAGGAATTATAATCCACACATCATGTTACGCATCAGCGTTGTATTTCCCTTTTCAGGGAAAAGGAAGTCCCATTGATCGAAAATAATACAAAAAACAGGTACCGAGAGAAATGTTACATAATATGAGTAATATTACCACGTGAGAAAAGAGTATAGGCTACGGTGCAATTTAATAATATAAATTGAGCAATTTCACATGTTTTTACATCATTACAGTGATTTATGCCGTAATTTTTGAAAATCACCATGTTTCGTTGCATCAGTTCGTACTTATCGGTATAAAATAATGGAGGATAACATTGTTTCACGTTATATGGCAGCTCAAAATATATATGAATTATGAATAATCAATGTTATAAGTGGATAGAAAATTTGATGTCATGCTGTAACTTAATTGCATCGTCATCATTCAGTCGCGATATTTCATGGATTTTGTGCTTATTTAAAAAATTTCACCGAATATATTATCCCCGATTCCGCCGGTCATATTATTGTTAATAAAATGTTTCGCATGGTTATTCGTGAATTCTTTTTCACATAGCTGAATACCTGAATCAGGGTGGCATATGCGAGGAGTACAACAGAGAGATGTAATTTTAGAAACTTCATCGGACGACCATATATGTGTCTACGTGAGGTAAATGTGGGCTGTATCGAACGCTTAAGAATTTTTGTTATTCATCAAGAATTTCCAAAATTTCATTGAGTATCTTCAACGTCCAAGATCCGTCCGTGGTGAAGAGAACATTTATCACATCAATGTAACAACATTTGGTTGTTGAATTTTCTATTGTTATTCATTAGCAATAATTATTGAAATCATCAATGCAAATCGCATATTTTGATCGCTTTTTGGTTTACAGTGATTTGCCAGGGTTTATTCCCTTTGAACCATGAATCTTCTATTGATTGTTGTAATCTGTTACACATTGTCAACAATAACTAAAAAAGGCATAGGATTCAATGTTGAAATATATGAATCAATATCAAGCCGAAGCAATAAACACGTTGACTAGCGTAGGGAAGAATGCATTCCTGCATCACTATCAAAATACAGTGTAAAAAATATTTGTGAGTTTCCAAAAAGAAAGTATGGTGAAAAATTTGTACATTTTCTGTGAATTTCCAAAGAATTTTCGTGACTTCCCAAAAAATGTTTGTCAACTGACAAAAGTTCTTTGAGATTTTGTTGAAATTGTTTATGAATTCATTAAAACATTTTTGGTAAAAAAACTGGCAAACCTATCTTGAAAGTTGTTTTTACAGTGCATCCTCAAAATTGAAAAGAAATAAAATAAATAAAACTAGTTCCAGAATACATTTTGTTATTGGACATGATTCCAGCTTATGTGAGTTTTTAAAGTTGCAACAAATATCATGATAACTTATTCGAAAATACTCTCTAACTTTTGAAATTAGAATTGCTTGTATTCACAAGGTTTTGCGTTCGGGGCTGAGGCACTGTTTGCACAACAGCTATTTTCTATTCTCATAAGAGAAAACATTTGAAATGATTTTGATGTTTATGTTCTTGAAACATGAAAGAATTATGCCGTATTATATAGTTTGTCGTGTATACTTTGTAGCAATCAACACAAATACGTGAATATAATGTCCGACATGAGGTGGGCAATAAAACCGGGACGGTTGAAATAACCCACGTTTACCTCATATACAAAATATCAAAAAATGCATTCATAAAATGTTATTTCATAGACGAGCTCTTATGTGATATTGGTTTTTGAATTATGTACACACAGGAATATTGATAATGAGAATAGAAAGAGCAATAAATTATGTATAATGAAACTTATAAGATACATAAGAGAAATTATTACAAATCTCAGAAAATTTTATTATATGATTCATCGCTGACGCTATTTTCATCAAAAATTTCTCTTGATGTGGATCTGTCTATTTTTTTTGAATTCCCCAAATAGAGAAAAATCAGAAAGAATGACATTATAAATGTAGCCTTTACTCCAATGCTCAGCAGAGTTGCCAGGTCTGAGGATTTTTCTTCAGATCTGAGGAAAAATATTTGTTTCCAAGATTTTCTAAAGACATCGAGAAATTGGATGAAAATCTAAAGATATTTTCAGAATTCCGAGGAAATTTCAAGAATTTTCAAGGGTTCATAATTTTTTCCAACCTAAGCATTTTAAAATCCATCTGGACCACGTTCTATCAATCTGCTTTTGTACTCAAATTCATTATGAAATAAGTGATTTCATTAGAATCAACCCAGATAGCAATTTAACCTTGTCACAAGCTTGTATGTCCCTTTTCATTGACAAGGATATCGTTATAATCTTTTTCTAAAATTTTCGCTGCTAAGCTTGTTGAAAACAAGTCAATGACAAATGAGTGACAAGCTTGTTACAAGGTTACATGCTATCTCGAAAGGGATAAATGAGTTTCACGAACCATTGCCTTTGTTACCAATTGGGTTAATGAATCAAAGTAGTAGTCTGGTCGATTTTCACTCTAGAAACCCATCAAATTGTTTCAACTTCCCTATGTCAATAATATGCAATAATTTATATCAAACTTTGAATCAGTAGATTCCGAATCAGTTAAATAAGCCAGCTCTGATACAAAAATACGTTAAGAGAGGTTATTACAATATCAACAAACTGAAGACAGATTTCTGGTAAAGTATTATAATACTGAATGAGCATAATACCGAATGGTCATAATCCGAATGTGCATAGTCCCGAAGAAAAAAAAATATAAGTTTTAATATAAATCCAATAATTGGCCACTTCCATCGTCAAAAATTAATTCTTCACGGAAAAAAATACTCCGGTTAATATATGGACAGCAAGAATTACTGCTATTTTAACCGGAATTCTAGTTAAATGAATCAAGTCTCCGGCAAATTTAACAAGGGCTCCGGTAAATTTAACAAGAATTCCAGTAAAAGTCACAGACATTCCTTGCTGTCCATATAGTAACCGAAATTCTTGTAAAATTAACAGTTCATTTTTTTCCGTGTTCACACTGACTATGCGTTAACAAATGATTTTTTATGATGCAAGTGGTCAATTATTGGATCTCTATTGAAATTTATATTTTTTTATTCGGGATTATGGGATTCGGGATTATGATCATTCGGTATTATGTGCATTCGTTATTATGATCACTACCCAGATTTCTCATTAGTTGATTCAGAAACATTGTTATAGTCAATTGGAATAACGTTGTTAGATCATAACATGGTCGTATCCAGGGAGAGGCAGAGGGGGAAGGTGCCCCCCTCTAGAAGTTGAATTTTGCATTTTATTTGTATCTTCCCCCCTCCCTCTTCATTTCAAATAGCATTATCTGCCCTCCCTTATTTCGAATCCTGGGTACGCCCATGGTCCGAATCTGGATTTATTCATATTCGGTCGGAAAAAATTCGATTCTTTGATTACTCAGATCTAAAATACGGTATCCTCATGATCAATTACTCAGATAGCGAAAGTTCCAAAAATTAGACTTCATTGAATTATTTCGGAATCACCAAGTGATTCCCTGAAATGTCAGCAGAATAATATTTTGAAATCAATCAGAATTCAATAAGATCTAGTTTTTTAAACTTCCGCTTTCTCGGTCAATATTCCGTAAACTCATTGATTGATTGGATGATTCAATTCAAAAGCGGAAACTAATTGAATTCAAATTCTTCCGGGACATTGATATTCTAATAAGATTTGGCATGAGTGGGATCGTGATCACGATAAAAAAAGAATGTGCCAGAGTATCAAAAGTTCAATTCCCTGGTGAAACTGGATTGGGCTATGTCACTAATTTCTCATAAATCCTTCAAGACAAGCCAATGAGAATTTGTTGAAAAATCTAACTTTCAGGATATATCCTTCCGGGATAAATTCTTTAAGGATATTATCAAGTCGGGACATTGAGGCTTTCCCAGGGAAAATATTAGAGAATTGAGAAAGTTATCAGTCATCAACAAACGAACAAGAGAACAAATGACACATCACCGTTGAAATATGGTTTATTAGTATTCAGCATGAAATTTATGTTTGATCACCTAAAGAACTTTTAAAGATTTTTGAAAGAAAACTGAAGAAATCTAAAGATACTCCAACCCTGAATCTGAAGATTTTTTATTCTCGAAAACTGCCAACTCTGATGCTCAGTCAACATCTATTCAATATTGTTGGAGCCTTTTTTTGGATTACTTCAAATGGTATCTCAAAGAGATCTGAAGGATGTGGGACATTCTTTTACAAACCGAACACCTTTCTGACCGACACATTTTTGATTTAGCTCAAACTTTTTTGACATGTTCTATACAACAAACAAAAAACATACGTATTTGAGGAATTTACAAACATATTTTTTTTCGGGAAATAGAAAGAATGGAAATTTTGAAAATTTGTCGATTTTTGGGTTATTGTGTATTATTAAAAAATTCATAACTTTGGTTATGTTTGAGCTACAGAAATCATTTTTTTTCATTTCAAAGGCGAAAGAGCGAGCTATAATAAAAAAGTACTTGAAAAAAAGATTATTAACAAATCCTAATTGTTATAAACAATTTAAATATTTAACCCTTAAACCTTAACCCAGCTCAAAATCACGTCAACCGTAACCCCCGGTCTAACAGACCGCTATCACCTTCTTCTAGATATTCAAAGTTGTTAGAAGTGAAGAAGACATTTTTTAGATCATTAGAAATGTCTACGAGGTAGGATAGTGGGCTTATGTACAGAACTTAGTGAGCAATTCTGTGCAGAGTAGGAATGAAATGCCAAACAATTCAACCAAAAAAATTCGAATTACGAGCAAATACAATTTTGATAGCGGTCTGTAAGACCGGGGTTACGGTTAGAGAGTTAAATCGATTTTTAACAATCACCCCCAAATTTGATCAAGTTTTTAAATATTTTTATTGTGTTCTGCGTCAAATTTACTTCCGAAAACACATTTTTTATCGATGGACTTATAATTGGTACTATACGAAAAAAATTAATTAATTCAGCGCGGTTCGTCACATCGGCATGCGGGTCACATCTCACGGTCCATTTTATTGTCTCGTGTCGTTTTTCTCCAAAATAATAATAATTATGATATTTTTTCCATTGAATTTAAAATTTTTCAATGATAAATGTTTTTATTTATTGATATTCTCAAATTTGTATAAAATTCCCTTGGCTAACAGATACGATTATTTAATGGAAAAAATATTATAATTATTATTATTTTGAAGAAAAACGACATGAGACAATAAAATGGACCGTGACATGTGACCCGCATGCCAATGTGACGAACCGCGCTAAATTAATTAATTTGTTTCGTATAGTACCAATTATGAATCCATTAATAAAAAATGTGTTTTCGAAAGTGAATTTGACGCAGAACGCGATAAAAATATCAAAAAACTTGATTAAATTTGGGGGTGATTGTTGAAAATCGATTTAAACATTTAAATTGTTTATAACAATTAGAATTTGCTAATAATTTTTCTTCCAAGTACTTTTTTATTATAGCTCGTTCTTTGGCCTTTAAAATGAAAAAAAAAAGATTTCTGTAGCTCAAACATAACCAAAGTTATGAATTTTTTAACAATACACAATAAGCCAAAAATCGACAAATTTTCAAAATTTCCATCCTTTCTATTTCCCAAAAAAAAATTATTTTTGTAAATTCCTCAAATACGTATGTTTTTTTTGTTGTATAGAACATGTAAAGAAAGTTTCAGCTCAATCAAAAATGTGTCGGTCAAATTTTGACCAAATCTGTACGTTTTGTAAAAGAATGTCCTATGTCTTCTGCAACAATTTTAGATACCTTAAAGACATTTTCGAGTTATTCAAGAGATGTCTTATAATATTGCATAAGACATCTCTTGGATATGTGCAGGATATTTTGTAGAGTGTTTAGGAAGTCTTACGCAACAAGTTTTTATCAGGCACATGAATAACATATTTTCTGAAATAAAAGCCTGAGTAAATTATACCATGATGAAGCATAAGATTCCTGATGTCTGAAAAAAACAATTCATCAAAATTTGAACTATCGACTAATATCGAGGAATAAATTATATTAAAAATCATTCATCTCAATTTGTCTCCGGGCACGAGGACAATGATATTCGATTTGGGAACGAAGATTGCTAAGTATTGGAAGTAACAATTCATATTTCGAACTCATAGAAGAATTTCTTCTGATATACCCCTACTTTCGGGGTGGATTAACAAAAATGTAACCATATAGAGTTTGAAAACAGATCACGCCGGTAAAACACTTACACGTGCGCACGTCTAGATAGTCTGTACTCTGATAAAGATATCTTTAGTAAGGTATGACTCCGGAGTGTATGAACCAACCAGCCAACTCGAAGCTCGAGATTGCACCGCTTCTTTGCACGTAGAGATATGCCTAACCTCCTACCTGTTGGTTAGTACCTGTACAATCGTGCACCAGCTTTTGCTTTTCTCCTTTTTACATTGCATCGTGGTATGGCAAGAAGACGTCTTCTTCGAAACTGTTCTCCGTTCAATGCCAGTCTTGGAATAGATTACGCCTGTGCAGCGACTAGTTGTCTCTGAAAGAGATATTGAATTACCGAGCATTCTTGATCGTTGAAACCAGCTGAAATTCGTATTATTCACCATTATGATGCAATGCAATATGAAAATATATTGTGGTAAATAATGAGGATATTGTTTTATAATGATCTTAGTGTATTGATCCTCGCATAACCGCACGGAGAAAACAGTGTAGGAAAGAGTTCTATTATTTCTTTGAAGTTTTACCATAATTTATGGATAACCGGCGCTGGTCTTGTACCAAAACAAGTATATACAATCATCATTCGGAAATTTACTATTGATAACCTGAATTTCAGATGACCAGCTTCCATAAATTGCCATACCAATGGGAAAAATGATTCTCATGGTGTATCAAATATTCTGAATGTATTATATTGCTAGAAGTAATCGTATAAAACAGGAAGTATAATGGCAAACTTCACCATTATTCCAACTCAATAAAGCTATATGCGTATGGGAGTTTCTTTCATTTTTCTGAAGTTCCAGTCAGTATGGCAAAAATAATATGAACGTATTCAAAAATAATATATGTATATGGTAAATGATGCACAGGAATACGGGCTGTATGTATTCCGATATTAACCGAAGATTTCCGAACGAACGTTTCCGTCTTCTCTCGCGAAAAGCGAGAAACGGAAGATTTTCAAAATAACGAACATTATGTGATTGTTTGTTTGATTTCGATCGTGAAGTGAAACTATTCTGTGTGGCTGCGGCATCACGATAACTCTTCAAAGTAAGTATGTAAACTAATCTAATTATTATAACAAAACGTAAGATTTTGCAATTTATAATAATATATTCGATCACAATTTTGTAAATAAATCTTCGTACTAAGTGTCGTCGAATATATCATTTTGATTTATAGGTTAGAATACCCTACTCCAAACCCCGACAGTTCCAGACAAAAAATTTTTTGTCAGGTTCCCAGTCGGTTTTTGTCCCGTACAATTCCAGACGATACTGACAAAATATATTTCAGCCGCCTCTGACGGGCTCGGCACTTGCTTGATATGTCCGACAAATCCAGATAAAAAAATTTTTCATCAGGTTGTGTCAGGTTCTTAGTCGGTTTTTGTCCCGTACAATTCCAGACGATACTGACAAAATATTTTGTGATAGTTTTTCTCTGGTTTGACATGCTGTGTGAATCAAATAGAAACTGCATGAAATACCCGATGATTTTTTCGGGCGGATAGTGACTGGTTTTTCGGCCTGTGAAATCCGAGTGAAATCAATCAAAAAATATTTTGTTCGGTTTTTACCGGTTTTCCATACTGTAAGATACAGCTAGAATGAAATATCCGAGGGTAGTTCCCGTCGGATTGTGACTGGTTTTTCAGCGTGTGAAATCAGGCAAAAAATATTTTTTCCGCTATTGACCGGTGTTCCATACCGTAAAATACAGCTTGGATGAAGTATTCAAAGATACTTTCCGTCGGATTAAGGCTGGTTTTTCGGCTTGTGAAATCCGGATGAGATCCATCAAAAAACATTTTGTCCGGAATCGACCGGTTGTTCATACTGCAAGATACAGCTTGGATAAGACATTCGAGGATATTTTCCGTCGGATTGTGACTGGTTTTTCGGCCCGTGAAGTCCGAGTGAGATCAAACAAAAAATATTATCAAAAATATTTTGCCCGGAATTGAGCGGTTTTCTATACTGCGGTATACAGTTTGGATAAGATATTTGAGGATGTTTTTTGTCGAAATTCGATTGATTATTATGATTATCATGCTATGAAATCTGAATAGTATTGAACAAAAAACTTCTGACCATATAGTATTTTCTCTGGAATATATCGCCCTTGAGGAAATTCACTTCATTCTGACCAAAACGTGTTATTTTTTCACAATTTTTTGGCACTCAAAAAACCTGGCAATCCTCATTAGATCTGCACATTTTCAGGAATATGTGAACCACGGTGTTTCCCAGTCAGCTTTCCCCGCAGGCGCGGCTTACAAAATCTACTAGGAGCCGGCACACCGGCTACCCGGTCAGAACCATTTTTTTTGTCAGGCATTGTCCGCAAATTTGACGTACAACCGAGAAGGTTCTTGTGTCGGCGGGCCGGATATTTCCGAGCACTTCAAAAATCTTGCAATCCTCATGAGATCTCAACATTTTCAGGAATATGTAAATCACGCTGTTTTCCAGTCAGCTTTCCACGCAGGCGAACCTTACAAAACCTACTGGGAGCTGGTACACCGGCTACCCGGTCAAAACCATCTCTCTTTTTTTGTCAGGCATTGTCCGCAAATTTGACGCACAACCGAGAAGGTTTTTGTGTCGGCGGGCCGGATATTTCCGAGCACTTCAAAAACCTGGCAATCCTCATGAGATCAGCACATTTTCAGGAATATGTGAATCACGGTGTTTTCCAGTCAGCTTTCCACGCAGGCGCGCCTTACTAAACCTCCTATGTGCCGGTGAACCGGCGAACCGGTTGAAACCATCCTCGTTTCTGGTCAGGCATTATCAGCAAATATGATGGTCAACTGAGGAGTTTTTTGGTGTTGGTACTCCAGAGAGTTTCAAGCACTCTAGCAACCCGCCGATACCACCCAGATCGGCACATTCAAGGAATGCGTGATTGACTGAGTAGTTCTGACGAAGTTCTTAATCCGCGAGTCCTATAAAATCTGGCACAATTTCTTTTACTGGCAAACCGGTATCACCCTGTCACTATTTCTTCATGCCAGTCCCAGCCAATTACAGCAACTTCTTCCGATTATGTTCTTTCACCAGACATTTTGGCAAGCCGTATCAATCCTGACTCATTTTAAACTTGGCACAAATCTTGTATTTGGCAAACCAGGCAAGACCATACAAAACCAGACAGATCCAGCTAAAAAAGTTGTCCGGATTTGTCTGGCATTTGGAGTAGGGTAACCTTCTACAATTAATTTTTCCTATATCATTTGAAAAATTTCCGATTATAAGGTCGTTATACATTGAATCCTTCAAGAATCGGAACAGGTTTGAATTAATTTTTTAAATTGAATTGAATATAATCAAGTGAAAATTGAGAACATTTATTCATCAAATATCCCACAAAGCTGGGGTGTTGATTCTACATTTGACAGGATATTTTTTGTTTTATATGATTTTAGGAGTGAAAATTGTTTTTCTTGAATAATAAGAATGTGTGAGATGAGTGAATGGAATGAAACGTATAGAAAAATGAATGGAACAGAAAACATTATAGAGGTTTGTATGCATAATTGTTTTTCATCGAAACATGAACACTACATCGTACTACCGTGATATGAATTTGTCATTGATTTTCTTTTTCCTTCTTCAAAGTTATGACATGAAATTGAATTTCAATTTTCGTTCATTGTTATTTATAGCAATCTCTTCCTACTGTGCAAGATATTCCAATACCTGTAGGGAATGTGCAAGAAGATTATATCCCAAGTGAAAAGGTGTTTCTATTAGATATATCTAAAAGTCAACTGCCAAAATCCCACGTCAATACTCAGATCGTTAGTACAGAGGTAATTCAATCAATTTTTATATATTGTGGTTTAAAATTTAAGGAAAACATTCCAAATCCACACAACACACTGATCGCGATGTGTTCATAAAGAATCATGTTCGAATCAACGTTGAATTGTTCAAGAATCCTCAATGTCATAGTGCAGAATCAGTGCTTTATGAATTTATATGGTATTCAAAAAGAATTCTCAGAGACTTCTGAAAAATCTATTATGAATGTTTTTTCGGAATTATTATTCAGGAAGTTTATTTGAAACATACTTTCGATGTGTGTATATATATATATATATATTAATTACCGCGAGCTTCATTTGATATATTTTTTTAGCCGGAACAGCCGCCAAACAATGATCAAACAGCTGCCAACCAACCTGAACAGATATGTGATAACACTGTAAGGATGTATAGATTTGTATATAGTTCATATAATCATAATTGAATGATCCTCGTATGTGAATCTGGATTGAATTTATATCAAATTAAAGATGTTTTTTGAAACAAATCATGGTGTCAAGATTTGAGAAACATTCATGATACGAACTTTTGATTTTTTACAGGGATTGGAAGAATACTTGGAAGAGCACACTAGAGGGAAAATCATAATAAATTTTTCTCAAGATAATGACAATAGCTTCACACAAAGCATACGTTCTCTTCTTACTCGGATACTTATTGAAAGAGAATTGGACACTGCCACAAAGGATCTTCCACAGGGAACACAATTGGAAAAATTTGTGTGAGAATATTTTTATTATTTGATAATATTATTATATAATAATAATTGATCGTTCATGAAGTTCTTAGTATCTTTATAATTCACTTGACGGAGATTCACATACATTTCATTAGTGCAAAGTATAGTGTAAAAAATCAAGCAAACCATTCTCATCTAATAGTTTATGCTTTCATCTTTAAATTTTGTTCATGAGAGATAATGAAATTAATGAATACTTGTAAATATCAACTTATTCACTAATCTAATAATCAACTCGTTGATTATTCCAGAATCACTACAGAAAGGTTCATCCAAATATCTCAAGGTATAGAGTGTATTTTTCCAGGAGAATCTCGATATACTTATTATACTCCCTTTAAACAAGGAATCGGAAATTCAAAAATTCCTACGTCAGGAAAATTATGGGATAATTACAATTACGTCAAAGAGCAGTTGAGGAAACAGAACTTTTTGCGAACTTCTCGGATAGTAAGGAATGATCCCAATCGTGATTTAATTCTCAGCACAGAAGGTATCTGAAAATTATGATTGTTTCTATATTTCAAATAGTCTTTTGATAAAAAATGAGTACGGGTACAGATTTATTATCATTTTCACTGCAAATAGTACTGTGAAATCCATCAAACTCCATTCCTAAAATTCTTCATAACAAATTCAGAATGCAATTCATGCACAGCTATAAGGAAACCTTTCAAGTCGTTTTATCAAGCTGAAATGAATTAATTCCGAATGACGCAATATAGGCTGCCAGCGTAGGTAATGGGAGATTAATTTTTTTAATTTTAATGCAGAATGACTGTTGCAAAATTAATCTGAAATTCTGAACCTTTCACTGGATTTTCTGAAATTTTCATTTCCATGGAATTTAGAGAATTTATTTCACGATTTAATCCAAAAGAAATTATACTTTGAAATTGTATCATTCCAGTAGGGTATTGTTGCGCTTGATTTTTGATTATAGAATTTTCAGTCTCCTTTTATTTGATGAATTCAAATCCAATTCATTGATGCTTGTGATGATTCTTTCTATACACTGTTACTCATATTTTTTGAATTAAAATCACCATGTACTGTATTAGTCTGCATGTTTCCATTTAATGAACTTTCATCAACACGAATATATAATTTTGCATTCACAATTAAAAAAATTATCATGATTCACAGTGTGTTCCAATTTATAATTCCCCTTTTTGCCAGCAGAAAATTATACGATTTGCATCTTGAAAAAAGAAATCATGTCTATCATATGTGTGCCATTTTCAGATTCAGAGAAAATTGATTGGCGAAAAACTCATTGTGAGCCATGGGAACAAGTTTCTGCCTTATGGAAAACTACATTTGGAGTAAGAAGGAACCTACTGCAAACTATAGAAGTTTATCATTACTTCGGAGGATTTCCCTGTCTGAAGATTGATTCTGGGAAAAATTTGGTACAGTATTACTTATAACGTTGAGTATAAATTACTCACATCAACTAATTCATCAAATTTATATAGTTTACTCAAATAAAATGCATGAATTGTTTCACAGTTATTACAAGCAGCGTTGCCAGTATTCCCTAGAAAAACCTTCAGCATCTGATGATTGGTTATTTCTTGTACAACCGGCCAATCATATGTTCAATTTGGAAAGAAATGACCAATGCCAAAAAATCTGAAGATTTTTCTAGGGAATACTGGCATCACTGATTACAAGACTTCGATTTACTGACGAATGGCAAAACTTCTTGTTTGTATGAAAAGTGGAAAAATGTCAAAGAAGTCATTATAAAAGAGATTGAAAAAGAGAAGATTACAGATTACAGTGAAAAAGCATATCTACAACTGTTGTCAACAGCACCACCAGGTGATTGATGAAATAGTAATTAAAATCATTTATGAACGCATAACCAAACATTGATTGAAAAACTCTTCAGGTCAAGTTTTCAAAAAAACGAAGAACGAAGAATTCACAGTTCAATGAAATTAACTTCAAAGTTTCAATTGCCACAAAAATCACGCATCATTCCATGTTCTGATTTATCCATTCGCATGAGATTGAATAATTGAGACCATATTAATTTATATTTAGGAATATGTACAAAAATCGTTCCGACAAACAGAAAATTTCTAGTACACTGTTTTCGAACATTATTCTCAGATTGAGAGTGATTACGCATTCATCTGTATTCAACATTAATTTACGATTTGATGATGAGAATGATTTCGCTATACAATTTTCTCGAATAATGTAAAAATCATTCCGATATTCTGAATTTCTCATTGAGTAGAAAGGTTCGAACATCGGTATAATAAGCAATAATTTTTCTTTTGATTGATTTCGGACACTTCTTGGATAATCATACTATTTCAAACATCCGCAAATTTAATGATAAAAAATATCGAAGCAATTGAGACCTATTTTGCTTTTTTAAATTGATTTTATAATTCATTACGATTCGGAAAACTCATCGCAATATCGTTATTCCAATGTTTATAAAGTTCTAGACAACTTACTAGAAAGGCGTGTATATGAATTGCTTCAACTTTTGGCATTGAAGTTAATGTGAATTATATTTTCTAAAAAGTATTTCTCATAAAGTACATGAATCATTGTATGTATAATAATTGATTTTGGATTTGTCTGGAATTGTAGAACAACAAGATGGCATCGTTTCGCATATGATTCCATTATTAATACAGCCTTATCGATCGTCAAGTGCAAAAAAGAAAAACAAAGACCAAAGTACCGCCAATCCGTCGGGGACTAAAAAGGATGTTCAATTAACCATTCAAGAAAGAAGAGACAATTTTCTTCTAAATGTGAAGGTAATAAATTGAATACTTCTCCCTATGTTACTAATAACAATAGTCAAATTTCTAATTCAATAATAAATTTATTTTGAACCACAGAATAATTCCTTTTGTTATCAATCGTTTGGGTGTAATAATCCAAGTCTATATTCCTTATAAACCAGACGACATGAGATTATATCCCGATATTTTTAATTCTGTTCTTTGATTCCCTTTCATTTTCAGAATTATGTCGACCTTGAAAGAGAAATTGAACGTGTCAAAAAAGGCCTTCGGGAAAGAGGTGAAACATTTCAACCATTGATGGTTGCAGTCGGACCATTAAGTAAGCCTGATTCGACGTTAGTCATAGTAAACGATATAACATACACGACTGAAACAATTTTAGACGCATTGGATCTTACCTTTAAAATATTCTTTGCAACAAACTGTAAATATCCAACTTATGCATATACATCGTGGCTTTTCATTCAAAAAGCAATTTACGATAAAAAACGAAGTTGGAGACAAATTGAATACATCACTCAAGGTGTTATTGGGATTAGTAGATTTTCATATGCAAAGTTCCAAACAAAGCGTAGATTAGATGGAATATCGCCAAAAGTCTTATTAGGATTATTACATTTTCCTGTACGAAATTTTCGACACATCGCAGATCATATAAGATATTATTCGAAGTTGTATTAGAATTTATAGATTTCCATGTACAGAATTGTAAACGCAGCGTACATTACATGAGAAATTGTTTCATCTTTCTTGTTTCCGACGATTTTGTTATAAAACATATTATGCTTTTTTATTTCATGAAGAGAACTTTATAAGAAATCATTTTCATTTCAAAGATTATATTGTAATCCTCAAGATGATTCACTGTTATTTTTGTGATTTATCTTTTACCACCAATGGGGAGTTTATTAAACACATGAGTTTATTGATACATGCGACCGAATCAGTATTTTACTGTAAAGAAAATTTTTGTGGCAGAACGTTTTCCATTCTCAAATCATTCTTAGATCACAGAAAAAAGAAGCATAATTTCAAATTACTCGCAGCAGAAAATGAATCAATTCAGACATTCATTAGTCCTAAATATGAAAATGCTCAATTATTCGAGCATAGTATCAGTGAGGAGAGTTCAGATTCAGATTCGGACATAGATTCAGATTTAGATGATCAAGACCGGGAAAAAAATGATTCAAGCCAGCAAAGACCAGCTTTTGAAGAAGGTGTATCTAGTATACGGATAGAAGTAGGAAAGTTTGTTGCGAAACTGTATGCATATTCCCATATGCCACGAAATACTGTAAATACTATACTTAATGACATTGATTGCCTTCTAAAAAAAATGTCGAAATCAATACAAACAGACGTTGAGAATCGTATGAAAAACTTCGGTGTGCAAAATGATTGTATCAGCCAAATATCTGCTTTGATAAGTAATTCAATGTCAATGTCATTTGATGGTGTAAAAACGGAATATCAAAGGTTCAGAAAATTTAGCGATAAAGATTCCTTTATTCCACCAGAAAGCTACCTTATTGGACAAAGAGAAGAATATAAAGTGAAAAATGGCATACAATATGTTCAAAAAGTCCCAGTTGTTGCGCAGTTTATTTCACTGAGGAGAGTTTTGACAAAATTCTTTGAAATTCCTGGTTTATTAGATAAGACATTGCAATATCGTAATTCATTGTTATCAGATGAACAAATCATATCGAATTTTATCCAGTGTCCTCTCTGGCAAAACAAAATCACTCCTTACGGTGATAAAGTTATTCTTCCACTTACAATATTTTTCGACGATTATTAAGATAATAATCCTTTGGGTAGTCACAAAGGGATTGCCAAATGCGGAGCTGTTTACGTTTGTGTACAATGTTTGCCTCCTGACCTACAATCTAAATTGGAGAATATTTTTCTCTTCATTTCATGTAATACGTTGGATCGAATGATTTTCAAAAATCCCATCATACTTGCAAAGGTCATAGAAGAAATACAATTCTTACAAAAAACAGGAATGACCGTCAAGTCTCCTTGTGGAAACATTCAAATTTATTTTGATCTAGGTCTTCTTGTGGATGATAATCTTGGACTGCATTCCATCTTAGGGTTCGTAGAAAGCTTCAGAGCGAATGTATGCCGTAGATTCTGCTTATATAATCGTAAAGAGATGAAGCCCATATTCCATGAAAAACATTGTGAACTGCGTACCAGGAAGAATTATGAAGAACTTCTTTCCATGGATGATCCCAAATTGACAGGGCTAACTGAAGCTTGTATTTCCAATAAAATTCCAGGTTTTCATGTCACAGAAAATTTCGCGGTCGACGTGATGCATGATTTACTAGAGGGAGTCTGTCGATACGACATAGCGCTTATCTTACATCAGTGTGTCTACGTTGATTCATTTTTCACACGGGTAGGATTAAATAACAGAATACGTAGATGTCATTATGGCGATGCAGATAATTTGAATAAACCGCCAGAAGTTTTAGCATCACATCTCAAAAATAAGCTCATTGTTATCTCATCAGCTGAAATGTTACAATTAGCAACTCATTTGAATATTATTATTGGGGATTGCGTTCCAGCGAAAAACAAGTACTGGATTTTACTCCTATCTTGACAAAACTTACTTGAAATACTTTGTAGCACAGTTATCACTGAGGAGACCCATGAATTTCTGTACGTTGCCGTTGAAGAATATTTAAGTACTTTACAAGAATTAGTACCTAATCACTTGAAGCCAAAACACCACTTACTAATCCATTATCCACGTATAATGAAAAACGTTGGCCCATTGTGGGATATTTCGTGCATGCGATATGAAGGGAAACACCATGAAGGTAAAAAGCTTCTTATGCTTCTGTCAGTAGAACGAACGTATGTAAAACAATAGCCATAAAACATCAGTTGATGTTCAATCACAGATTGCTCAATCAATGTATAACTGATGATAAATGTATTATAGATAAAAAAAAACTTATTGAAGTGGAACAAATTGAAGATAGTATTTATTTTGCGGAAAATTTATTACAAAATGAAAAAAACATTTATGTAACCAAGTGGGTGAAGTATAAAGGGGAAAAATTGAAAATTGGTAGCACTTTTGTTATATTTACTGAAGAGTGTCCTCAATTTCATATGGTGCATGCAATACGTGTAATGAACGAAGACATATGCATTATCGCGAAAAAATTCAACGATTGTTATTTCAATGAGCACTACAGAGCCTATAAAGCTTATGATATGAATGATATCATTTGGACTTTGATTGATACAGAAATGCTGGAAAGCGCTACTTTTACTTGTAAGAATCGATTAAATGATGGTTTATTCTATTTTGGAAAGCATTGGATGTAAATGAGTTTTACACTTGCAGTTTGCAAATTTTTGAGGAATAAAAATTCATTTGTTCGACATTTTTTTCATAAAAATTATTGATTTAATTTATAAATAAAAAGCACTGGATTTCATTGTTTGCACATCATTCACCTGTGATTCGTTTCATTCTCCGTTCATCCCAAATGAAAAAAACTACCAAAGACATCAAAATCCTTTCTCACAAAGATGTTTGATGTATTATGAGACATTAAATCTGTATATATCAATAGCCACAATCAATTTTCAGGAAATATGCTAATTGATTACTGAATAATAATTGACGAAGCAGAATTGTTCAAAATGCGTCACTTGTATTCAATACATTTGAGAATGGGTTTTTAAGTTTGCTATTTACTTTCCCGCCTCTTGTTTGAAATGATTCAGTTGCACGCCACCGCAGCGCAATCAACGCTACGTTGAATTCTATGTTTCTCGCGAGGGCCGTTAGAAAACTTTATTCCCATATAAGGCGTGTCAATCGATGGGAGAGCGTATTCATGACGTCATGTGATGTTTATAAATATGTTGTATCATGAATTGTTGGTGTTTACTTTGAATTTGCAGCAGCAGCAGAGACCATCCACGGAGAGGCAGGAAAGAGAACTTGGTAACTTTGGTGAAATTTTTCGAACAGTCATGTTATTTCTTTATTCTTATTTGCAGGATCAGGTCTGACATGAACTATCCAGGACCAGCTGAAGGGGATCAAATGGAAGTACTATTAAGACTTTCTGCCACCCGCCGATCCCACCTAATTAAACAGTCAAAAAAATAAAACCAAACATTGGGTGGGTAGGACGAGATGAAATGAGGTGATTGTTGGTGGAGTGGGGTTGAGTGGCGAGGGAGGAAAAAAATTGTCGAAATTTTTTATTTTGTTGAATTTATGCAATTTTATATTCCAGCAAAAATTAGATGTACTGTTTGGAATGAATACCTATTGTCAGTTTCATGAAGATTTGTATACTCATTGAAAAAAGTACCATATTCACTGCCATTATTTAAACACTGATCATTCGAGAACTTTGTATATCGATATACACAAAACTTCTTATATTACCTTGGTGGAAGACTTATAGATTATTGGAACAAACAACATGAAGTTTCATACATTATACTGTAAACAATTTTTCCCATAAGGTTTGGTAATTTTCTAAAGACATAAGGACGAGCGCTAGTTTTCTAGAAATTATGGAGAAATTGTACATGAATCTTACTATATTTTGCTGTACTGTTTTCTCCGTGCGTGATTGATAGTGAAAGATAACTGCCAATTCGGTATTGGGGTACATCACGTTCGTCAGACCTGGAATAAATGAACGATCGATCAACCGTGACATTGAATGCTCATGAATCTGTTCCAAGATTTCAATCCTATCGGTGTTATCTCAATTTTACAAGAGTTTGTATAAAATTCAGGATATCAAACCAGCTTTCGATGATTCACGAAACAGGTTGAGGTCTGATTGTTCAAGCTCAAACGCTTTTCTATCTAAATAATCGACTTTCATACATTTGAACGTTCCTTCGAAGTCAGGCTTGGAAAAAAAAAACATAATTTTCGTGTGAAACAGCTTATACGTAATAAATGTCAGGCAATTTCATTCAAAAAGGAGTTATGCTGTAGTCTTCAATATCAATTTATTCTCATAATGTATTGTTCCAGGCTTTCAATTTTGCAGCGGAGGAATTAAGAACACTCTAAAAAGACGAAAGAATCAAACGAAGAATATTCATTCCAACTGACCTGTTATTTTGTGCTTTTGGGAATGTATTCACGAGCCTCACTCAGGATAATTGTAATAGAGACGTGGGATAAATGAACACAATCAAGAACAAAATAGACATCATCTTTTGCTATGAAATATCGAAGAGCGTTGGATGATTCTGGTTCGTAACCCAAAAAAGGATCCTTGAAATCGCTCTATTACAATCGCAAACGAGAATGTGAGTTTATGTCAATAATAAATCTATCCTGTTACCCACAGGTGATATTCAAATTATAAAGATCTTTGATAATAAACATTTAAGAGCGAGGTGAATCATATCTAGGAAGGATAATCATCTTACTCCAAGTATTAAATACGATCAAGAAAAAGAGAAATCACTTCGGATTGATGCGGTGTATGAATACTTTGATTATCCTTTACGTTGGCCATTTCACGTTTTACGACATTTGGCCGGAGGTGCACTACGTCGCGTTGTATATATTTGAATAGGGAAAAAATTACGTCCTGAATACGATTGGACCCCAGAGCATCGTCTCAGAGTTAGAGGAACTTCTTTGGATATGTACAGGCACAACCAAGAAGGCGTGTCAGAAAAAAGTTCCAGATTACGCGCGCCAAGCACGAGCGTGCAAGTTTAGTGGCATCGTAAAACCGGTATATTTACCACTTGCCGCCCACGCATCCACGCACTATCCTGGAGCGATCTGCCTATCAAAAGTTGGCGTGAAAACTCGACTTAACACTCTCTTTCTCTAAGCAGCTGCGCCTTTATTATGTGTGTCTTCGCTATGAGGATCTTATAAAACCTAGAATGTGTGTTGATGATACGTGTGGTGGTGCCCCCAATCTACTCAATGATTGTTTCACCAACATTGAAATCAAGGAGAGTGATTTTTCGTGTTGTCAATGATGGATTTCATTTGTTTTGGTATATCGAGTTCACGAGTTAAGAGACGCTCCAGGTATCGGAATTCGTTGGCTTCGCGGCCAACTAATTTGAAACCTCCATTTCACGTGTAAGTATCTGCACGCCAAACCAACTGTACGTATCTGTTGAAACTTCAAAAGACGCTAAGACGTTCCATATTAATCTTGCATAGATAATAAACTTTCTTTGCATCTGACATGAAGGTCGACGTTGGTTAAGAATTCACTTGATATGTGTTAATTTACGTAGACGTACGGAACAAGGCTTAATTCTTCTCAATAATTCTAAGAAGGTTTTGTATTACTTATATAAAACATACAATACATTTTTTATAAACCTTCATCATGAATTATCGTGAAGTGATTGAAAATCCATCACATTGATTTCAACTTATCGAATGAATAAAACAATGTGAAAAAAAGTGGATAAGGTACCTATGAGTTATTTCAGCCACGTCGGTACGTCGGTTGTATCGGTCATTATTTCCACATAATTATTTTGATTTCTACAGAGTACGCACGGCAAGCTACGTAAAACGGAATAATTCTTGTATGTTTTATGAACATAAATATGAAAACCATTCAAGATTCGCGGTCTACTATGTTTTGGTTTCATTGCTCAAAATATAAACAAATGACAAAAAAAATCTTGTTTTTGAGAAAAACAAATGTGAAAGATTAGAGTATTGTGAGGACAATTTGTTATAAATATTCATTAATAGAGACCGGATTATATGCAAATACATATTTGCATACGCAAATTGCGTATTTTGCCCATATTCAAACTTTGCATATTTCGCTTATTATTTATGCATATTCACTGAAAAAAAAATTTATTCCAGTCAAATAAATATTTATTTGTCCTGTACCAAAGAAATATTTATTAGAATTAACGAAATATTCTTTGGAACCAAAATAATTTATTTGAATTAAATAGATGGTTTTAATCGTTTATTTGATTCCAATAAATTATTTTGGTTCCAAAGAATACTGTGTTAATTTTAATAAATATTTCTTTGGTACAGGACAAATAAATATTTATTTGACTGGAATAAATTTTTTTTTCAGTGTTTCTCACAAATGTTCTAGGAAAAAATCATATTTTCAACAAGAAATGTTCTTGACCGTAGAAAAATGATTTGTTATCAGTTAATATTCCATTAGATATAGTAAAATGAATACTTATTCCACACAATTATAATCAAACCGATGATAACTCGCTGAGGAACATGGATAGAAGCAGCGTTGTTCTATAGTCAACATTTCGAGGCTGTTAAAAATGTTGTAAATGAATTCGACAGTTCAGATGCGATGTCCATTATTCAGAGTAAGGGAGCGTGTAATGATCATTCGATCCGAAAAAATCTCGCTGTAATTAATACACGTACCTAGACTGATCAAACAGTTGGAAACTCGAAGATTATTATTGAACACATTAATGCAATTGATGGAAGAAATGTGTACAGTGCACTTCCAGCTGCCAAACAATTTTTGTGAAAATCTTCGTGGAAAACTTGACGGAGTTTTAAAAAATAATCCAGGGTATGAATCATTGCAACAAATCAACAGTTTTATCAACGGTATAGATGAAGTATTACCTGAAACAGTACCATATCTCCCGAAAGAGCACCAAAATTCGAATACTGTCCAGTGACTTCAGTGGATGAGAAATGTTCGTTTTCTGCATTCAAACGCATTCTGAATGATAGACGGCATAATTTTCACTATGGAAAGCTTGGAGCAGTATATCGTAATATACTTTTATCAAAATAATATTGAAAATGAGTAAATTCACACTGAGAGAAAAAATTTCCGGGAACAATAAAATATTCAATTGAATAGTCGCCATAAAATGCTCAATTGATTTGAATAAATTTTCATTAACTCGATTAAATATTCATTCAATCAAACAAATATTTAATATGCTATGAGAAATTTCATCAATGGAAACAGTTATTTAATTGAGTCGATGAAAGTTTATTCAAATCAATTAATTATTTTATGGCGACTATTCAACTAAATATTTTATTGTTCCCAGACATTTTTCCTCTGAGTACATCATTCTGTTTTATATCTGATTTTTTTTATGAATAAAAACTCGTTACATTTTTTTTTATATTTTGTTGCATATTTTGGACGTTTTACTGCATATTTTGAGGTTCTTTCATGCATATTTGCATGCATATTTTGCACTTTTTTTGTTGCATATAATCCGGTCTCTATTCATTAAAAATGTTCTATTGTTGAAAATGAATTACATTTTTATTCAAACTGATTGCCAATAATAATTAACATACACACTAGATATTGATTAAATTTTAGAAATTTTGAAATAAGAAAATATCCTAAAACTGCTAATACACTCCACATTTGTCTCAAAGATACTCCGGATAAAAATTTGATATGGCAAAGTAGATAGAAACAACCACGATATCTGCAACAAGTTGAGAAGATTATTGAGAAGATTGAAGTGCGGATATTTTTTATTCTTTCCTTAATCAAAGCCGCGTTTCTCATAACTGAACGGAATCAGAAGCAAGTAAAATCCCTTCAACATGTTATTGAATTTTATAATGAAATATTGATTTCGAGACCATAATTAATGATCCTCGAGATTTTAATAGTCCACTTGACAAATGTTATAATCATTTTCTTACGTTCTGTTCAGCAATTTTGTATTTTTGTAAGTAATATACAATTTTTAAATTTCATAAAATATGATATTTATTATATAAATATTGAGCTTTTAATGTTCATTTTCTATTTATGTTTTTATTCAATCTCATTCATTTATTGGATTTTCATTAAATTTCTTTGTTTCATATTTATTTGTTATATTTTTTTCATTTTCAACCCTCACGACTGAACAAAAGTTTTTTTTTTCAATTTTCAGTAATTTATACTGAAATGAAGAATTCTGAATTTATGTTTTCAAGGAAAATGATGATGATTCATTGAAGGACACTTGAACTTGTCCCATGAATTCTTTCAAATGTTTTAATGATTCTCTGTAGCTAAAATAGCAAAAACTGAGCCTTTGAAGGTTCAAATTTTATTTTTAACAAGAATTTTCTTCATCATCTTTTACCATAGACATTTATTGAAAAAAATATGAATTCTCATGTCTCACACTAGACAAATTGTGTAGAAAAAAAATGATCGATATCGTAAGTACACAGTTGGAAATTTTGTGTTAAATTCAACACATTCCACATGTCCCAAACGGTCCACACATATTTTTGTGTCGATATCACATAATGTATTTGTGTTAGCTAATAACTCAAGCTCGATGCAAATAATATAACACAAAAGGATGTTAATAAAATTTTGATTGGAATTTCCGATCGTGTAAATTCAACAGATAAGTACTGTCAAATGAAATCCAAAATAAGGAATGAATCAACAGTTCACAAGTGTAATTTATGAATTTTTTTACATCAATCAAATGTGAAAATCACACTTTTTTCGTGTTGAAACAATGCATAAGAATAAATTGACAAAAAAACAGTACTTCAATGAGCATTGAACATGGATCGTCGGAACCGAATGTTGAAGCTGTATCACTTAAGCCACTGCCGGTCCTTTGATTGAGTGTACTTTCTTTGCGTATATCGACTCGCACTCTATCTTCAAATTCACATATCTAGAAAACGAATTTCCATTACAATGAAAGCTGAAACCAAAATGCATGAACAGTTCTTCCGACGACTACTAAAGTTACACGTACATAGAAGTTTCATAAAAAAATAGCTCCCACCACTGGCGATCTCCCCTTGGTAGTTGAGAACAACAAAATTTGTATGTTCAATCTTGAGTTGAATAACATTTGTGTCATTTTGACACTTTTTTTTCACTTGTTTGAATGATTTCACATTATAAATCAGTTGAGACCTGATTACACAAGGACTGTCTGTAGAAGTTACAAGTGGTTGTGTTGAATATTTAACAGAAAATTCATGACACACGGATTTTTTAACACATTCACACAAAATTTTCAACTGTGTATGGTCTATTCCTAATCGAAAGGTCATACCAATTATATGAAATCTTACATAAGTAGATGATTACCCAGATATCGTATGAAACTTTTATATGATTCCTGGATCATTTCCATAAAATCCTTTCATTGGAATTGTATGTCGTACTTTAAATAAATAGTAGTTCGATCCAATTGTGGAACTTGTCAGCTACGAGAAAAAACATCATTTGGAATGAACATGGATTTATGGAGCAAACAACAATGTGGAATCAGAATTAACATTCACCTGAGCTCCTTGGAATAATTCCAGGAAGAGGAAGGACGTATCTATACAGCGCAGCACCTGTTCTCAGGGGAACCGGATGTCCTATTGGCCATTGTCCCATTGATCGAAATACGTCTTGGTCATAGCTCAATGGATTTTCAAAGAGAATTCTATTCCACCTCCATCGAGAGGATCTACTGTAACACATTGATATTGAATCAATACTGGTCTTTTATACTTTTTCATTGATATATTTATACATATATATGTGCATACATACCGGAAGGGAAGAATTTTCCACATTTATCACAAACAATTTTTTAAGCAAAGGTTCTCATCAAGCAAATTCCGAAATAAGGTGATTTTCTCGAATTTTTTTTGTTCAACAAGGAAGTAATTTCAGAACTTGAGTTATTTGACACTTATTGAATAGGTGTTGAAGTACGTGAAAAAGATTTCTTCGAGTCGAAGAATTCGTATCCAGAAACTTTAGAGGCATTTTTCTCGAAATCATGACTTTCCAACTGGGCCGCACGATATCTCAAAAACTACAGAATGTGCCGCTATTTTTTATTTTCCAGTAGATCAAATTTACTGAAGCCTAAACCTAAAACATGATGATATTTGTTATTATTATTTTTATAAGCTTTTCTTAAATTCGCTTTTACGTATGTCTGGAATCAAATCTGCCGAACTTAATTTAACCCACTCCCGTTTAACATAGGGAGCTGAAATTTTCCGAGGACTTTGATCTCGGATGACAATACAATAATCCATGGTCATTCCAACATTTGGGCATCCAGGTCGACGATGACGAGTATGAAAAGTCATCTCCAAAAGTCTTAACCATTGATCCGAATGGAATCAACGATTTTCATATAAAATATCTATTGGGTGCATAGAAATGTTCAAAATGAGAAAAAAAATGATTATGAGAAGAATTTTTCTAAATTTTAAAAAACGTTTTCCTGGGAAAAATAAATACAAATAAAAAAACATGATAAAAAATGAAAACAATTAAAAAAATGTTTGAAAAACATTTTTTTGGGAACGATAAATACAAATGAAAAAAAACATTATAAAAGAATAATAAATGAAAAACCAATAAATGCACCAAAAAGGAAAGAATAAAATTATATATACATATACGTATATAATTAAAAATATTTTCTATGGAGATATCTGAGAATCAAGTAACCCATGCTGTCAAAATTGAAACCAAAATTATACAGTACGGTAGTACAGTAGATACACGGCATATAGTTCTGGTAGATTCATAACAAGAACAATGCGAGAACAAATTTTTTCATGACAATTCAAAAAGAAAAATATAGGCACTAAAATGTTTGATTAATATTGATGATATAACACATGGGCTGAAAAGTCCCGGGCCTAACGAAGAGAACACGGTATTTTTTGTTCAAAATTGACTTTCTCCATCAACGTAATCTCCACCAAGAACAACGCAATCATTCCAGCGCCGCTCTAACATTTCAATACCACTTTTGTAGAACGATTTATCTTTCGCCTCAAAATAGACCTCAGTTTCAGCGATGACCTCTTCATTCGAGCGAAATTTCTTACCGGCGAGCATTTTTTCTAGGTCTGCGAACAGCCAGTAGTCGCAGCAAAGCTAACACGTTCTTTTGATATTTTTACAATGTCACCTAACTCACGCAACTCTACTTTTCGATCATTCAAAACGATTTCTTTGACGTTTTCTGGTGTTACCGCCTCATTTGGACGTCCACTGCGTTCTGCACCATCGGTGTCTCAAACCAACAAGTCAGCAAACCAACGTTCTATTGTGGTTTCTGATGGAGCGGAGTCCCCATAACACTTTTCAAGCCATTGCTTCGCTTGAACCGTATTTTTTCCCATCAAGAAGCAGTGTAAAATTAAAACACGAAATTGTTTTTGATCCATTGTTCTAAAAATAACAAAAGTAGCGTCACTCTTAGGACAATGACTCACAAACTAATTAATAGAATATCATGAAATTCTGACAGCTGTCTTTTGAAGGTTAGTACTAACTGAAAAACAGGTGAATGCAGTAAAATTCGCGCCATCTATGTGTTAGGCCCGGGACTTTTCAGCCCATGTGTTAGTATTTAGCAAATTATTTCGAGACGTGGTATCAGATTCATCAAACATCTTAGCGCTCACACTTTTCTTATTCAATTTTCATAAAAAACTTTTTTCTCAAGAAACAGACCGAGAAAGTATGTCTCTAAAATGATCATGTCCACCATTATTTATTGAAATCAAAAATAAACATCATATCGAACTTTATTATACTGATCATACAATGGCCCAACATATATCACCAATGCTAACAGTTCACCACTGCATTCACTGCCAATACTGGTCCTTCGAAGAACCTTCTCACAGCGTTTGTTGGGTATGAAAATGAACTGATGATGCAGGTATTATTCAAAAATATGAATCCGAGAATGAATAAGAGATTTGAAAGATATTAATAAAAGTTGTCACTTTGACCTTGGGGCAGAAATCATTTCAATATATTTCATCTTCAATTTTGTCTTTATAATTTTTGTTCATATAATGATCCACTCATATTTTACTTATAAATATCTTACGCAACTGAACGAAAGTTTCGATACATCGATTGTATTGGATGGTGTTTCAAATGGAGAAATCTGAATATTTGAAGAAAAATTGACTTTGTGATGAAATTCATATCAAGGTTTGAGTAGAATTTATGTTTGTCACTCCTTTTGAATTATAAACACAGAAAAATAACCAATCCCGCTTTGGAACAAAAAGAAAAGAGAAAAAGGTCTGAAACTCTATAGAGGCGGGATACTTCTAAGAAACCTCACCTATTATTAAATAATGGCAGATACGGTGCTAATGCATTAGTCCAATTTTCCTCTACATAGCAACGTCTGACACGCGTGCTCCGTCTGTCGGGGGTGGAATCTACCTCTCTCTCTTCCGACATTCTTTTCCCCTTACGTCCTTCATTCTACATTGTTCATCAGAACCCATAAGGTGCTTTGGGGCGCGTGGCCTGTATTTCACGGTTTTCCAAAAAATTGGTCATTAATTTACGCCTAGCCAACACATGAACAACCGCGAGGCAATGGGTGTGTCATGCGTCAAGGTATAATAAATATGATCTTATAACGGAGCTTGCACCAGAGCCCACATGTCTCCCATGCTGCAGTGAAAAAGAATTCCCTTTTGAAAGATACATTCATACGCAATGGGCACGGAACAATGCAAATGTGTGTTTGGTTATTTCAAAAGGTAATTAAATTTCTGTAGTTTCAAATTTATAGAAGCAATTTTTTGCAGCTTTTCAAAAAAATTAAAGTATACAAAAGCTTTTGATGAAATTATGGTGTGATTTATGAAATGTATTTTGTGGATTATTATTCCATTAACAGATACCAAAGGGAATGTTATCAGATTTTATGTTTTTCGTTGAGATTTTTCTTATGCTGAGCGAAGAATGAGGATTAAATGAGTCAAGATGAACAAAATTTTAAGCCAATGCAGTTGCAATAGAGATGTTTCCTATGGAGTCATTTTCATCTCTAGACAAGAACTCGGTTGACTAATATATAGTAGCAGCAATGGCAACGCCTGCGGCTTCTCTTCCATGGTTCGTTTCATTAGCTATTGGCATGTGCTGCGAAAGGCATGGATAACCCTGTCGACATCTCACAATATTCTAATGTTTTTATTAGGGATTCGACAATGTTTCAAATTCTTGTTTATACTCGTATAAACACATGAATGTCAATATCAAAGTACCATTTTTTTCCATTGTTGTAATTTGCATTCATACGGAGAGGAGAGTGCACTGCTCTGAAAGAAAGCCACCTGACTGTGTCAACTAAGGTCAATTTGTTCTAACGAAATTGTAACTGACGTGAATCAGTCTAGTCGTTTAAGATATAAATAAAACATGGAACGAAAATAACTCACTAATATTTGGAGAGCTGAAAATTAGCTATTAGAACTGTTTTTTAGCTGCAACAGTGAGCAAAAATATTACAGTTGGATTGTTTTGCTATTGAAATATCATGCTCGAAACTTGAGCAGTCGTAGTGACGAATTCTTCCTATAGCAGGTGATAAGTGTTCGTATAACGATCTTCAGCCTCCACCAATGCTGAAGAATATTGCTGGACGCAAGGCTGGGTGAGAGACAAGGGTGGTTGACAATGTAGGTCTAAATATTGTATCGATGTGAGCGACCAATGAATCAACCGCGATTGACCATAGACTCCGCCACGCCTGGTCCATCCTTCAACCAATATTGCCTGAAGGAAGAAACTAATTTCACATAAGGATCTCTTCTGCTTGGTGAGACACTGCCCCAAGCATTAGGCAACCGCAGATGACAGTGGATTCTCATATTGTACTAAGCATGGGTGGTAGGAACCGATATGGAACGATGTAACCCATATAAAATCGATGAAAGGCTCGTCCATAAATTACGTTCGACAATTTCATGTTTGTTTCTGTTTCCCTTTAACTTCCCACGTAGCAAAAACGTCTCTGTAATGTCTCCAAAATATTCTGCAACATTCTGGAGACATTGTGATATTGTCAGAATATCCTGAAGGTATTACGGTATAAGCTATGTGGGTTTAGAGTAACCGAGAGTGACAAAACGCCAAATAATAAAAGATTTCATGCGCAACCTAAAATATTGACGAAATCTGTCGTTTTCTATGGGAGATTTTTCAGCAACGAAAGTATAATTCCTAAAGTTAAGACACGTAAGGGCAACAATGAGAGTGTTTTATATCGAAAGTTATCATATTGGCAGTGATGTTCTATGTTTTCAAGTAGCAATGAAGTTTAATACTATTATTTTATGGAACGATTGTTTTTTCTTGTTTTTGCTGTTTTGGAACATAAAGACTCACCGGCACTTGCAAGAGGGCCCCTAGATTCTTTGTCACACCACTGATAGATATACTATCATATCGTTCGCTGTAAAAAAATTCTTTCTGAAATTTTAGAAAAATTTCACTAAATTTTGAGAAAAATGACTGAATATACCAAATACGCTCCGAAATTCAGTTGAAGTTCCTCAGAATTCAGTAAAATTTATCTGGAAATTCGGAAAAAAAGTGGCTGTAAAAAATTCGTCACATTTTCCGAATTTTCAGAAGGAAGTTTTCTACAGTGCTCATAGAAAACAAAAATGATCTATTTCTTCCTCAAAAACTCTGGTTTGTCCTTATCCATAGTGTAAAATTAAAAATTTCATGTTTCAAAACGCTCCATTGTCTTTCAAAATGAAAAATATCATAAACCTTTCTTTTTTTCGAATCCTTACAACAGCAACAAAAAGGAAAGTATCCCTGGTCAAAAAATCCTATTAATTCTTATTGAAAGTGAAAAGTTCCGATTTAAACCTAATGTGTATTAATCGGTTTCAACTGGAATTTTGTTCGCTCAATCGGGATGAATAGGATTTTTTTTATCACGGATGTTCTTCATCAAATTGACTCTAAAATTCCGTAACAGATGAGAACAAAAATGAGTGACATGAATTTCTCTTGCACTACAAAAAATTTCGTTGTTCAAATTACCATATTCCAACCATATTGATGGATAATTCAAATTATTGTCAAGTTTTGTGTTCAATAATCTTCCGAAAATGAATAGTTAAGCATATTCGACATGTGAATCCGATAAACATGTATTAGATTTTCCTCCCACAATCAATATACCGGGTACCAAGCATTGTCGAATAATTTCATTACTCTCAACGAACATTCCATTTTTCTGTATTCTCAAAGGCTGAAGAGACATCGCTAAACTCTTCCCTGATTGTTCCGTATGACACGAAAGTACCTGTACCTTTTCCACCCTACGCGTGAGTGCATGAGATCAAACTACCTTACAGCCGGCATAAAGAAGACGAACTTAGGATCTTAGAATATCACAGGACGTTATTGCGCAACGCTTACGACGAAATGCCACATACACATGTAGCTACGTACATATGGATAGATACTCTTAGGCTATTCTCTCACGTTATAAGAATATAAACAATGCGCCATGGATTCCCTCTATACGAACAGGATATGGAACTTGAGAAGTCAACCGGTCAACCGGTCGTGAAGAGCAGAGAAGAGAAACAGAGTTGGTATATAAGGCTCGTTCGCGAACGAACGACGCAAGGATGAGTACCTACCGACACGCAAGACACGTACACATGTGTTTATATATATATATATAAAGAGAGAAAAAGAGAGAGAGAGAGAGAGAGTAATGGAGAGAAAAATTTGAGCAAGGAGGAGACGGAGAAAGAGAGGGACACAGGGATACACTAAAGGAGAAGTATACAACTTGGCGCGTATCTCTCGCACCCAAGGAGAGGAGAAAGATCCCGGATAAGATGGCGCCGTGGGTGGCCGTCTCAATGTATGTAGTAAACGCCGGACACGTAACCGCGTGGTGGCTCTATGCAAGCGCAATTCCCTCCACTCATTGCATTTGCATCTTTTTCGCACCTATTGGAGTCCCTAGCCCATTTCTCATTTTCTCTCGGTAAATTCTCTCTTGATGGGAAAAAAGGGTACGCGTACGATACAATTCTCTCGCTCAGAACTGCACTTGGTACAAGAAAGATTCATTACCTGTCATGATCCTGTTAATTACGACATCAGCGAGGTCAGTCTTCCACAAAAAAACCTACAAACCAATGTCTTCGCTTTTGATTCGGATAATGATCAGCTAAATGCAGTTGGCCAATTTTTGACAATTTGCTGCCCAATTGCAACTTTGTACTGCGCACGCTGTCTTCATGATGATAATCTTGCAAATCTTGAATGTTGAGTTCCGTTCAGCTCTTTTTCCTGAAATACACTTAATTTTCCCAAGAACTTGTATTCTATCCACTGAAAGAAATCGTTGTGAAATTTTTTAATTCGTCGCTCAAGTGGAAACAAACGGACTACCTGGTAGAAAAATCTCTCAGGATCTTTCCGAAAATTTCGCGTTTCAGAAAGATTTAGACCAATTTCGAGAAATCCATAAGAATTTCGTTAGATTTGAAAAGATTCAGAGAAATTCAGGAGTAGAGGCACTGGAGAGAATTTTACGTTGGACTTTCCAGAGAGATTCAGAAGGGTTCAGGAAAATTCAGAGAGAAGTAAATTCAGTGAAATTTCAGAGAGATTCAAAGAAATTCGGAGACTGCTGAATTTTGCGTCAAGGTTTCCAGAGGTATCCAGGAACATTCAGAGACATTCAGGGGAAGTTGAAGAGATTCAGAATGCAACGCTATCTGACAAGCCTCTGAATTCCTTTGAATTATCCCAACCGGAAATTCAGTCACATTCGATCGGGCCACCCCGGAGTTTGATTAGAACTCGATTAGGAGGTAGTCAGGTCTTAAATGCTGAGTTAATCCGATTCAATATCTAGTCACGACTCTGAACCACCCTGAATCTCTTTGCAAAATGTCCCAAAGCATGGAGAGATTTTTTTACCAAGACTGACAGAATTACAACGGGCTCAAGTACGGCCCCAACAATTTGAAAATCTGGATTTTGGATCTGCTTAGCTGGTCAATGCGATTGTTTGATTGATTATTCCTGATATGTCTGCTTTTCTCTTCTAAATCATCTCTTCCTGATTCCACAAGAACAAAAGTTTGAATATCGGTAAAAAAAGATAAAAGAGCAATCAAAATATCTACCAATTTATGTAACTAAATGATCTGTATTTTCTATTTCAGTAATTTTTCAAAGATGATATCCTGCTTTCAATTTGATATTACAAAATAAACATAAATACTTAGGCTTCAGATGATTCGGGGATCGGAGATAAATCATTGTTGTTGTATCACATCATCCTCCTGCACAACCAAAGGAAACTCGTTGAATATAAGCACCCGGTCGTTCGCATGCAATCCTCGGATACCTGAGCTATAGTTGCGGGTAAACGGAATCCCTCTTGGAAGTAGGTAAGCACATATAATTATACGGGATGCTTAGTGATGGGCATTTGGGTGCACCTGTAAAGCTTTGCTATTCGAGGAGGCCTCCTCTCTTGAAGAAAAGTATACTCTGTGAGCGTAACACCAATGAGAGGAAATGAAATGCTTGGGCGGAGGTGAGTGTCCGATTTCTTTTGTGTTAGCTACCTGTTTCAAAACATCTTCCTTTTCATCATCCTCACGATCGTCCTTTCCTATTACCATGATTATTATAGCCGCTGTCATTATTATTTTTCTTCCTTATCAATATCGGCTCCTTTAACTTCTCCTACAGGTGAAAGGTGAATGGAAGCTTACGCAAGTGAAATTCTCAGTATCAACAAACGCAACCAGCAAGAGCTAGATCCTTTGATAGCATAACATTCTTGCCCATTCGTCAGACATTTGATAGCTTCACGTGGGAGCCACGGAATTCTTCTTTCTACTGGTGGTACTGCTGTTGTTAGTCGCTTCGTAGTCCTCGACCTCTTGGGCACCAGCACCCGATTTGCGTCGGCGTCAAGTAGTATATATATCTACCCGTCGATGCCTCCCTCGATACCGCTCTTCGTACGCATCGAATCGGTATTTAAAGTGTCTCTCGTTTTTGTATAAGCGATACCACTTTAGCGCAGTGATGCTATGCGAACCTTGAACCCTCACATTGAATGTTGGTAAATGTTCAGGTAATGCAATGTCCATCCTTTCCTCTACATTTTTCACGATAATATCTCGTTTTTATTTTTTGTCATACAATAGCATTCTTTAGTATTTCATTCTTTTCTCTTCCCGATACTTTCGTTTCGGATCAACATAAATGCATTGTACTTTATCTTTTGAAAACAAAAACACTCCTTGTGTTTTATCGCTGACATCGAGTGACTGATAATAATGAAGTGACAATAATGCACAACTCAAAAGATCGATAGTACACGTCATAGATGGGGTCATATAAATATAAATCGTTTTGATAATTTGATTCAAATTCTAGAATAGAATATAAAATAAGATGAACATAAATGGATTGAGGTTACAATGTTCATTGCGAAATGAACGTGACGGAAAGAGGGTAGAAGGTTCTTGGATGCATACGAATGCCCTCGAGTCATGGATTCAAGTAAAACTGGTGGGATTCATCACAATATAATTCACTGAGTAAACTTTCGTATTATCCTGTTATTGCGCACTTAACTTTCTCGTTTCTCTCGGCTCGATAGTTATGAATTGAAAAACTTGATTCAACGGTTCATTCAATCAAATTTATCAGAAATATCAAATTGATCAGCCACGAATGTCGTGTCAGAAATACAACGCATCGTATTATGTTCGTACCATAATTAGAACGGATATGATTAATTCACAATGCAAGTCATGAGTTTACGAATACAACTTTTCCAAAATTATTTTAATTACATCAACACAGATAATAAACAAAAATGAAAGATCGAAGAGAGGAGAAATCAAAAGCTGAGCAATAATTAATAATTTTATTTACGTGAAATAATTAAGTGAATTATTACAAACGATACCGATTCGTTATTATGCAGTTGAGAACAAACATCACGGTAATGATATAAACTTTACTATCGATAAGCATCTAGATGTGTAGCTCAGAATATCTTCCCTCACTTCTTCAGCGGAGCGGAAAGAGTTACCTACCAGGCCATCAACGAATCCATTCTTCGTCAGCCGGCAATAGTCTGAATGCAACGGAGGGTATACTTGATGCAGGTATTTGCATAGTAGTTATCGTGTAAATATATAACGACATATGTTGAAATGTACAACATACCTGCCCTACCATCGTGCAGAGAAAGATACAAATACCCACCAGTGACTCAATAACGCATAAACGTAGAAGCGCACACGCATAATACGCAAATATATTTGTAGATCGTGTCGTGATATCCTGGTTCACTAGTGCCACATCTTATTTCGACGTACCTTGTTTAAGAACACGTTGTTGTTATTTTACAATGTAAGAAGCTTATACTAATCCCATCGTTTTGTAATATTTTATAAATATAATGAAACAAAATTTGGAAAAGGAGGAACTGAATCATCTTCATACCCCTATGTATTTACCCATCAATTCATTTATCTCCCTCTCGATCTATATTTCCTTCTACCCAGCTATCCAATCGTCTATCCTCATTTTTTCCCAACTATGCCCGGAGTATACTTAGAGAAGAGAACACCATGTGGTTGTAACCAGTAGTGGGAGATACAGCATATGGGCACGGGTCCAAGATCTGATAAACTCAACTGCTTCAATTGACTGCGATTGTAGGGGTTAGAAGATGAGTATTGAACTTCTCAGGATTTGCAGATTGTTTATTTATGAAAGAAAGTGGTCTTATATAAATCAAACAAACACTTCATTATTTAATTCACTACTTCGATAGAAAGATCTGGAACATTGAGAAATTTCGGCAAGGGACTTGTTAAAACACCACTTTCTTCACTTTTTGGGATGCAATACCATCCTGGCTTGCAGAATATGAGCTTTTCTTAAAACCACTTCATTGAACATGCAAACAACAGTGAATCTTTGATCGACAGTTGACAGTTGAAAAATCAGGAGTAATTTTGTTGACTTTGTCACCTCATTGCAGCAATCGATTTCGAACTCTCAATGTTTCCGTATTTGTACCTTGCAAAGCTTTATGCACACATATGGAGATTTCCTCAAGATTACATGTCCGATGAACTTGGAAATCGGGTGGCAGTTGGTATATATATATATATATATACACAGTATGTATACATATATGAAACTCATGACGCTTAGTTCTTAATGACTTTGTGGTTAGGAGGAGGTGAAGGATGGTAAAGGTGAAATTATGGTGGCCAGAACCCCCGCTGAGGACCAGGTCCAGCAGGTAGACCGCAGAGTTCTTAACTGGTCAATGAGCCACTGGTGAATGCGTGCACGCACTAGGTAGGTAGATAGGTAGTTAGGTAGTTACGAGCTTGCGTTCATCATCATTTTTCTTTTTCCGTTTTTATCAAAGACGAACTAGAAGGTGGATAGATAGGCTCTTGCGACTAATTTATGTTTTGGTAAATTTAGCATCAAATCGTTGAATGCTTTTTCCCCTTGCAATTGAGAGATGAAATATGAGTACGAAGGAACTTCATTGATGGTGAAGAATGAATAATATCACTCTAATGTATTTTTCAGAGTAAAACTTGGTATGATTGAACGGAAGTCGTATGATGTCAGATTTCTCCTTTGAATATTCTCTTCTTATTCCAATATTTTTCATTAATCATATTTTGAATATACGATAAATTAACTGAAATGCGATCGCTTTAATTAACCTCAAAATTGGTTATGTTATGTACATATCTATATATCACTTCTATTCATCCTAGTGATATCAAAGTATTACCTATTCATTTTATAAATTCAAAAAAGTGCTTGTATGGACGTTAATTGGAATTTATTCAAAACGTGTTTACTCAGCGTCTTATTGCAATTTCCAATGAAATCCACAATCATGGGCTTACATCAGATAGGATGACCAATGAGAATAGAAGAAGATGCTGGAATGCCAGTGGAGGGTCGTCACTAACCCTTTCAAATGGTTGCAATCGTGTTTGTTGGGTCCATGTAAAAATGTACCACTAACGCGAGCATTGGCAAAACCTTGGAAGGAAGCTTGACTAAATCCTAAAATCATAACATCGCTTTAGCAATCATCGACCCTGATTATTCAATCCATTATCGCCAATGAAGAATCTCGATATCTCCCAATTTGTTTGTTTGTATTCATAATTTTGGAATAAAGGAATATAATTTCCGATGGCAAGTTCAATATCACAAAATCAGAAAATACATGAGCTATTTCATGACCGTACAGTTGAAAATATCTCTTTTCGAGAATCTATGACCCAAGACAGTAATTTATTCTTTAAAGACGTTTGAGAAATGTTGGAGACAAGTTTGAAGGATCGCATGGAAATTTAAAAGATCGTCTCTAGAAATCTCAACATTTTTCATTTCTAAAACGTGTGAGAACATATTGCATCTTTCAGAACATCTTCATCGTGAAGACATCCTTTAACGGAATTGCATAAGATTTCTTGAAGTTGTGTTAAACATTCATCAAATATCTTGAAAAAATAAATGCGTAGGTTAGACTTTATGAAATTACAAACTCTTATTCGTAATGATTCAGTCCTGTTTGATGAGTTTCACTAAGAAAATCCTGGCCAACGGATTTTTTGACTTGAATTTAAATTTCTCTGATCCATGATGACATATGAAACTAAATAATTTTTCAATATTGATGACTTCGGAAAAGAACACCATGTGAAATTGTACATAAAATATGCATAATTTTTCCCTGGGGAATCAACTTTGTTTTCAGGTTTAGCTTAAAATTGCGAACTAGTGAATATTTAGGTATCTATGGTGTGAGTCAAACTTCTGATGAAGCAAGTATTAATTATTCAATGATTAAGTGATAGAATTCCATTAATCAAAATAAATGAAACCAACTGAATTTAAGTGAATCATATTTCGATTAGGATTTCGTCGTAATCTATTTTCCATCAGGAAATTCAAAATAAATTCAACCCTGAATTCTTATGTCACTATTTTCAATGATTTTTCCGGTATAATCCGATCAATTAGATAGAAAGGAATATTTTTATAGAGTCAAGTGGGGTAAGATGATCCACATAGCACACAATGTCTCAGTAATATTCTGAGAACATCACAAATATCTCACCCGAAACATTCTATGTTGAATATTTCTACGAGATTCCATAGATATTGCGGATAGAATATTTCATCACAAATATTCTGAGAATCTTGCAATTGAAATATTGCACATAAGATATTCTGCAATGTTTTGGGAAATGTTTGTCGCAAGTGAAATATTCTGAGGATATTTCAGTAGCAATATTTTATGTGGCAGTAAGAATTTTTATTTATCAGACCCGGGACTTACTTGTTAGTAAAATTTACAAGTCGAGGGCGAAAGAAACCTCCCACGACCTGTCCAATTTCAGTTTCAGAGGATTCTGAATGGATTGGTCTATATCCCACGGAAACGAATTTATCAGAAACACAGGATTATGATGACGAAGAGTGGCACTCTGAGGGCATTGAATCAATGATTAGCTGAGGTGAATAGAGGTGATAGAGGCTTTGTCTATGACTCGGAGAATTGAGGTTCGATCCTCACTGAGGGAACTTTCCTAATAATCGACTTTCAATGTGTATTTCTCTCACAAAGCCATCCAAATTATATTCTATACAACATTTGTAGAGGAATTCACTCTGGAGAAAAATTTTTTCTCACCAAAAGCAGTATTTTGTACCATTGTTACTACTCGTCATTATGAGATGTTTTCCTGTATAAAATATCCCTGAGATGATCTGAGCCATATTTCAGAATGTCTCCAGAATATTATGACCATAATCTCAGTGATATTGCAGAATGTCTCCAGAATGTCACAAAGATGGTGACATAAGACATTCTGGAGACATTCTGACAATATTCTTCAGATGTTCGCCAGAATATTGCACATTTCAAATATAATATTCTGGCAATGTCATTGAGATATTTTGTGCTATGTGGGGACATAATTTCCCCCTTCCGTACAGTTTGCAATAATACTCTCTAAAATTTTCAGAGTGAGATTCCACTCTTTAGCCAGCCAAAAGTGAGCTCGTCGAAATTTTGAGCGAAATTCCCACTCTTTTAAAGTGACAGTCTAAGGTTTGAGGTAAGAAACTCACAGCCACTCCAATTTCAGAGTGGGTTTTTGACTCCAAAAGAGTGAGGGTTCACTCGGAACGAGTGGAAATCCCACTCGAAGCGGATTGACTCACTTCTGAGATTGAGTGGAGTGAAACACGTGATTTTTCACTCTCCCGGATTTAGACAGTACATAAATCTTAACCACTCAAAAAAAATCAAAAGATTTACTTAAAATTTTTGTATGTTCCTTGAATGCACCAGGTTTTATTTATTGTTTAATACTGTAGCAAAGCGAGGAACTCTATATACACTGAAAGAATTTTGTTGTAAAAATTACCGTGAAATTCCACCAATCGGAGAAGTAAAAATTCTTCAAAAAATGACTGTATCGCCTGTAAAGTGAGTTTTTGAATAGTTGAGAGTGATATTTTCTATAAGTTTTATAAAATGCACAATAATATTTTAAAAAATTCCTACATTTCCCTCGATCACTGAAATTTCACGAGGATTTTTCAAATAAAATTTGTTCAGTTTACTACATATGAATCATTCTTTCGAATCTGTTTTCAAACGTTCAGCCTAAAATTAAATGGAATATCGTCAAGTGAGCGTTTCAATTCAACAGTAGGTTTCCCTACCATCCAACCAACTTAAAAAGCGACAATTGTCCCCACCCATATCATTTAAATTCCTCTCTCTCTCTCTCTCTCTCTCTCTCTCTCTCTCTCCAGCTATAACTTTCTCTGATTATTCAGTTCATGAAAAATACGCCATACGTTATCATACTCATTGGTTGAACACGCGTACCAACGCGAACTGTCATCACGGGATTGCAATCGTGTCGCGTGGCGTATGTTGCGTGATCCTTGCCAACTGACCCTATAAAGTTTCGTATGGTGTTCACGATGCGGCTAATACGGTAATTGCGAGTCGATTAATTTGAGAGGAATAAAAAGTCACAGCCGGTCGGTTGACGAGTTCCAAACCCACGTCTTGCTATATCAGGCAGTTTCAAAGTGATTCTCTTTCATTGAATTGTAATTTATTTATTAAGCCACTGAATGGCGATGCTGAACAATTCAAACGAATCGATACAATCATCTCGATACATTACATCGCTTATAATTCAATTAATTAAGACCTGTTACGGAGTCCATACGATTCAAGGTTAACAAAAAATGATAGCTGAATTCGGATGAAATGATGATACGCGTAGATGTGCTCGAATGATACGGTTTTCGCATCAGCGATTGTGTATATTCGTGAATCGATTAATACGAACATTGTTATTCTAATTGCCATAATCAGAGAACGTAATGAAATGGGAATTCATAGAAGAGCTGTTGATACGCTTTATTAAAGGAAAACTAATTTACGATCGTGCATACGTATGTATTTGATGAATATATTCATGTGAACATATTTCACTGTATTATATTGTATGCTCATTCGCTTAGTAATCTCTATATCATACTTGATAATGAAAAAATAATTTAATACCCATAAATTTTACGAATGGTGGAGTATTTTTATGTTCATTCAGTTGAGAACGTTGGGGAGATTCGGAAAAAATGTTGAATCAAAACCGTTACAAGACGATTAAACTCCATTAAGCTCATTTGGAATATTGAACTACACAAAGAAATATCCGACAATCATACTATTGCACAAATTCGAAAATATTTTAATTAGATACAAGTCAAATAGCATGGTAATCTATTTGGATTTTGAAATGCGGATAGTATTTCAACAACAATTCTAAAACGAAATTATATGTGATTGCTGATAATTTGGCTGTAGAATTTTCTCATTTTCACACTTTATTATTGGAATAGATTTGATGTTCCCAAGTCAGAATAATTTCCAGATCATCTCGCTTATTTTGAGGTTAGATCGCACTACCAGGTGGCCATTTTGATTTTCAGTTCGCATGAAAACCAACCTTGCAGAGGGCGGAGAGAGAATACGCCCCGAGTATTTTTATTTGAGTTCTAGCTCCCTGCACTGAAACGTTTGCATCATCTGGTAATTATTGAATAACTCACTGTATCATTACCAAACACTTCGGTTAACGATGTGAAGGCATCTTTTGTCCTCTTTCCTTATTGAAATTGATAAAAAAAAAAACAGTTGTGCAAATGTTCCTCGCTCAACGACATTGCCAACCTTTTATACGATGAGAAAAACCGAATAATGAATCATTTATCAACTTATAGCACAAAAATGGAGCCACGATAGGACAAAAAGATGCGGGAAAATTCAAAGTTCGAATAAAATCTTCAGCTTCACGAAGAGAAGTTGCGTTATTTTTCTACACACCCAATACATCCCTTAGGGAAGGAATCTCTCTTGATTATTGAATTATTTCCGATTCAAATTAAATCACTTCTTCCATCGATCTCACGTTCAAATAAGAATCTACTTTATGGATAGATATGATTCATATAAATATTCTTATCCTCGTGTATGCATATACACGATCATAAATTCCAGATGAATCGAGCCTAGAATATCGTAATGATAATAATGATGATAATAAAGAGACGAGGAAGTAATGTATGCTCCGTGTGAAGAAAATCACTTCAACTAAGCGACTTCATTTCTTTCGTACTTTTACGTTCCATACATTCAACGATACATACTAACAATTTTGTTCCTCTTCTCTCTCGTCTACATGTATATATGTATATTGACCAGGTTCGATACCTTGAGAACTCTATGGGAGCCAACAAAGTCCAGCTAGGTCGATCGTGGCATACGGGACAAGAAGATGTGGGTAACTCTATTTGAGCAAAGACGAGAGATATGTATATGTATACTACTTGGTTCTTGGAATGAATCTTGGAAGAGTGTCTGGTGTATTGCGCTGCCGGTGAATCTTTTCCTCTCAGTCCCTGAGTAGTGTGTAATCCGCAACGACAACAACTCGTGCTGCGCATCGTGCAGAACACGAGGAATAATTTGTGGACAGGGCACGAAGAAGTCTCAGACCAACAACTAGTCCCGATTGGAACATTTACTCCGCACGCTATGCTTGGTAAACTCGTACACGATGTGATCTCTACCAGACACCAGCCGACTAGTACCGGTCGGTGTTGGATTTTACAGTGACTTTTATGGGAGTAAAAATCAGAGCTCACTTTTATAGTGTCAAAAATGGAAATCCTAGTATTCCTTGCGTGTGTAAATACGCCATGCTGTTCTGGAAGAATATCAGAAATATCAATTTTGGTCTCCGAACGAAATATTTTCTTTTATATTATGTAGATCGAAATGTATTGTATGAATTTGTGATGGCATGTCGTTGAGACCCGATCAAATTTTCATTGCGCTAAAGAGTGACAGTTTTACCAACCATATTGTATTCAATGATTCGGAGAGGGAGGGAAGCTGGTTTTTTAATTTTTAAACGTACCTCGGATAAAGTTCAATCAAGCTGAATTCCCTTCAAATGAGAACAGCTTTAAACAAATTCATAATCTAATCATTGTATCGTTCACCCTACATAAGATTTTACGACGTTGCGTTAAGTTCAATAAATTTCTTGAACTCGAGGTTACTTTCACTTCATTTTCTAATCTGCAGATTCTACACCCGTATCCCGTGTGGAAATCAATCCTGGGCATCCTAAAGTATGTCCGGGCCCCGTAAGGGTATAACTTGGACATCCAATATAAGAGTTTCCCACCCACGGCGCATGTGGGCCCCAGTTGGGGTTGCTAGTGTACTCCCAGGATATTTTAATCTAGGGATGCCCACCCACAGCCCATATAGGCCCTGGGCAAGTCACCATTGTCTCACCCAAGTAATGTAATTTGAGCATGCCCAGTCACATCCCATAGAGGCCCTGGGCGGGCCACCATTGTCTAGCCCAAGGATTGTGATTTGGGCATGCATAGTCACACCCCGTAGAGGCCCTGGGTTAGCTATAATTTTTCCCCCCTATTAAAAATATCTGACAGAACCGAACAACATTCTGACCCAGATCTGACAGGTTTGTCTGACATTGTGTGGCTTGTACATCAGTTTTAACACTCATGGAACTGCCAGACAGAGCCCAACAGTACCTGTCAGATTCGGGTCAAAATCCTGTCTGGTTTGAATTTTATTTCATTATTTTGTGTATCGAAAGTTTTTTTTTCGTTCAGTTTTCTTTAAACATTGGGAGGAGGTAATGAATAAAAAATCTTTTTTTTGGTGTTATTAACCTATACACATGCAACAACGGAATACTTCATATTAACGTTGGTAGAATTGTCTACAGAGCATTTCAAAATAGTCAACAGGATTTTCACCAAATACTTCGGATTGTAATTCTCTTATCCTTTTGAGTAAAAATCAAAGTTGATGTACATTCGGGGCATACTGAATGTTGTTAGGTCAAAAGTGCATTGTCTTTTATTTCTACTAAGGAATTTTTCAACACTGAATGAATTGAAACGTATCTTGATTTCTATGTTTTTGAAAATTGATCTTCCAGTGCTCTTAGTTTCCAGGTTATAACAATTGAAACGAATTGCAAACAACCTATGAGCTCAAAATTAAAATTCCAAAAATTTCATACGCCTTTGGGTGACTGGAAAGAATATTTTAATTACCTTTCTGGAAATTTACATACAAGAGTGGATGGGAATTTTAATTTGTTTTTGATTGGATGGTAATTTTACATGAAGCATAGATCTATCAAAAGCTGACCCTCAAAGAACATTTTCCTGGAGCGAATTCATTTGTCTTTCATCTGAGGAATATCACCCAAATATTCTGGGGCCCAGCGCAGGATGAAATTTGAAAATTCATATGGGCTAAAATGACCTCCCAAAGTTAGCCCAAGTTGAATGCTTGATGTGGGCCAAGTTTGGGAACCATTACGGGGCCTAGATTAAAAAGCGTAACACTCCAAGTTGGGGCCAATTCAGGTGTCCTAACCAGAGCCACATTTCAAGTAGGGATTATAAACCTGGCCCAGGTCTAAGCCCGGAAAAATTTCCACACGGCATGATGGCAGCTCTGGTGGAAATGGAAGCTGAAAACAATCGTAAAGGAAGCGTATAATGGAGAGCAGGGAAGAAACAGATGAAACGCATGAATTAAGTGAAAGAATATTAAGTATGGTATTATTTCTGTGGTTTCATAATGTTGCTGCAATATTTAGTGTGATGAAAAGTTTCAGGAGTGTTGCCGCGAGCCGCAAAACGAGCTGTAACGAACTTTAGACTTTCACTGGATTTAGTTAAGACTATAAGAAGTAAAAATTGTCTCAATACTTGTTTGAATGGTCCTATACTTTGGTTTGGAAGTTCATAATAATGCACAGTTCCGTGGATTTGAATTTCCAACCGGTGCATACAGCCAACAGTATAGGTCCAGCTCGAAATGTCGACTCGAAACCGGCTCGAATATAAACTAATTTGAAACTCGTATCCATAAAGTTATATTCCAGTTCAAACCTTGAAATTCAGTTGAGGGTCTATTAAACTGAATTTCAAACCAATTTGGTTGACTAAAAAAGAGTTCACTTTCAATCCAGATAATTTTAAATCTGAAATTCTTTACGGCTCGTTTCGCAGCTCGCGGCAACACTAAGTTTCAGCAACATTCATGTAATATTGTGTACTATTATGTGGGTCATTTTGAAATTGGATGCAGATAACTTTTTCTATGTTTTCAAATGTTCTATTGCATCGACTAGTATGCAAATATTGATAATATCCCTTGTCAAAATTGACCAGTTGTGCAAGGCTGACCCAGACCTGACGAGCATTCGTGTAGCCTTGGGAGAAAGTCTGACTAGGGACTGAAATGACAACATCGTTTCAGCAATTAACTAGCCTCAATTTTGACGCCTGGGACAACGGTGGTGAAAGGTCGCCAAAGTTGGCATAGACTTGATTCAATAATTCTGCCATGATTGACCGATAAAAAACTTTTACTATAAAACCAGTGTGGATTCAATCCTGAATCAATGCTCGCACAAACTTGCGCCAACACTGTTTTAACACTTTTCATCTTTGTATTGTCGACGCAGGCACGATATTACCTTTATTGTTAATCAAGCTTGGCGCAATATAAATCCCCTATGCTTGGCTGTCACACCTAGCCCAAACCATTGCCCGTTACCAACTTTGGCGGAATCTCAAAATTTTTACATGGGATTGTGACAAGTTTGAAACGAGCAATGAAGAATACTTTAATTTTCCAACGAACTACATAATAATATCAATAATCTAACCTAGTTTCGATTCATCACCCTATTGTCATGATAACAGGATTGTTCCCTCTTGGCAACAGAGTGGTTTTCCATGTAAGTTGATCATATTCCACGTATCTGGATCAATTTAAAGTTAGGTGGAGAACAATGTGATTATAAATTTCAACAATCACAAAATAAAATTTCAATAATATGGAACATGATTAATTTATACATATACGCTCTGTTACCAAGAATGATGACTCTATCACAGTAAAAAGTAAAACTTAAAGTGATCCCGAATATCAGCTTAAAAATGCAGCCAAAAGTAGCGCCTATTCCAACTGACAGTAAGCAATGGAGAAGACTGAATTTCAGTCAATTCCATCTTACTTTGGAATTAAGATAGAATTCCATCTTAATTTCCAAAGTAAGATGGAATTGACTGAAATTCAGTCTTCTTCATTGCTTACTTTCAGTTGGAATAGGCGCTACTTTTGGCTGCATTTTTAAGCTGATATTCGGGATTACTTTAAGTTTTACTTTTTACTGTGATCATTCCAAAAAAAATGGTGATACATTAACACCATTTTGAAATTTGTTTTAGACTTAATTAAATTCGTCAATGCTTGTCTCAAATTTGTGACTTCATCATTGATGTTAGAGTACTAGCCATTCGACTACTAAATTAATCTGCACTAAATTTCAAAATAACCCATGTACTGACAATTAATGTGAATTCTACTTATTCTTGTCTAGAAAATAAGCGCACTTTTACTGAGAATACAGTCATGAATTTGTGGGCTGTTATTCCTGAGACGGCACGCAGAGTATAATAATTAAAATTGACAAAGTACACTAAGAAGTAAGACGGAAAGCCGGTTTTGTCGCCGATAATAAATAATTGAGAATGACGCAGTATACGTCTTAGATTCTATATCGTATACTAGCAGCATTAGAAATCTTCTCGTTTATGTAGGGTGGGCGCGTAGAAACGACATCGCAAGATTGAGTGCATGCTGTGTTGTTCCCAGATGTGTATGAGGATGAAAACGGAAGAGGGAGCACAACAAACTGTTCAGTATGAAAAAGCGGGTTAAGAAAAAGAGAGAAAGAGATATCACTACTTTTCTGAGCTATCAAGTAGGAAGTACTACTTCAGGGTGTCGAATCTTTTATCACTTGTGATTTTAATTTTCGAGGTGTTGCCGTAAACTGCACGTTCCGCATCGTCACGTGTGAAAGAAATTTGCTTCACGTCAGTAAAAACAGTCGATAAATCTTAAAATTTAAATCGATTTCTTGGATTGTGTATTTCATCAATAAGAATCCTCAAATATGAAATTTTGTGAATCACTCGTAAAAAGAGAAAGAATTCAGTAGAGTCAGTAGATTCAAGTTCCGTTGCATCATTTTTTGATCGAATCAAATCAGTCAAGTAGGCCACGTGCTTATCTATGAGCAGTATATTTTTATATTTTTGTATAATACAGCTATACCTGATAACAAAAAGTTTAAATTGGATTCCAAATTCTGAGACATGAAAAAATGTATGCGTATGCACATATTTTATTAGCCAAAAGTACAACAACATACGTTTCACGGAATATATAGGTACCTTGAAAGCTTTCGCAAATCTACTAATGTATACAGAAATTTTTGTGTAACAAGTCACTAATTCAACTTGTTCACTGGCGTGTCGAATGATATCAGCCAGTACGTGTCGCGTACCTGCCCGGAAGGAGTATCTGCTTTTAGATGCGTACATTTATAAACATATTCCAACGCACATGTGTTTCTCTTTTACTGGTGGCACGTGCGTAGACGGCATCAATGCCAGGGGGTCATAGCGATCATATGCGTAGGGGTGTGCCTGTTGGTGGCACGAGGGTAGATAGTCATCAAGAGTCATCTGGTTGAGACACAGAGCATCATTAAAACGTTACAATTAAATATAACGTTCAAATTATTCTTCCTCATCCTGGAATAAATTTTTTGTTATTCATAGGTGTATCATACGACTCTAACGTGTCATTGCTGTGACAATCTAATTTGATACTTCGGTTTGCGAATGGAACTGCATTGATCGCTCTTGAGTCATCACTTATAGTTTTAGAATCCCAAATATGGTAATGAAACAGTCATATGATCTAGTTGTTCATTGTATTTGTAACAGTATTCAAAAAAATTGTGTCTATAAAATGTACTACTCCTGAATAAACTTGTATCAAAACTTTTCTCTGTCAAATTCAACATCGACGCAAACTTTAGTTGTCCCAGTGAAATTTTGCCTGGCTCAAATAAAATATCAATAAAACAGTTCAATTGAATTTTCATTCAAAGTGACTGAATTTTCCAGCTGTCTAATATTCAACTAAAACCCCTTTTCTCAGTGCAATCAATCATAATTAATAATATTAAATCTTATCGAATAAGTTATCGATTTTCAACAAAAACTGGCAAAAAAATATTCCAACGGATTTCGATTAGATTACACATTTTTTTCCAACTATCCCAGCAAGTTCCAGGGGAATTGTTCCACCTAAATCACAATGTACGATGACATTTAATACGACAATTGAATACAAACTACTCGATGGTCGAATTACGATCAAAAATTCTCCGCATTCTCCAGTCCGTGGCTGTATTCATGATTCATATAAATTCACCATTCCATTGCATATGAGTTGTTTTCCAATTATCCATACTGAATAATTGAATTATAGTTTATGAGATTCCATTCGTTCCAATCATAATCTGTACACGCATGTGACCTACTATCCGAGTAGCGACGGTACTTGTCTGTACTATTTCCAAGAAATTAATTTATAGGATATTATTAAAAAAGGCACACGTACAATGAAATCACTTGAATATTCGTTAAAATATCTCCGATGCAAAAGTATTCTCATATCGGCAATTCAAGAATTCAATTTCATTCAATGTCCACGTAGTCAATTACAAGTATCAAGTATTGGTAAGTTGCAAAAGAGAGAATCAAGATCCGAAACAGAATCTCTTCGTAAATACTTTATGGCAACATTGAAACATTTTCCTTATTTTATGGGCGATAATTCCAAGTACGAGAACCTTACCGTGAACGTCGTTCGCTTTCCAGAATGTTAAGCTGATGTTGAACACACGCTCGCTACAACGTTATATATGTAGGTAAGTATATTATCTCTCGACATGACGAAAATGCATTACATAAAGTTGCTTTTGAATTTTATTCTTAACATGTGAGGGAAGAGAAGTATGTCACACGTAGGACGGAATTTGTGGATAAATGTTGTTATAGGAATAAAAACCATACTTCATAAAACGTTGACAATCTCAATTCTATTGCATATATCAGGTTCAAGCTTACAAAATGATTCATGAATGGCTTACAAGTATCATTCGGTATATAACACTGGTCAACAGGCATTTTGGTTCTTGAGGTTTGGACACTGATTTTGAAATAATGACAGATTTCTTGAATTAGCTCCGTTTTCGTAATTTTTTATATTCAAAATTCAGTAGTTGTGTAAGTTATATATGAAAATTATGGATAAAAAGTTATGAAGTTGAGCGGTCCATAAAATCTGACATTGTTTTTGTATTTAGCATAGCAAAATTGCTCCGAGTCAGTTCCCAATACTCAGGAAATGGACAAATGTTTTCTTGTTGTTGTCCTGTGTCATTATTTATTAATGAGATACAATTATACAATTTATACAATAAAAGTTCATACAATTACAATACAATCCAATAAGATTCACATATTTACAAAATACAATTTTACACAATTTTATATAATTTTATACAATGCCAAATGATTTGATACAATTTTATACAATTTTCGACCTATCAGTTCAAAGTTTGGAATAATTTGCATAAGACCTTATCGATCCCGTACCAAATACACGTCTCAAATCACAAGAACTTTCAAATTCTATCTGTTTCGATGAGGCCTAATGAAAGGAGCTGTGAGTGTCAGATTAAATTCCATAAAATCTCAAGAATCTGACAAAATTCCATAAAATTATGTTATAACTGTGTCGAATATACATATGAAGCCTCATAAAAAAAATATTCAATAAATTTTTCTCATATAATTGACAACACAAGTTGTTGACTTCTAGAATAAACTTTGCTAATCTTTCCCACTGATATATCCAATGATTGCCAATTATCAAACAAATTTTCTCATATGATTATTCTCAATATCCGAATTCAAACAATAGTATTTCTCAAGAACTTTTATTAATTGTCTAACAAGTGAAAGTACAATGGGAACAAGTGAAAATCTCATAGTGGTAGAACAAAGATAAACAAGAGAGGAACATACCGAGTTCTCTTACTACTGTTTAACATTCGCGATGATATCGGAACGCAACTTGCAGCGAACTTAACGGGCTGTCGAGTATCTTGTGGGTGCGGTCGATTCTTTGGGGTTATGACTTGGTCGTTTGTACTCCCATACGAAACGTATGATACTTCTCATTACCAGTTGCTTTACTCAAACTGTGTACGTATACGGTCAACAGGTGTCTTTACCTATTGTTTCAATCTGCAACGAAACCGCATAAAGAACCAAGAATTATCCCAGATTGAATCTACAAAGCGTTTTCTCATCATCAAAAATGTGCCAGTACGTGAATATTGTTGTCTTTCTTTCCTACATTTAGATTCAGATTGGCTGGAGTTGACGACGAGAGAAATTCATGATCTCATATTGGAGTTCGAATCATTTATTGAAACGACTTTATAATCGGATAGAACAATACCGAAGCTTATGTGCGTCTCCCTGAGTTTTCTAATAACATCCTTAGAAATATTTCCAAAAGAGTACCTTCGTTCCAATTCGAATATTTTAAATAAAATCACAATCTCGAGGTTTTTTTTAGTGATTCTGTGTGTTTACAATTGCCAAGGTTGGAAATCATCAATCGTTCAGAACGTACTGGGATTATTAAAACATCTTGCACAGTAAATTTTTCTAAAATGTGTAAAATCACCAGTGCACAGGGAAAATAAATTATAAGAAACAATCAAAATTATCAGGAGTACCCAATTTCAGTGCAAGGACAGTTTGTATTGAATGATAAGATATTTCATTTTTGCATATTGAAATTTTCCAATAGGTATCAACAGAATTTAGTATTCAAATGATTTTTCATTCTTCTTTCGTTGAAGCCGAGACGATATATTGTTGCTATAACAACTCTAAGGTCCTCTCGTTTGTTTCTCGTTCTGTACTAGTCGTGTCGTCGTTCAGACTCATCGTCGTCGTCATTGTCCTGGTCGGCTTTGTGAGAAGAGGTCCAAGTTCCAAGCCTCCCAGTTCAAGTCTAAGTGCGCGCGCCTGGCTGTTCTCCACAGTTCCATTCTTTTTATCTCGCATCTTCTGCGGGGTCCACCTGTATTCCTCGTATTGTCAGCACTGGGAATTCCTCGGAAATTAACGATTGACCCCTGAGAGAGTTTCAACTGCGGCAAGAAAGAGAAAGATAGCCTGTTTCTTTCGTCGCCTTATCTGACTCGTTCAATCATCATTCTCCAACTATACAAGTTTAGCATGCAGCTTGGTCCAGTTCACGGGCAATGTTGCTGTTCCGAGCTGAAGGATAATAGCCAGTCGTAGTCGACGCCGCGGCAAAAGCACCGTGATTCACATTCGCGATCCGCAGATTGTGCTCTCGATGCTTCTGTTGCTGACTCGCTGTTATTTCTTCGAATAAGTATACAATTTACGCCACCGACACTCGATATCTCCTTGGTAAAAGCACCGTGATTCGTTCTCGTGTATGAGATAAATGTGCGTAACTGTATCAGTTGGAATTATCATAAACGTCGATTCAAATCCGCCCTTCCGACCACTTCCTTTTTTTTTAAGCCTCCCTTTCGTCATTAACTTTTCATTACTGAAAATTCAGCTGCCTTGGCAAATAATTCGTTGCTGCGGCCAAATACTTGGCTGATGTAGCAAATTCATTGCTACATTAATCAGCAAAACCACATTCTGTTGGCCCCGGAAATGTTTTTTTCTCGTAAAAGCAATCAATCATGAACGCAATAGTAATATTTCCTAACCATCAGAAAGAATATTCAATGAAGCATAGAAGATCGCACTGCAGGGAGTGATTCGTGATATTCTGAGGCAATGATTCTCAAGTACTGTACAAAGTATATTACTAAGGTCATACGTGAGGTAAGTTGTTGGTATAAATGGTTTAACTTTTCCTAAAGATAAGTTAAAGATCTCAACATTTCGTACGTAAAATGAGATGAAAAGTTGTCGTAGAACTTGAAATTTCAGAATAATCAATTTATTCTATTCATGACTCGTAATTTCTCGTAATCATTTCCTATTCTTTCATCTCCGTGTGAACATTTATACTAAGTTTACTACGATCAACGACGAGTCGAGATGACATTCTTCGATCCTCGGGCAATCGTTGTTCCGCAAGATCTACTGGAATAATATACCGCAAACATCGAACGTAAATTCTCAGCGTAAGAATCCAATCGAGAACGAAAAAATCAAATAAAGTTTGTCCAATAAACAGGTGTGGTCCAATTCAATGGAAAATATGACGCACGTGAATAAATGGATGAAATTTTTAATATATTGATGTATACCGGGAAGTGTTTTCGTTTATATCTCGTCCGCACCTTTCCGGTACATCATCAAGTATACAGAACAGAATAGAGTAAAAGATCGAGCAAAGGAAATGCTTCGAAGAGGCGAATGATTCTCATCATATAGGTGCAATAATGGGTATATAGACAAAGATACCAGTACGCTCATATATGAGTATCGATGGACATCATCAACACGTGTTTGTATGATATGACCAAGACGTGGGCAAGTCAGGAAACGAAGGCACTCGAGGATATCAGAGAGGATATCACCTAGCCCCCTTTTATTAATAGGGACAATCGAGCGTCTGTCATGGAACAATGACCAAGACTACACCCAAGTATTAAACTTTGCATCTATATATAAACTGTATTTTGAGAAAAAGAAACATGAGAATTGCTTGATAACATATTTCCATTGGCTTTCACAAGCTTTTAGAAGATACTATCCAATAGACTCTCAAATCCTAGGTCTTAAATTTGTCGGAGAATGTTGCATGAAATGTCTTTTAGAAATCTACTAGATATCTTCTAGAGCGTTGTCTGAGAGGTATTTTAAGTAACGGGTTGGATGTTGTATTTGTTGATCAGGATCTGGAACTACACAAATTATGATTATTCTAGCTTAGGCCTTGCAGCTATTTGCTTTAATTCACTAAATTATTATTTACTTCCTTGAAATATCCGAAATTAGTTGCTCGAGAAAAAATTATTAAGTCAATTCTAAAAACTAGTGGGAATCAACTGTGTACATTTCACTAAAGAACATCTTGAACGATATGAATTGAAGAAGAAATATTCATAAACACTATATGGTATGTCCGACGAAAAAATATTACTCGATAAATTATGGTGATCGAATGAAAATTTTATGTGCCATATACGTGCCATATGATTTTCACAAAATTCTTGATGAATATATGTTATATTGAACGCGCGTGACAAGGAGGAAGTATACAAAATGATTCGGAATGAGTCAAAAAAGAAGACACACACTGAGAAAAAAAGGTTGTGAACTCAAAGACGGTTTAGTTCTTTCAACTACATCGTGGGCTTAAATACGGCGAATCTCACGGAATAGTTCCGTCAACTACATCGTATGTTTGTAAAGATTGATTCCCATCAACTACAGATGTAGTTGACAGAACTACCCATGTGGAAATTGCCGGAGTTGACAAATCGCCCAGTACTGGAAAGGTTGTATTTGCCAGACTTCGGCAAAAACAACTGTTCCTGTTCAGGCCCATTACTGTTTTTCAACTGGCTATACATGTTCGACGGAGTTGAGACGGTATTGGTTGGCGTGGACAGACAGTGTTGGGCCAGTAATGAATCAATACTGGCCGGAAAATACACGGATCGTAGTGTAACGGAGCCGCGCCAGTACTGTGCCAGAGTTGGGATAACCATTCAATATAACCAATAGGCGATCGAGTGCCAGGATCGGTAGGGCAATGGCTAACTACAAAATCGGTAGTCGAACTACGTTACAATTATGTCCATGGAAATCCGGCTGTTATGGTAAACCAAAGCGGTGCCAGTACTGAGCCAGAGTGCGGATTACTGAATCATAGATTTGATAGCCGACTATATGCCAGTATCAATATGGCACTGGCTGACTACGAAATCGATGTTGTATTGTCGTTAAAATCAATTCATTATGACAAATGGCGTGGTACTGGCGAGGTTGTATTTGCCAAAGTTCGGCAAAAACAACTGTGCCTGTTCAGAATCATTACCGTTTTTCAACTGTCGCCGAACATTCGCAAAATTTCAGCCGGTATTTGCTCGCGTGGACAGACGGTATAGGGTCAGTATCGAATTAATACTGTCTGGACAATACCCAGGATTTCGAGGAACGGTACCGCGCCGGTATTCAGCCAGAGTCGGTATTATCATTCCATATGTACAACAGACGGCAATATGCCAGTAATTATATGACTCTGGCTGACTACAAAATCGATAGTCGATTGATGTTGCAATTATGATCTTGGCAACTCGGCTGTTGTGGTCAGCCGGAGTCGCACCAGTATTGAGCCAGAGTTGGTATTATGATTCAATATGTTCGATAGACGACATGGTACCAGTATTGATGGGACTCTGGTTGACTACGGAATCGGTGGTCGATTGACATTAAAATCACGATCTTGGCAACTTGATTTTTGTAGTGAGCCGGAGTCGCGCCAGTATCAAGACAGAGTTGGTAAGATCATTCAATACGTTCGATAGAGAACAATGAACCAGTATTGGTAGAATCTTGTTTCACTACGGTGTCTATGGTAAATTGCGTGACTTCGAGGGAATTGGTGCAATAAATGGGAATTTAAGTGGTCCGTGGTCAACTCGGAGATTAGCTGATGTGATAGAGACTCTGTTTCTCACTCGCAGGTCCCGGGTTCAATCCTTGCCCAGTGAACTTCCATGAAACCACTTCCAAAGCGTCTTTCTCAGATAACGGTGATGAGAAAAATAGATTCACAAAGTTTTGAAAGTTCAAATTCAATGTATTGTTTTTTTACTTGAAATATAACTCCGGGGATCTCTAATTACCAGCACTGTGCCAGTACTGGGTCGAGTCTGAATTCCTACGTAGGATGTATTATTTTGACCCTCTACCTCTTTTTGATAACAGGTAGTAAACTCTGGAACACGATCCCAGATAACATCAAGTGTAGCTCTTCCCCTAACGTCTTCAAAAAGAGGTATTATGACGTCTTGCTCACCTCCACCCTTTCTCACTCATAGACATATACTCCTTTTCAAGTAGGTTCATCGTGGTTCATCTTACGCTTTTCTTGCCTTCATCTTCATTCTGCGCATTCATAACTATTGTATCTCTATCTTATATCTGTATTTTCATTTGCCTTCATCTTCATTCTGCGCATTTATAACTATTGTATCTCTATCTTATATCTGTATTTTCATTTCTCACACCTTTGTAATCTCATCCTCACTCTATTCTCATTTCTTCTTTATTTTTAAGTTCATTCATTCTGCCTTCTTTTTGCTTTTCGGGCTGTGGGTTTAATGCTGTATATATATAAGTATTTTTGTATATAATATCTTTGTTATTGTTTATACTTCTTTCTCAATTGTTCCACAGGATTTTCATCCTAGAACATAAATAAACATATCTATCTATCTATCTACCACTTCTCATCCAGTACTGGCCGGACAACTGATTCTGTTGCAATGCCAGAGTTCCACCATAGTAGGCACACACCAAATATCGCCACCGACGTGGTGGTAAATATTTTACTGGCCCTTATGTAAAATGATGTTATCATTCCGACTTCTTGCCAGTACCGTCCAAACCACTGACCCCATAAGGGCAAGGTTGGATTTGCCAGTACTGGCAACTCTGGCAACAGTACCGCGCCAGTAGCGGCCCGTGTGTACATTTCCACATGGGTAAATGTTAATTTGATCAAATACATCATTCTTTCAACATAAAAATGATACTTATTACAATCAATTGTACCGTATTTCATTAGATTCAATAATTATTCCAATCAACTCAATAGAAGAATCCGTTCAAGGTTACAAGATGTTTAATGCAAGACTATTTCATTTCAAATCATAAATATATTGATGTAAAAAAAATGTGTAAATCAAGAAGTTTATCTTCATTTGTTTACTGTTCAATCTCTGAAATGCTTCGATATCTCACCATGATGATACCGGTAAGTGTATATATCAAATCTCATTTGAGGGGAATCGAACCTACCTATCTTGAGTTTACCTACCTATCCGAGACACTAACGTCCTAACCGTTTCTCTACAGCGCGCTTCGCATTTTGCTCTTGCAAAAGTTGTTAATGTACTACATACCCTGTATTCTACCATCTCCGATCAGGTGATTTTCAAATAATTATTTCTTTATTACAACTAAAAATGCGTTCAATTACATTTCTCCCACAATTGTTTCAACTAACGGAATGAATTGATCCAACTACAACGATAACTCCAGTGAATGACATTGATGTTTGAACAAAATGAACGTTGATGATACTATAACAGTGTGATGTAGTTGGCTGAACGACATCAGCGTAATTTTGTGTGATTGCCTCAATGAAATGATGTTTGGTTCAAATACAATTCTTTCGTGGTGACTATATACAGTCCAAATACACGCTTAAGTTGAGCTCACTTCATTTTTTTTCTCAGTGCAGTGATAAAAATTGGTATCCGTAATGATTAATAGAAAAAGAATGGTTTCCAAATTTTTGGGAATAGAAAAGAATAGCAATTTTTGAGAACTCACAATTGAACTGGGCTCAAGAGTTGTTGAGAGAAGAGTTTTTTGTGATATGGAATTTTTGACAAAATCAAAATATGCATTCACTTTGAAAAATGAAATTTAAAGTTTCAAACTTCGGGATTATTCAGAGAAACACTTTGAATGCCTACTTTCTGGAGAAGATATGAAAAAACGAATATTTTGAGTACAAAAACTTTCAATTCGGACCATTATTAACAACGTTACGAGCAAAAAACCAGAGAAAGAGCGATTCTTTGAGCATTCAATATCTTTTGAACATGTAATAAAAAAAATGTTAATTTTTACCAGGAGGAGTTTTTCAATGAGTCTCAAATATTTTAATGGGTCAAAAAAATTGAGAAAATCAAGAAATAATTCTTCAAACCGCCCGATTTGGTATAGAACGCTCCATATGGACCCCTCTATGGGCCTATATGGTTGAATGAATCATTTTCACTTAGGAAACAGTACGATACCCTAGTAAAAAAAATCTCTCGGAATCTCTCTGAAATCTCTCTGAATTTCTCTGAATCTCTCTATATTTTGGAACAAATTTCAGAGAGATTCAGAGTAATTCCAGAGTAATTCAGAGGAAGTTAGAGACTTTTCCGATAGTGATACGTTCTGAATTCTTCAACATTCTCTGAATCTCTCCGCATATCACTGAATCCCTCAGAATTTTATATATTTAAATTTCAAAGCTCCCTCTGAATTTACCTGAATATCTCTGAATTTCTCTAAATCTCCCGAAATCTAATGTATTCAGATTTCAAAGCTCCCTCTGAATTCCTCTGAATTTCTCTGAATTTCTCTGAATCTCTCTGAATTCCTCTAAACCTCCGGGAATTTAATGTATTCAGATTTCAAAGCTTCCTCTGAATTCCTCTGAATCTCTCTGATTTTCTCTGAATCTCTCTGAATTCCTCTAAATATCCCGGGATTGAATGTATTCAGATTTCAAAGCTTTCTCTGAATTCCTCTGAATTTCTCTGGATTACTCTGAATCTTCCTAAATTCCTCTGAATATTTCTAAAAAATTCCACTCAAATTTTTGCTTAATTTATCTTCCTCTGGAAGTCTCTGAAACTTCCAGAAAGCCTCTGAAACGCAGGACCAAGAATTGTACTGAATTCATTCCTCTCTGAATTTCCCAGACCCCCACGGATCACTCTGAATTCCTTTGAATCTCTCTAAATTTTTCTGAAAAATCCCACGCGCAATTTTTCCTAATTCACCTGTCTCTGTGAGTCTCTGACACTCCCTGAATACATCTGAAATCCTGAACCAAAAATTTAGCTGAATTAATTTCTCTCTGAATTTCTCTGAATTACCCTGAATCTTTCCAAGTTCTTCTGAATATTCCTGAAAAGCTATACGCACATATTTTCCCTAATTCTTCTGTCTCTGTGAGTCTCTGACATCCCCTGAATACTTTTGAAATCCTGAACCAAAAATTTGACTGAACTACTTCCTCTCTGAATTTCTCTGAATTCCTGTGAATCTCTCTGAATTCCGCTGAGTCTCTCTGAATCTTTCTGAAAAATCCCCCGCACAATTTTCCCCAATTCACCTGCCTCTGTGAGTCTCTGACACTCCCTGAATACCTCTGGAATCCTGAACCAAAAATTTATCTTAATTAATTCCTCTCTGAATTTCTCTGAATTCCTCTGAATCTCTCTGAATTACCCTGAATCTTTCTAAATTTCTCTGACTATTTCTGAAAAGTTCTACGCACAATCTTTCTGAATTCATCTATCTCTGAAAGTGTCTGACACTCCTTGAACGCCTCTGAAATGCAAGACCAAGAATTTTACTGAATTCGTTCCTCTCTGAATTTTCCAGAATTTCCCTGCATCTCTCTGAGTTCCTCTGAATTTTTCTGAATCTTTCTGAAAAATTCAAAGCACAAGTTCTCTCAATCCACTACTCTCTGAAATTCTCTGAACCACGCTGAATTGCTCTAAATTTCTCTGATTCTTTCTGAATCTCTCTGAAACGTGAAATTTTCAGAGAGATTCAGAGAGATTTTTTTACCAGGGTATTCTGTTTAATTGAAAATCCACACTAAGTATTATTACATTCGAAATGATATATATTTTCAAAAGTTTACTACAATCAATGAATAATAAATTATTTTAAGGTTCTTCTCAACACATCATAATAATGAAAAGAACAATCTTGGTTAAACAAACCCATTACACTCAATCAAATCAAATTTGATGCACGGAGAAAAAGGTATCTTGAAAAATACTATAATTTATGGAGTTTTGGCGTTGGTCTAACCCGAGTCAAAATATTTACTTGAAAATACCTTTAAAAGTACCATAATGGCTGGGAATTTTATGAGGAAGGTACCATACTTCTTTATAAAAGTCCAAGAAATTATGGGACTTTTAGAGGTTCGTTCACGTATATATTTTGACTCGAGTCAGAGTAACGCCAAAAATCCATAAATTATGGTATTTTTCAAGATATCTGTTTTCTCAGTGTGGAATTCGGCTTGAATGCTCTCCAGGTTTCAATTAAATGTATCCCGATTCAATGGGTTTCTTCAAAGGGGGAGGATTTCATACGAGCTCTGTACTGAAACGAGGTGCCTGAATGGCACACATGGTCTACTCTGGCATGACCTCAGACTTGAATACTCACTTTGATATTTGCATATATATGTTTGCTGGATAGGCATCCGGTACACTAATCGTGTGGAAACGTATTAACTAACTCCTCGCGTTCATTCTTGATGTTGTTCGTGTTTTCATAGTAGAGGCCATGACATCGGCACACCTACGACGGAGGAAGTGATCATCCTTCTCTTCCTTTCTTGCATTCATTTTTACCCCCCTAGGTTCTTACATATTCAGTAACCTTCTTTTACAGAACCCAATACTTGTCCACGAGGTCACGCCTCGGTGTCGGTTAGGTACCGTCGCATGCAAAGCTCGATCACCTTCACAATGATTTTGATGGTAATAGAAGAAACTGAGTACGAAGAAAAAGTACGACAAAGAAAATGTAGGTCAATTGAACGAATGGCAACGATCATGGAGAAATCTCACTGAAAAATTGACGTCGAACTTACGAGGGTATTGGATTTATTGAGATCTCCAGATCTCTTCCGAATAAACCCAAGATCCTTGCAAGCTCGACACCAGACTTCGAATCACATTTTTTTTGAAAGCGTTATCATACTAGTTTCTTTACGCGGATGACAGAATCGACTCTTTTACATAAAAAAAAAGTATTTAGTTTTTACAGATTTGTATAAAATATCGATAAAAATTTGACATATTCTGTATTATTGAATAATGCATGATTTTTACAAAATTTATATGTGAATTGAAAACAGTTTTTATGTCCCAAAATCCATCATTCGCGTGTCACATTTTGCAAGCAAAATGTAGTAATTTCCGTTCGGAAAAATTTTTTGAGATATGAGCAGTTTTTAATTGTTTCCAAATCATTTTTAGAAAAATCTCCTTTGGGTTCCCTTCAGTCCCAACAAATCGAATTGAAGATGAAATAATAAAAATTCAAAAAAAATGAAGTGAATAATTAATAAAATATAATGAAATTTCAATTAAAACAAAAAATAAAAAATAAAATGATTTTATTGAAACTCCCAAGAGAATATGAAGTTTAATTTTAAACGTCAAGTAAATCGAAACTATCAACTAAAATCGAAATCTCGACTCTTGCACTCGATATTGGATTATTAAATTTGTGTAACATCATGCAAAATGATTCTAGTGATATTGTTTTGAAGAATTCCAAATAACAAAAACTTTTGAATCTCCATAAACTTGATTGTATTGACTTATAGAGGATTCATGATGAATCATTAATTGTCAAATATTACATTACATTCGTAAGGAATGTAGGTTGCATTAACAACTTTTCATACTTATATAGGAGAATATTTATGAATGATCATTACTCAAAGTGAATCATAAATTTTGTTCGGGTCACGAGGATTAATGTAATGAGAATAGCATGAGGATTGTATGTCAATACGACATAATGTAATAAACCAATGGTTATTGTATCCTGATTTATATATTTTTCATGTTACTTTGAGTGGTATGCTTCCTCTCATAACAACAAAATCATCAATTTCAGACTGTGACATAATTTCACGAGGAAAAAATATGAAAAGACTTACGTCTGGACCCCAGTTGTTGTTACAATGGTACCAGAATTCATTATTCTTCACGGTGAGAATCTTTTTTACATGACACATAAAGAGGAATATGATTTATCCTTTCTGATGTCTACTTTGTAACTTCGAAACAAACATTTCGTGTGTTTACATTTATATATTCTCAATACCTTTGGCCCAATACCAGAAGGTATTGTTGAGAACAGAAATTTCTTTCTTCCGTTGTTTTATAAATAGCAAAGCAATTTGCACTCCTCGTTAAATGAATTTTAGTTTGCAGGAATTAAATTCATTGACCTATGGATACATTCATTGAGTTCTAGAGATCGATCGATTTTCCAGGAGTAGCGTTTTCTATTTTGAAACATTTTTTTTGAGGACTCAACTCTTTGGATATGAGCATTTTTACATTTTTCGAAGAATTCAAATATCTTGTGAATTCTACGATTCAGTTGGTCTCTTTCAATCCCAACAACTCAATTTAAAGATGAAATAACAAAAATTGAAAAAAATGCAGTGAATAATATAAAATTGATCAAATAAAAAAAATAAATAATTAGAATAGAACAATTTATTATAATCGGAATAGAATTTGGAAAAAAAATCCAAATATCAAAATGGCCAATAAAAATGCAAAATATAAATAGAAAATAGGAAATAACAAATAAATAATGAGAAATGAAAAATAAGGAATGCGAATAAAAAATATAATATAAATGATGAAGGATCAACGTTGAACGACCAAAAATAAAAAATAAAAAATGACGCATCGTTAAGAATTCTTTATATCCAAATTATTGATTACATAAATTTGGATTTGATAGACTGATTGATCATCCTTATAAATGCAAACCTGATATCCTTAAAGAAAATACCATCTGAATTATTTAAATATTCAACAACAAAATGTACATTAAAATGGTTCACTCTTCGATTAACACCCAGAAATTAAATTAAAATCGTTTACTGTTAATCGCGAAAATATTATTGTGAAGTGTCCAATGGTTTACAACAGTATTCTTCATGAGGGTTGTTCCATCCAAGCGAACATTGAGCAACCCGTTTTCAACTGATCAAAGAATTTTTCCATACTGTTCGAAAGCATAGTTGTCCAAAATGAAATCACTTTCATATTCGATCCTCTTCAGTTCACCGACAAACAAGTCGTCGAATCCCTCATTTTGGTGTGTCAGTCGCGAGACAGTATTCCACATCTGCATTTTTTAATAGTATCTGGAGACATGTGGGATGAAAAGTTTGTGAATTATAGTCTGGTTATCTTTTGGTTGGGTGAGAATATGGGAGGGGCATACTTCTGTAACCTCACTGGGAGATCCAGTTTCATGAAAGGCACCGCGCTTTTTTAACCGAGTGGCCTCTCACGAAAGGGGATGTGGGAAGAGGTAAAAGGAGAGAGAGAATATACTGGAGAGACAAGCTGCGCGGACCATTTCTAGTTCTAATCTGTCGACCATTTGTTAAAGCCGGTTATGATGTCGAGAAAGAGGAAGAGAACAAAGGGAGACCGGGAATATGAAGCACGTTGCCTGTGTCCCCGTTTGTCCTATCGTTTACTGAGACACTGGGACCACCCTGAATACAATGGCAACAAGCCATGATAGAGGCTCTCGGGGCAAGCAACCTGCGAGCAACCTGCGAATCAATGTGTATGTCTGCCGTTGATAGAGGGAGAGGTACTTTTTTCCTCGATCGTGCGTGACATTAACAAGAAATTTGGATAATAATGGTACTCGAATGAAACATCATCTGATGATAGACGTAACCGCAATGACTCACGATATTCGTATAATACTACTGAATTATTATTTCGCAATATTCATCGAAGCATTATCTTCTTTAATCGAAAATAAATATGACAATAATATTATTCTTCCACAATAATATCCATTGGATGGTATTCTTCTCAATACCTATGGGTTTATGATTCTATTCCCAATCAAATTTCAAATCTATCAGAAGGTATGGTAGTTCAGAGGACGAGAAGATGAATGAGAATATCACAATGATAATTTTTAGTGTAAACAATTGAGGTTTTATGATTATGGAAATATTTATATAGTATAATATTCTAGATATTTTATGCACTATCAATCGTTAGGGATTAATTATTGTGATAGTCTCCCAAGGCCGTGGTTCATGCAAGGACAGTAAACAATTTGATGTTTAAAAAACAAGAATTTTCCCATACATACAAAAGAATATTTCCCATATATTTCATATGGAATTTCATATTTTTCACTCCAATTCTGCAGCAACAATACAACAAATTCCTGGTACGTATACTGGAATTCGATTGATTTCAACTATCTTTCTGGAGAAATCTTTCTACAGAATATAAGTGAGCGTCACAAATGACGATGAGTCAATTTAAACATTTATCGCCTTGCGATTATACTTTCTCCACCAATTTTTCTGTAACGTAACATTGCGACGAATAATTCATGTTGAGTTAAGAAATATTCGTATTCTTTTGTATGCAAGATGAACGAATTTCTTCCTTATAGCTATTTCAAAGCTTTCCCTAGAGATTCAAGATGTTCGTGATGTATGTAGGTGATCCTAATCGTCGCAAGAAAGCATTTAATGTAGATTTACATTATTATTATTATTATTATTATTATTATTATTGTTATTTTCATTGTGGTTTCTGCTGTGATTATTATGGTTGCCATAGCGAAATGATTCAGTGGACGTGATAGGGGACCCTGTGAGCAGACATATAAAATCTTCACGTACGATCTGGATCACCACAAAATGTTGCACAAAAAACATAACAAGTTTAAGTATGTACACGAGATCATAACTTTTCATAAAACAAAGTACAGGGAACTGATCGGCAATAATTATCTCGTCATCAATTTTTGAATGTGGGAACGGAGAAAGTAAAAATTTAATCTTGGAAGGATATGAAACTGCAATTGCTCTCCATGGACTCTTCCCGATCGAATGTGGTGCATTGAGACACTGTTTGTTCCAACCAAAATTCCAAATTTTTGTTGTAATGAAGACAGAGAAACTTTTTGGTTGGCTTAAATAAAATTTGTCTTGGATGAAGAAAATTTGGTTCACAATAATTAAAAGTTTCTTAACGCTGTTCCAAAAAAATTTGATCTCAGCCAACCAAGAAAACTCTACCAAATCACTTTTGGTTCAGAGACTCAAACGTTATTTGGTGAGATGATTTGCTTGCTGTAGCCAAATTTTTAGTTATGCCAACAAAAAAGCGTATGATAACAAAATGTCTCAGTTGGCACCACAAAACAGTTTTCTCAGTGTGGTTATAGAATATAAGTAGATGAATAAATCACTAAGCATATCATACAAAATAATAAACTATCATTATCGAATGCGTCTTTTCGATAACATTCGATACACAATATAATATGATGTATTGCATTGTCCAAGGGAGCTAATACCCGATGGTACATACGGGGTATTGAGAGATTGATCGCAGAGTAGTCACCGAATACTTTCTAGGTTAACATCAGAAACTGTTCTACAATTTCTTCTTGTTTCTTTCTTCATGTGCGTTTTCTTTTTAACCGGAATCATGATCTTCTCAGTCTTTAATATAATTGGATGTTTTGATAATACTTTTCATCCTGCTTTAGGCATGTGATTTTACGATGGTTATAAGTACATGAGTTTTATAGCCGGTAATTCTTATTCAAGAATTGAGTTGTATCCAAGAGATTGTTACCTTGTTCGGTAGATAATTGGCAGGTCTCAACTCAAATGGAATCCATATACTCTTGGAAAGTCTTATCTCCCGAACAAAAATGAAATTTTGTTGATGTAATCTCAGATTTAATTTGACATTTTATGATCTCACTATCCTCTGTACCATACATTTTCGTTCTTACGATTTAATGATGCATGTATCGTGAATGTGATGTCATAAGTCAATATTCATATCAAACACAATGGAGGGAGAGGCTGAACTGTGGAGATGAGATTGTTTTTTTCAATAATTGAGAACTAATTGAATTATTCGCTCATGCTTCCTCAGATTGGAGAAACAAAAGGCCTTCACGTTGGTCTATCGAAACGCAATTTCATACGAGTGCATGGAAGAATTATGACAACAGTGCATAAGAATTACGGAAGATCAAATTTATAAACAGAAGAAAATTTATAGAAATAAATGAGGGGAGGAAAAAATGTATTCTTTGAGAAAATTTTATGAAAAGCTCTGCCATATTTAGAAGGATCCTATTTCTGGCCAAGAGATCATCATACTTCCTTCGTAGTTCTACCCTGAAAAATCCCTCTTACATAATCTTCATCAATGAATTCATTTTTCTATTTCATTTCCTGAAATCCACGATGATAGTTCCTTGCCAGAAGATGAAGAGATAATCATTTGCGATTCAAGAATCTCATTATGTTCAGTATTCAATGGACGAATAATTGACATCATCAAATTAAGTGAATTTGATTTTTTTACCCCAGAAATTTTCGCATATGATAAATTTTTTTTTCAATTCAAGTTATTTCCATAAAAGATACCATTGTGACGAAATGTTATCAACCCACATCACTTGTTGATATATACTCAACAATTTGAAGAAGTATTGAAATTTATGAATGTGTAAAAATAGTTATCATTTTGAGAAGAGACTATTGAAAATTGCCTCGGCGGAAATCAAGGACCACCCTGACCACGATTAGCCGGGGGAGGTAATTAAATGCTGGAGAGCGATAGCCTGGCGTGACCGCTGATCATACATCGCGCCTGCGCTCTTTCGTGATCCAGGGCAAGGGTCCCTGCTGATCGTTCTTGCCGATCTTCTACGAATCGTATCGCATATAAGTCGCGGATCAATTTGTGGATATGCAGCATGGCAGTAATTGCGAAAAATTATCGACAGACTTCATTTGCCGACTTATCGAATTATAGCATTTTACTCTGATGTCGAAAAAGATTGTTTCTTTGAACTTTGAAATAATCATCATAGAAAAGGTCAATGTGCTGGTATTCGAACTATATTTCAGTAGCAATTTACAGTGTTTTTACTGTTCTGCTTTTTTTTCAGATAGAAAATTGCGAAATGAAATATCACATCATGAATTCAAAGATCAATGCATAATCCGATGATGTTATCTTGTTTATTCTCAACTGTATTCGGAATAGGGACAAACAAATTTTATTGATATTCAAAAGCTATTGTTAATTTGAGATAGAAAATATTCAAATTGATCTTCAAAGCTTAAAAGTTTTTCTAAACAATAATATTCTTCGTCTTCCTTTTCTGAGAGAAGTTGATCGTTTTCCTCAAAATGCATTTGATTTTCGCAAGAAAGATTAAAAATAAAGTTTATACTTTTTGTACAATTAACAGGTGGGCAACAATCAAACGTTATGAATGGGTGCTCAAAGCATCTATCGGTGACTAAAGAGGACATAATTTCACTCGCATTTGGTTGCTATAATTTTGTTTGTTTGGTTTTGATGGTTTTTCTTTTTGATGTGAGAATTTTCAAAATTATATATAACTTATAAATATATTTCAATATGGTCTTAGTTTATATATAAATTCATAAATGATTCAATATAGTATATATATATATATCAGTTATGTAAAATTCTATATAAATTGAATATAATTTTGAAAATTTATCTACTCGGGCAGGACAATTTAGGGGGTGCCTATCATCAATTGAATGGGCGCCCTGCCACCCTTGGACCCCCCATTGTGGCGTCTCTGATGATTAATCATTAAAATTCATTGAAAGTATTCTTATTCATAACCAGATACAATGTCCCTTCATTCATATTAGTGGTGAACCGAATTACATCACTTTTGCAATGTGAATGAATCTTGATCGACGATGAAATCGAAGTAGCAAATTATGTGCATTTGGATCAAGTGCTTTGTACAAGCTGAATCTTTCGTAACTTGTGTGAGCGCAGTAGCGTGTATATACCCGTTAAGTACGAATTATCGTCATCAGTGCGATCACACGTGATTGACCGATCATGTTGGTCTTGTTGGTTGGGCCACTATACTATTATAGTAGTAATGTGATTCAAGCTATATTCAATTCGAATGACTCGAGTCACTTCGCTTCAACTCGCCCTCGAGTTAGATTTTCACATCTCGAGTTACTACGTCTCCACAGTTAGATTTTCATCATCCAAGTTGACATATTATTCGGGCTATGAAGATTTTTGAATACATCGAGTTACGAAATTCGAATGAAGAGTTAATAAACACTTCATATAACTTGGCGTAAAGTGAGAAGTTTTATCAAACATACTTAGAGGCAACGAATGTAAGTTACAAATGATGTGACACTGAAATGAATCACGATGACAATAGATGTTGCGGAAATGCTGGAGCCTGGAAAAGGTCAAGCAGATTGTTATTACACTGAATCTTCTCATTCGTTTGACTAACAAGAGGTTCTTAGATTCCATTATTGTTATAGCAACAGGTTGTTGCTCAGCAGGAATATCATCATTGTCAACGGAACACAGGAAAAGAACGCTAACGGTTCAAAAGTCAAGGTTTCAATCGTTGCGGCGAAGAGAGAAAAACAGAGAAAAGGGATGAGTGACGAAACGGAGAACAAAGAAGAGAAGAAGATGAGATGAGTACAATACGCCTACAGCTTTGCAAAGAAAGATAACAAACCTGATAATGACCGATGACCCAAGGTAACGGAGATAACCGAACGAGAGGCGCTGGACGTCACGATACGACGTGAAACTCTCTTGGCGGTATTTGAATTCTTGTCGCGTGTGTGCACACGAGAACGGAGATCATTATAGTGATTAATGCTGATGGAAGGTACCGATAGGAGACTGATTTATCGATGTCATTGGTGGATCCACGCTCGACGGATGATAAGATAAATGGGTGGCAAATGTGTCGTCCTCCCGCGCTTCGACTAGTAAGCCATGTGCGAAATCATTTGAAGAAGAAATATGGAGTTCAACTGATGGATATTCATGAATCATGGAATGTATCGTAAAAGTTTCGTATCAGATTAAAACTATGTGTTCATAATTTGAAGCAACCAAGATTTGATCGATGATGCTCATCAATCGAATTTGATAATACATAGTCGTCATTAAGATGTTTGAATTGACAGAATTTTTACAAGCCTTTGAATATTCCGTTCGCTTTCATTCAATATGGAATGAGAGGCTGAGAATCACTGTTCCTCGTCACATTTAATAAACATATGACAAAAATTTCTATCTCGAAACAAAATAAAGTGAAATTTGAGAAAAACGATTGACCATTGGAAATTTTGGAGCAAGGAAACAAGTAGAGACGCGTGTTCAAGAGTGTTCAGATTCTAGGAAAATCTGCCCAGTTTTACTCGTTACCTTATGGGATATTGATCTTTTGATACATCAACCCAAGCGTGTATTGCCTATAATGGCAATGGGCCCCAGGCTGGGTCCATCCTCTTTAACCTAGTGTTGGGGAATGACGATGGGCCCGTGTTGGCTCAATCTTGGCCCTGTTGTGCTTTCAATTATGGTTGGTAGAAAATGGAAATAATGAATCTTAGTGCGGGCACATTTGAACTTGGCCCCAATTTGGACCAGCGTTAGGCCAAGATTGGGGTGAATTTATATCCTGAGCATGTGTGTACAATCCTCAGCGTATATGAATTTTTGTCCCACCTTGGTCCAGTCTTGGGCCTATATAGGCACGATGGGGCTCAACACTAGGCCAAAGTGGGGCTGAAATTTATGCCCGCTGGGGTAGAATTCGAAGTAATTTTTCAATTTCAAAAAAAAAGGAAAGAGGTCTGCCTAGTCTCGGTTCGTGCTGATCCCATGGTGTTACCAATCTTCAGGCAAAGCAATACAGCCAAGCTGGGAACGATGTTATCATCCCAGGGTGCAGCATGGGCACCCACCCTGGGCTTAGATTGGGCCCGCCGTTAATACACACTTGGGAATAGATGGCTAAATGGGTCTGATATGGAAGATTAGGGAGATAATTTTTATTCAAACCACCTGTAAACCGTTACGAATACGTTAAGCTACAATTTTTACTATGTTTTCCAATTTGGTCGCGGATTTTGAACTGCCACAGTAATTTCGAACATTATATTCTCCCTGTGCAATAAGAAACATGAGATAATGTGTAATAAATCATTCCTTTTACGGTATTTTCAACAGTGAAATAACGTCACAGTCTATAACGATCGACGTCTCAGGTTATGAATCATACGAACCCGATCTAACTACATAGCACGTGATGCAACCAAAAGAGATCGATCGCATGGATCGATGACCAGGATGAAGTTCCAGAAATTTCATAGCAGATTAATTCAATCGACACTATCCTTCTTACCTGGGCTCGTCTTACACGACCTGCAACGAAGCTTTCCTTTTCTTCCTCTATTTAGGTAACTCCCGCAAGTTCTGTACTCTGTTTTTCTTCTCTCTCTTCTCTTTCTTCCTACAACACCTCTCATAGCGTGGGTTAATGTATTCTATTCGATTAAACCAACATCTTATACGGACCCACGGAACAACGCCAAGTGAGGCTAAAAGAGACGCGTGGCGTCCATGTCTGTGGTTCGAGGTTTTTTCAAACACTTAAACTCATACGCACATACATACATGCAAAGATTTGAATCTTAGGGCCTCCCATCTCGCTGGAAAGCAAGAACAAGATTGAATAGCCTGTGATTTGATTATCATTTTTAAGTAACTATCATCCCCGGATAAGTCAAGCGCCAAGTTGTTCAGTGTTTGCTTGCCTTGCCTGCGCGTACATTCGATACCAAGTCAGAACGAAACACCTGGGAAATCAGTGGAACAACTTGCTTCACCGTTCTTCAATGAGCGGTAAACGTGTTCAAGCAGATTATCACTGATGTCGTGCAACGTCACAACGGATTATTGAAGTTTTACGTATATACTGTTATGGGGAAATCTCTTCAATCCATGTATATCGGCGATTTTGTTTAGAGGTTTCTTCATTCATTTTGAAACAAAAGATCCTTTATATCGTCATTGAAATTATAATTATAATTGTATGAAACAATTTAAAATGATAACCTCGAGTTGGGGTAAATTTACCGGTTGGAATTATTGGGAATGAGCATTCAATTTATATTTTTTTACCCTCGCATTTGCTCTTCCAGTGATTGTCGACTCCTCCAGCAAAATTTGTTTCTTATTCTGCATACAATACTGAGAAATTCGCTTTCTTGTTAATCGTCTTGCTCCCTCGACAGCAAATTTTTAGTTAGTTATAGAAGATGATTTGTTATTTTATATACAATACCTCGATTTACTGCCTATTTTCAAACAATTCGAAGAGTGGATAGCACAAACCGAAATTCCGAAATCAGCATCATTTTTCGCAGTTGGTTTAATAAGATAAGAAAGACAACCATAGAACGATTCTTATATCATCAACCGTGAGATATGATAAGATAATTTTTTGATGTGAATAAACATATTTGTACGTGCAAATACTTAAGCGCCTTAACGTCTCGAAAGTATCTGATGCCAATCCAGCGAGTCCATAGATACATAGCGATGCAATTGACTCAGAACACCACCAAGGTGAACGTGAATATCTGCATCCAAGACCAGACTTTGCAACTCAGTTCTTGTCGAGCAAGCTGAGAGAAAGAAATACATAATGGAAAAGATAGAATGAGAAGGGCATAGAGAGACGTTCATAAACTCGCTATTCAAATCCTACCTTGCATACATAATAATTCGTTGAGAACCCAGCCAGCTAGTCTACTGCCCGAGAGAGATATTTAAATAGGAAAATTGACAATACCTAAAGTCAGCCTAAGTCTCGATAAGCTTGGACTTCTTCTCGCCTAGACCACCCTGAAGCCCCTATAATCGTAAATACGTTGCAATAATAGCATCCGCGCATTCAAATATTTCTGAATATTTACATCGGTTTGAAGAGAAACCTTAAAATCATTGGGTGGCGGAGTTTGGTATTAAAACATTAAAATATGATTACTCCCGTTTTTTATCATTTGATGAATCCGTCAGGGCGACATGCAGTTTTACTCGAAAGAAACCAAGCTTTTTTTGACTTGTTCACATCGCTTACGGTGTTTTCAGTACTCGGGTATTGAATTCGAAAATATTCTCAAACATAAAAAAAACATAATCAACTCCAAAACCTATGATGATCAAATCAAGAAATTGGTCTCTAGGAATGGAAATTTTTCAACAGTGGACATGCGAATTTTAACCCAACCAACGATCTCATTCCAAAAGATATCTGGGTCAGTCCATGTCAATTCATCCAGCCATGACACCAACCATCCCAGATTTCCATGAAACTATTTTTGATCACTCCTATTCATGTCATATGAATGTATGCAAAACCGTTTTTCTCTAAGACTCCTACTTCTCGAGTGATAAAATATCAAAGTTTCGTATTTTCGTGTATCGACGTCCTCCGCGTCACCACGCGCCTCGTGACCAAAAGTGCATTAACTTTTGATCTCACTTGACTGCGAAGAGATGAAAATTGAAAAACGCATGGTTAAGGTCAAAATGTCAGATATTTCTCTTCTTAATGGTGAAGTACACATCTCAAGCTTTCATTAAAAAAAAAAATAGCCCTATAGACATAGCGCCTTACCGTATAATTCAGTTTGAAAATTACATATAAAAATGATAAAAAATTGATTGGATCGCAATGAGAACCTCTATTACAATGAATCCAAAAACATGAAACGCGGATTTCCTGTATCCACATATCCTCAATATGCTCTCTTATGAATTTCAGAATAAAATATCAGTTAGATCAAAAGTTATTGCACTTTTGGTCACGAGGCGCGTGGTCGCGCGGAGGACGTGGATACACGAAAATACGAAACTTTGATATTTTATAACTCGAGAAGTAGGAGTCTTAGAGAAAAACGGTTTCACATACATTCATATGACATGAATAGGAGTGATCAAAAATAGTTTCATGGAAATCTGGGATGGTTGGTGTCATGGCTGGATGAATTGACATGGACTGACCCATTTGTAACTTGTTCTAAGGCATCTTTTGAAAAGTACATTTTTTTAGTTGGGAAAGAGGATACATTTCAGAAATAATATCCCAAATGGAGTTCGTCAAAATAAAACCCACAATTGAAAGCGCGTATCAAGAATTCCAAAATCAGTCAGTGAATTACGCTAAATGGAATTTAATTTTCAATTTTCATAAAACTTATCCGACAAAATTAAACGGGGATCCAATGTCACTGTCGTTGATACATTCTATCTGAAAATTCAGAAACATGAGTGAATTTTCAGAATACGCTCCGAAATCCAGTTGGAGTTTCTTAAAATTCAGTAAACTTTATCTGAAAATTTAGAAAACAGTGGCTATACAAAAATAACAATGACATTTTCTGAATTTTCAGAAGGAATTTTTTTTTTTACAGTGTTCAACATAGTTTCAATGATACAATGTACTGCGAAGTGAGTACAAGTTGTGAGTTCTAAAACTATAATGATCACAGACAAAAATTACAAACGAAAGCTCCCAAAATTACTGAAGAATTGCTCGTAAGTATATTGGCAAGACTTAACAACTCGGAATATCATTCCAAAATCAGAAATGGAAAACTACAAATCGATGTATCTAACAATGTATAATTTTGCAATGTAATACAAGAAAACAAGGCTGATTTCTTTCATACATGTTTTGCCAGACTTTCCCCTTTGTCCTTATCAACTGACGGAACAAAATGACCAAAAATAAGCTTGCATTAAAAGTTTTTTATCTTTCAAGGATATCGTACGTGAGGTTCAGCGAAAGTATCATCGTATCAAGCGGTGTCGATATAAAACCAACGGGTTAATACAAATCCTACTTGGTTGAAAAACGCAATAAACGTCAGCGGTTCGACACCATACGAACCTGGTAGGTTGGCAGTTAGATGCACAATTTCTTCCCCTCGTGCCGCGTTCCCATTGGAAGTCACGGCGGAAAGAAATGTGGCGCTTAAATAAAGAGGGTCTCTCCAGAGATTACTACGAGGATGCAGTTGCGTATAAGTGAGATCTTGGAATTTTATGTCGTTACCTCACACGAAGTTGGTTGAGCCAAGCTGAAAGATCGGCTCTTTTTCACTCCTCTTTTCTTTTGCTTTTCTTTTCTTGCATGTAAGTTCTTTCCTTTCTTATCCATACGGTCTCTCGAGCCGTTTGAATCCCAAGAAGGAGCGTTCCTCGAACGTGGGTGGCTTGACCATTCGACGTGTAAACAGGTGTAGTGAATTCTGATGAGGTTGTAATTTATATTCAAACATCAGCTATTCGCCAACCAAATCTCCCTTATGTTGAATATAATCAATCGCAATTACTCTTACACGGAGAAAAATATTCGTTAAAACCGCGAACAAGGACGACAAAAGAAAATTGATTTATGAATAAGTTTATATAGTGAACTAGTCATACGTACGAAGACGATCAACACTTATGCTAACGAATTTTCCAAAGTATAACTAAAATCTCAAGTAGTGCAACTTCGCCGATTTGGTGATTCTATATGGAAAAACCTTTTCGCTATAACTTGAGAACACAGTAAAAAGTAAAACTTACTTCCAACCTTAATATTGGCTTATTTTAAGATGCAGCCAAAACTAGCCCTATTTCAGCTAAAAGTAAACATCCAAAACAAATGCCGTTTTCAAGTAAGATGCAACCACATTCGGTCAGAATTTTTACAGTGAACTGAGGAAGCTAAATTAGCTCGTGAGGAATTGAATGAGTGTGCTTCTCTTCGATTGAACAAATGTTGTGGTTGGCAAAGTTCTGGAGTTGATCCTGCCGAGGAACTATTAAGCCATCATGCTGATAATGAACTCATTGATTACACTGAGAAAAATAATTAGCTATTATTTGGACAGCTGAAAGTTAGCCACGGAAGCTATTTTTTAGCTGTCATAGCCACTTACTTAGCGGTAGTAGCAAGAAATGTAGCTGTCGCAGCAGAAGCTCAACAGTTGAATTATTTGGCTATCCAAATATCAATCACAAAACCTGTACAGTTACAGCTACGATTTTCTACTCCGGTAGCTAAAAAACAGCTACAGCTGCAATTATTTCAGCTACAACGGTGACAAAATGATGCTAAAAAAGTGAGTAGCTGCCACAGCTATTTCCTTCTCTTCCGTGTGATCTGATAGAGAATGGGAACGATTTCTCTTTGTAATTTTCCAAATACCTTTAATTCCATTGAATTCTTATTTGGAATGACTGATTCTTTCACTTCTACCAACTCATTTGAACCGATTTTTTTTCATTTTATCTCCTTTAAAGCTCCTGCTTATTCCCTAGTAGAAATTTGACAGGGAATTCCCTATTAGAAGCATGGCCCTCGTAAGGCTGCAATAGGGAATTCCTAATTAAGGCAAACTTTTAATTACCTTATCAGATCCTGACATGGCATCCTGTTTAGGACCTTACAACAATTCAATGCAAGGTTGTTGACAGGTCCCAGTCAGATTTTCCCTTTCAGTAACTTAGACATGGTATTCCTATCAGAACCTGATCAGGATCGCCTTAACTCATCCGTATTTGAATTGTCAGGTAACTGTCAAGATATCTTGATCAGTACCTGATTAGGATTGCCTTGGCTCATCCGTATTTCAATCATGTGATAACCGACAAGACAGCTGAATCAGGACCTGATCAATTCAGAACGATGAATGTATCAAACTATTCAGAATTTTCACAGGACTTATTAGAAATTTACCTGTCTTTTTTAAATGTTCAACTGAGGTCTATTTGGATCACCGGTAGAATTTCTTCTGTTGGGAGAGTTTCAAAAAATTTTATGAAAAGTGAGTTCCATGAAAATTACATTGAATGAATTACATAGAATATAGCTTAGATGAGGTCATGATTGGGAATTCCGCTACCACCCGGATCAGGTCTTAATTGGGAATTCAATTACTACCCTGATGAGATCCTGATTGGGAAACGTTTGGTTTTCCTGATCAGGGCCTTGTCTCTTCACTGAGTTACATTTTTGCCAGGGCCTTATCAGATACTCAAGTCAGGCCCTGAACAGAAATCAGGCATGCCTGATCTGAACTTGATGTTTTCCATATCAAAATTTCTACTAGGGTTGGCTTCTAAATTTTGATTTGAAAAACATGCCAACTGGTCTCTGATGGAGTAAACAAAGAAAATGGCCTAAGTATGGAAGCCCAACGGCCCAAAATCTGGAAATACAACGGCACATGTGAAATTTTTCACATTCTCCACGTAGCCAGTCCACCCCTGCTTTCTAAGCTGAACTGGGAACCTTGGTCTGAATGATAATAACATAAAAATCAATAAATCAATATCTTTCAAAAACTCTTTTTATGTCTGAAAGATACATAAAAATATATCGTATGTTTTTCTCCTTGCATCCAAAAAGTTGTTACCGGATTGCTGATAAAATAAATATCAATATGAATAATATAATCCACAGGGAAATCATGTACAAACACGGAGTAATAAATTCTCTCACTCTCCGACAAAATTTACTCACACCTGTGTAACGTTGAAAAAAAGCAATCGATTTTAGCAGGAGATGAGGAGGAAAAAACAGAGAAAACCACAGTGAAACGTTTGACTTACACATCAACTTTTTTCAGCAGACCTCAAAGAACGAGAAATCTTTTGCCCCACACTTTTTCCTTATAATACGACAAATAATCTTGAAAATCACGATGCCGTGACGATAAGTGAATCCATAATACACGAACGCGTGTAGCATTACAATAGGGAAGAGTGGAATATTGAATTAATTTTTTCATGCATTTTGTCGGATTTACCGAAGAATCGAACTCTTGAGAATGATATATATCCTCCTCAGCATCGATCAATGCATATCTTCGAAGGAAGAAAATATCACAGATATGGAAGGCATTGTATGGTCATTGGAAATCATCAACTCTGCAGGAACACGTCAGTTTGTGGCGCACTCGTAAAAATATGGAGGACAAGAGCAAAATGAAAATCTGAGAGGATTGGGTAGTTAATAGTTGCCACAACCAGATGTACGTGATTGTATTATATTTTCCATGCAAGGATGCTTTCTTCGACTATGTCACCTTTTTCTCAATGTACGCGGGAATCATCTTCAATCATTCGTCAGAAATTTTCAACCATTCTGTTTTCGAGAAAACATTTCTAACAAGAAGTAACAATAATATATGAATACAGATTAATGGACTCGTTGTAAAATAACGACCGATTGAACAAATATCAGTTAATCGATTGGATGAATTTGCACTATGCTTTCAGTGAATCAGTAAGTCACACCGTCACATTCTATATGGGAAGGTTATATGAATTATGATGGGATTGGTGGCAAACCGAATCGTAAATTAAAACTCTCTCTAATTGTCCACGATAACCATAGAAGTCGATACAAGAGAAGAAAGCCAGTACAAGCAAGAACCTCGTCGGAACTATCGTCGCTGTCGTAGGTCAGTAAAGGTTTATGACCAAGTAATTGAACACCCATGTCTCTGGAGTAGATCTTTTCTAGCTGATTTAAGGCTCCATATAATGTCAGGGAAGTGTACAGGTATTTTCAACCATAGTGTGTTCCGAATGGATGGACACGTTTGTGCCATCGTATGATATCAACTTCTACCCCCTTCCAATACCACGATAGCACCCACGCTTGGTTTCACCATTATTCTTCGCAAAATGACCTCTACAATGTTCATATTGTGGAAAGTTGAAAACATGTAAACTTGGTAACGGTGTGCTGACTCGAACGATGTTGACTACATCAATAATAATTGTCGGATTTTTTTTCTCAATTGAAAACATGGGACAATGCGTGTATGCACAGTAGCAATCCTCAGGAATTTTTCACGAACGAATTCACATGTTAAATTCAATTTGAAATTAGGTGGTATTCATAATAATTGGCACCCACTTTGTATCTTGCCAAATTGAAACTCGCCTGATCTTATTGAAACCTGGATGAAGTTCTTGCCAAATGTCTTCAATTTGATTTGAATGAATTTTATGGAGATTTCCAGCCAAGGAGGTGCTCAACCAGCTGCGCCTTTGTTTGAAAGAGACTTTCTTCCTTTCTTCATAATGGAAATGGGATAATCAGAGAACGCAGAAGTTTTTGAAGGTTTATAAACATTTATATTTGCTCCCCTATAAGAAAATGTGTGTGTGTATGTTTGTGTGTGTGTGATGAACAGGGGGATGGCTCCACCCACACACACATTTTCTCATAGGAGAGCAAATACTAATGTTTAGAAATCTTGCTGAACGACGCAGCTAGAAATGTGACTCTTCGGCATCTCAGGTCCTGCCTTGGGCCAAGTTGGCGCGATCTGGGCCCAAGGTTTATGTAACTATTGAAAACAAGAATTTGAAAATATGTCCCAGAAATTACTTTTAATAACAAGTACAACGCACGCGGATTGTTTAAATCATTTAGTCACTTTTTAAACTCTCAAAAGGGTGTTAATATACCGATAAATTGAATTAAATTTTACATAATAAAATGCTTAAGTGCTTATATCCCCCTTATTCTCTGAAAACAAAAGCTTTTTTCAATAATTTTTTTTTAGTATTCCTTTATGATAATCATGAACAACCAATACACCAATCGATTGAGCCACTCTTCAGGAGTGAGAAAAACTTTTTTTATTGAAGATTTCTTACGAAATGGCGGCTATAGGAGCGTTTTGCAGGAAACTATGGTTTGAAATCGGCTAGCAGCAGAACTCGAAGAGTTTTCATCCGATCGACTTGAAATTGGAACTGTAACTTCATCGTGTGATTATCTAGTGAAGTACACACGATTTTCACGATTGATCAGAAGGATTTTTTTTATGAACAATCAAAGTCGATTTTTTTTTCGAAAATTCGAATTTTTTGTTCAAGGTCTCAATAATAGGTTTGCGAAAAAAATTCTTAAAATCATGATCGTGGGTACTTCACTAGATAATCACGCGATGAAGTTACAGTTCAATTCTCAAGTCGATTGGATGGAAACTCTTCGAGTTCTGCTGCTTGTCGATTTCAAACCATAGTTCCCAGCAAAACGCTCCTGCAGCCGCCATTTTGCAAAGGATTTTCAATAAAAGAAGTTTTTCTTACTCCTGAATAGTGTTGCCGCGATATTATCGTCGATAATTGAGGAATAATCGATTATCTCAATTCTTAAACGTTCCTATGGAATATATAATCCACGAATCTTCGATTATGCTCATAATGAAACGGAATAATGAATAATCCCAGACTTATCTAGATCTACGCGTTAAAAGTTCCATGAAAACCTGTCAAAATTAAGATAATCGATTATTTCTGAATTTCGACGATAATATCGCGGCAACACTACTCCTGAAGAGCTGTTCAATCGACTGGTGTATTGGTTGTTCATGATTATCATAACGGAATGCTCCAAAAAATTATTGAAAAAAGCTGTTTTTTTAGAGAATAAGGGGCATATAACCCCTTAAGGGGTAATATCACTTTGTGGACGGAAAAATTGACGTTTTTTCAAAGTGTTGCCATGAAGTCCAAAAAAATTAGAAATGTATGGGGTCTTTTGCATATGAAAGTACTAGTCTTTGGATACAAAAAACACTTTTCATTCAATTTTTTTAATCCAAAATGGCGGCATGGTAGTACGGTAAAAATAAAATTTTTTTTTACTCATGGTTAAAACGGGCGTACCGCTACAGATCACAATTTTCAATCAACAACCAAAAATAAAAAAGTTCCTCAAAACATAATTCAAAATCTAGCCATCTACATAGGGTTTTTTCGAAAAAAAAATTTTGAAGAGAATGGCATCATTTTGAAATTTTTTGTTTCGATTTTTTCGAGAAAATCGTCCGAAAATCGGCTATGAAATCGGTGAAGAAGCTGATATCGAAAAAATCCTACGTTGATTTCCAGATTTTGGACTATATTTTCAGAAACAGAAGATGTTTCTGGCACTCAACGACTAGTACTTTCATATGCAAAAACCCCCATATCCTAAAAATGTTCCTTCTCGTTTGTGGCACGACTTAGAAAATGACAAAAAATATTTTGGACACAAAGTGATATTGCTCCTTAACCTGAGCTATGAACATATTCACACAGTTATAAGTTCCAGGCTGAAAAAACTGAAAGAATGCAAACAGTTCGGACATAATTTGTTTATATTCTAAGCAAAACTGAACGATTTACTTCTTTTCACTAGGTGTTTTTATCAGGGTTCAAACTAGCGTTGCCACTTGAATTCACAATGTTCACAATATTCCATGATAAATCTAACATGGAAGAAGTTTATGTCATTGGATTCTTTCATTGATGAATAATAGTCACGTGAATTGCTTTGATTTAATGCAATGGAATTCTCATCGATCGATTGATTATAATTCAACCACCAACCTCTTCGCGCATACCTGCATGTTGTCGTACATTAAAAACTAGAGAACAACGTAGCAATAATCACCACAACATACCACATCCATAATGTTGATCTTCATACAAAACCTGAGATTTTTATCTAAGAAGCAGATGTCTAAAGTAGTAAATTAATAAACTATATGCTTGAAGAATATTCTGAACATTTCGCTTTTTTTCAATCCTGTTCCATTTGCCAGTGGCACTTAACGTAAAGAGAAGCATACAAAACACGATCGACTGAGAAGGATGGTTCAAAAAGTATCAATACATACGCAAGTAACGCGCATTGAGACCGATGATAGTGGATCTGTCTTCTTTATCTTCATATACGCACACGTAAGAAAGTCTCAGACGAACGGGTATAGTTTAGTAGCTTATTTATTTTTGCATAGATAATCCACGCAAGATACGAAACCAGATGTGGGTGGAGCGCACGTATGCTTGAGTCACGTCTGATTAAGCAATGTTATCCGTGGCGTTACTCAGTGCCGTGGCACCTGTATGCTTGAAACGCCCACGTTGTGACTCTCTTTCAGCTTGTTTCTTTTTTATTCTGCTGCTTCTCTTTCACCAGCCCCGAAGCTTACTGATGCCACTATCGACAGTCTGGGCCATTGATCCGAATAAGTGCTCTCGGAGACAGAGTTCAATGTTATCTAAATGATTCGACATCAAGATATCCATTATGTTTTTTCCGATGGGAGCAATTAATTTCAATTTGAGAGAAATAATGAAGCTAGGAGAGGATTTTTGCTGAGCGATGGATCGAATAATTTATCAAATTCATGGAACCATGACTTTCTAATAGGGAGGATATTAGATCCTTTTCAATCCAACATTAGAACATCAATGTTATTTTTTTAAAGACTTCTTTATGTAAATTACCATGTCGTCCCTCTTTGTATGTGGAGAGATGAAAATTTTTGAGAACGTTTTGTGTGAAAGAGATATGCAATCTTCGAACAAAACGATGAGTAATTTCTATTCTCACTTCATAGACACAACTTCAACACAGTTTTAATAATATCGGCAGATTATCAAGTGGTCGTTTCTTTTTCTTCCAATAATTCATGCAATTAACATACATCGATGATAATTTGACCTTGATTGATCAAGATTGAAGATCATCATAGTTTAGATTTTTCCCAAGATTCAAAATTGGGAATATAAATAAATTGTAAGAATTCTCTTCAATCCTACCGAATTGATATGGAATTATCGCAGATGAATTTGCATTTAATAAAACTGAATCTCCTATCGCGATACAACAAACGCATACACGCATACATATGTGGGATATTAGCGCAGAACCAGTTTGATCTTTCAGTTGTAATATGTATTCAAGCATATTCAAACGATTTGAGATTTTATTTCCTTTCCAGTACGATTAAGTCGTAATACTGAGAGCTTGAATCAACGATACGATCATTGAGTCTTGTAGACTAGAACAAGACGATTTCCAATCATCAATGGGAGTAATGATCTATTGTGACGATTGCGTTGATTCAATACTACAATTTTACATCGAATAATAACTCCACGAAATACATTACAGCTAAATGACAAGCTAGAAATCTTATTTTCTTGTGATTTTTCTCCAAACGGATAAATAAATATTATTATTGAACTGAAACATTCTTATGCTCCCTTGAAAAGTTACTACTCACAGTTTGTCGTCACATACGTAATCTAATATATGCGTATATTATCACTACCTTATGCACGATCTTGTGCAAAAAGAGTAAAAACGTTATGCTTACACGACACAAGGTAGTCGGAATTATATTAGTATGCGATAATGCAGGCGTATATATAAAGTCGGTGCCAGGACGTATTTATAATTGCACTTTCTGTCCTAGTACAACCGATTGCGGCTCCTTACAGAGAAAACAAGTAAACAAAACAAGGATGGTGAAAGAGAAAATATAGTGGTAAAGGAAAAAACCATGAGTCAATGGGCGTGCTGTAGGTTAATGATCCTATTGATGTACATTATCCTAGTCATATATTTAGAAAGAGAGGGCCAGGGGAGTGAAACAGTTTACAAAAACATAATGTTCCACACATTTGTTAAATGAAAACATATCCTCTGCACGTGGCTCTCACAAGGGAAATTCGTGAGATGTTAGCCCTTGAAACTCAATCATTTTCATTTCTTTAGTCTTCTTATCATCAAAATGGAACAACTACATATCCCATTCAGCACAAATATCACAGGAATATTACTGTGACATTATGTACCCACATAGACAAAAAGATATCTTTTCGAAATCTAAAAGATGTCTTGCGACTTCGCAAGATGTCTTACAAACTGTTCTAAGAGATATCTAAAAGAAGTCTAAAAGATGTCTTATGCGACAGTTTTAGGGAATCCAAAACATGTCCTGAGTAAGACATCTTTTAGAACTCTCACTAGATATCTAGAAGATATCTTTTATAGACTTCTTCAAGACGAGTTTTAGATATGATGCAAATTTTTCTTAGGACCTCTTCCCTGATTGATAAAAAAACCCATTTATTCCTATCAAACATGCAGAATTCGAATTTTAATGTGAATTCATTACATTCAATAGGAATGAATGGGTTTTATTAACCACGGTTTAAGCACACTTTCAGATGATCTGAAAATGTCTTGCGAATTATATATTCCATCCCTGTAACTTCCCCAAGACACAGATCTTTTAGGTAAAATTCACGTTCATTATACGTACATTTATGTTCAAGGAATGTTCGGACCATCCAATGTCCGGACGTTCAATGTACCTCCACTGAATATTCTTTGGACCTTCGGGTTTTTTTGGAATTACAAACTATGACCGTAGAATTTTCTTGTACGCCTGTTCAAAATATCTCATTGAACCCACTGATTCCGATGCAGATTCTATTGGTTCAATAAAATTCTTTAAGCAGGAGTACTTGAACGAATTAAGTTTTCAATTCGTGCAACATCAATTGTGGTCCGACGTGATCCAATTTGGTCAGTACACGGAGAAAAAGGAATTTGCTGTGGCAGTGAAATCTACTTTTGCTGGGTTCCTTTTGCCAGAGCAGCAAACTTTTTGCTGTGACAGCAAACTATTTGCTGTTCCAGCAATCTTGTTAGCTGCAACAGCGAATTTTTAGCTGTGGCAGCAAAAAATGTTTGCTATCCCAGCAAAATTTGTTTGCTATTCTGTATATAATACTGAAAATTTGCTGGCGGAGCAAACATTTTTTGCTGCCACAGCTAAAAAATTGCTGTCGTAGCTAACACGATTGCTGTTATAGCAAATTTTTAGCTAGGTCAGCAAAAAATTCTGCTATTCTATATTTAATACCTCGATTTGCTGCGTCAGCTAATTTTTTCTCTCCGTGTAGAAACAATGCACACTATGAGATTCGTTTATTTTGTTTTAAGTTTAATCGAAGAGTATAAAAACATCCTCCACAAGTTGATTATTTCCAATTGAAAATTTTTTTTTTGAAAGAAGTTTCATTGATAGAAACAAGTCTTGGCGGAAAACGAGAAAAGACAAAGAAATTTTTTCCTTCGAAAGTATGTAAATATACTCAAACTTCTAAGTGTGTTTATAATTAACACAGTATCAATCCAAATTCAAGCGAATGTGCGTTTGGGATACGGTAATCAGTAAATAAGTTCAATACATGATGGAAGAAGCTGATTGCAACACTCCTGCTGAAAATACCAAGCAAAACCTGATAAAAACTTATGGATCCTATGAAAGATGCAAGACCCGCAAGGTTTCATAAGGTTCTGTCGGGCACTCGCCACAGGAATCCAAAAAATGAGAAATATAAATATAATATATTGGATTTTTATACATTATACAGAAGGTTGATTATACGTAGAGAACAATTTTGCAACAATTTGAAGAATGTCATGAATTATAGAAAAATTACGAAAAAACTGTAATGAATCAAATTACTATATCCCGAATGTGCTTATAGTTCCGAATAAAAATTAATTGTTTCCACCTGGTATGCGTGAATAATTACTTTTTTATAATAAAAGTCGCCAATTATTTGATTTTATATCAAAATTGATATTTTCTTCAATTCAGGCCTATAATCATTATCGGTATATTATTATATTATTAATATTGTGATTTTGATTTTCAAGATATCTAAAAGATGTCTTCTATTGAATCTTTAAGGACATCTTGAAAATAAAATCTATTAGACATTTTGAGGATAACTTCAAGAGACTTCTTAGAGATGTCTTCAGTCAGACATCTAAAAGAAGTCTATAAGTTGCTTTTTAGAAATGTCGAAAAGATTTCTTTTCTTAGACATCTTTTAGATGTCTTTGAGATTTGTATGTTTATTGGGTACTGGGTGGGATAACATGAGAACAAACGCTTTGTTGGATTGTAAATAATCAAAAACTGATTTGAGACAATAGAATTTTTCTGGTTTGAACAAAACATTGCCTTTGTAAAAATATTTTTATGACAAATTATATCAAAAACTATTCAAAAATCCGGCATTTCAAACATCTTCGTGAAAAAGTATACAAACTTTGAAGTGCATAAGTTTGTGGAGAAATTGAGGTGAAGCAACTGTGGATACTTGTGGATAGAGGCTTCACCCAAGTTTCAGTAAAAATATCATTGGAATTGCTTGGCATGGAAATAGCAGAAGTTTAAAAACAAAGTGCTCATTTAGATCAAATGTATAATTCGGTTTGGATTACGAATCCCATGAACAAACTATTTTGATTAAAAACAACAATGAACACTGAATCTAAATTAAGTCATCAATATCTTCCACTTTAGAAAAACATAATTCAGAATTTTCGTATGCTGGGTACGATTGCACATTCTTAGTGACTTTACTACGTAAATCTGGCATGGATATAGGCTCACAGTTTCTCAAATGCTCGACAGATTCGCTGGTATGGTTGAATATCATCTGGTTGGCCTCAGCGAAACAATCTTTCGCGCCTTCGAACGCATTTTTTAAATTGAAATTGTTCCATAAGTTAAACATCTTTCCAAATTTTTCCAATCTCGAAGCAATTTTTTGACAAATCTCCTCATCGGCCCAACAGTTTCGTAATAGAGACAGTCTTTCTCCTAAAAGTGGTAAGTCACACTGAAAAACAAAAACGAATTCTCATTATTTTGATATAAGAATTCTTTCTAAAAAAATCCACTCGCTTCATTAAATTTATTCCACTCATGAATAGGAGAGATTATCACGATCACAAATACTTCAGAAAGATTGCAAGGGGGGCCAAGAGATCCCTTCAATGTGAAATATCTTCGCATTGCAAGTTGAAGTCTCATTGCACTGTAAAAAATTTTTATGGGAAAATTTCTATATATTCATTTGAAGTAATTAACATATATATGCGTTAGGAATCTTCGGAACTTGTCCGGAAATTACTGTGGAATGTTGGGAAAGATTACATAGAGTTTGGAATTTTCATATAAATTTTGGGGAATTTTCATATCAATGTATCGAAAATTGCTTTCCCAATCAGTGATTGGAATTTATCGGTTGATATATGGGAAAATGCCGATATCAATTATTTTCCACAGTGTGATCAACTTCAGGCTCAAACAAAGGAAATGTGAAAAATTAACTGAATTCTGGACACTGTTCCAAATTACTACTGATATTTTTCAATATAAGGGAACATTCCAACCCGACTAGAAATTTGATGAGGTAAAAGTGGGGCCTTATAAGGTAACATAAGGCCCTGAGGTTTCCCCGACCAAATTTCTATTCGGGAAAGTGACGGGTTGGAAAATTCGAATTTTTTGGGAGCATTTTTTGATTGTTTTTACCCATAAAATTGATATCCTACAGCCGGTTGATGTGTTTTCTGCCTCGTAACGCTTCAAAAGAGAGGCTCAAATTGCGCGCGATCGAATTTTAGAACAGTTATATGGATAACCTTGGTCAGCTGATTTCTGAAAAATGAACGCTCTCGCAGAAGTCACTCCAGCCAGTCGCCGAGCCATCACACGGTCCCACTAGGCACTTATAAAGCCGTACAAGACCTAGTAACGGCCAGAATGTTTTCTACTAGAACGCCCACGGGCCTATCAACTTTAAATTCTAACAATAAATCCATTACTATCATGGTCATCATCCTCAAACTTTTTGATACTTTGATTTTAACTTATTAGAACCTTGAATAAGTTTTCGCTGTTTTTTACAAAATAAAAACTTTATTTAAAATATAAGGAACAAAAACGTTCTGTTTAAAGTATTGCCCATCACTAGAGATCACTTTCTCCCATTTTTCTGGCAGTATATGAATTCTGCGGTGGAAAAACGACATGTCTTTTCAGGCTTTCCAAGAATCGACCCATTCTTTAACTTCTTCGTAAGAATGAAAACGCTGGTCAGCCAAGCCATGTGCCATCGAACGGAATAGGTGAAAATTAGAAGAGGCTATGTCAGGTGAATCCGGCGGGTGGGGTAGAACTTGCCATCGAAACGTTTCCAGGTAGGTTTTCACTGGTTTTGCAACATGAGGTCGCACGGTTTCATGTACCAAAATCACTTTGTCGTGTCTCTTCTCGTGTAGCAGCCGTTTCTCTTTCACAGCTCGATTCAAACGCATCAATCGAAGTCGATAGCGATCCCCCGTGATAGTCTCATTCGGTTTGAGCAGCTCACGATGAATTACACCTTGCTGATCCCACCAAATACAGAGAAGAAGCTTCGAACCATGGATATTTGGTTTTGCGGATGATGTTGATGCACAGCTAAGCTTACCCCATGATTTCCTACGCTTTGGATTATCATAGTGTATCCATTTTTCTTCGCCAGTCACGATACGGTGCAAAAAACCTTTTCTTTTCTGCCGTTGAAGCAGTAGTTCACACGTGACAAAACGCCGTTCGATGTCCCTTGGCTTCAATTCATACGGCACCCAATGTCCTTGCTTCTCGATCATCCCTAACATTTTTAAACGTTTTGAAACAGTTGACTCATCAACTTGTGATTGTTTTCCGAGTTCTGCTAGCGTCTGAGATCGGTCTTTCTCGAGTAATTCCTCCAATTCTCCGTCTTCGAATTTTTTCGGTGCGCCAGAACGTTCTTCATCCTCAAGTTCAAAATCATTATTTTTGAAGCGTCGGAACCAGTCTCTGCATGTCGTATCCGACCGAGCATTGTCATCATAAGTCTCAACAAGAATTCTATGTGCTTCAGCTGCAGATTCATTTTGAATGAAGTTGTGCAATACAATTCTCCGCCAATACACTTCAGTTGGCACAAAAGTAGACATTTTCAAAACTAATGAACAATTACTTTGTTTACACTAAAGTGAACTATCATACCCTGAAATTTCAGATTAGATACAGTACTTCCTTGCGAGTGCGTTACCATTCAAAATTTCAAGCACGAGATACTGTTAGTGCCATCTGTGATGAAACAACGAGAACTTAGTCTAGCTCTTAATATAATGTCACCTGATTTATGACGCAAAGTAGGTATTTTTTTACACTTTTGTGAAAATCGCTGCCACCTTGTTGATTCCCGGTAAAATGGAATATTTGAGGTACGGTCGATAGGGGTGATAAAATCGATGAGAAACTGTTGTTTCTTCAACACTCGTATTTTATTTTATAAATACATAAAAAAATATTTTTCATAACGGACAAGGATTTCTTCCCACTCTCCTTGATCATACTCTCTAAATTCCTTGGAGTGAAAATGTTGCAAGTCCAAGAAGAGTGACTTTTTACTCCATAAGAGTGAATACTCACTCCAATAGAGGGGAGGTTTAAATCGATTGAAAGAGTGGAATTTCACCTTATTATAAGAGTGAGATCCTCACTCCTATGGAGTGAAAACTCCCTCTTGTTGGACTTGCAGTATTTTCACCCTTTGGGAGTGGATTCTCACTCCAAGAAATTGAGAGAGTACCTTCCAGGGAAAGAAAAAACTTTGTCCAATTATGTTCAATAGTTCCGGAGAAAAATTCTTGAAAGTACCTTTCTTTTCGACGTTCGGAAGTCCTTAATATGACGATTGAATTAATTTCATAACAGGTGGCCTGTCTCTTTGAATAAAGTTATAAAATATTGTTATTATGATGTGACGTACCTGAATGATGTTGCTGAACTCATTTCTCACGTCCACGAGGCCGTTGAAGCACACGGTATCGAGATAATGCTCGTAATAATTCCTCACTCGATATTCCACCTGTATGATTTCTTGTTCATAGCATAACCGCTTTTCTTCGGGCAACGTGTCTGACTGGATACAAATGAAGGAAAAGCATTACAAAGACAACGTCACTCGGAGAAAAGAATTCACTGGCGCATCAAATTCAAGTAATACATATGGAACAGGAAATTTTTTTCTTACGATGCAACAAAGTTGATCTTTAGTTGATCATGTTGCTCTCTCAGCAATTCAATTCGCAGTGTACAACCTACCTTGAGCCTACTTAAGTTACCAATGTGCCCCCTCGTCACAAAGATATTGGTATGCCTAACTTAAATTCATGTCTCACTTAAATGCATGGTGTGTCTAGTTTAAATTCACCTCGTTATGCTGTTCAAGTTCCCCCAACCCAGGAAAAAATCATTAGATCTATTCAGATCTAAATAGATCTGAGTAGATCTGATTTTTGGTCAGATCTGGTTCAAAAGATCAGATTAGATCTGTTCAGATCTCAGTAGATCTGATCAGATCTTGGCACATCTGGTTAGATCTGAGTAGATCTCGTTAGATCTGAATTGAATATTAGATTAAATCTTAATGAGCAATTGGTGGTTCAATTGTCAGAAATTTTGTGATATCTGTCTGTATATGAATTTGATTTTGCACATATATTGTGACAAACACAAGCCAAAATCGCAGTTTTTCAGATCTTAATAGATCTGTTCAGATCTGACCAAAATTCAGATCTGGTCAGATCTGATCATTTTTTCCCGGGAAGAGTTTTAATTTAGACATCTCCATACAAAATCCAAATCCGAATTTATTCTATGTTACAATAACTTGAAATCTGATTCGACCCACCAAAAAATGTGATTGTAACTGAAGGAAAAATGTCATTGGGGCAAACAAAATTGCATCCAATGGAAAGTATAAAATATTTCATTAGATGAATGAAATTTTACTTCAATCAATGAAATGGTTTACCACTTGATGAAACACTTCATGCGGTGAAGAACCATTTCATTCATCATCATCATCATGAAGTAATCAGTAGGGTGGAGCGAACTTAGTCAATGTTCGAATTTAAATATCCGATAGTGCGGAAAAGGTGCCTTCCACCATCGGTATTCAGTGTGCAAAAGCGCGATTTGGTCAGTCAATCCCTTTTACTGCCCCAAACGTGTTGAAAATTTGTAAATTTTGTGAAATATACCAATTTTGAATAATTTCATTGAGATGGATGTGCACGAATATAAGAGCCTCAAATACCAAGTCTACGTGAAGATAGCTAAATAAAGAAGGTAACATAAATTTATACAGCTTCCTGAGATTACAAGTGAGCCTGAAAAAAAACAAATTCAGATGCATTAATCTGGAAAAAAAATAATGTTATGGAATCTATAGCAGTTGAGCGTATGGTGAAAGTTATGACTGAGGCCAGCACTGCTGTTTGTGGATTCAACGCCAGAGATGCTTTGATTAGGACTAAACTGTCTCAAGTGTTTCGAGGTATGTTTTCACCGGTTTTGCGACGTACGGACGAGCATTGTCGTGCAGCAAAATGACTTTGTCGTGTCTTTTGGAGTATTCCGGTCGTTTTCCTTTCAATGCACGGCTTGAGCGAATCAATTGTAGTTGGTAACGATCCCCAGTTATGGTTTCATTTGGTTTCAACAGTTCATAATAAATCACACCCATCTGATCTCACCAAATACAGAGCAGGAGCTTAGACCCATGGATATTTGGCTTTGCCACTGATTGTGATGGTTGGCCGGGCTTAACCCATCACTTTCCGCGCTTCGGATTGTCGTAATGGATCCATTTCTCATCGCCAGTGACAATTCTATGCGAGAAACCTTCCCTTTCCTGCCGTTTAAGCAGCAGTTCACACGTCAAAAAAACGCCTCTCAATGTCCCTTGGTCCCAACTCATATGGGATCCAACGTCCTTCCTTCTGGATCATGCTCAAACTTTTCAGACATTTTCCTACCGTTGATAAGTCAACTCCCAATTATTTCGACAATTCTTTAAGGGTTTAACATGAGTCTTCATTGAGCAACGTCTTCAAATCAGTACCTTCAAATTTTTTTGACTGGCCAGGTCGCTCCTTATCATTCAAGTCGAAATCAACAGCTTTGAAACGTGCAAAGCATTTTCGACACGTTTGCTCAGCTAGACCATATTCACCATACACTTCCACTAAAATACGATGGGCTTCAGCAGCACTTTTGTTCTTATTGAAGTAATGGAGTAAGACTCCCCGCAAAACCACTTTATTCGGTATAAGTTTTGACATGTTCAATAAGTTATGAAGTGTTGTTATTTACGATTCAAAAAAAGGTTTTGTAAAATAAATGACGTCCAATAATAGCTGTTTCACGGTGAATAGATTATTGTAGGGAACAACGGAATACTGTACTACCTACGTCAGCTTTTCTATAACGCTAGGAATTAATTCCAACACCTAATACAAATTTTCAACACGTTTGGGGCAGTAAAATCAATTGGCTGACCAAATTGCGCTTTTGTACATTGAATACCGATGGTGGGAGGCACCTTTTCCGCACTATCGGATATTTAAATTCGAACATTGACTCAATTCGCTCTACCCTAGTGATCAGTCTTATGACTGGTTTGATGAAATCCTCCAACCCTGTCTATTATCCGCTAGACGCTTAATTTCTACATATCTGCGAAAACCCTTATCTTGTATAATTTGTTTCATATAACTCAATCTAGGTCTACCTTTCCGAGTTTTACCATTCATTTTTCCTTCCAATATTGTTTTCAATAAGCTATCATGCCTTAACGCGTGTCCTATCAGGTTACTTCTTCTTTTCACGGTCTGTCTCAAAAGACTTCTCTTTTCATTTACCTTTTCAAGTACTTCTCAATTTCTCACTCTCTCTATCCACTTTACTCTAAGCATCCTTCTATAACATTACATTTCAAAAGCTTCGAGTCTTCGTTGGTCCGTTTTTCCAATTGTCCAAGTTTCGCAACCATATAATGCTGTGCTCCGAACGTAACTCTCTAAGAATTTCTCCCTTACTGCTGAGCTAATATTCTTCGAACATAGTAACTGTTTCTTTTGGTGGAAAGTCTGTTTTCCTTGTGCTATTCTTGCTCTTATACCTCTTTCGCTTTCATCTTTTTCCGTGATTATGCTTCCTAGATATTTAAATTCTTTCACTTGCTGAATTGTCTCTGCATCTATCTGAATTCTCGTTCTTCTTGATGTTTTCGCTTTTGTACAAATCATGAATTTTGTTTTGTCTTTATTTATATTCATACAATACTTTTCTAGTAGTATTGTTTTCATAGTGTGGGGAATATTTTCTAACTCGGCACAATTTAATTCATTGAAATGATATTTAATTGGTTTAAAGGAATAATATTTAATTGGTTAATAAAAACCGTTGGATGAAATATTGTCTTGCCTCAATGACTTTTTTCTCTCAGGGTACCTACATTCATTGGTTATCACACCAAGAGAAAGTTTGGTTTGTCAATCACTTTTTCTGGATGTCAAATTCATATTCCCAACCAAGTTTTTCTTCTATCAGTGTACCTTATATGCAATAATTTGATCCACTTTGGCTGATTACTTGGATATGGTCTGGAGTTCATCAAGTTGACGCCTGAACAGCAGAACGTATCAATGCCACGTAGCAATTGAATGTTTGAGAACCATAAGGGAGATCGTTGGAACATTCACATTTTGCTGTAATGTCACGACTAATGCGAATTTTGGAACCCAATGTTGTTTCATATCAGTCATACACGTAAAGGGTTGCCAGGTAAAAAATAGGACGTTTCGGTGACTCGTTCCTTATTTCAAAAACTGAAATCTGAATGACTAAATATATAAGAATTATCCAATCACCGAGCTGTTCCGTTCCTATCTGGCAACCCTGCTGCCGAATGAATCCCTCTCAGGACTGGACTATTTGTTAATTCCAAACGATTTCTACATGAGATAGTATGTTTCTATCTTGTGAATGCAAAATTCAAATGATTCCAAAACTTGGATATATGATTAGAAATACTTACATTTCCTAAGAATGACAAAAGTATTCCGACATCGTGAAGTACTCTGTCGATAACAAGCATCATTTGAAATTTCACATTCCTTTCTACAAACCGGCTCATATATATCCTTAAGTATTTCAGAGCCCGCATTATTTCTGATTTATCTCGATATTGGTAACCAATCGTTCGGGACGTAATCGATGATTCGTCAACCTGAAAAATGATGGATTCCATATTTGAGTCATTATTTTCTCATGATAAAGGAACAAAGAATGTGATAAAAGCTTTCATCAAAAGAATTCTGCGATTCAATCTGGTTGAATTTTTAGGCAAGGAGGAGGAAACAGCTATTGACAAAATCTGATAGATCGATGAACACCGCTTTTGTCCCACTCTCTTCCAAATCTTTACGACATTTTAAGCAGGTATTGGATGAAAGTGTACAAAAGCGACTGAATGAATGCTCCTGACTAATTCAATACCCTTAATAATAAAATTGTGCAAATTTTGTCGGATTCCAGGCAAATTTTTGGTGAGATTATTCCGGTACTCTTCTTGCCTGTTCTCATTTTTTCGGATGTTCTTAAATGTGAATTCTGGAAACATTTTCATCACAAACAATTCACTCACTGTGAACCAATCCATGGACGAACCGATGAGTTTATGTATCGACACAGGCACTAATCCAAGCTCCTGAAACAAATCCTGGTATGTTCCGGATCCACATCTGCTTGTGGCATCTGCAGAAAGTTTGGAAAGGCTGGTTTCCAATGCTACAGACAAATTACTAAAGCAATGAATCATTCTTCTCCACGTTGGGACGAGTGTATTTTTTTTATACTGAGACCATTTAATTTTCAAACGCGACACCTCTGTATGGAGATTAGAAACTTCATCGCTTGATGTACAGAATTCCCGTGAACTGTTCAAGCACCCATTGATTTTATTGATAATTACACCGATTTTTTCATCCCCCTGTAAAAATACTATTGAATAATCGAGTTCATAGAGGAATATGGTTCTCTATATTCACCTCCGTGATTTTGTCATCAATATTATCAAGAATTCGGCTTAATAACTCAGAACATGGAGCTGGATATTCTTCTATCATCAGTGACCCAATATCTTCCCTCAAATGTTTCATCCATTGTTGAATACATGTAGAATATCCAGTCTTCGCGTTGATAGAAACAAAATATCCGTTATTACATGTACAATATTTGAAGAATTGATACGTACCCTGAGTCTCTCAATTTCACGTTTATCCAATGTGGTAACGGTTCGGTTCGCTAATCGTTTGAATTCGACATCGGCTTCCGTTTTCAAATGTAACATTTCATCCTGTAGATGTATGTAATTCCTCCAAGCATCCATGTATCGCTTAGTCAAGGATTCTTGAGTGGACGAATTGACAGAAATCTAGAAAACAAGAGAGATTTCGAATCCACCGGATATTTTAAAAATGATCAACCAATCCAACCCTCATGCCACGGGCGTACTCAATGACGGGTGAAAAAGGTGGACAACCTCACCGTAAGAAGTGGAATCCACGTTTTATTTCCACTATCCTCCGTATCTTCACGTCAACTACCATGATCCAATTGATGAAGAAGAAGAGGAAAAAATCGGTATGGAGGACCATATATTACTTCCATGTTCTTGATATATTTATAAGGGATAGATGTAACACAGTGTGACAAGAAGTCAAGAATGAAATCATTGCTGTGCGATATATCGATGTTTTCAAATAATTTGAAATAGAAAACTTATTACGTTCAATTTATATTTGTTTAGTTGCAATCAAACAGTCACATAGAACGAACGGAAACTTCTTCCTTCAAAACAGGGGGAAAATTCTTTTTCACAGTTGTCCACCAATTGGAACGAAACTCGTATGGAACTACTATGAGATTGTGAATAAAACGTCGTATAAGTTTCATCGCAATCGGATAACCAGAAACGCAAATACAAGTGGTCGCAAAATTACAATTTTCGATAACATGTCTCCCTTCCCCTTCCCGTTTTCTTTGGAAGGATCAGGTTGAAACTCATATAGGACCACTATCGAAACTGCATACAACTGTGGTAAAAATTTCATAACGATCGGATGATAAGAACGGAAGATATTTTAATCGCGGCATTTTCGGAATTTCAAAATTTTCTTCCAAAGCTGTATGCTTATCCTTTTGTTTCCTCAATTTCGATTTGCCTGAAACATATATCACACGATGACCATCTCATGAATTGACTGGTAGTGGGTTTTTTGGTCGGAATTGACATAATTTGGCAAGCGCTAGTCATTTTTAGAGATTATTAGGAAATTACTGGTGATTTTCAAATTTTGTTTATTCGGCCAAATGCTTTTTCTGCCAAAAGACCCCCTACACGGAGAAAATATTTCATTAAATATTACAGTGTACCACCGGATTAGGGCGCCACATCGGTTTCTCCGAGAAAAATTACTGTGTGGTTGCATAGAATCACACAGTAATTTTTCTCGGAGAAAGCGATGTGGCGCCCTAATCCGGTGGTACACTGTAATATTTGATGAAATATTTTCTCCGTGTACCAATTGACTATCCTCAGAATTCTATGGCATCCAGATGACACGAACATAGGGAGGGCATGCTTTCAAAATATTGTCAAATGATGTGCATCGTGAAAGAGAATTTTCCACATTTTTCAACTGATTGGGACGAAACTTATATGGGCCTACTATGTGACCATAACTGAAGCGTGGTATTGATTTCATAACAATCGAATAATAGAGAGCCGAGATATGCGCGGTCGCAAAATCACGATCTCTCAAGCGATGTTCCGCAATATTTCCGGAACGCGTTATCCGTTCCGTCTGAAAATTAATAGGCGTCGATTCCTCGATGAGACGAACAAGTTGCAAAAAGAATCATTCGAATCGATCCATCCTATGGAGAGTTATCATTAACCATAGAAAAGGACACAGACACACCCATGCACACACAGACAGACACACAGACATTTTTGGGGATCGTATTTTCGCGACGTTCTGAAGCGTTTGGCAAAGGTGGAATACCCCCTCCTGCATCATCGATTTATTACCCTGGCGCAAAAGTCTGGAAACACCCCCATAACTTCTGAACGGGGCATGATGATTGGATCAAATTGTTTTTAATCGTAGGTTTTTTATCCCAATTTTGGCATTACCCAGAATCAACGGCGTGGACGTGTCGGGAACCTGATTCCTTGTGTGTGTGTGTGTGTGGGTGTAGGTGGTTGTGTGTGGGTCACACAGGCCCATACGCCCGAATCACCCACTCACTCACACTCACTCATACACACACACACACACACACACACACACACACACATACCGACACTCACACACAACTACGCACACACACACCGACACCCACCCACACCCATACACAAGGAATCAGGTTCCCGACATGTCCACGCCGTTGATTCTGGGTAATGCCAAGATGGGGATAAAAAACCTACGATTAAAAAAAAATTTGATCCAATTATCATGCCCCGTTCGAAAGTTATGGGCATGTTTCCAGACTTTGCCACATCAGAGTATTAAAATTACGATAACTCAGCGAAAAATGGTCCAATTTCAAAAAACAAAAAATCGCTAGATTTGGGTTGGAAAACCCTATTTAATGACGTATCACACGCCCTCCCGTCTCATTTGAGATTCCGCCCCCCCCATCGTCCGCTACAGGGCTGGGGAACACAAAGTCCCCCTTTAAGATAGCCCTTGATCCCTCCTTCAATTCAAAAAAAAATTTGATCCAATTATCATGCCCCGTTCAAAAGTTATGGGGGTGTTTCCAGACTTTTGCGCCACCCTGTATATCAGGAACATGGAAGTAAATGGAGAGAAAAATGTCCCATTATATTGAAAACAGAATGTTTTTGGGAAAATAATTATGCTTCTGTTGGTCATTTTAAAATCAGATTCAGATCAACTTTTCTGTGTTTCCAAATATTCTACAGAACACTCTCTGAATAGTGCCGCGGACCTCTTTCTTGTTCAAATGCGTACCGCCGATAGAATGAGGAATACACTATTCAGCACTATTCGGAGAGCGCAATGTATTGCAGTGAAGAGTATTTAGGTATTGATAATATGCCGGCAACCAGCTAGGAAAGAACGATCGAAAAAGATTCATCAGAATTGAAATTCAATCCATTCCAATTCATCTCAATTCCTTCCAATCAATCTCAATTCTTCCGAGTCGTCTGCGGATTGTGATTTATCCTGTTCAATTCACAACGAATGCCAAGGAAATTTAGGTTGAAATATTTGCATCCATATTAATCCGCCTTGATTCTTTCTGAATGAGCACAACAGCGAATTCGCATGAATTCATGTAAAATAAAAGAGTGATGATTTCATTGTTTTCATTACAAACCCCTCGATTACAAACATTGGAACAAACTAACACATTCAATTCGATTCAAATTTTCAATTCATTTGAATCTTTCTCCTCCAACTGGGAAGTTTGTCACAAGTACTTGAGACTCCCATTGATTCTACACTTTCATAAAAAAAACTGAAACGTTCCGGTACCATGGAACTAAAAAATTTCTGATCATAATAAATTTTTCCGTATTTTCTATAAAATTTCATGTTGTTCACTTCAATTTTTCATTATAAATACAACAATTTTCCAACAAGTGTACTAGAATTCTTATCATTTGAACGCAATTTTCCTGCAAAAATGTACAGGTTGATTGCTTCCAGTACGGCACTGGAAATACCGTAAACTGGGGTCACTTCGTGGCACACGTCATGAACTCTCAATCGATTTCTATGCGGTTTTTAACTCTTCTCATTGGGTTTCTGTCATTTATTTTTCCCCAAGGAAGGTTATTTTCGAACAATTATGAAACAAAATATATAACAATAAACGTGGAAATACATTTCAGAAAGTAACCCCTGCATCCTAAAGTAATCCCAGTTTACGGTATTCCACGGATTTCGGTAGAATTGTCCTAAACTTGATTGAGAGGAAGAAGATTTTACGGTTCGCGAAATTCATCAAAATTGTTATGTAAAACACGAGGTCAATTTTTCCAGAAAAAAATCCAGTGGAAGAACATCTGAATTCCGTGGAAGGTGAAAATAAATCCGGAATAATATTTCATTGACAGTACATACCACAACACAGACAATCCACACAATCCACACCAAAACCTGAAGTCTGCCCATATTTTTCCCTCGGTATTTTTCCCTCAGCTCTCAACAAGCAGGACATCCACTGATCCTAATCTTTCTATACTTCTTCTAAGTACAGGTATTGATTGAATTCTTAATTGAATGAAAATGAAAATAATGACGATGAGTGCTTGGAAGAACTTCAAATCAATACCATTTATCGGGGTATTATGGAAGAAAGTGTTATGAAATAGATACAAGTTAACGTGATACACGTGTGACCATAAACTCGCTAGACATGACTTCCGTGACTGATTTGATAATATTGAAGAAGCAATACCGATTTTGAGAACGATGTTCGTTCATCGGAATTAAACTGGTTTCAATCGATTGTTAGTTCAGCTGATAGAGGTAAATTAATGTCTCTTCAAGTCCATCACTGAACCGTAGGATATTCGCCGTTTTATTTTATATAATATAATGGATTAATTGAATCGATAATTGATTCATTGAAAAGTTCTATTGCAAGAGATGACAAACGCTTGAAAGCGAGGATCCCTCTTATTTGCCAAGTCTGATTCACCAAAATTCATTGATCGTAGGGGACCATGTTCCACAAAATATAACAAATTCAATCAAATTTCAACAATACCAAACGATACGAATCATATTTCAACGGATTTCAACCTTTCCTAATTCCTCGAAATCAATTATTTTTGCCAAAATTCATCAATGCACTTCAATATTGTTATTGTTCCACAAATTTCGTGAGAATGCAATAAAATTCAGTATATTCCACCACTATCCCACATTTTCGAAACTCTGATTTATGATTTTTTCCACACGATATCGTTCTTCATAGTCACTAAAACTTCACCAATTCCAACCGATTATATCAACAACATGAATCATATTCCAATATTATTCAAAATTTAATCGTTCACGCCCATCAATTATTTTCTCTACAATGCATTAATTTTTCCAAAATTTGTCCACAAATGTCCCTAATATCCAATGTATTTTAATAAAATTCCAAATATTTCATCATCGTGTGATCAGTCATTACTTCTCAAATTTTGAACAAATTTTGACTAAACAGCAAATAGCAAATAGTCGACTTTTGCTGACAGTCATGTTGAATTTTAATGAGTTTTGTGCAGTTTTGACACAACTTTTCATGAAAAATCAACAAAACTCAATAAATATCAACATTATTCACCAAAAGATTCCAATAAATATCAACGTGCTTGATTGAAAGGTTATGACGAATTTTGTTGGAATTCATTGAACTCTTTTGTTGAATTCGTTTGTTATTCGTTGAATTTTATTGATCTTCTCTGAAAAGTTGTGCCAAACCTGAACGAAATTCAACATAAATTTCAACAAAATTCAATGGAAAAATCATAATATTCAAAAAATTTCAATGAAATTTTCCCACGAGGGATGAGTATTGTCGGCAGAACTTGAACTCTGTTCGTTATCTCCCTATTCTCAAATAACTGGATTTTTAAATATCTCTATTCCTAAATAAGTCTATTCCCAAATATGACTAATCCTAAATATTTTTATCCATACGAATGTCTATTCTCACATATCTCTCTTCTTTTCATTATTGATTAGATGTAGATGTTCTTTGTTTCATATATAAAAGGATAGAGATATTTAGGATCAGTCATATTTGAGAATAGATTGGATTGAGAACAGAAATATTCAACAATAGAGTTATTTGAGAATAGAGAAATGAAGAATTGAGTTCTGGTTCTGCCGTATTGTCCACACAGAAAAGAATAATTTATTCGACCGAATGCATTGAAGTTAGTTGTAAAAATCAGTTCCGAGGCAATAAAATAATAGGAGCCGGTAATAAAATCTGTAGTAGAGTCAACTTCCAATTATTAACAACAACTAAAATCAAAGAAATTAAGTTTGAATTCAATTGAGCCAGCACCCATCTGAGTTATCCAAACATCAACAACTGTATTTAGTTGCTGGAACTGATTTGGAGTAAAGATGCTAATTATTGTTTTCGGTGCAAACCGTGTCGTCACACGTCGAAATGAGAAAATGAAATCTCAAAAATTAAGGGATACTGGGTGTTGGATCTTAAACAATTTATTAAAGTCTCTTTCTGTGATTTTTTTTTATGATCAATAATTTGTCGATGCAAAAACATAGAAACCACAAATATTTCAGTTCGAAAATCAATGTTGTCTACCCTGAATTCGCTTCAAATTCATCGCGTTTACCCGTAAAAAACAATTGCGATTAACTTGAAAGTATGGGAACAGTTTTTTTTGGGTAGTTAATATCAATTCCAGGGTTTTTGAATGACTAATGTTGATCTCAGAAATTCATAATTCTGTTTTTCAGCTGGTCAGTATGTTACGGTTATTTTCATCTTTTGCGTTTGAATATAACCGTTGACTGATAGTTTCAATAATTTGAGTTTTTCATATAAGCTGTTCAATTTTTCATTACAAAACCCATGAAAACACTATGGTAATAATTGAACAATCAATATTGAATTTATCAGTAATCCATATTGTGCCGTTCAAGAGAACATAACTGAGAACGTTCGTATGGTACCCATACAGCACACTTGGATATGGCATCCATCAGATATCCAATAGATATCCAAATGTCCGTCCAATATCCATTTGACGTCCATTAGATCTCCATCGGATATCCCAAATACCCTGGATATCTAATGGACATCTAATGGATATCTGTCTGCTGTACGGGTAAGTATGGTTGCACATTTTTAGTGAGATTATTGATGTCGCTGAAGTTTGAATCGTTTATTGAAACGAATTGGTGATTGAAAAACGAAATGTTGAGTTGTTGAGGACTCAAAATCTTGCAAAACATTTTTCACACGCCTTTTCCAATTCAAAGCACTTAATTTGGGGAAATAAACAACAAGGATTTATCAGATTTTGTGACTTTGAATTCTCGTTTCGTTTTTATAAACGATTCAAACTTCAACGTGTTAGATTATATTGTATGTATATAGAAAGGGTATACTCTCACAGTTTCTCAAATTATCAACAGAACTGTTTATACTCTTGTATACCAACTCGTTGGCAATAGCGCAACAATCTTTCGCGCCTTCCATCGCATTTTTTAAACTGAATTTCTTCCGCGAGTCCAGTGAATTTTCACATTTCTCTGACCTCGATGCAATTTTTTGACATATTTCTTCATGGATTCAACAGTTTTGTGTTTCAGACAATCCTTCTTCAAGTAGATCACACTGAAAACAAACGAATTCCCAATGTTATTGTTCTGATACAAAACTTCTTCCTGAAGAAATCCACTCGTTTTGATTGGATTCATTCTACGAATGGATCGAATATGAGAGCCCAGTGAACAATATGTTACCATCTGGAGCTCTTAAAGATCTCCTAAATATGTGTAAGAGGTCAGATAGACCTTTCAGATGAAACATAAAGATATCAGAATGTTATCAGATGCGTGGATTTCGAAGGGAAATATGAGATTGCCAGAATGTTATCCAAACGAACTGTTCAAGAGGATTTTTTTCTGAGATCTCAGAAGAATGATACCATTCAGATATCAATATGATAACACTGACAGAGCTCTTTCGAAAGACCTCTTAAAGAGCGCTTCCTTTCATAAGTGTTCACTGGGAGAGTATGGTAATTACAAATGCCTCGCAAAAATTCCAAAAAGCACCAAAGAATTCCTCTAATGTGATATATCTTCGCATTGCGAATTGAATTTTGATTGATTAACTTCAGGCTCAATCAAAATTTCTACGAACAATCTTCAAAATCCACTGACTTATGAACAGAGTTTCAAATCACTACTGATGTGTTTCAATAGAAGTGACAAATTGCAATTTCTCTGATCGTGATACGACTGAGCGAAAATTAGATTTGCACAGGGGAAACAAAATTCGCTGCGGTGGCAAAACTGGTTTGACCGTCTTACTTTGTGCTGAGAGTGCGATTTCTCCGCTAATTCAGCAAATGAGTTGCAGATAAGTTGTACGTCAGCTAATTCTTTAGCCGCAGCAGCGAATTATTTGCCAAAGCAACTGAATTCTCAGTATTATATACACAATGGCAAACAAATTCTGCTGGGGGAATCTGCATTTCCCTGCTGTTGTACCTACAAAACCGCTTATGAATAAAATCCTTTTTTGGGTGTCATTAGATCTGATCATCTTTTTGGGCAACTGGAGAGCCTGACTCGTAAAAAGTGCTCGAAAATTACACATTGATGGACGAGTGTCAAACATCAATGACTCATCTGAACGCATTTAGTGTCTCATATCTAATAAGATCTCGGTCACACATTTTAAGACATTATTGTGGTTGGATTTTTCTTTGTCAGGTTTTCCAATGATCAGAGTCTAATTTCACCGCATATGGCCATTGAAGATTCAGTGAAATTTCATACTCAATAAGTATCCAACTCACAAGATATTGTTATCGTAATGTGACGTACCTGAACGATATTAATAAATTCGTTTCTCGTATCCACAAGGCCGTAGAAGCACACTTTGTGGATATAACCCTGGTAATAATTCTTGGTTGTATATTGTAGTTTTTGGATTATTTCTCGATAGCATGGCCGGAATCTTTGGGGCAGAGCGTCTGGCTGAATGAAACTGGAAGAAATCATTAAGAAATCAACGTCACTGGGAGAAACGAATTGACTGGTGCATCGAATTTATGTATTACATATGAGAAAACAAATTTTCTTGTTAGCCCACAGAAAAATCAACTTTTTCAGTCATGTCGCCTTTTCAGCAATCCAATTAGCTATGACTGCAAATTTCTAGCTGAACCAACAAGAAAATTCACTGTCGTATATTAATGATATCACGCAATAACATCTTAGCCAATATGAATAAAATTGGAATTTGAACATTCATGTACCCGAGTATTATCCCTGTTTATGATACAGTTTGATAATGACCGAGAAAAGTTAATGTGGGTTGTAATATTTTCTCTTGGCAATATTTATTTGATTTAATAAATTTTGCGACAATATGTTATACTCCCCGTGGATGATTGCGGGTCTCCCAGGGGGATATTCATGATACCTGTCCTTGATATCCTTTTTATCCATCCCTGGTAGTATCTGCTTCCTTTACGTGGTGGGGAGGATAAGTATCTCAGAGTTGGATCTTTTTTTTGAGTGGAATAAACTACTCAAGAGAAAGAATACAAACTGAGAGAAACGAAATCATCCTAATGCCAGAAACATCGGCAAAATTGAACGGAAGGAAAGCAAGGGGAAACTACCTTCCTTGACATTTTTCAATACTTCCCGAGGAAATGACACCTTTTCCTAACCTGGAATATTATGTAACAAAAACAAACAAACAAATTAATAAATACATGATGGCGCTCTCTCGGGTAAAATATGCCGGAGGTAAACTAGTCTCCCGTTCGGATCTCCGGGTGGAGGCTGCTCGAGGAAGCTTCATCAGCAAGGAACGAAAACCGAATAATAGGATACGGAAAAGAAACAACATTCTTCGAGTCGGAGCGTAGAATGTTAGATCACTGAGGCAAGCGGGAAAATTAGAAAATTTGAAATTAGAAATGAATAGGTTGAATATAGACGTAATGGGGATTAGCGGAATGAGATGGCCACAAGGGGGCGATTTCTGGAGTGGGGATTATAGAATAATTCATACAGGATCAAAGAACGGTCAAGCAGGTGTAGGAATTGTAATGCATAAGAGAGTAGGAAATAGAATAGAAAATTATTGGCAACATAATGAACGTGTGATGATGGTTAGAATCAGAACAAAACCGGTAGACACAGTCATAGTCCAAGTATACATGCCCACATCTGCATATTCGGAGGAAGATATTGAAAAAACGTACGAAGAAATAGAAGAAGTGATAAAATATGTGAAGGGAGAAGAGAATTTGATAGTGATGGGGGATTGGAATGCGGTAGTAGGACAAGGAAAAGAGGACAACATTGTAGGAGATTTCGCGTTTGGGAGGAGGAACGATAGAGGACAACGTTTAGTCGAATTTTGTGAAAATCATAAGATGGTTATCACAAACACTTTATTCGAAAATCATCCAAGAAGAATCTACACTTGGAAAATGCCAGGAGATACAGCAAGATACCAAATTGATTACATATTAGTGGAACAAAGATCTCTGAAGAAGAAAAGGAGAATGCAGAAAAGATGGAATTTGAAGAACCTCAAGCAAAAACAAACACATGAGGCATTCGAGAAAATGTTGGATGAAAAATTGGGAGATCAAAAAGAGAAAGACTTGGGAATAGAGAGCAGATGGACAAAGATGAAGGGGAATATAAGAGAATGTGCGGATAAGATTTTGAAGAATGATGGAGTAGAACCTAAAAACCCATGGATAACGGGAGAAATTTTAGAATTGATAAATGAAAGAAGAAAATACAAGAATAATGATAGCCAAGAAGGCCAGCAACGATACAAATCATTGAGAAATAAAATAATAAGAGAATCAAGGAAAACAAAAGAACAGTGGTTAGAAAAGAAATGTCAGGAAATAGAAATAAGATTGCATTTAGGAAAAATAGATGAAGCATTTAGGATTATTGAAAGATTTTTCGGACAAATGAAATCTAGAAGCAATAAGATTTGAAACTCTCTAGGACGACAATTGATAAAAACGGAAGAGAAAATAGAACAGTGGATCAATCATTTGGAAGACTTGTATAGAGGAAACGATGATATAGCACTTTCAGAGAAGGAACAGGATGTAGATGAGGAAGAATTGAGAGATTCGATATTGAGATCAGAATTCGACAAGGCTTTGAAAGAATTGAAGAACAATAAAGCGCCAGGCATAGATGGCATAAGTGCGGACCTTATAAAAGCCTCCAGTGAAGGAACTCGCGACGCACTGTTTGAATTGATTAGAGATATGTACGAAAAAGGAGAAGTACCGGAAGATTTCCAGAAGAATAAAATTGTCGCTATCCCGAAAAAAACAAGGGGCAGACAAATGCGAGAATTACAGAACGATCAGTTTAACTTCACATGCTTCAAAAATACTGACCAAAATTATATACAGGAGGATGGAAAATAAAATAGAGAGTAGATTGGCAGAAGATCAGTTTGGTTTTAGAAAAAATAGGGGAACGCGAGGAGCAATCTTAGCATTCAGGGCAGTAATAGAGAAAAGGATAGCGCTGAAGAAATCTGTGTACATAGGTTTTGTAGATATACAAAAGGCTTTCGATAATGTGGACTGGGAGAAGATGTTTGCGATCCTGAAGAAGGTGGGAATAAATTATAAAGATAGGAGAATAATATACGAATTATATAAGAATCAAAGTGCAATAATAGACATAGAGGGTCAGGAAGGGGAAGCACAAATAAGAAGAGGGGTGAGACAAGGATGCTCATTATCGCCACTGATTTTCAATTTATATATAGAAGAAGCAATGAACGAAGTGAAGGAGGAAATTCAATCGAAATTACAGATTCAGGGAGAAAATATAAGTATGTTGAGATTCGCGGATGACATAGCTATATTGGCCACGAGTAGTACTGAGTTATAAAATATTCTCAACACTATGAGAACAATATTATTGGAAAACTATTGTATGAATATAAATGAAGACAAAACAAAATTCATGATGTGTACAGCAGCGAAAACAGCTAGAAGAACGAAAATCAAAATAGATACCGAGACAATTGAACAGGTGAAAGAATTCAAATATCTAGGAAGCATAATTACAGAGAACGGCAAAAGCGAAAGAGATATAAGAACAAGAATAGCACAAGGGAAACAGGCTTTTTACCAAAAGAGACAGTTATTATGCTCAAAAAATATAAGCTTAGAAGTAAGGAAGAAATTCTTGAAAAGTTATGTTTGGAGCACAGCATTATATGGTTGCGAAACTTGGACAATAGGGAAAACTGATCAACGAAGACTTGAAGCTTTTGAAATGTGGTGTTATAGGAGGATGCTCAGAATAAAATGGATAGACAAAGTCGAAAATGAAGAAGTACTCGAGCAGATAAATGAAGAAATAAATCTTTTGAAACACATCGTGAAAAGGAGAAGCAATCTTATAGGACACACATTACGGCATGAGAGTTTATTGAAAACAATATTGGAAGGGAAAATGAATGGTAAAACTGGTAAAGGTAGACCTAGAGCGAGTTATATGAAGCAAATCGTACAAGACAAGGGATGTAGTAGATATGTAGAAATTAAACGTTTGGCGGATAATAGACAGGGGTGGAGGGTTTCATCAAACCAGTCGTAAGACTGATTACTTCATGATGATGATGATGTTATACTTTCAAGGGTGCTGGCTTCAGAGCCTACATTGGTTTCATCAAGGGTGTCGTACACACCAGGAAAGATAATCTATTCGACCAAATGAACTGAAATTCGCTGTGGAAATTAATCCCGAGTAATAAACAAAATAGAAGCCGGTAATGAAAGCTGCAGTAACGGCAACTCCAAATTAGTAACAGCAACTCAAGTCAGAGAGATTAAATTCAAATCAGTCCAGCCAACGCCCATTTTAGTTATCCAAATATCATCAACTATATCTGGTTGCTAGAACTAATTTGGCGTAAGGGTAAATAATTTAATTTTTCACCAGTTTACTATCTTCTCTAGTGATGATTCCATGATCTTTTCTCTCCCTGTAAGTAATCTTCCGTCCTAATCAATATTTCTTCCAGATTACGGCATTGAACATCATCAATGGACATGACTTCATCGCAGAAAAGAACAATTTCTTCGAACTTCTTGATCATATTAATCATCTGATCGGATAACCCAATTGTTTCAAATAACTTACACAACACACAGGAACTATACGGAGAAAAAAATCTAGGAACTAGTGCATGAGCATCGATCACGTATCAGTCGCGAGAAGTTTTACCGATTCATTCCGTGGAACTCCTTGGAATCAGAGTATGAACCTATGCACCGCGTTGCCTCATGGGGATGAGCGGATAAGTTCATGCTTTTATTTCAAGAATGTCTTCTTGCGATTGATATGTGATCGGTGCTCATGCGCTAGTTCCTAGATTTTTTTCTCCGTGTAGGAAGGTGTCAGCTTCGCCCTTGCGCGAATGTTCTGACTCCTGCTTATATCTTTTTATTCTGGAAATTTCGTAAAATATAATTCATCCAATCAGAATCAAGTTCATTGATTTGAAGAAAGATTTATTCATATGAATAAATTCTCTGAAGGATTAGAAAATCTATATGTACATTCTATGAAATGATTTCTTAGATAGGAAAGAATAGTCATTGTTTCAAATATTCATTCATTTATAACAAACTTTCATTTCATATTCATGAAAACATTTCAATTTGAAAGTAAGGAATATTTTTGTTCTTTATATATTTTCCTATTTTAAAACTTTTGTTATTGAAATAATTAAATATTGTATTGAAAGGAGAAATTACTATTTTGGCATTACCGTTGGCTATTACAGTGTTATAAATGGCTTCTACCCATCAAGTGCATAATTCACTGAATCAAATTATATTTCATGAATTCGAAAATAATTTTTTCATCAATTCTAAGTACGCCATATTCCAATCAATGATCCCACCACTTCCGTGTGAATCACATATTACATGAAGTTGATGCAATAACTCCACAGATATCATTGGATGAATTCATTCCGTAGACTCAAAAGAAAATCCATCTAGTTAGAGAGCTAGTGGGATTTTTTTTTAATGATTTGCTCATTGTGCAGAAATGATATGTCAGTTACTTTTCATCAGGTCAAACTAAAAAATCCATTTCTGCAGTTTGAGTAGCGCTGCTTTTTCAATCGATACCAATATGAAATAACAAAAAAAGGACCTGTTTTAAATGATTTGCTCATGTCTGCCTTTAATACAGAACGTACAGTCGGCCAGTTATAGTAAGAATATACAAGTCCCAGACATGTTCATTTATGCTGTAATTAGTAATCAATGTTTTTTCTTCAATTTATTATTCAAATTTGGACAAATGAAGTGCTCATTTTCCAGAGTTGAATAATAATTTACTTCTGATTATTGAAATCTCAAATCTCAATTTTTGCAGCCTTCATGTTTCTGAAATTAAAAGTTATTCATTTTGTAAAATGAGAAAAAAAATCGAATTAAATTATTCGTTCATGTCTGCAACTTGACTGATTGACTGATTCATGCCTAAAAAACATAAAAAAATATATAAGCCAGAAGTTTTCAGTGTGTATTCGACCTTTGCAGACATTTTTGATTAATAAATATTTCTTACTGGGTCGCTCGGTCTAGCACAGTGCTATAAGTCTAAATATTTTGAATTGTTTATCTTAATCAGAGAATCTTATTTTTCGTCATGCAATCCATAAGTCAATAATTCTGAGAGTTTAATTGAAAATTTCCTATTAATTTTTATTTGGTTTGCAGTATAAGGAAATTATGATGAAATATTTCCAACACAATAATTATAATTACGCAAACTCAGCTGTTCACTGTAAAAAAATTTTGACTGAAAATTAAGAAAAAAGTGACTGTAATTTTTTACAGTCACTGAGTCTGAATATTCGGAAACATTTCTGTTCTGAATTTTAAGATACATATTTCTGGATTTTCAAACGCATGTTTCTGAGTCATTAAACATATTCACATTGAATGAAAGATTCATGTTTCTTAATTTTTAGACATACTGTTCTGAGTTATGAAAAACATTTTTCTGAATTGTCGAAAATATTTGTTTGAATTGTAAGAAATAGTCTTCTGAATTCAAAGATATTTTCTCTCAATTGTAAGAAACATTTTTCTGAACTCTAAGGAATAATTTTCTCAATTTTGAGAGATGCGCATTGAATTCTAAGAGGATGCGATAGTTACCATGCGCGAGCACGTTTTTTCTACCAAATTACTGGAAACTGATTTCATGAAAAAAATCCGAAATTTCAGGGATGGTTCTTCGAGATTTTATCTATGTCACTAAAGAGCCAGAATTTTTAATTCCGGAGATTCTTTGGTAAACGTATAATATGCGGTCTACGGTAGTGGGTAGTAGACCGCATACCATATCATTACCGATTTTTTTTTCCGAGAATAGTGACGTAGATGAAGTCTCGAAAACCCAAGTGGAATGTATCTGGAAATTATACACTTCCCAGATGAAAAAAATTGAAGACATTTATCTGGAACATTTATAACGTTTGTTTTGATAACATTATATAGGATTTTATGCATCTCTATAACTTCATCTTGTATGATGAAGGTATGAAAACCCACAAAATCTGTCTATTTGATTATTACCAAAACAGTGTATTGAAGAATTATGGTAAGCAGCATTACAATTTTTTTAATACGTAGAACATATATCTCCAAAAAATGAAACGTAAATTTGGGTAAAAGAGAAATCAAATTAGCACGTATAAAATTATAAGAATGTATAAAGAATAATTGAAGAATGTGGTTTGAAAAACTATTTTAATTCCATTTAATTTTCCTTCAACTATTTGTGATAAGAGAGATAGAATTGTGTCTTATGGGACCAAGTCTAATGCAAGTATGCAAGAATCAGGCGATGAGTATGTGAAACATGTACTAAATGCTCCAATGAAAAGTTCCACAAAGAATAACATTGAGTGATTCAACATGGGACTTATATAATTTCTACCAGATCCAACTGATGCCATTAATTTCTGTATTATGTTATAGTTTAGTAAAAATCAATGTTTTTGAGATTGATATTCTGATTTATCAAAAACCAAAAAATAAATCATTTTCAAGAGATTGATTTTCACTGAATTATAACAAAATACAGAAATTAATTCTATCAGTTTGATTTGGTAAGAATTATATAGGCAGGGTTGCATATTGCATCATGTAGGGTTACGCTTTGTGAAATTTTCATCGATACCCTCAGTACCAGTCTTACATATATGTAAGACTTATCGCTTGATTTTTTCATCAATTGAACTTTTTGTTTTAGAAGACAAAACCATCTCTTTCATCACAAATAGTTGGAAAACAGTACATGAAAAGGATAACATATTATAGTTTCATAACACTTTGAAACAATATTTTCTGGTATTCAAGGAATCAAAAATCAATCTCAATAATATTGATTCTCACTAAAGCATAAGAAAATACAGTAATTACTGCCATTAGTTTTATTTGGTAAAAATTATATGGGCAGAGTTGTATATTGCATCATGTAGGGTCACGCTTTGTGAAATGTTTCATCGATACCCTCAGTACAAGTCTTACATACTTATCGCTGGACTCTTACACCAATTAAATGTACATCGTAGAAGACATAACCATCTCTCTCATCACAAATAGTCAAAAAAGGACATGAAAAGAATATCGTTTCTATAGTTTTATGTACTTTTATTCAACTATTTGTGATGAGAGAGATAGTTTTGTCTTCTACAATGTACATTTAATTGGTGTAAGAGTCCAACGATAAGTATGTAAGACTTGTACTGAGGGTATCGATGAAACATTTCACAAAGCGTAACCCTACATGATGCAATATACAACTCTGCCTATATAATTTTTACCAAATAAAACTAATGGCAGTAATTACTATATTTTCTTATGCTTTAGTGAGAATCAATATTATTGAGATTGATTTTTGATTCCTTCAATACCAGAAAATATTGTTTCAAAGTGTTATGAAACTATAATATGTTATCCTTTTCATGTACTGTTTTCCAACTATTTGTGATGAAAGAGATGGTTTTGTCTTCTAAAACAAAAAGTTCAATTGATGAAAAAATCAAGCGATAAGTCTTACATATATGTAAGACTGGTACTGAGGGTATCGATGAAAATTTCACAAAGCGTAACCCTACATGATGCAATATGCAACCCTGCCTATATAATTCTTACCAAATCAAACTGATAGAATTAATTTCTGTATTTTGTTATAATTCAGTGAAAATCAATCTCTTGAAAATGATTTATTTTTTGGTTTTTGATAAATCAGAATATCAATCTCACAAACACTGATTTTCACTAAACTATAACATAATATACAAATTAATGGCATCAATTGGATCTGGTAGAAATTATATAAGTTGTTCCATGTTGAATCACTCAATGTTATACTTTGTGAAACTTTTCATTGGAGCACTTATTACATGTTTGTATGTTTCACATACTCATCGCTTGTTCCCTGCCCCAATTAGACTTGGTCCCATAAGACACAGTTCTATCTCTTTTATTACAAATAGTTGAAGGCAAAGTAAATGGAAATAATGTAGTTTTTTAAACCACATTCTCTGAGTTTCAAACTAATCGCAATAATTACTACATGCTCATGTGGTTCAGTGAATATAAATCTACTTGAAATTGATTTTATGATCCACGAAAAATCAGAACATCTGATTCAGAAATTGGATGTTTTTTTCATCATTTTCAATTCAAAAATCTCAATGTATCATCCTTCCTTTAATCATTTATTCATACCACCGTAATGAGATTTTCTGATTGTCATATTCAGAGACGATTTTTGTTCCAATGGCAAAGAGATTAACTTCACATTTTCAACATTTTTTTTACCGAATCCCACAATACATTCCATGTCACATTATAAATTAATTTGGCTCAAATTACATTGCACAACATGTAATTACTGTTGGTGCAGTAAGTATTTGTTCATTAAAATAAATGATATTGAATTCGATTTCGCAACTGACCTTTACTTACCGTTCATTGACCGTCATACAAAATAATGCAACCCGATTCACTGCGCACCGATTCTGCGTATGTTTTCAGTGTAAGTTTCTTAAATTATTCAGATTCTTAATTTTCATAGTATTGATGATGAACATGAAGAAACTTTCTCTAATTTTTTAGAAACTTGGTATCTAAATATAATATTCTAGATATCAAATCTGAATTTTCAGAAAACCTTATCTAAATTTCCCTTTTAGCAACTCGAGTCTGAAAATTCAGACACTCCAGTATCTGAATGTTCAGAAAATTATTTACAGTGTTGATTATTTAATATGGACACCAATATCCGTTGAATTATTATATTTGATCAGCTTTATCATGCAATTTATATTATTTAATGTATTTATAAAAAAACTCAGCATCAAAAGTTCCTGCAGAATCCATTTATATTCACTAAAAATCATAAGAGAAAGATAAAAAAAAAATATGGATGAACACATCATTTAATACACCACTGTTTTTGCGATTAACCCATTAATGCCCACGGTGAAACTGCTGGGCCTACGGGACAAGTGACTATTGGGCATAGGATATCAGGGTCGAGGATGAACATCCACGGAGAAAAAAAATTCTACAATTTGTTTAAACAATTATTGTTCAAACAATTTGTTGAAAATATCAATTCACGTGGATGAAAACCCCGGGATCGTGTTCTACGGAAAATTTCATATAAGAATAAGTGGTTTGGAAAGTTTTCAACCACCGCATTTGTTTGTAAATGAAAATTATAAACAATTTCGAATACTCCATACCCGTTGGTGCCCACGGTGAAACTGCTGGGCCTACGGGAAAAGCAACTATTGGAAATAGGATATCTGGATGGAGGATGAACATCCGCTGAAAAAAAATTTTTACAATTTGTTTAAACAATTTGTAAAAATTTTTTTTCTCCGTGGATGTTCATCCTCGACCCAGATATCCTATGTCCAATAGTCACTTGTCCTGTAGGCCCAGCAGTTTCACCGTGGGCATGAATGGGTTGAAGAATTCTAAAAGAAAAGTAAACAAATGTTTTAATGTCTGCAACTTGTATTAGTGACCTCAAATTCATCAGGAGTTGACGCGTTACAATTTGCAGACATGAGCACATGATTTATAAGAGCTATTTTGTTTTGTAATTTCGAAATTGTATTTTTTACAAACGCAGCTCTATCTCGGTTTATGAAGCAGTTTACTAGTATCAGACGCATGTAAACTTTATTCTGTGTGATCGGCAGCGATGAGCAGATCACATACCTAAATTCCCACCAGCTCTCTAACTAATCGGTTCAAAACATTCTTTCTCTCAGTGTACTCATATCTCTAACAGCACATCCAACGTTAACATTCTTACTTCTGAAAACGTTCTTGGAGATATCTTTCAGAAGTAAGAACAATTTAAGACTTCTAAAAGATGTCTATTCATGTTGCGTGAGACTTCTTGCACTGTTTTTAATTATTTCTGAAGATATCTTTCAGACAATGCGTGCTGTGTGGGTAAATCAATGCCACCTATTGGGAAAGTGTGGAAGAAAATGTCATCAGGTAGCGTGATACAGGTGTAAGGATATCGGGGTAAATGAATTGATAAGGAGCATAAACGAAGACGCTGGGAAAATACTCTAACAATAAAAGAAAGACATTTCCCGCAAAATTGATTTGAATCAATTGAAGAAGTGAGGCTGATTTTGTGAGGAATTTTCCTTCATCTACATTTCATTTATTTCAATCGATTGTTGGTTCAGCTGAAACTTGTATAATGATATCAGTCCAGGTCCTTCATTGAAGCGTGGAATAAACGCCGTCTGAATCGAATAATTAAGTAGTTCTATTGGAAGAGATAACAAGTGCTTGAACGCGAGGAAAGTATTGTCCAAGCCACAACGTCACACATCGAAATAAAACATTGGATTTTGAAAAATCGAAGAACGAAGGAGAACGACAGGGGTTGAAGAATCTATCCAAGTCTCTTTTTGCGATTTTCTTTGATAAACAATAGTTTTTTGATAAAAAAAAAACATGCGAACCACAAATGTTGCACGGCAGCCACTTTAGCCCTTCCGAAAACTGTCTGTAATGAAGAATCCAAACATGTTTGTGAAAAATATGATAGTCATTGACGCTCATACGACTAATATCAACAAAATGTCGAGGAATAATAAAACGGCGGGTGAACCAATTTCTGGGAAGGATTTTTCACTTTTTCTTGTTCTCCAAAGTGTTACATTGTCACAAGTAGAACTCTCATCGTGAATATCAGCTGATTGTATAATGCAGCCAAAACTAATCCTGCTTCCACTGAAAGAAAGCACCAAGAACAAGTCTCGACAAAATGGAAAGGACTGAATTTCAGCCAAGTTTTCAAATCAAATGTAGCCATGTTTGGTCCGACTTTTCAGAGTGCATGAAAAAACAAGGAAGTAGGCACAGGGGCAAATTGTGTTTGTCCCACCCCTACTCTCTAAATCTGGAAGAGTGAAAAATCACGTGTTTCACTCCGCTAAGTCTCAGAAGTGATCCAGTTCGATTCGAGTGGGATTCTCACTCGTTTCGAGTGAACTCTCACTCTTTTACAGTGGAAAATTCACTCTAAAATTGGAGTGGTTGTGAGTTTCTAGCCTCAAACCTCAGACTTACACTCCAAAGGAGTGGGAATTTCACTCGGAATTTCGACAAGCTCACTTCTGGCTGCCTAAAGAGTGAAATCCCACTCTAAAAATTTTAGAGAGTACACCATCTAGCCTACCGCCCCTTATAAAGCACCGGAAATCAATTTTTCCACAAAATTTAAAAAACAATTCCAGTTACCTAAATTAATCATCCATAATATTGAAACAAATAATATTCATCTCCCTTGATTAGAAATTTTTCTTACAATTGCAATGCAATATTGTAATCTATTTTTATTATTGTCATAATTGCAATTCATAGTGCATGAGAACCAAAGACATAGTATAAAGAGGAAGATAATAAATGGAAAAATATTCATTATGCCAAAAAATGTTCTTTTACTGCTCGGATTTTATTATTCTTTCAAAATTATTTTGAAATCATGAAAATTAATACAAAATATTTTTTTTTCGTATCCCCAGGTTTGACTGAAAAAGGCTCTCTTTTTTATCCTATTTTATGACGATTCTGAATCTTATTTCACAAGAATATGAGTCAGAATTTTGTAAGAAATTCGGTGATATTTTTATCTTTTGACCGCTACCTTGGATCCACCATTTTGTATTTTCAGAGTTCAAGGCCTAATTCATGATTCGCGATTGCAATAATTTCAGTATAATGATTTTCAATGAAATCCGGTAATATTTCAAATTTTTGACGACCGTCTTGAATTCACCATTCCGAATTTTCAAAATCTGAGGTTCGATACGTAATCGGCGAACCCAACAACCACCATATACTTCTTTCTGTAAGAGAAGGCTCAGAAATTTCTTCAAGATCGAATTTTTGTTCGGAAAGAATCGAATTTAAAATCTTTCAAAATCGCAAAAAATTGATCATAAGAAGGCGGGGTCACACGATTCCACTCTATCGTAAAGGGCTAAGTGAATAATTATTCAAATGCTTCTACACAAATTTTTCATGCAATAAAAATGTGAAATTGATGATACAAAATGATGGAGAGATTTAGTTTGAGTGAAAATTGACAATTCAAATGGAAGTCATGCCAGCATTAGTCCTTTTCGATCAATCAATTGTCAGTCATCTTGCATCCGAAAATGTTTTATAACACTAGTTTACAGCCATTTTGTAAATTCGATGCGACTATTTTTTTCTCATGCCTTTTTGCTCGCTGAACTCGAAGATCACAGTGAAAAATTTTGTTATGGATAGGTTTCCGAGTTGTGAATTTTTTGAATTTAAAAAACTTTTGTCCGATGTTAGTTTCACTATTTGAGGTATATCTCGAGCTAGAAATGGCCAATCTGGTTGCATGAGTTCTCAAATTGAACATAAGTGAATTGTCAATGAATATCATTATCGTTGTTACTAATCAATTAGGTAGTTTGAGTGCAACGAACCCAAATATGTGGAAAAAATCATGTTTTTTAAGGAAAATCAAAATAAAAAAGTCACTTTTTTTTGCCGAGGAACAATAGAAATCATGGATATATGTTCCAGTCACGAATTTTCTACGTGGAGCTCGTACTCTTACGAAGAAAACAACGTATTTACAAAAGAAAATTCATGGAACATTACCGAAGTTACAATCCCCAGACAGCACAAAGCTCTGAAAGATAACATTTATGTCATCTTTGAGAACTAGTTGCTCTAAAAGATAACATATATGTTATCTTCAAGAGCTTTATGTTGCCTGGGTCGCTTATGTACAAGTACCAAAATTCAGCTTTCCCTTCATCCTTGGACTCCTATCTTATTCATAGCGTATACTCAAGTTCAATCGATTTGAATCATTTTTATTATGATATTTTGATACAACATGGATAAATCAGAAATAATTTCAGCTTGTTAATCGTCTTTTGTTTCCTCTAACGTTTCACATCTGTGTGTTATTGTATCCCGTCAAATTGTTTGAATCGATGTTCTGTGTTGTGACATTAGGATTTTATTTTTCAATTCATTTGATGTATCATGGGTAAAAGGAAACGAGATTTCGCGTGCGCAAATTATCCAGGCAACTTTTGCTACGTATGCGGTAATTATGTCGTGGCAAAGAATCGCCGAACATTCACTAACCCTCTTCGAGATCATTATCTACAATATTTCAGAATCAGAGCTGAAAATCTTGATGAACCATGGAGATCAAGTATTGTATGCTTTTCATGCCATATGAATCTCGTAGAATGGGCTTCTGGCTTGACAGGGTATGTATTGAGTAATAAGTGGATGTCAAATCTACAGCTTGAGTATAGTATATACTAATTCACAATGAGAAAAATGGGCATCCTTGTCGTATGCGGTCCACCGGACAGTAATGGTCTACCTCAGCAGAACACGCATTGCATCATATATGCATGTTGCATGCGGTCTACCTGAATAGAGCACATATAACAACGGTACTGGTTGTTATATGACAAATTATTCAAGATAAGGGCTGTCGTAGATATGTAGAAATTAAACGTTTAGCGGATAATAGACAGGGTTAGAGGATTTCATCAAACCAGTTATAAGACTTCCTGATGATGACCGGTTGTTGTATGCGGTCTGCCTGCGCAGAGCGCATAAGGGAACGCTGAAGAAAGTCGTATGTGGTCTACCCCGGCGAGCAAAAAAAGCAAAGAACCCGGGGTAGAATTAGGAAAAAAACATAATCATTGATTAAAGATTGATAATAAATAATATAAAAATAAACTTATCAATTAATAATTCAAATTAATTATTCATTCAAAACGATCATAAATATTAATTATTCATTATTCCAATATAAACTCACTAAAAAATAGAAAACAAGTTTGTAAACAGTATGTAAACAACGTAGCATAGCAAACGACATATTAAGTGACATATTCAATCATCCGAACTAACACAATGTATATAGCACACGGGCACACGTGTACATACATATAATCACGTCATATTAGGTGTGCAACTTGAAACTCGGCTTCAAGTTGGTTGCATGAAACAAAATATTTGAACGCATCCAATTCGTCTACCATTTTGGATATATGTAGCGTGGACATTGCAGTTGTCATATCAGTCATTTTCAAGTAGTAATTTCCTGTGTATCAATTTTATGAGATGGATTTCGATAAGCAACATTCACCCCATTGTATTCTATTCTGTTTTCAAATGAATAAAAATGCTGCTCAAGCTATGGAATTGATTAATACGACATTGGGTCAACATTCTGTGAGCCATTCAACAGTGAAAAAGTGGTTTACAAGATTTCGTGATGAAAATTTCAGTCTTGAGGACGATCCACGTCTAGGTGCAATCAAAAAATTTGATGATAAAGAATTTGAAGTTTTACTGAAGGAAAATCCATGCCAAACTCAAGAAGAGCTTGCAGAACAGTTAGGAGTTACTGGTCAAGCAATTTCACTTCGATTGCATGCATTGGGGAAAATACAGAAGTGAGGGAAATGGGTACCTCATAAACCCGAAGGGAACATGAAGCTCCGACGAACGTTCAGAATAGATCATGATAGATCAGACTGAAGCTCCGTTGGAGCTCAAGTTTAGATTCGGAAACGTTCGACGAAGGTCCGATGAACGTTGAAATGTCCGCTTGAAAATAGCTTGAATGAAGGTTCATAGAACGTTTATTAAAGATTCTACGAAGATTCATTCCACCTTCAGTTTTTTATGTTTCAGACGGAATTACAATTATAGTTAGAAATGCCCCAATCTTTCATTTTTTCGTGGAAAAATATACTTTGAAAAAAACTTTGATCGAAAAATTGCAACTCGAACGAACCTTTAGCAAACGTTCGATGAACGTTTTATAAACGTTCATTCAAACTATTTTCAAGTGGACATTTCAACGTTTATCGGACCTTCGTCGAACGTTTACGAATCTAAACTTGAGCTCCAACAGAGCTTCAGTCTGATCTATCATGATCTATTCTGAACATTTGTCGGAGCTTCATGTTCCCTTCGGGAAACTGACGGAAGAAAATAAAAGATAAAGAGTTGCCATTTGCATGAATTTGCTCTCTCGGTTGAAGGAGAAGAATTTTCCGCATAAAATCATTACGAGTGATGAAAAATGGATTTTGTACGACAATCCGAAACGTAGACAAGCATGGGTTGATCCGGGCCAGCCATCCACATCAGTTGAAAAACCGAATATTCATGCAAAGAAAGTTTTACCCTGTGTCTGGTGGGATTGGAAAGGAATCATTTACTACGAGCTTCTCGAACCTGGCCAACTTATTACAGCTGAGCGTTACCGGGTCCGGCTGATCAAAGTAAGTGATGCTCTGGAGGGAAAAAGACCATTTACGGGGCAAGGAAGGCGAAAAAAAGATGCTGCTGCATGATAATGCACATCCACATCAGCCCTCTCTGACTCAAGCTTCTCGTGTTTCACAAAGTGAAGCGAAACCTATAGAGGGCGCAGCCATCGTCTTGGCCGGTTGATTTACCGAGAAATTTGTTTATTTGAATCTCTGAAAGGCAAATTGTTTCTCATAATATGAGTGATTTTTGTAGTGAAAAATATTCATAATATGAGTTGACATATTCATTACATACTCATATCCCTGTAAAAAAGAAAACCATAAGAATGATTTGGCCTCATTGGAATAACATTTTTTTGATGAGAAATGTGCAGATTTAGGATTAGCTGTTCGAGAGTTGATGGTTATAGAAAAGTTTGAATCATTTTTTATCAGAGATTTGCATCATAAATTGGTTTCAACGATTTCGTTTTCACAGGGATTTTATAAATTTCCAATATTCCGCAGTTTTACATACTTATACATCATGTAATATTCCGATCATATGCGAAATTGTATGATATAATTCTGAGAAATCACGAATGTAAAATTACAGAATATATTCCAAGTAGAACCCGAACGTTGTATACGTACTATGAACGTTCATAGTATATTTGAATATACTATAAATGTGCATAGTACGTATACAATATTCTGTTGCTACTAGGGTATCACTTCCCATAATATAATCACCGATATCTTGTTCCTCCCTTGAACAATATTAAATCGAAATCATATTAACCATGGATATAAATCAAAATATTTTTTTTCACCATATAAATCTTTTTATTTGAATATGTACAATATATATTTTATTTATCCACGAATCACATTACAACTTGAAATTAACAGATTAACCCCATAAGGCACAAGTGGTAATCCCAGCCTTCCGTATTCATCCACATATTGACCTCAAAAATGATCAAAAGATCTTTTTGGTATCACAAGAAATGGAAATTGAAAATCTTGAATCTTGCATTCCAACAAAAAACAACCTGAAAACCTTATGTAATTTCGAAATTACAATGGGTCTTAGAGGGTTGAAGAGTGAACAAATTTTGTGGTCCTGTTGATGTTTAGCATCAATATTTGTTTGAGTTTACACTTATGTTCACTGATTGTACACTGAGAGAAATCACTGTAGCTGAAAACGAGCCCAAGTACAGTTTTCAGTCAAAGTAGCGATATTTTCATCATCACAGCGATTCTCATAGCTACTTCAGTGGAAAATATGGCTACTGTAATTACAAAAATGTACTTGGGCTCGTTTTCAGCTAGAGTTTTTTCTCAGTGTATTGAAACGCAAATCTTATTTCATACTCATGCTTTCACATGTTCTAATTCTTACGAATTCATATTTATTCGCATGAACTTATTCAATACGAAATCTGAATTCAAGTAGAACAGTGTTTTGATATTTTTTTTTTGATGCAGATTTTCTTTCCGCTTATCATTCATCTCACGACATTGTTTCGACATGCGCAACTGAAGATAATAATGAATTATGTAAGTTATTACATCTTCTTTGTGTTCTTGACAAGGGAATTTCAATATGCGTGATTCAATAACATCAAAAATTACACATTCAACTACATTCACCTTTGTCATGTATTCAGTAAAAATACTCTCCAAATTTTCAATGAACGTATACAACCCTATATGTGGATATATTAAACTCTCTATCATTATTGCATGAAAGACTATTTGTCTCACTTGTAACAAGTGCAGCCTTACATGTATCACATTTTGTTAATCTGTTTAATTCCCGACAAACACGTCCAGTTACAAAATACATGACACATTCATACACTCCAGGTGAGGAATAGTCGTACTCTACAAGCACATCTAGAATATCCCAAGAATCTGTCTCAATGACATTCTGTAATTGAGATTTCAGGGTATGTAAACTTCCAGAGCTTCTTTGATGTGCAGGTTTTGTATAAATATCCTTCAAAGTTTTCATAGGGATCAAAGGTATCTTTTTCTCTTCGGTGATGGAACAGTTGGAGTACTTTGGCGGAGCCAGGACAGAATATACGGATAGGAGTTTATAAATTTGAAGGAAAGTTGGAGGAGCAGGATGATCATTCGACCCTCCTGCCTGTGGCACACAACCAAAAAAGCGCTGTAAATAATCAACAAGTACATGACATATACATTTTCCTGAATTACACGTATTTCAAATTACCTGTTCCCTGATTAAAAAATATCATCCATTTCGGTAAAACGTGCAGAATTCCTGTTGAAATCCATCAATACCAATGAGATTCTAATCGGAATTCTGCATGCTTAATATGAATCCAACAGTATGAGTGGGATCTTTGAACCATGGATATTATGAGTCTCTTTTACTTCATTATTTTTTTCACCTCAAATTTACCACCACAGGATGCGTAGGAAAAAATTAATTTTTGACTGCTTTCAACAGAAAAAACATTTTGCAAAAAAAGTTCAGAGAAAGGAATCTTAATTGAAAATGTGATTGATTAAATGAGCAAATATCAAGACAGTGGGGTACTCTCTAAATACGAAAGAGTGGAAATTTCACTCGAACGGAAAGATAGGTTCCCTTCTGGCTGCCTGAAGAGTGGAATTTCACTCTGTTGGAGACACAGAAGCCTTGGAGGCAACGGCGGACCGGAGGTAAGTGTGGACGGCGCTGATAACAATGTTTTCAATCTGCTTTCAGATGCTGGCGCGGCAAGTCCAGCAACATGCGAAGCGTTGAGTCCCGATGTGGCTCTCGGCGCTACGGCACGCGGGAACAACCACGCGAGGAGGGGTACGCGGGGTGCACAGGGCGTTGGGGGGTGTCGTTTTGCAGGGGAGGGGGTAGGGGGAGGTCGTCGAGCGGCCCGTCGCGGGGCCGTGGGATCCGGAAGCCACACCTTTTGCGGGGGTGCGCGACCGAGTGACCGCGGCGGGCCGAGCGGGACCAACTAGTGCTCGCGGCCGACTCGGGTGCCTCGGCCGAGGCTCTGGGGGAATTGGCGGACAATGTCCGACGGTGTGGGGGCTTAGGGTGAGGCGGCCCACCTGGGCCCCGTCGGCGATGCTTGCATCGTCTTCGGGACCCGGGGGCTGCTGACTCACCTGACTGAGTGTGGACCAAAGATCACACCGGAAGCCCTCTGGCGTGTTTAGGACATGTCTCTGGCACGTCAGAGGGTCGAGGGCCTTGGCTTAATCGCCTGGGTCGCGAGGAAGGAAACTTCTATAATAAATCACCCCTGAACCCTGTGGTAGGTCGTGCCCGAGGGGTTCTCTCGCTCGGGGCTCTGCCTCGTCTCGCGGGTCGGGTCACCCCTGTCGCCGGCCTGCCGGCGGCCTGGTCGGCTGGGCCTGGGCGGTGTTGTTCGGTCGCGGTCGAGCGGGCCGGGGGGTAATCCGGTTCCAAGTGATCTGAGGGTTGGCGACCCCCGTGAATAGGCGTCCGCTGTAGGTAGAGGGCGTACCCTGCAGTTGTCTGTAGATCGCCCGTGCTCGTGGGAACTTAATGGAGAACTTGAATTTGACTGGGTTGGGGGGGTGGGACGTGAATGAGGAGAATATGGAGGAGGTTGATGGTGGTGGGTTACCATCCCCTTCGAAAACCGGAGGGAGGCGATGTGGGAAGCCAGAGAGCGTAAATTGGCATACTATACGCCTCTGGCTGAACATCTTCGCTCAGAAGGGTACCGTGTTGCTGTTCATGCGTTCGTGATAGGAAAGCTCGGCTCGTGGGATCCGTTCAATGAGGGGGTTCTTAGGCTGCTTGACATCAGCCCATGCTATGCGCAGCTCATGCGCCGCCTTATGGTGTCGGAGACCATCCGCTGGTCACGCGACATATACGTGGAGCATGTTTCCGGCGCGCGCCAGTAACAAGCGCCGTCCACACCCCGAAGGTTAGCTGGAGCTGAAACGGCTCAGTGAATTCTGTCAATTGATCCACCGCACGCTTGCGCGCTTCTCTTTCAATCTTGTTTGTGTTCTGTGTTGGGATGAATGCGGTTTTCTCAATAACGACAGATTAATAATGGCACTGCCATTAACTATTAGCCTCTGTATGTAAAATCTGTGATTGAGCTGCCAGGGTCAAGATTTCAACCGATTTCATCCATACAAATTTATGTTTGGCTATACAATTTCATTTATACAATTTGATTTATACACTCACATATATACACTTGTGTTCATGTACTTATTTATCCATTTATGTATTCATTTATTTATCTATTTATCTATTTATTTATTTATTTATTCATGTATACAGTATGAGAGCTCCGCGGGGGCAATTATTACTATTTCATGTTCAGTTTGAGCTCATAGGTCTGGTTGCTCCAGGGGATACCTCGTGAGAAGACTGAGTCAATTGTGATATGGGTGGGCCAGTTGGTGCCACCCATTTATGTATTTTTTATGGGCTTTGGAGCCAAAAGACTGAAGTCACCCAATAGCCCACAGTTGGGCTATAATATATTTATTGGAGCACCCCCTGGAGCCAGATGATTATTACTATTAGTATTATATTATCATCAAATATGTAATTGTGTTATTTTCATGTATTTTCATTTCTTTTATTCATGTATTTATTTCAATGAGCCAGGCCTCAGTGCCATATTGTACTCGCCCCCGGGGGTCAAACCCTGGGGAGCATTTTTTGGAAAATAAAGTTTAATTAAGCCGTGTGCACACAGGGATACTGAACCATATTTGTGTTAGTGAGAACATCAGTGCTCTCTGACGCAAAGGCGCTCGTTCGGCAAATTCAATCTCCCTATAATGCTTGGGTACCCTGAGGTAGACCATACACAACAATCTTACGGACTGCAGCATGCGGTCTACCCTGGTAGATCATATACAACAATCAAAAGACCCTAGTAGCACGCATACGACAAGAATGCCGGAAAATGTCCATGTATAATTTTCCATCTTTCATAGTAAATTGAGTATATTAAAACCTGAAAATATGCTGTCGAACGCGCATGAACTATGCAGCAATTACAGCTATCTTCACTCACTTCCGTCCTGAATGTTACTCGTTTGTATTGTGGACTCAACCAAATGACAGTTAAATCTATCAGCTCTGACAACACATTTTGTGGTTTTCAAGTCATAACCTTGATTTCTCAATTATGGGAAATTATACATTCAAATTTTTCTCAGTGTATGTGATTATTCCATGGATTTCAGTTTCGTTTTTGAATTAGGAGGCTAATGAAATTTGGTGTACCAATGATGTGGGAAAAACCGCTCTGTGATGCAACCGATTGCTATTTTCGTCTGAGGGAATAGACAGGTTTTGGAAAAAATATGCGATGGGATTACGCAAATGTACGATCTGCCACGTTTTCAATACCACACTCAGATACACTTGTCATTCCGAAATGTCCAAAATCACCTACCCTTGAAATTGGTAACGATTTATTACACAATACGAGAACGAATAGTGATAGCGATTTTGATGCTACCGAAAAGCATCATCTTCCAACTCAAGGTCAGTTGAATGATTGGGTGAGAGATTTGAACCTTTCGAAAGAGGCAGCAGAATCGCATGCATCTCGAATAGAACAATATGACTTTTTGGCTGCAAATGTTAGAATGACGTATTACAGAGACCATGACAAGGTTTACTCGAAGTATTATAAAACGAGAGATCAAATATGCTTTTGCGAGAACATTTCTGGTTTGTTCGGGAAACTTAAACAGTCATGTGACGCAGAAGAGTGGCGGTTATTCATTGACAATAATAGAAATAGTTTCAAAGCAGTTCTTTGGCATAGCGGGAATGGGAAACCGTCGATACCCATTGCACATGCAGTTAATACTAAAGAATCCTATAAGACAATCGTGAAATTATTGGAATTTATCGAGTACGAAAAGCACGATTGGAAGATTTGCTCTGATTTCAAAGTAGTGGGCATGCTATCTGGAATGCAGGAAGGATACACAAAACATTATTGTTTCCTATGTCTCTGGGATAGTCGTGATCGCGGACATCATTATGAAAAAAAAACAATGGCCGAAAAGAAAAAACCATACGGTGGGTGAGAATAATGTCAAATATGTGGCTCTCGTAGAGAGAGAAAACATTGTTCTTCCACCATTGCACAGCAAACTGGGGCTTCCAAACAACTTCGTGGAAGCGTTGAACAAAGGAAGGCAAGCATTTACTACTCTTTGAAGCCTGTTCGACAATCTCTCTACCGCGAAAACCAAAGAAGGGGTTTTCGATAGTCCACAAATAAGGGAACTGATGGAAGATGGAAAATTTCGGACGTATTTGCCCCCTGATGAAACTGCAGCCTGGAATTCGTTCAAGTCAGTTGTTTCTGGTTTCCTTGGGAATAATAAAGATCCGAAGTACGAAATGATCGTGGCGAATTGACATAAGAATTATGCAAAAATAGGTATACAATACCGTTCTTCTATTCCATTCTATTCCATCTTTTGTCATAAGCCCTGTAATCCTTCACTTTTCCTAACAAGAGTGAATGTGTCTCTCAAGATCCATTTCTTACATTCCCACTTGGATTTTTCCCCGGAGAATCTCGGTGAAGTCAATGGGTGACGAGCATGGTAAGAGATTCCACCAACAACTCAAGTCCATGGAGCAGCGTTACCAGGGATTTTGGAATGAGAGAATAATATACTGAGAGAAGAGATTATATAAACATTACCAAAATTCCAGTTATAATGATTGAAAAGTATGATGATTGAGTGACACATGTGGATTTTAGATAAACGTTCCTTTCTTCTCAATTATAATCATCCCATATCTGATACACCACCCGATATCAACAGAAAAAAGGATTATTTTATATACATTGGAGTATAAGCTACGCAATAAAATATTCCCCATCACTTTACAATCATCATCATCATCATGAAGTAAACAGTCTTATGACTGGTTTGATGGAATCCTCCAACCCTGTCTATTATCCGCTAACCGCTTAATTTCTGCATATCTACGGCAACCCTTATCTTGTATAATTTGCTTCATATAACTCAATCTAGGTCTACCTCTTCGAGTTTTACCATTCATTTTTCCTTCCAATATTGTTTTCAATAAGCTATCATGCCTCGATGTGTATCCTATCAGATTACTTTTTCTTTTCACAACCTGCCGCAAGAAACTTCTTTCTCCATTCACCTTCCCAACTACTTCTTCATTTCTTACTTTCTCTATCCACTTTATTCTAAGCATCCTTTTATAACACCACATTTCAAAAGCTTCGAGTCTTCGTTGGTCGGTTTTTCCAATTGTCCAAGTTTCGCAACCATATAATGCTGTGCTCCGAACGTAACTCTTCAAGAATTTCTTCCTCACTGCTGAGCGAATATTCTTTGAACATAGTGACTGTTTCTTTTGATGGAAAGTTTTTTTTCCCTTGTGCTATTCTTGCTCTTATATCTCTTTCGCTTCCACCGTTTTCTGTAATTATGCTCCCTAGATATTTAAATTCTTTGACTCGCTGAATTGTCTCTGCATCTATTTGAATTCTCGTTCTTCTTGATGTTTTCTTTGTTGTACAAATCATGAATTTTGTTTTGTCCCTATTTATATTCATACAATATTTGTCTAGTAATATTTTTTTCATAGTGTTGAGAGTATTTCCTAACTCAGCACCACTCGTAGCTAATATAGCTATGTCATCCGCGAATCTCAACATGCTTACATTTTCACCTTGAATCTGTAATTTCAATTGCACTCGCTCCTTTACTTCGTTCATCGCTTCTTCTATATACAAATTGAAAATCAATGGCGATAGTGAGCATCCTTGTCTTTTGTGCTTTTCCTTTTTGACCCTCTATTCCTATCATTGCGGTTTGATTCTTATATAAATCATATATTATTCTCCTATCCCTGGAATTAATTCCTACGTTTTCCAAAATCGTAAACATCTTCTCCCAATCAACATTATCGAATGCTTTTTGTATGTCTACGAAACCTATATACACAGACTTTTTTGACTCTAGACTTTTCTCTACTACTGTTCTCAGTGCTAATATTGCTTCTCGCGTTCCCCTATTTTTCCTAAAACCAAACTGATCTTCCGCTAATCTACTCTCTATTTTATTCTCTATTCTCCTGTATATGATTTTCGTCAGTATTTTCGAGGCATGTGAAGTTAAACTGATCGTTCTGTAGTTCTCGCATTTGTCTACTCCTTGTTTTTTTGGAATGGCGACAATTTTATTCTTCTGGGAATCTTTCGGTACTTCACCTATTTCGTACATATCTCTGATCAATTTAAACAGTGCGTCACGAGTTCTCTGACTGGAGGCTTTGATGAGGTCCGCACTTATGCCATCTGTTCCTGGCGCTTTATTATTTTTCAATTCTCTTAAAGCCCTGTCGAATTCTGATCTCAAAATTGAATCTCCTCATTCTTCTTCATCGACATCTTCCTCCGTCTCCGAGAATCCTTTATTATCGCTTCCTTCATACAGATCTTCTGAATGATTAATCCAGTGTTCTATTTTCTCCTCCGTTCTTATCAATTGTCTTCCTAGAGAATTTTAAATCTTACTGCTTCTAGATCTCATTTGTCCAAAAAATCTCTTAACAATCCTATATGCCTCATCAATTTTCCCTAGATGTAATCTTACTTTTATATCTTAACATTTCCCCTCCAACCATTGTTCTTCTGCTTTCCTTGATTCTCTGATTATTTTATTCCTCAGTGCCTTGTATGTCTGCTGATCTTGTTCACTATTCTTATTCTTGTATTTCCTCCTTTCATCAATTAAATCGATAATTTCTTCTGTTATCCATGGTTTCTTAGGCTCTATCCCATCGTTCTTCAAAATTTCATCTGCACATTGCTCTATGTTCCCCTTCATATTTGTCCATCTACTCTCTATTTCCAAGTCTTTCTCTTGTCGATCCTCCAATTTTTCGTCCAACATAACTTTGAATGCCTCCTGTGTTTTTCCTTGTTTGAGATCCTTCAAATTCCATCTTTTTTGCATTTTCCTTTCCTTCTTCAGAGCTTTGAATTTCAGAGAACATTTCATCAGCAACATATTGTGATCACTATCTATATCCGCGCCTGGATAAGTTTTACAGCTTTTCACTTGGTTTTTAAATCTTTGTTTTACTAATATGTAATCAATTCGATATCTTGCTGTATCTCCTGGCATTTTCCAAGTATAGATTCTGCTTGGATGATTTTTGAATAATGTGTTGGTAATAACCATTTTATGACTCTCACAGAGTTCGATTAAACGTTGCCCTCTTTCATTTCTTTTTCCTAACGCAAAATCTCCTCTTATGTTGGCCTCTTCTCCTTGCCCTACTACCGCATTCCAGTCGCCTATGATCATTAAATTTTCTTCTCCCTTCACATATTCTATCACTTCTTCTATTTCATCGTACGTTTTTTCGATATCCTCCTCTGAGTATGCAGATGTGGGCATGTATACTTGGACTATAACAGTGTCTACCGGTTCTGTTCTAACTCTGACCATCATTACACGTTCACTATGTTGCAAATAATTTTCTATCCTATTCCCTACCCTCTTATGCATTATAATTCCCACACCTGCTTGACCATCCTTTGATCCTGTGTGAATGATTCTATAATCCCCACTCCAGAAATCCCCTTCTTGCGGCCATCTGATTTCACCAATTCCCATTACATCGATACCCAACCTCTTCATCTCCAATTTCAAATTTTCTAATTTTCCTGTTTGTCTCAGTGATCTAACATTCCACGCTCCGACTCGAAGAATGTTCTCTTTCTTCCCTATCTTCTTTGGGTTTCTATCTTGTTTGATGAGGTTCTCTCGCGCAGCCTCCACCCGGAGATCCGAACGGGACGTTTTTTTACCTCCGGAATATTCTACCCGAGAGGACACCATCATGTTGTTGCTTTCTTTTCAATAAATCAAAATCCAAAGGTCCAGGTTTGGAGGAAAGATTTCATTTCCTTGGGAATATTGAAAGATGTCGAGGAAGATAGTTTCCCCTTGCTTTCCCTCCGTTTCTGCCGATGTTCCTGGCGTTGGGATGATTTAGTTTCTCTCAGTTTGTATTCTCCCTCTTGAGTAGTTTATTCCACCCAAAAAAGAGACCCAAATCTGAGATACTCATCCTCCCCACCATGTAAAGGAAGCAGATACTACCAAGGATGGATAAAAAGGTTATCAAGGACAGGTATCAAGAATATCCCCCTGGAAGACCCGCAATCATCCCACGGGGAGGCTTCACAATATACAGAACACTTATATAATATTAATATACACTTTACAATATACAGAAGTATGTAAATTCGGTTGAACGAATCCTCCCCAAGTATTTTAGTAAAATTTCACCATTATGCCTGTCAAATATATCGATCCTCATTTATTGAAATATAATGGTCTACTTGTTGATTTTTGCGGCATATTTGATCAACCAATATCATGCAGTAAGAAAGGTGGAATTCTGATGGATTCAGAATTGAATATCAATTTCAAAAGATCGATTTCCTCACACAGATGATAATAATTGCATTGATGTGGCGCAAGCGCTAGGACTCAAATCAATTTTTTGTAAACAATGTACGCAAAAATGCGTGAGTTTATTCAAAATATCTCTCCGTACAGCATTTTTTCACTGTTTCAGATCATGTTCTAGAAACCCTTGGACAGCAATACAGTTCAGAGAGAATTCATATTCAATACTCTTCGGACACTGAGAATTCATGAAGAATTCTATATGAATACAGGTGGAATTTTTGTGTTGTATGGGTTTTAAATAAACCTAATATTGCGTAATATGTAATGAAACAATTGACTCAAGTTTCAATAAGGTGTTAGACCAACTCTATTCTTTCGGTACGTGATTGTCGAAGCAAAATTAAGCAAATCTTCCTTTGGCGGAATACCGTGGGAGGCTTCGTCTTCAAGTTATAAGCAAAATAAATTTCAACGAGAAAATCAAATTTTAAAATCGAGACTGCCCCCTACTTTTGAGACATGGATTGCATCTAAAATATGCCAAAAATTTATATACCACACTAAAACATCAAGAATATGCTGTCAGTTCAAAATGAAGATCTGAGAATGAGAGGGAAATATTCTCAAAGTTCAGCGCAGGGGCTTTTGGTAGCAAATTTGTCACAGTACGCGACGATGATTCAATCAACACAAGTCGATGAGGAATGAAATAGAAGCACTCTGTATTCTGTATTCAAAAGGTTACGAACCAATCACTGGAAAATATGAAAACAAGAATGTTCTTGAAAGTCCACTAATGTTTCCAAAATACGTGTCGTAGACAATACATATTCATATACGATAGAGGTACGCACAACAAAGCTACATGAATATATAATGTTTATATTGAACATTGCTCAGTAATTTGGGAAAAATAATTTCACAAGTAGGAATGAAAGCTACAAGGTATTCAAATATTTTACTTTGTGATGGAGTTATTATTCGTAGTTATGTGACACTATTATTCCTCACATCATAAGACTATCAATTGATGGAGTGTTTACAGTAGTTTATAAGAAATATCGTTGTACATCCTCTCTGAATATGTAATGATAACAAAACTGAACGTATGATAATATTTATTGAACATTTTATTAAGGTTTTGCATACGTTGGGTAAATTTGGATGAACCTCTAAGATCTATTAATAATATTTCAGCAATTGATAATTCTACTGAATAATATGAAAATCAATGCTGTATTCCACCAATCCATTTCTCTCAGTGTAATAATACACATTGAGTGTAATCAATCAATCTTCTTTTCCCTCACAAAGTTTTCGATCAGCATTATTCGATGAAATTGTTGTCGGGCATTAGTTTTGTTTTGCGGGATTGACAACAACTCATTCCTCCTGAATTTAGAATGATCCTATCACAAAAATTTTCCAGAAGTAGAGTAACAATTGGAACAGGAATTGACTTTTCGATGGGAAAAAACCACGTGGAAAACAACGTTGGAAACAACGTCAAAAACTAGGTTGACAACAACGTTGGAAACAACGTTGAAAATGTGACAACAAAAGTTACATTCCTAAATGAAACAACGAAAAATCGATTTTCCTCGGAACCGAACTTGGATTTTCGAGATCTAAGATTCGACTTCCCTGCCTCTTGGCTACGGTTTTGTATGAATCTAGCGGAGCTTAAAAATGTATATGAACTTCGCTTGGATCAAAATCATCTTGGAAAAAAATAATCAATCCGATTGACAAAACCCTAGTGAATTCCATCAATTATTACAACAACTGAGAGGTCTGGTTGAATTCCATTTGATTATTCGTCCATGACATGTGATCAGATTTACAGATGTTTTTGTGTTCTCTTTATGTTCGAATCAACTCCTTGGCACTGGAAACATCGTTCCAAGAATGTAATGCAAGATTTTGCATCTTCACCAGCTGAATATTTCATAATTCGATTGCCAATTCGTTTCGATGAACGATTCAAACTTCCACATGACTTTTTTTTGAGAACAATTTTATTGGCTGTTGCCGAATCTCAACGAGTTTCAGACGAACTATTTACATTCGTATAATAAATTATGAGAAATGATTCAGAAGAATATCATTTTTCAATGATTCTCCAAGTTTCCTAGAAACAATCATCTCAGATATCCTCTGGAAATGTTATGATCGCTTGAAGTTGACTTTAATTGTTTCGTGGTTATTTACTGTTTTACCATCGATCAAAGAGATAACATTTCTTCAATTAATCTGTTCTCTCATTCAATAGAGCATGAATCTAAATTATTCAAAGATATATGAGAATTCCTATGGTTGAATAAATTAGATGAACATTCCACATTTCAGGTGTATAAGAAACATGTAATACGTATTTTAGACACAATTCTACTAAAAAAATTGTCTGCATCGTGTAAGAGCTTTATTGATTGATCAAAGGTAATTGTTGTAGTAATATTCAATGAAATTCATTGGTTTTTTTCAATTAGATTAATTGTTTTATTCCTAGATGATTTTGATTCAAGCAAAGTTCATATAAATTTTTGAGCTCTGCTACATTCATACAAAACAGCAGCCAAGAGGCAGAGAAGTCGGATCTCAGACCTCAAAAATCTAAGTTCGATTCCCAGGAAACTCGATTTTTTTCCTCATTTAGGAATGTAACTTTTGTTGTCACATTCTCAACGTTGTTTCCAACAGTGTCCTTGACGTTGTTTTCAACGTTGTTTTTAACGTTGTCTCCTTCTCTCTCAAGGTAGGAGCGTTTCACCATGTTAAAAAACGTTGTTGTCAACCTAGTTTTCAACGTTGTTTTCCACGTGGTTTTTTTCCCCCGGGCAGTAGAAACCCAACTAACATTTCAGTTCTTCAAGATATCTCAAAAAATACCTAATTGAGAGATCTTCAAAGAACGTTCTCGAAGAGTTCTTGAAGATATCTTTTAGAAGTGTTGGGAAGATTTCTAAAAGATGCCTTCATTAAGGTACGTTCAAGAAGATGAATTCTTCAGCAGATTTGAGGTTATATGAGCACATGATCATGAATAACACAGAATAAAACTCCACGAAATATTAACTACCACTAGAACACAGAATTCATGTCTAAATATGTTTCACTAAATTTATTCATTTTCCCTATTTGTAAGTATATTCAACTCTTTTGATATTCATTCATGTAATAACAGTTTGTTCAAAAGATCATTTTCACTTTGAAACTATACAACGCTGTGCATAGTTCATTATGTTATATTGACAATTATGGGAGTCTCCACCATATTGTACGTATAGCTCAGGTGACAGAGGCGTAAATACTTCGTGCTATGAACGGGTTCGATTCCTGTAACATCAAGGGTCGAAATCAGGTGAACTTCATCGGAACGCCGAGAGCAGGTGGGGAAACAAGAGGAGAAGGGAAAAGAGAAGGTGAAGGTTTTTTTGTGAACAAATTCAAGAGTCTTCCAAGACATTTTTATGAATTCTTCAAGACATCTTCAAGAACTCTTCAAGACATCTTTAAGAACTCTTCAAGATATCTTTTCGAATTCTATACGTGTTCCATGAGACATCTTTTAGAATTCGTTTCGGTATCTTTTGAAAAGTTTTTTAAGACTTCTTAGAAGTGCATTGAGACTTCTTAAAGATATCTTTAAGATAACCGAATGTTAGTTGGGAAGGAACTTGGGTTGTGTCACGTCCAGGGATCTTGTAACAATCAAGATTGAAATTCTGGAGAATTTCTTCAATGATTCATATTGATAATTGTTTTAAGGACTGGGAGAAACGGTAGATGAGACCAAATGAATTCAGAGATTTTGTTTATAAGAATTAGAATACATGTATTTTATAAATTTCTTATGTTTACAATATTGTTATTGAATTCAATTATTCTAAACCTCAGATATATTTCCATAACAATCTCCAAAATACTTGTAAGATGAAATTTCCTTCCTTCCTTTCTTGGTAAATTTTACTTTGTTTAATATCTTAACTGTTAATTTAGCGTATAATTTTCCATGATCTTTACAAATCAGACAATTTGGAAATTCTCCCTTAGTTAATATACATTCCTGACACCTTTCAGGTGAATCAGGCCTAAGACTAATCGGTTTGACTATTGCAGGTTCCGGACGTGGGTGTTGGTTTTGGCAGTTTTGGAGGATGGTATTATATTCCTTCAGCAATTCCTGGTACCGTTTATTGGCTTTATCAATATTTCTCTTTGTGATATATAAAATTTTCCTCCCCAGGGCTTTCCCTTCTGTATTGATTAGCTTCTGCTTCTTAATACAGCTTTCCTTTTCTATTCTCATTAAGTTGGTGAGTTCCTTCAATGTTCGCGTCACTGGGATTTGGGGAGAAAGGGAGAACTGGTTAATCTGAAGGTCGATTTGAATAATACAATAAAAACAAGGGTAAATAATTGGAGATGAAGGTTACTATTGATACACCGAGAAAACTGTTTTATCCCACATTTTGAAAGATCAAGAAATGAATACGAGTTGTAGCATCTTGTGCATCGTCTCGTGGAAGAGTATTAAGAGAGTAAAAAGAGTATTAGAGGAGTATTGGGAACGTAGTACCTGGTACATCGTTTCCAAATCAAAATTGAAAGCTTCAAAGACGTAGTACATAGTACGTTGTCTTGTGGAAAATTTAGAAAAGTATTAGAAGAATATTGGAGGAGTATTAGAAACGTAGGATCTAGTACATTGTTTCTAAATTAGAATTGAAAAGTTTTGAGACGTAGTATCTAGTACGTCGTCTCATAGAAAAATGAGAAGGGTGTTAGGAAAAGTATTGGAAGAATACTGGAGGAGTATCAGAAACGTAGTATCTCATCGTACATCGTCTCTAGATCAGGATTGGAAAGTTTTGGGCGTAGTATCCAGTACGTTGTCTCATGGAAAAATGGGAAGGGTGTTAGGGAAAGTATTAGAAGAATATTGGAGGAGTATTAGAAACGTAGTATCTAGTACATCGTTTCTAAATTAGAATTCAAAAGTTTTTGAGACGTAGTATCTGGTACGTCGTCTTATGGGAAAATAGAAAATAGCAGAGACTCAGTATCTTGTACATTCGTTTCTGATATTGAAAATTATTAGGAGTTCTCTCGATGTCACGTTGGGCGTTGTGTAACTACAATACTTACTTGTTGGTTTCAGACGAAGTGCTGGTACAAAGCTATTATCTGAATTTTTTAGGGTTGGAAAATAAGTTGATTCTCTACTGGTGAAAAATATGCAGTTAGTGAAACGTGAACGACTGAAAAATTTGTGAGTGAGTGAGTGAGTGTTTCAAAGGGTATTGGTTCGGCTCTTATATACCCTCCTGGAAGCAGGACTTTCAGTGGGGATTATTCGTTTAAGAAAGAAGAAAATATATTTTCTTTCTGTCTATGTCTTAAGAGTTTTTCTGCATGCATTCTCCTATATACTACCATAGGCTTGGGTACCAATGGTTTTAGACTATGATTTCTGATATAATCATTGTAAGCACTTAAGGTTTATAAAATAATGGGTTTTCTCATGTTAAATTTCTGGAGTTGCATACTACTAACATAATTTTCAACTATTACTAACCGATTCCAGGGCATAATATAAGGGTCAGTTCTTACCAAAAAGTCAGTTCTGAAGAAAAACGATCAGTTCCGAAACGTACAAACGGTTAGTTCTTAAAAAATTACCCAATTCTCAGTTGAATGTTTTCCTTTTTATTTTTATTTTTTCAAATCGAGTATCCAATACTGCCCTGTTACAAAATAAGCCTTTCACCTCATATCGAGGGATATCATTAATTCAGTAGTGATATTCATTCTAAAAAAATAAATGTTGATGCCAAAAATAAAATCAACGAAGCATCAAATAATTCAAGAAATACTTGTCACACAAATTTCTCACTTCATATTGGGAGCGTTTTCTCTCGGAATAGAAAGACTATTTCTTCTTTTTTCAGCTGATGTTCTCACAGCATAGTTTATAAAAAAGGAATCCTGATTAATCGAAACGTAATGAGATAGATATATCATTTATCGAATGCATAAATAAATATTAAGTTCATTAATTATCATTATACCGTTTTATTCATTCATAAAGACGATACAGTACTTTCTTTTTAGAAATTGAGTGTCCACCGTTTTGGTTAGTTCTTGAATTTCCTTACATTATGCCCTGACCGATTCAAATTCATAGGGTCTTAATTTATGGAAATATTTAATTTTATCTTGAGAATCATGCTTAAGCATGGGTGATTTTAAACTTTAGATGAAAGGAGAATGTTTAATATTGTTGTAGCAATGATTGTACCTGAAAGTTGCACATAGATTATGATTTTTTTTATATATAAAGTTGCAAACGCGCAGACTGCGTCGCGTAACTCGGTCGTCGAACCACACAGGCATTGTTCAGGTCTAAAATTTTTTTATACATGGTTTTCCATCGTATGGAAGAGTTTCCTCCAAATCCGTCTTCCATGTGTGACAGTATTTCGAGTATTGGTATATATTGTGAATATGCTTTCAAAAACAATCCATGAGCGTAGAAGCGAAATCTTTGAATGAACATACATGTAGATATCTATAAAGTTATATGTATATGGGTGATTCCACGGAAAGTGCCATATTTCTTTCAAAAAACATGATAAAAAAAATGTTCAGGCACACCATTCAAACTTTTTTCTCACGTTACATACATTTATCGAAGTTGATTCTCCAGTGCTGGAATGAGCTCCTAGCTTGCGCTTGATTTTGACAAATTATTGCAGTTATTGAATTTTTTAATTCGATGCAATATTTCATCATTCAAAAACCACAAGACACTCGACCTTGTTCCCTATTCAGACATGTTCAGGATGCTTTGTTCGAACTTTTGAATTATTTACATCAGTCAGAAAAATATTTAACAATTTTTCAAGGAATAGTGATTTCTCCTCTGGAAATCCCATTTTCAATAAAAAAATACCTATCAACTTGTTATTGGTTATTCACGCATGACAGTATTATTCTCATGATCCTGGTATATAATAATACCACCCAGGAGTTGAACACATAGCACCACAGGTCAAAAAGAGTTCATAATGAATTCATGTTTAACTCTTTTTGAACTGTGGATGGTCGATGTGTTCAATCGATATTTTTTTTATCAAAGAGGGATAAAACATCAAAAATTTCATGAAAATGACAAATTGACAAATCAAAACTCGTGTTTTTCGTAATCTGTTCAATCACTATAAGTTATATCCGTTTTTGAGGACTCCTGCGATCATTTCAAATTATCGCTTCTATATGAGGAGGCCTGAATTGATATTTTCACGCATCTCAAATTGAATTTTATTCATAGGATTAATTATGAACGCGGAGGGACAGAAAAATGACACTTTTTGTGGAAACGCCCATATAGATATATAAATGTAGATATATTCGAAGTTTTCATTTGATTATCATTTAGTTATCTTTATATTTGAATGAAAGAAATATAGAGAAATGAATATATGCATATATCTTTATATTAGGAAAAAGAAATAGTGAGAAGGTAACGACGATGTTACAGTTGTTTGATCAAAAAATTTCAAAGACCTTAGAGTGAATATGTTTGTGAAGAATGTCAAAGAAACAGCGGTGAATAGTTGTGCTTTTATATTTGCAGGCTCTTTCCGAAGTTTTGTGGCAAATATCTTCGGAATTGCTTGACATGAGAATGGCAGAAATTCAAAGACGAAGTGCCTATTCCAAGATATATATCATTTGAAATGTGTGATTCGTTTTGATTACAGAACTCATAAAAAAACTATGGTGATAATTGAACATTGAACGTTGAATCTATCAGCAATCCATATCTTACGAGCCAACAAAACATAATTCAGCACGTTTGTATGGTGGGTATGGTTGCACATTGTTAGTGAGATCATTGTATATATGTGGGAAGGGCACACTCTCACAGTTTCTCAAACTATCAACAGAACTGTTCATACTCTTGTATACCAAGTCATTGGCAATAGCGTAACAATTTTTTGCGCCTTCCATTGCATTTTCTAAACTGAATTTCTTCCATGAGTCCAGTGAATTTCCGAATTCCTCCAACCTCGATGCAATTTCTTGACATCTTTCTTCATTGGCCCAACAGTTCCGTAGTTGAGACAATCTTTCTCTGAGTACTCGTAGATCACACTAGAAAAAAACGAATTTCCATTGTAATTGTTCTGAGACAAAACTTCTTTTTAAAGAAATCCACTTGTTTTGATTGGATTCATTCCACGAATGAATCCAATATGAGAGAGTATGGTGATTACAAATACCTCAGAAAAATGGCAAAAAGCAACAAGAAATCCCTTCAATGTGAAATATTTTCGGATTGCGAATTGAAGTGAGACAAATCCATTTCAGGCTCAATCAAAGCCTTCATGAAGAATTTACTACTAATGTGTTTCAATACAAGCGGTAATTGCGATTTTCCAGATCGTGACACAAGTGACCAAAAATTAGATCTTCAAAGAGGAAACAAAATTCGCTGGGGTGGCCAAACTGATTGGCCCATCTTACTGATTGCTGGGAGTGCAAATTCTTCGCTAATGTAGCAAATAAGTTGCAAATAAATTGCACGTCAGCTAATTATTTAGCCACAGCAGCGAATTATTTACTCAAGCAACAAAATTCTCAGTATTATATACACAATAGCAAACAAATCCAGCTGGATAATCTGCATTTTCCTGCTGTTATACCTACGAAACCGCTTATGGATAAAATCCTTTTTCGCGTGTCATTAGATCTGGTTATCTGTTTCCGCGCCCTGGAAAAACTGATCAATGACTCATATGAACACAATTAGTGTCTAATACTTAATAGGATCCCGATCACACATTTTGAGGCATGATTGTTCACTGAGAGAAAAAATACTGGAGCCAACTCCTAACGGACGTAATTCAAGTCTGGTGTTTTCTCAGTGTTTGCTTTTTCTTTGTGACAAGTCAGTTTGTCTAGTGATCGGAGTCAAATTTTACCACATATGGTCATTGGAGATTCAGTGGGATTCCATACTCAATAAGTATCAAACTCACAAGATATTGTTATCGTAATGTGACGTACCTGAACGATATTAATAAATTCGTTTCTCGCATCCACGAGGCCGTAGAAGCACTTTTTGTGGATATACCCCTGGTAATAATTTTCAGTTGTATCTTTCAGTTTTTGAATTATTTCTCGATAGCATGGCCGAGATCTTTCGGGCAGAGCGCCTGGCTGAATAAAAATGGAAAGAAATCATTAAGAAATCAACGTCACTGGGAGAAACGAATTGACTGGTGCATCGAATTTATGTATTACATATGAGAAAGCAAATTTTTTTGTTAGCCCACAGAAAAATCAACTTTTTCAGTCATGTTGTCTTCTCAGCAATCCAATTAGCTATAACTGCAAATTTCTAACTAAACCAGCAAGAGAATTCGCTGTCGTATATTAATGATATCACGCAATAACATCTCAGCCAATATGAATAAAATTTGAATTTGAACGTCGATGTACTCGACTATTATCCCTGTTTATGATACAGTTTGATAATGACCAAAAAAAGTTGATGTTGATTGTAATATTTTCTCTTGGCAATATTTATTTGATTTAATAAATTTTCGACAATATGTTTGCTGGTTTCAGAGCCTACATTGGTTTCATCGAGGGTGTCGTACACACCAGGAAAGATAATTTATTCGACCAAATGAATTGAAATTAGTCCCGAGTAATAAAAAAAATAGAAGCCGGTAATGAAAGTTGCAGTAACGGCAACTCCAAATTGGTAACAGCAACTCAAGTCAGAGAGATTACATTTGAATTCAGTTCAGCCAACACCCGTTTCAGTTTTCCAAAAATCAGCAGCTATATCCAGTGGCTAGAACGCATCTAGAGTAAAAGTAATGAAAGTAAAAAAAACGCCAAGTCCATGCAAATATGGAAACTGCTCGGAATAACACTTGAAAGGAAATTCTTGGAAAAACTCATTTCTTCCTAGAAATTCATTTATAGGTATTGCGTTGAGGACAAAAAAGATTTGAAATCATCATTAAGTACCAAGTACATTTGGTTATGCAAATGTTATTCAACAACTTTTGATATCTTGTAATTCTAATGCGTCGAAAGTATATTTAAGGTACATTTTAACTTTGAAGAAACATCTTCGTCCCGAAAATTTTAAGATCCACATCAGGAACACATCAGATTCAAGATTATATGGTGATAGTGTTGTAAAAGTTTGAATTCATATGATACGATTCAAATGAAACGTTAATCTATTATCAGGTAAGGTTGGGAACCTGAAATTTGCTGTAGAAGACCGCAGTAGCGTCTTGGCAGATTGCAGAATTATTATTCATTCTCATGGATAAAAAGTTCTTTTTATGTACTTGGCGCCGAGACGCTGCCGCGTCTCTTGATTGATTATTTTTTCTGGCGCACTGGACGAAGCTGATAGATGATATTCAGCGACGGCCCTGAAAATGATTTCGTGTCAATCCTGGCCAAGGCTTTTAAGAACAGCTAAAACAGAACCTTTTATAAAATAAAGGCGCCTAGTTTGACCCCAACTGCACCAGATAATTAATTTCCATGCACCGGGAGAACAAATTTCCGGGAACAATGAAATATTTAATTGAATAGTCATCATAAAATACTTAATCGATTTGAATAAACTTTCATTGACTCAAATAACTGTTTCCATTGATGAAATATTTCTTAGTATATTAAATATTTGTTTGATCGGATAAATATTTAATCGAGTCAATGGAAGTTTATTCAAATCAATTAAGTATTGTATGGCAACTATTCAACTGTATATTTTATTGTTCCCGGAAATTTCTTCTCCCAGTGTACGGGTGAAGTTTGCCTGACGTATAATAATTCAATCCACTTTGATATGGTCTGAAGTTCATCAAGTTGGCGCCCAAGAACCAAAGCATGTGAGTCAAAGACGGGCAGCCTCAATTCCTCTTCTTACTTGAAGTCATTTTACTCATCAATTAATTTCCAATTTCACGTTCAAAATTATTTTATGTGAATCAAAAAGTACCTCAAGTCCAAGAAGAAATTTAGGCTGCCCATCTTTGAATATGAATGCAATGTTGCAATGGAATGTTTGGAAACTATGGGGGAAATCGTCGGCACAGTCACATTTTGCTATTGTGACATGACCACCGCAATCTTTGAAACAATCTTTGTGCTGGTGCAAAACGTAGTCACGTGACCAAGCTGCGATTTCCCAGCTCGACGAATATCGCAACACTGTGGCAGTAACAGTCAAACTATTCTTCCTAGAATTTGGCGAATGAATCCCCATCAGGGCTGGACCATTTGTTTATTCCCAGTTATTTCTACATGGAGTGGATATGTTTCCATTTCGTGGATGCGAAAGTCAAATGATAATTCCAAGACTCAGATATATGACCACAAGTACATACGTTTGATAAGAATGTCAAAAGTACTCCGAAATCATGAAGTGATTTGCTGATGACATTTCTCATTCCTGATATCAGATTCTCTTCTACATACTGCATAATATCTTCTTCCAACAAAGTCAGCATCCTTTGCATTTCTGATTTATCTTGATATTTTGAACCATTCATTGGAGACGAAGCCGGGGATTCCTCAACCTGGAAATGAATGAGTTTTTGTAAGATCAGTAGCTGATGAAGGTGTACAAAACCACTTGAATGGATCGTCCTCAATTTTTGAATACTCGAGTAAAATTGTACACATTTGGTTGGATTCAGCAAAACTATTCTCAGGGCTAGCCGAGTGCTGGGCCGAGTGAAGGGCGGGAGTAGAGTAGGACAGTCTAAAAAAATGGACCTGATCACAAATATCATTGAAAAACATTGTACAGGCGTCCCTTGTTATACGCGGTTTCGTTATACGCGGATTGAGAATTGCGCCGGTCTCTCGTTATACGCGGAAACAGTCACCTTTATACACGGTTTCATCTGGTGCAACATTCAGTTAGATTGTTTTTTTTATCATTATTTATAACCTCTTTTGAAACTGTTTACATTATTTTGATGCTCGTTGGTTTTTTTAATTTTTGAATTTAAATATGGCTCCACCAAAAAGAACACCAAAGAAAACATCATCAAGGAATAGAAAAGTTATGAATTTGGCAGATAAATTGAACATTTTAAATTTACTTCGATCTGGAGAAAAAGTTGCAGTGACCTTGTGTTGGACGAAAAAATAGACTTTTCGCCTGAAGAAATTGAACAGCTCGCAAACTATCAGCCTGAAGAAGAAACTGAAGAAGGCCTCCAAAAAACTACTCCCGAGACTAATTTCGAAGCAACTGCTGTCGTTAAAATTATAAATTTTGTACAAGCTGCATCAGAGAAAGCAATGCATTATGATCCAATAATGGTCCGAAGTTTACATTTCAAACGTTTGTGTGATTCAGCACTCCAAATTTATGAAGAGTTGTACAAAGATATTTTAAGACGAGCAAAGCAATAAAAAATGACTGATTATTTTAAATAAAACAACTGTCACATTTTTTCCATTTTTGGAGTCATTAAGGAATATTTTTCAACCAATTTTTGAGTTCGTGGAACATAACCCCCTATTTCCCATAAGAGCAAGTCCTCGTTATACGCGGTGCTTTTCTAGAACGTAACTACCGCGTATAACGAGGGACGCCTGTATGTAATAAAATTTTGGTATGCCGAATTTGTCATGTCCAAGCAGTTGATGTACCGAGTATTCGACCGTAGGGTCGATATTTCGCCGGCTCTGACTGTCCCATTCACTGTAAAAAAAAATCTCAATTTCAGATTGTTTTTTTGACTCAATTCGTTCGCATTATAGATTCATTCATGAAATGATCTGAATCTAATAGTTTTTTTCACAGTGCTCTTTTGACTATTCTCGAAACTGTTGCCAATTTATCATATGAGTTTCATTCTGCACGGGGTGTTATAATTGAAGGATACAACGAATTTGAATTTTCAAAACGTGTTGATCTCAAAAAATCCACTCACTGTGAACTAATCCATGGACGAACCGATGAAGTTATGTATCGACAGAGGTATCAATCCAAGCTCCCGAAACATATCCTCGTGTGTTCTGGATCTACATCTCCTGGCATGTACATAAAGACCAGACAGTCTGTTTTTCACCGCTACAGATAAATTACCAAAGCAACTAATCATTTTCCTCCACGATGGAACGAATTTATTTCTTTTGTACTGAGACCATCCATTTTCCAAATGCGAAACCTTCGTACCGAGAGTGGCAAGTTCAGCGTGTGAGGTACATTTTGGTGAACGGTTTATGCACCTATCGATTCTCTCGATGATCACTCCGATCTCTGTATCTTCCTATGAGAGTACCCTTGAATACTCGAATTCTTACAAAAATAGTTCTTTATATCATCCAATACTTACCTCTGTCATTTTACCCTCAATTTCATCCCAAATTTGAGTGAATAACTTAGAACATGGAGCTGGATATTCTTTTACCATCAAGGCTCCAATATATGTCCTCAACTTTATCATCCGGGTACGAAAACATTCAGAATAACCATACTTTGCGTTGATAAAAAACAGAATATCAGTTATTATGTGTACAATATTGGAAAATTTCATACGTACCTCGAGTCTCTCAGTTTCCCGTTCACCAATTCGGTGAAGGTTTGGTTTGCTAAATGTTTAAATTCGAAATCGACGTCCGTTTTCAAATTCAACATTTCATTCTGTAGATTTCTGTAATTCACCCAAATATGAACGTATTGGGTTCTCAACTCGAGATTAGTCTTCGAATCAACATGAATCTGTCAAAAGAAAAGAATTTTCGAATCTAATGTATATTTTGCAGATGATCGGGGAATTGAACCCCTACGCTATGGACGTACCCAGCAACGGGAAGAGAAAGGAGTACAACTACCCCTCCGAAGCTGGGGTCCGCATTTTATTTCCACCTTCCTCCACCTTTTCACGTCAACTAATATAATCCATTAATGAAGAACAAGAAGAAACAAAAAACGCACCATCATATTCCAAATAAACTGGTTGCAGGGAAGTATTGATCGGTCTACACTGCGAATTCAAGTGTTTCATTCCAATGCGCTCAGAGTGTTTAAATTATGTGCCCAGGAAAAAATGGTTGGATCTGACAAGATCCGCATTTTTCCTGGATCCAATTGAATTTGAATATTCCGAAAGAAAATCATTTTTAAAACATACCAAACCCGGGACAAAAAAGTTTAGATCTTATCATACCTCATCAAATCTGCTCATCAAATTCGGCCCTATCCGATTATGTATGATATTCTGTGTATTTTTCATATATAATCAAATAAACCCAAATTTCTAATCTGAAGATCCCATCAGATCTATCCTAACAGTGAAATATGTCAAATGTTTTTTCATTTCATTTCGAAAATGCCCCACTTTTATTGTCAGTCAGGTGATTCAATATGTTGTTTACATTGCTACAAAAGGAATAAAATTAGAATCAAATGAGCGGTCATAAATAAAGGACTGACACTCAATCGTTAACTTCAAGGTGTCAGCTGACAAATATCCCTTAAAAAATTTTTCGGTCAAGGTTACCACTTCCTTCGGAATATTTATATTCAACGCGCCTGAAAAAAATCAGTTTTCTGGTGATAAATTTTATGGCGTCATAACTTTGCCATTTTTGGGGTCTCGGACACGCCAATTGATCTAAAGTATTTGTCCAACATAATATTTCTCGCACTTTATATTCAAACATTTTCCGATTGAAAAATACAGAATATTCTGGTCATAAATTTTATGCTCGCACCAAATGAATGACTTTTCGGGTTTCCCAAAAGAAAACGCCCCGCTCCCAAGTAGTTCTTTAAATCAATAGTTGGAAGACTCGGCATAAAGAAGTGATACACTGAGAAAAAAGAAAATAGTAAATTGATAGTAAGAATTGGGAAAAAGCTCAACTATGAATAGTGAGCTATTTAATCGTTACACTAACTATTCCATTGTGAACGTAACCAATCCAAATCGTAAATATACGAGAAGGTCCTGAACCCGAGGACTAATATCTACACGCTTTCAAGCGTTTAAAGAGCGTAGAGATCTTAGAATAGAGGGGCAAGGCATGGAGATTTTACATAAGTGAAAACGTCATCGCAATAAACAAAAAGAAGAAATTATAGTGCCAGAGTGCCACTGTCTTCCGTGTGATGACGTAGTAAATGAAAGAGAATGACATCCTGGCTCCCTCGTCTCATCCCTCTGTTTATTTTATTGTGATGACGCGATCAGCTCAGACATGCCCCTTCTATTCTAATCCCTCTATGTTAAAAAGTGACTACATGATTTGAAATCAGATGACTGATTGAATATTCAGACAACTTTTCACAGTGTTATTGGCATATTAACACAGTTATAAGTGTTTGAAAAGTGACTACAGGATTTCAACACTCTGAGTGTATGAGAATGGGACACTTGAATTTGCACTGTTGCCCCAATTTTCTACTGTGTTATGAATTTCAGGATCCTAGTCGCTATAAAAGAATATCTGAGCACAGGGACAAATTACCTTGATATTAACTTCGAGTTAACTTCAGGGGGGCAGTTGGTGAATCCGTTAGGGTTTTCTTTGGGGTTTGTCTAAATCTAATTCTAAATTCACACCTATAATAATAATGATAGATTTCGGTAGAATTGTCCTAAACTTGTTTGAGGCGAAGAAAATTAATGCTGGGGAAGTTTGAATCGTTTATTGGAACGTATTAGTAATGGAATAATAAAACCTTGCTAAAACTGCGAGTTGGGAACGTGTTTGATTTTGATAAGTTTCTATACATTTGAATGCGGTTTCTTTGCGTTGATGGAATTTCCGGATGAAAACGTATTGAAATTGGACCTGCCTCCATATGTTTCCATATGTTTGAATACGATTTCTTTCCACGTTTCAGCAGGGAATACTCAACTGCTGGAGACCCAAAATCTTGCTGTATATTCTTCACGGAGAAAACTGTATGGAAAATGTGTAGCAGGGTTTACCATAATAATGGCAGTTTTCAGACACATGAGCATTTATGTGCACTCCTCCTTTAATTATGGTATCCATACCTCATTTTGGCGAGAATAATTTTGCATCTGACACATATGTTATGTTATTACTATAAGTTTAAAAAAAGTTACTACGAATTAAAGGAGAAATGTTCATAAATGCCCATGTGTCCCAAAACTGCTATTATTATGGGGATCTCTGCTACAAATTTTTCTCCGTGTTCAGACGATGTTTTCAGTTTTAAAGAGTTGATTCCAAGAGATCAATAACGATGATTCAACGAATTTTGAGAGTTTGAATTCTCGTTTCGTTCCTATAAAAGATGAAAACTTGAAAAACATGAAAATTTTACGGTTCCCGAAATTCATCAAAATCGTGGTATGAAACATGAGATTAATTTTTTTCAATGAAATCCAATGAAAGAACATCTGAATTCCGCGCAAGGTAGAAACAAAGTCGGAATAATATCGTCGTTTACATGATAAAACATAACGAGTCACGTTTTTGAGTAATTGTTATTTTGATGACAATAAATGTTTCTGATCGCGATCTCTCACAAATCTGGGATCAAATTCTTTGTTCAAACCTTAGCTATTCAGACAAATTCATTCCGAACGATTGTTCAACTTCCAAAATAATGAAAATTTAGAAGAATTGAATAAATTATGAAGTGATATGTTAGGTTTTGTCAGGTAACCGACGATATTTCGTTGGAAGTACGTACCACCGTACAGATGATCCACACCAGAACCTGAAGTCTGCCCATATTTTTCCTTCGGTATATATCTCAGCTCTCAACAAGTAGGACATCAACTAATCCTAATCTTTTTATACTTTGTCTAAGTATTCCAACTGATTAAGTTTTCGATAAAATCATGATGACGTTAATGAGGATGAATATTTTGAGGAAACTAAATCAATACCATTTATCGTGGAAGTGTAGAAGAAAATGTTATCAAATAGCGTGATAAAAGTGAGAAGATATCGGGATAGATTAATTCATTAGGAGCATTAACGGAAACAATAGATAAGTACTCTAACAATAAAAAAAATACGTATGAATTTCGCAATTAATTTGATCCAGTTGAGAAAATTACACCGACTTCGAGAGCAATCTTCGTTCATCGACATTTGATTTGTTTCAATCGATTGTTGGTTCAGCTGAAACTTGTATGATAAAACCATTCCAGACCTTTCATTGAAGCGTGGAATAAATGCCGTCCAAGTCGAATAATTGAGTAGTTTTATTGAGAGAGATAACGAGCACTTGAACGCGAGAAAAGTATTGTCCAAGCCACAACGTCACACATCGAAATAAAACATTGGATTTTGAAAAATCGAAGAACGAAGAAGAACAACAGGGGTTGAAGAATCTATCCAAGTCTCTTCCTACGATTTTCTTTGATGACCAATAGTTTTTTGATAAAAAGGAAACATGCGAACCACAAATGTTTCACAGCGGCCACTCTAGCACTTCTGAAAACTGTCTGTAATAAAGAATCTAAACATTCTTGTGAAAGATACGATAGCTCATACGAACAATATCAACAAAATGTTGAGGAATAATAAAACGGCGGATGAACCAATTTCTGGTACAGATTTTTCACTTTTTCTCGTTCCTCAAAGTGTTACACCGTCAAAAGTAAAACTCACTCTCATCGTAAATTTCAGCTGATTGTATGATGCAGCCAAAACTAGTTCTGTTTCCACTGAAAGTAACCCAACTAACATTTCAATTCTTCAAGATATCTGAAAGAATACTTAATTGAGAGATCTTTAGAAACTTTCTTGAAGAGTTCCTTACAACTGCAATGTAATGTTATAATCTATTTTTATTATTGTCATAATTGTAATTCATATTGTATGATAACCAAACATATAGTACAAAGGGAAAGACAATAAATGAAAAAATATCCATTGCAACAAAAAATTTGTGTTACCGCTTAGAATTTATTATTCTCCTAAAATTATTGCTTCCTCGTTTAGAGAGAAGCTTTGTGATCGTTTCGAGGAGCCGAAAATTTTTTTGTCTCGAAATTAAAAATCTCCCAGACCAAAATGTTCCTCAGAATTCTGGGAACAATTTTGTTACCGTGTCTGTCTGTCTGTCTATCGGTCTGTCTGTCTGTCTGTCTGTCTATCGGTCTGTCTGTCTGTCTGTCTGTCTGTGTGGCTGTAGCCCCCCTAAGTTTCGTACGCGCATATCTCCCGTTCTGCTTATCCGATCGTTTCGAGTTTTTATCACAGTTGTGGACTAGGGTGATAGTGGTCCCATATAACTTTCAACCTGATTCATTCAGAAGAATTGGGTGACTGAGAAGAACTCTGACAAAAATTGAACATTTTGCGTACGCGTGTATCTTTGCTTCCTATTATCCGAATCCGATCAAACTTTAACCGCGTTTTAGTCATGACCCGATAGCGGTCCCATATAAGTTTTATCCAAATCGGTTGAAAACTGTGGAAAATTTTTGTTTGGAATCTGTATTTTCTTTTTAAGCATGCCTTCCCCATGTCCATATTATCCGAATGTCTTGGAACTCCAAGTATATTCGATTCACGAGATGTTAGTTATATGATATAAATTTCAGGCACATTGGAATTGGGGGGAGTAAAAAAAAGCGAATCAGGTTCCTTTTTGTCTGTCTATTTGTCTGTGTGTATGGTATGTAACAAATTTGCGAACGTGTATATCTTTTGTTCGTATTATTCGATCGTGATGAAATTTTCACCAGAGTCATGTGCAGTGTTGATAGTGATTCCAAATAAGTTTCAACCTCATCGTTACAGAAGAACGGGAGGGGTGAGGAGGAATTTTTCGAAGAATCGTGATTTTGCAAACGCGTATATCTCCGCTTCCTATTATCCGATTGCAATCAAACTTATACCACGTTCTGGTGATGATCCTATAGTGGCCCCATATGAGCTTCATTCTAATCGATTGAAAACTGTGGAAAATTTTTGTTTCGCGATCCACATTATTCGACAATATTTTGAAAGCATGCCTTCCCCATGTCGGTATCATCCAAATACCATGAAACTTGGAGTATAATCAGTTTACGGGGAGTTAATTGTATGGTGTGAATTTCAAACAAATCGGAATCGAAGGAAAAAAGTGGTAAGCACTGAGCTTCGAAACAAAATTTGGAAATTTCGTAAACATCGTTAACATGCGGATCACTTCCGTTTCTATCATCCAATTGTCATGGAATTTCCACCACAGCTTTATGCAGCGTTGATAGCAGTCCTATTCAAATTTCAACCTGATTCTCTAAGAAAAACGGGAGAGAGAAAGAAAACATGTATTTTTTTTTCAACACAAACGAGGAAGCCATGTGCCAATTGGCAAAATTTTTTTTATATTGCGACCATCTGTTCACACGCGAAACCTCAGTCGCAAGAGCGGAAATTTCAGCGCTTGATATACAGTTTCGTGAAGTGTTGATACACTTATCGACTCTATCGATAATCAAACTGATTTCTATATTTTCCTGCAAAAATACCCTCGAATGGAGCTGATAAAGGAATAGTTTTATATATCACCCTATACTCACCTTGGTCATTTTCTCATCAATTTTATCCGGAATTCGGGTCAATAACTCAGAACATGGAGCTGGATATTCTTCTATCATCAATGATTCGATATCTTGCCTCAAAGTTTTCATGCATTGTTGAGAACATGAAGAATAGCCATTCTTTGCGTTGATAAAAAACAGAATATCCATTATTACATGTATAATATTATAAGAATTGATTACTACCTTGAGTCTTTTAGTTTCACGTGCATCCAATTTGATGAAGGTTCGGTTCGCTAATCGTTTGAATTCGAAATCGACTTCCGTTTTCAAATTCAACATTTCATCCTGTAGATTTCTGTAATTCTTCCAAACATCAGAGTATCGCTTTCTCAGCTGGTTTTCAGTTGATGAATCGACTGAAATCTGGAAAAGAAGAGAATTTTCGAATCTAACGGACATTTCAAAAATGATCCGCTAATTCAACCCTTACGGCACAGGCGTATCCAGCAAAAGGGTAGGAGAGGGGACAACTGCCCCTTTAAAGCTGAATCCTTCGTTTGATTTCTACCTTCCTCTTTCTGTTCACATCAACTACTATAATCTAACTGATGAAGAAAGAGAAGGAAAAAGGAAAGATGTTCTGTTATATTCAAAATACAATGTGAATTTGAAATTGGTTGAAGAAAACTCTGACTATAAATTTCAACGATCACAAAATCAAAGTTCATCTTCAATTGATTTTTCATATACTATGATATGTGGAACGTGATTAATTCACACGAAAAACTACTCTGTTACCAAGAATGATTGAATTAAATTCCTCCATCCGTGTCTCGGATTTGACACTTTATCATTAATATTAGAATGCTAGTCGCGACAATAGAGTATCCCAGCACAAGAAAAAACTTATGTGCACCTAATTATAAATTCATCTTCACGATAATGATAGATTTCGGTACAGCGGTCCTAAATATGTTTGAAAAAAACTTCCACGGTCCCTCAGATACATCAAAATCCTTAAAGACGAGATCAATATTACAATGGCACCATTCAACTAGAGAACATTTGAATTTCACCATTTTAAGCAGTTGATGCAAAATTTGCATTTCAGAATTCATCCGGACAGTATCGTCTACGCTAAAACACAACTGGTCAAGCATCACGGACGGAAGTAGCAACGACCCCCATCACCCAAACAGGGAGAAAATGACAGACCCTGGTAGGAAGGAGAGGAGAACCGATCAATAAACATTCCGACAACAACACTTAACACAAATTCCCAAAACATTGTGTAAATTTATTCGGAAAGTCCACATGAAAAATCTTTTTTTTTCCTTATTCGATCATTGCATTGAATTGCTATATTCTATTCAGCGGATAACTCATGAAATTGAATAAATCGAACTACGATATTGATATTATGATATGTGACATTCAATCAAATGTTACATCCCGTTATTTCAAACTATTTTGATTCAATACAAATATGTTTCACGCTCTTTCAAAGGGAAGAATCAATTGAACCAAATCCATGAAAATTACGATCAGTTGCTCAAAGGATTGACTTCATTTCTTACAGGGTTGAGACAACTCCCTTTTCCAAACTCATTAGGCTATCCAGTCGATTCCTAGATTCATTCCGCCGTATCCAAACACGTGGCGGGGTTGAGGCAACTGAAACTCAGTTGAATCAAACTATTCTTTTTCTCAGTGTACCATTGCAGGTACATCACTGAATGGTCTAACAAACACCGTCTTATTCAAATAATTAAGAAGTTCTGCTGAAAGCGACGACAAGCGCTTGGAAGAGGGGAATTTTGTTTGATCCAAGCCGGGACATCCCACATCGAAATGAAAAAATTTTCATTTCAAAAATTTAAGGAATCCTGGATGATACACTGAGAAAAAAAATGGTGAACCCAAAGACGGTTCATTTCTCTCAACTACCTCGGGGGCTTAAATATGGCGAACCTCATCGAATAATTTCGTCAATTACATCATATGTTTGTGAAGACTATTTTCCATCAACCACAGATGTAGTTGACAGAACTAAATGGTAATTTGATCAAATAAATTATTCATTCGACTCAAGAATGATATTCATTACAATCAATTTCGTTAGAAATTCCGTTAGATTCAATACCCACACAGCAAGCAGTTCTTCAAGACGTCTAAAAGAGTCCTGAATTCATGTATCTTCAAGACATTTCTAAAAGACATCTTAAAGATGTCTTTCAGAAATGTATGAAAGATCTCTTGCTGCGCGAGTTCTATAAGACAACTGTAATTGAGATATATTCAAGAACACTCATAAACATTTCTTGAAGATATCTTCAAGAGCACTTTTAGAACAATCCCAATAGACCAATTAGATCAAAGAGAATTAGAGAGGACATTGCAGTAATTCACGTATAGTTATTCACAGTGTCCGGCGCATTCGTTTCACGTGTGCAGTGAGGAACGACGACGCCGATGATATTGTGCAATATTGATTATATATAATTAATTATATATACATAAACATTCAAGATACAATACTGGATCATAAAAGTATTGCCGCAGAAAAGAAACGTGTAACCAATTACATTACAATAATATATTTTGTTTTGTAGCGATTGATCCTATTTGCAAAAACTAACCTATCATTATGCAGAATCATATATTAGAGGGATATCAATTTATTATTTTATCCATCGTACTTTATTTTTTATGTACGTACGTGAATTAAATTTCCATCAAATTTCACATTTTTGTGCAAGATAGAATGTATCGAAATTCAGATTCAAGTGAATGAAATTGAATGTTAAAATATTTTGAATTTAGGTTATATACATGCATGAAAAATGCTTGAAGTATTTTTGCATTCGAATTATACGCAAACAGCCAGGGCCGTCTTTCATTGCTTGAAGAACGTGGGCCTACTTAGAGTGGAAGCCCATGTAAGGAGACGTAAAATCTTGACATTTTTAAAAAATCACTCTAACATTGATCATTATGATTTTTTTGTCAAATAAGTCTTAGCTGAATTTCCACTTTTTTGTATATCTAGAATTAGTTTCATTTTCAGAATAACTTGATTTCATTTTGTTCAAGTCACCTTTTTAATTCACATGGGTCTTTACATGAGAATCGCATGGGTTTCACACGGGAATCGCATGGGTCTTCACATGGGAATGGCATGGGTTTCACACGAAAATCGCATGGGTCGCATGGGTCTTAACACCGGAATTGCATGGGTCACATGAGAATCGCATGGGTCTTCACATGCGAATCGAGTCGATCGACCCATGTGATTTCCATGTGACACCCATGCAACTCATGCGATTCCCATGCGAAGACCCATGCGACCCATGCGATTCCCATGTGAAGACCCATGCGGGCCATGAGCTTCCCATGTGAAGACCCATGCAATCCATGCGTTTCCCTTGTGGAGACCCATGCGACCCACTCAATTCCCATGTGAAACCCATGTGAATTTGGGAATTCTAAACTGGGAATTGACAGTAGGGTCCTGTCCCCCTACATATTGAAGATCAGGGAATTCTCACCACTTTAAAGGGCAAGGGAAAAGGACTCCTGTCACAGATAGCACAGAGAGTCCTCTACACGTTGCGGAAACGAACTTTTGGTTCCGCATGTTTTGGTCTCTATCGAGTAGATTTTTCAAACGTTCAGAGTACTTTCCCTTCTGATATCCCTGAATACGTTTTGTGCATGTTCTTTTCATCTACTACGGGATATTCTTTTTTTCTAAACGTACTGTCATGAAAACTAACCTTGAAAAACACAAAATCACACAGTGAACATCGATGGAACTAAACGGGGCTTTTGCATGTCTCTGGGACATGTATGCGACCTTTTGAGAACGTCCTGAGACGTTATTTGCACGTTTTATGTGAAACCAAGCACGTTTTGTGAACGTTCAGAAAACCTCGCGGTGCTCTATGCGATAGTTCTTCCTCTGCCCCTCAAAGTGGTAAAGATTTCCTGATCTTCCATATGTAGAGGAAAAGAAGGTTTTGAATTTCGACTCGGGTAATGGTCTCCATTTTTATTCGTGAAGTATCCAAATCAATTCTGGATGAAACTGGATTCAGGATCACAACTTGATGGAGGTATGACTTCGGGTCCAGGTGGATAGAAATTGCATACCTTTCCCTATAATAACGGATACCGCTTTTTGATGGGATACATTCGGATTCAGTCTCTATCCGAAAATACGGATGAAATTGGATTACCCTCACAGGTGTGATCTTATGGAAAAGTGATCATTGATTGTGATTCAAATTTCATACGTTCCACGGATGAAATCGGACCAAGCTCTGGATTCGGATTCGCTCGGATTGAATTCTCGTCCATCCTAACGGATGAAAATGGGTCCACAACCCGATTCATAATTTCAAGTCGGAATAAGATTTGTTTGGATAGAAATTCTATCCGTTGCTCGGATGCAAGCGAACCAATGTTGTAGCTCAGATCATTCTGGATGATTTTTTTATCCTCTGAATGGACAGAAATGCATCCGCAACGCTTTTGGATTGGAAAGGGATGCGAGTGGATTGCGGATCTTCAATAATATCTCAATTTCGGATTGGAACGGATTGGAATCCTCTTTGAATAGATGGAATTGGATACGTATGGACATCTTATTCCACTTCTGGACAAAATCAGATTGATTTGGACAGGAAATTTTCAAATACGGATCGAAATCTTATCCAAATCCATCCATTTCAATCGTTTTTTTCAGCAGGGCAGTTATGTTTAGTTCAAATATAATCCCTTCGTGGTAACTCTATACTGTGCAACTACACGATTACGTTGAGATCACTGCATTGTTTTTCTCAGTGTAGGTTTTGGAAAATCAATCCAAGTCTCTTTCCGCGATTCTATTTAGGATTAATAGTTTTCCAATGGAGAACCCTAGTGGGAATGAATCATATACCCACACAGCACATCCACCGATGTCCACGTCGCATCTTCGTGGAGGCGAGGTGGAAGAAAGGGAGACGTGGATACAAGGTGGAAAGAACGGAGAAGCGACGTGGAGGCGACGGAGAAATGTCCGCGTGCTGTACGGTTATGACCCATATATGACCCATATATGACCCGTATATGATCAATATATGATTCCCACAAAACATATATGACCATATATTCCCCATATATGTCCCATATATGCCCCATATATGCCCCATATATGTGTCCGAAGCTTCATCAGTGATACATATAAAGCATATATGGTACCGCGCGCAACATATATGTTTGCAGGAAACGGTAAAAAGCATATATGTTTGCAGGAAACGGTCAAAAACATATATGATTCATATTTGATATAATTATTTGCTACACGGAGAGAAATAGATACTAATGGGTATAAGAAATTTACTAGTGGTTAGTATACGAGGACAAGTATCCAGATTGTACAAATTTATTCTTGTCCTTAGTATCCATATGCTAAGGAGTATTAAATACATTATACCCCTTAGCATATGGATACTAGGGACAAGAATAAATTTGTACAATCTGGATACTTGTCCTCGTATTCTAACCACTAGTAAATTTCTTATACCCATTAGTATCTATTTCTCTCCGTGTATGTATGGATCATTTCATATCGGATTTTCCAAGAGTTCATAAATATTTTTGAAATGGTTATCCCGAATTCTCTGTTGAAAAATGTGAGATACGTATCATTTGTTTCTTTTCTTCTTATTCTATTATGATTTCAGGTTTACAACATATGTCGAAGTTCCTGGTCTCTAAAACCCACTTTTTTTCAAATGCCTGTATCTTGGAAAGCTTTCAATACAAAAAATTATTACCAAGGCATGGAACTTAGGATTTTGCCTCAACTTTTCACAAAGTCAAGAGAAAATTTCTTCCCAAAGACGTATTTTGCCGTAATTCGACGATGGAAGTGAAAAGAGTATTTCATTCAAATTCGAATACGTTTGATTTTCAAATTCCACAAGCAAAACTAATTTCTGGAACATAACGATAATTTTCGTTTCGTTTTTGAAAATGTTACTCCACGGCATTCGAGAGATCTGGACAAAACAAGGGTGGCCTGAGAACTCCGCGTGCTCGATTATTCAAGATTTCTAATGCAGCATAGATACGAGACATTTCATGGACGGATTGATGTGTAATTTCAAGTTATTGAGTTATCTTTTTTGTCTTGTTTTATTTATATTTCTTGAATTATCGTAGAAAATTACCATTTTCAGAACTGAACCAAAAGTGTTGCTATGCACCATAGATCGATCGTGTTTGTTAAATAAAAAAATTAACCCGTTGAGGTCACACTTCAAAGTACTTACGTAAAGGTTACACAGGGTCTTTCGGACCCCAAACCAAAGCAACAGATGTCATTCACGCAGTCTTTCAAATATTGTTGCAGATTTCTCGGCAAAATTCACATCTCGGTGTCTTTGACAATAACAGAAGGCAGCACAAATTAAAATTCACGACAAGCACTGTAAGCTACCCTGATGAAAATTTTTGTCATAATTTCTCATAATTTCTCATTGTCCCAATTCATGGAGAGAATATGAGAAAGAACAATAGAATTCCTCATATTTTCTCCATGAATTGGGACAATGAGAAATTATGAGAAATTATGACAACAATTTTCATTAGGGTACGGAACCACAGACTCCCCCTAGAGCCTTTTGGACTCCTGGTGATCTCAAAGGGCTGAAAATGTCCAAATTCGAATAAACTACCATTTTTACTTCCACCGTAGGAATTCCACTAGACACAAATTGGAAAAAAAATTTCACTCGAATTTTTGAAAAGTTCAGAAAAAATTCCAACTTTTATGCCTTATTAGTAGTGTTGCCGCGATATTATCGTCGAAATTCAGAAATAATCGATTATCTTAATTTTGACAGGTTTCCATGGAACTTTCAACGCGTAGATCTTCGACTGTGCACGAAATGAAACGGGATAATGGATCATCTTGGTCTTTTAAACAAAATGAATCAAAATATTCTTAAACTATCGTAACGATAATTATCGATATATCGTAACGATAAAAGGAAGCATATCTTGGTTTATTTTGTGTACAAGTCAGGGATTATTCATTATTCCGTTTCATTATGAGCATAATCGAAGATTCGTGGATTATATATTCCATAGCAACGTGTAAGAATTGAGATAATCGATTATTCTTCAATTATCGACGATAATATCGCGGCAACACTACTTATTAGTAATTCTGTGTGTTGAGACCTTTTCGAGATACACGCATTTAAAAAGAACTGGATTTGTCAAAACTAAAAGCTCTGACACATTGTAAACCGGTGAACACAATAAAATAAAAAATAGCAAACAAACAAATTTGACAAATATCTCATATTTTTCAACGAAGAATTCAAAAATAATTATTCTAAAAATATTGAGGAACTCATTGTGAATCTGACCTGCAATAACTCATATATGTTTTATATGTGATCCACATCTGTTGATCTACCAATTCGGAGTTCATATATGAGCCATATATGGTTCTCAAGAATAAGCGGGAGTTCATATACGTGAAAGAAGTCGCTTCTTTCAAGCGACTGGCGGTGGCTCCAGTGAAAGGGGGATGGAGTCCGGTCCCAACGAACCGCCTTCAATTCTCGTAGGAGAGACTTCTTTTATACCCCTCAATAAATGGAAATAAATCATATATGGGTCATATATGGTGCATTTCCACTAGGGAAATAAAAACCATGAATGTATTCGTTAAAGAAATTAATGTTTTCCAACCTAAATTCGCTTCAAATTGTTTATTTTTCAACATATCCAGTTGAATTCCATCAATTCTTATTCGTAAGATTCCTAAGACTCCCTGAATTTGAATCAATGAAATCTCACTATTTCTGCAGCTGATGGTTGACTACTGGATGGAATCAGTTCGATTTTACTGCATAACCAGTGAATATTCACTGGTGTGTTTCGTCTAAAGTATATCTAGATATGTTTCGTTTAACAGATATTTGAAAGATGTCTGAAATATGGATGATCTTGAAAGAGATCTTTTCGATTCGAAATGTTCATTGGGTATTCACTGATTGCCCATACAGCACCCTTGGATATGGCAGACATCAGATATTCCATAGATATCCAAATGTCCGTCCAATATCCATTTGACGTCCATTCAATCTACATTTGATATCCAAAATATCCTGGATATCCAATGGACATCCAATGGATATATCTGTGTGATGTATGGGCGTGCACTGTTCCAAATTTAGAGAGTAGTGGAGGAGAATTATCCTAGCAGAAATGCTCTACCCAGTAAACATTTTCCCCCTCAACATTTCAAACATTCATTATATTCTCTAAATGCTAACAGAGAGTTCTCTAATGCGTCGATTTCGGGAATCTTTTTGATGCCTCACTCATGAGGTCTGGAAGTTATCAAAATGTGATCCAAGTCAACCTTCTGATAACTTCCAGACCTCATAAGAGAGGCATCAGAAAGATTTCCGAAATCGACGCATTAGAGAACTTTCCGTTAGCATTTAGAGAACATAATGAATGTTTGATATGTTGAGGGAAAAAATGTTCATTAGTACGCATCGTCAAAGCATGTTATGTTGAACTAAAGGATTTTTAGTAGGGATATGTACACGGAGGAAAATGTCTATGGTAGAACCAGCAATATAAGAATTGTCAACATTCTATTGCTGGTTATGCGATAAGTTGTTTTCCGTACAGCAACAGCAGATTATTCCGTTAACAAGAATTGTATTGCCGAAAATCACTGGTTAAAATGACAATATGAGTTGCCATTACAACTTACAATGAACATTCTTGATTTGACAAAACAATATCAAGCAGTGAAAACAATACGTATCACAGAATTAACAAAAAAAGTTGTAACAAAATCCTTTTATTGTCAAAACAGCTATATATTCTAAAAGTATAAGGCGGTATAATTATTCCCGTGAGAAATTATTCTGATTCACTTCAGGAGACAGTTAAAAATGATATCCAAGTGATATACATTCTTCTACAAACCCTTCTTCGATGAAGTTTTCCTTGAATTCACAAACATGAAAATCGATCCCGATTTCTGATTGATTAACAAACCTTACATGAGTTTACAATCAAATTTGATGTGTTTCATTCGTTTCTGAAAAAGTTCCTGTGATTCAAATCCTCATTCATTTATTCAATGGGCACAATTTTATGTTTGCATTGAATATATTTTCATCGGTAACTCTGAACAAAGTCGAGGATTACCATGAATGGCAATTCAAGTAATCAGTTGTCATCTTGGAGATCTGCTGATGTGATGAATGCTTTGTTTCCCACTCGGTGGACCCGAGTTCGAATCTCGCTAAGGCAACTTTGCAACATCGGAACTGACAATTGCTTTTTCTTCACATATGAATTGAACCAATCGTAATAGAATGTTTGTAGGGATAAATCCGGATGAGGAATTTTTTTCCTCAGTCAGAAGTAATATTTTTTAAATAGGTAAATATAAATTATTGATATAACCACATGATATTGCAAAATTGAATATTCGAATTGTTAATAATGTTGACAATATAATATTGTTGCCAGTTTAGCAATAGTGACGGTCATATTTTCACGATATTTATTGTGGGTTGACATATAAAAATATTTTATTGTCAATTCAGCAATATTATTGTTAGTTTTTTTACCGTGGATTTCGTCTTGTATATAATTATTGAAGGTTATATAAATATTTTTGGAATTCATATAAGGATATATGTGCACCTATATATGGTACCATTTATGGAATTCCAGATAATTGTGTAGTTTGACACGTAATTTTGCAAGATGAATCATGATTGTGAGACTGCAATTATTATTTTCAACATTTTCTGAATGTTAGAATTGTGAAAGGCCTAGCGAATCATAGAAAAATGCCAACAAAATGTTAACCTTGCAAACCGAAAATAAAAATCCAATCATTCGCCTCATAAATGGCTTAATACGTAAGTACGAATTTACACCTGACATCTAGAGTACAAGGTACATTTGTTCCAAAGGATACCGCCTGAATAGTCTTCGACTGTTCGCCACATGGGTGTTGATATCAACGCCAATAAAAAGAAAATAGATAGCGATACGTGTATGTTTTTTCTGTTTATATGGTGCACGATTTTATTGGTAATCGATCCACTATTTTCTTTTCTAGTATATTGCAACGATGCCAGTACACGAATACTGCATTACTCGGCACGGTAAGTCTTGGTTTGAAGCTACTGAATCAAGAGATACCACAGGCAGTGCGGCACTTCTATGCATTGTATAAATACATCGCTCCTTTCATTCCTTTGTCGCCTTGACGTTCAATCCTTGCGCCATTGCCTTATATCGCGGTGTATGTTGTTTCGATAACTAAATGAGAATTCTCATATCGCTGTGTCCCAACTGTAAGGTAAACCGCTAATCGAGCAGGGTCCCTTCTTAATTTACTCGATGTCGATATCAACCATAATACCTGTAGCTCAGGGTAATTTCAACATTTTTCTTTCGGATTCGTCAGTTCCAGTTTATGTCGTGAAAATTTCAGTCGTTCATCGAACCGAATGTTGAATAGAAGTTATGAACAAATTTAATGGTTCAATAGAAGTGAAAATACGTATTCTACGGTATTTTTGTTTTGGATTGCAAATTTGTTTCGACACACGATTCAAACTTCAAAGATATCGGTTTGTGATCAATTCCATGTCGATGAGTTCTTTAAAACAATAAACTATGCTTTCATTATAATAAATATAATTTTTCACATAAAATTCTCAGTGTCGAAGATACATTTGAAGTACACTTCAAACTTATAATCCGTAATGATTAAAGGGAGTTCATAAAAAAAAGTAATAGTATCGATACAATGGAGTTATAGATAACTAAAAACCTTACATTAGATGCTGGATATAAACTACTGAACACCAATAACGAACAGATGATGAATGAAAGATGTAGGATTTTGCGCACTGTAACCAAAGACTAGTAATCTCAACAGTAAGGATTATCAGAATATCGAAAACTTCGTTAAAATACCAATGTTTGTCCAGCGGAACCTTCTGTTTTGATATCAACGGCGAAATCCCTTCCATGCCTGATACGTGTGTCGAATGAATAAGTTCCCCGAGTCAAAAAGTGAAACCTGATTCAGCTCTGAATGAATCAAGTTTGATTTCATTTTTCACCCTGATCTCACCCTGTTCTCAACCTGATCTTGTTTTCGGAGTTTTGATCAGGGAGTTGATCAGGCTTTCAGAAGTATTAAAATTTGTTGACTCGGGTTGATTCAGCAGGGATATATTCTGCTCCTCGCCTCAAATCCACTCATCTGTGATCCGTAATTCTGAAGAAGAGGAAACCCTGCAACAGGAATATATATTTTTCTTCTTGTTTTATCCCCACCTGGTCATTTGGATGCAACTGATGCACGGCAAAATTTTATACCACGCAAGCCAGTGGCTGGTACATAGAACTACACTTAGAGAATATATCCATTACCGTATAAGCACCGACGGTACTAGATACCCACTGAAGTCGTTTTCTTTTCTTTCTTCGTGAAGATACCAAGGCACGAGGCAGGATCGTGGACCATGGCAATGATAGCTACCTATAACCTCTCGCCTCAGCAGGGACGGACTCTTGAACCTCGGGGATGGAACCTATCGGGATAATTATATTGTATGTCCTGAATATTACAATCGCAGAACACATGCTATCTTCACGCCGTTTCTAATGTGTTTCAAAATGTGAACACAAGTTTTCTTCATTGGGAAGGATCGATATAGCGAACACTAACGGAAAATAGTTTTGATCTATTTCATAAATGAAATCAATACCGAATTTCTCAATAATATACAACTGTTGTTTTTTGAGTATCGTGAACCTTGATGTACTTCAATATCACTTCGAATTCTGTCCGTGATAACTTCCACTCCCCCCTTCAAACCTACATCTTGGAAATTTATTGTCAATCTCGCCCACTCCTCTTCATCTCACATCTTCGAAGCATGTATTTTTACCTCTCCTCAACAATGATTCAGGCTCTCCCCCTTTCATTCTCCGATCTCTGTTCTCGTATTCGATGAGTATCGGTAACAGGTGACAGGTTCTCATTTAATACAATTATCTTGGTGAATCGTTCTTATATTTATGACTCCGTAGGAAATATCGCTGATAACATCCGGTGATCTATAGGTGAAGTGTGAAGGAGACAGGAAAGCCGCGGGCCTCTTTAGCAAGAAAACCGGCACTGGAATACACTGCGTGATTGAGAGTGCATAATGTGAGGTGTTGAGGCAGGTCATGGATCGACGCTAATGATCTCAGGCGTGGGTGCAAATTAAACGAAGAGCAACACACGAGATGATGGTGTCTGTGCCAATGACCGACCGAGTACAATGACGATTCAAATGGATAAAGCGCCCGAACAAATGCCCAAGTCACGCTGAATTTCAAGACTTCATGGGAATATGAAAGATTATAGTTTGAATTTTAATTCATCGTACGTTATTACGCTTCTCCCACATTCATAAATAGGTATCTCTTAATCGCTGTCATATAAAAACCACAGAAAATTATCTAACATCGCTGAGATAATACTATGAAATATTGAGGATATGGAGTGATAAATGGATATAGAATTTTTTTGTATCGAGATACATTAACACTGTTTCTAAACAAGACGCAAGATTCGCGTCGCTTTATTCCCGTTTTATTCGAATTCTTTTCTTACGCAAACCAGCGAATGATATAATGATGAAGGTAAAAGGAAAAAGCAGGAGACGCCTAATTGAATGTCCTCGCTCTGGGTGTTCGATGTTGTCTGGTGTGTGTTGTCGCCGCGCACAGCTACCTGGGGGCGTGGGCGTCCGTGATATGAGTTACGAGTTTGTCGTATTACACGGCCATGAGACAGTCGTGGTGGTCCTACCTGTAACAGAGATTACGCACCATTTACCCTGATGAGACAGAAGTGAGGGGCAGTGTATCTCTGCAACCGATATTGTCCCAGTCATGACCAAACCCGAGCCAACATTGTGGCTTGTCACTTCGTCTCGGTAGGGGGTACGTGCATATTCCGTGACGCGAGTGTAAAATAACTTTTTCGTTGCCAATTTATTCACTGCGCATACAAGTCAAAAGTTGCGACGATGAAATACACCAAGATTCTTGCTGCACAACAGCACGACAATCTGTTCCATTGTATGCACGTCTAACGCTCGTTTACGCTCGTAACCGCAGGGTTCTCTGATTTGCAACGAAAGGAATAAGTAAACTCGTCACTGTCATGCGTTGATATTTGACGATGAGAAATCCAGGTAAATGATAAGATTCCTTGGAGCCGAATTCGGTGGAAGAAAATGGGTCCTTCGATACAATTCGTATGCAGGATTCAGGTGAAAACAAATAAGCGTGAATCTTCACGACATACATGATTCATTCAGTGTACATACTTAATAACGAATAATTTATCGATACTTCAGCTTCAGAATTAACTTGGTTAGTAAATCAAGGTATCCTTGTTTTACGGGCTGCATTCATTACGCAAGGGCAGGTTGCATTCAATCGTATATCTTTGAGTCGCTCCGTCTCCCTCCTTCTTTTCTCTTGACTCCAGAAAATAAGAGAGAAATAAGAGAATGTGGAAGAACAAGAAGGGGTCGTCGTTCGGTTCTTGTACGTTGTCGACTACGAATCTCCCTTTTCTTTTTCTCTTGCCTCTACTGTTCCCTTTTCTTCGTCTTCTTCAGTTCCTTTGGCCTTTCTTCCTCCTCCTTTTTCTTCTTCTCCTTCTTCTTCTCCTATACTAAGAAGACGACCAGAACCAAGAGTTGATCGCTTCGTTTTAGTTCACGTTGCAATATGTACATTGTTAGTTCGGTTTATGAGGCACGCTTAAGTTCTTATATGACCCCGTTTAAGTTCTCTACGGCTGCACATTTACGATCGTTCTTTTGAGTTCAGCTTACATTGCCCTCTAACGATAGCACAAGCTCCTCTCCTGAATTTATTTGTTGTTTTTCTTTTTTTGGCACCAGGATCAACAATTTCTACGAGAGTCGAAGGAGAGTCGCAACAGGCCATCTCCTATCTTGTACTTTTTCGCTTCTCCCTCTGCCACAGTTGGACACTTCACATGTCAGATTTGAACCTTTGTTATTATCAAATGTTCCTCCTTTGGTACATTTATCACTCTCAGGTTGTTGATATCTAAGATCTAATTAACTTTGGATTCTCAATCCCCAGCTACAAATCCCCCTTTCTAGAAATTGAACTATCTTCCGTAACAGCAAAATGTGTCTTCGGTACGTTTTCTGAACATTCAGAAGACCTCCTCTGTTCTATAACCCTTCCATAAACGTTTCAGTGGCATGTTGTGCCGTCTGGTCTTTGACCCAATCTGACCCAAGGTAGGATCATCTTAGATCCAACAAGTTGTATTCCTAGCAAAGATACTAAGAATCCCCAGTCCTCTACCTAAACAATTTATCATCCATTTATAGAATTTTCAGGTATTCTCTTGAAAATTTCATTCCCAATATTCAAAAACCTTTCCAGAATGGGGAATATCAATTATAGTTCCCATATAAAAATCAATAACCTTCTGTAATAAATGAATCAAGATTATCTTACAAATTTAGTTATCAATAGTTCACGCATTAAAGACAAATCCTCAAGTTAAATTCACTCACAAACAATTGATTACTTCCTTAAATCTTCAGATCCTATCGATTATGTTGGCAAATCCAGTAGAATATCGTTATCGAATGATAAATTCACGATACCAGTTCCACACACTGTTTCTGAAACGTTGAATACCGAATGAATAGTGTTCGAATAAACATTTTCCGGTGAACATAATTCTCATCTTTCATAATCTTTTGTATTTTTCTCATCGTGGTTGGCCATGGAAACGAAACATAGCTTGGAAACTGAGATAGAGAAGAGGAGAAACCGGTACCGCCTTTGGCGCAAACGCATAATGAGAGTGATATAATAACAACGGACACCAAAGTGGTTGATACCAACTTGACGACACAACTCATCCCGACAAAAGGATACCGCCACTCGCATGAAGAGGTAAGAGGAGGAAAAAGAGAAACATGCAAAGAGGAAATAGGAGACTCGCGTCGTAGCTGGAAGACGAAGAGTAGCATCAACGAGTAGGAAACCCAAAGTATGTTCAAGAGAAGGGAGAGGCAGAAGGAGAGAAAAAGGAGGTGGACCCATGTTGTAACCACAGCAGTCGAGTTAATTAAGAGAATCCAGACCTTGACGGACACAGCCATTGTATGTAGCTGCGTGCACTCACGCAACTCCCATCCCTCCGTTGAAGATGCGCCATGTTCCCAAACGCATATACATACATACACGTCGTCGTCGTCGTCTCCTTCTTCATCGTTGTCTTGCACTCTTGTGCTGTATACCATTTACGGTAGATGTCTTGCATCCCAACGTTTACGGACATCGCGATCCGTTCTCCTTCTATCCTCAGTTCATTGAGTGCAAAAATCTTGTGAATATAATATACTTTCCAGCATCTAACAAAAATGACATAAGACTTTGTACACGAATACACGAATTCATCCGAGTTTTACAAGCTGAAAGAATCATCGTGTTAGGCGATAAGATTTTATACTCTGTTCCTGAGGGTGATAAGTGCATACAATGATGTGATCATTATTTCCTCATAAATACGAAGAGCAGGATGAACCTTGCGACCGATAGCGTATTGTTGCGTGTGTGCATATAAAAGACAGTCGGTCCAGTGCACGCACGGCCCGTGCGCACAGATATAAAACTGTGGGGGCGTGCTGGTGACAATTAACAGACTTGCTCGGCCACAAATCACCAGGCGGCGAGGTCTAATCACAGCCATGGCCACTTTTCTCTCTTCTTTCCTATGCGTTGCACTCCCTATCTTACTTTTCTTACTTTTCAATAGCCTCCTTCTTGCCGTTTCTCCGTGGCTTTTAGAACCACCTTATATACTGTTGGGATTTTTTCGATTACTTCTTAAAGATACCGCATCGATGTATAAAGGTGTCGTTAATACGCATGAAGCAATCAACCAAGACCGCAACGTGATTTTTCACCTATGGAATTATCTTACGTGTTGAGAATGCACTTCCGTCTCAACGTTTGCCGTCATAAATTTTAAAACAAGAATTTACAACTCTTTGGAAAATTGAAAAATAAATAACAGTATCATTATGTAACACGTTTTGTAAGGGATAATTAAATGCGAAGTAAACTTGGGCAATGAATCAACGCCCCACATTCGTATATAAAATGCATTCTCAGCCCCTTTGAGTGATCACCTTCATTCTTAGAGTAGTTCTTGGGGATCATCTGATCGTTTGAGTGGCGTAAACTAACACTGAAGAACATTTTTTTAGCCATTATTTCATCTCAATTACTCCCTCATGTATACATTAAAATGTAAACTTGATGTTGATTAGTATCTTGTGACACATTTGACGCACTTTTTAGATGTCACTTTTGTTTGAGCCAGTCAGCATCACGAAAAATCATCATTTTCCTTGCGTACAGGATATGGGAACAATTACTATTCAATTCTCTTCGTGTAATCTCAATTAAAATAGTTGTCACGAATTAGATTCATTTCTCGGCGAATATATTGGATACATTTCTTCTATTACCTTCCTATTTTAATTGAAACAAGGATTCCGACGCAAGTAGAAGCGGTAAGCTACGATCGAGGGAACCAGATACATCTTTCACCTTTAAGTACTGACCGGCATCGATGTCACTGGAGTTGGAACGACGATGATACTTTTGCTGCACGCCTGAACGCTGCAGCTACTGCGGATCCCGAGAACCGATAAATTGAAACCTCGCCATTGAAAGCAGAAAATGAAACAGAAAACGAGAGAAAGATATACGGAAGGATTTATATTGATTCTCGTTCGGCAAACTCTTCACACTTGTAGCGAAATAGGCAAGAAAACATAAGTCATCTGTAAAGAGAACAGTTAATCACTGCATGTAAAAAGTTTTATACCAGAGGAATTTGCCTATGGGTTTTCGTTTTCCCATCCTTGCACCAAGAAGGGCTCCGTTGGTGCCTCTGGATGTTACATCTTCATCTAGGTAACATAATTACGTAGATAGTCCAAAATTGCGTTGATTGGTTTGAGGGGATTCGAGGTGAATGCTTTTTCTCTCCTTCACAGGTGTGCTTTTTCTAGAGGAGAAACCACAGTTTCACAAGTCTGATTATAGTGATTTGAACAAATATCCAATTGTTATCCGAAACTTCTGAAAAGGCACATGTTAGAAAGTGCGTTATAAGCTCTATCAGATGTCCACGGATAAAAGGAAATACCTGTGGCAGCTACTCACTTCTTTAGCACCCTTTTTTCACCGATGTAGCTAAAATAATTGCAGCTGTAGCTATTTTTTAATTACCGCAGTAGGAAATCGGAACTGTAGCTGCACAGGTTTTGTGATTGATATTTGGATAGCCAAATAATTTACGCTGAGAAAATTTTATATTTGGATTTATTTGGATTGAGTAAACTTTATTTGAATCAACTAAATTCCTATTTGAATATGAACCTACTAGAGTTTTAGTTAGATTAAATAAAAAATTTATTCCATTCAAATAAATTTTTATTCATTTCAAATAAAATTTACTTGAATCAAGTGAAACTTTGTTAGATGCAATGAAATTTCTAGTAGGTTCATATTCAAATAAATCATTTCTCTGGGTGTACACCCAGAGAAAAAAATGGTATTACCAACTATGAAAATGTGGTGAAATAGCACCTCAACTTTGTTTTTGTTTTCAGAACTATGTAGGCTATATTTAGATGAACTATGTGAATTGGATCACAATGACCACAGAAGTTGTAGAAACTAGAAATTTTTCATTGTAAAAACTCATATGACATAGTAGAAGCAACTATGTTTTTGGGATTGGACGTACTATGAGTTAAATGTAATTGAAATCGAGTCATTCACATTATGTCCTTAGAAAAAATAAAACCACTGGGAATACTTGAGAGAACTATGAACAGTTAGTTACCACAACTATTAATCAATATTCACGATTAGAACATTGAACAAATTGTATAATGAAAAAAAAATTAAATCCAATGTACGTCATAGAGTTAAAGTACTTATATTCGTGATTTTTGGTCACTCAATAATATAAGGAAAATTTTCTATCTTACCTGACAGAGGATCGAACCTATAAATCCTACCTACCTACCTAACAATCTACAAACTTTACACCTAACCCATAAGCTATACCGCGAATTCATATAAGAGGAACTTAGAAGAAGTTATTGTTTTACGAGTGAATATAGTTTGTCAACATTAGTCCTGTTGTCTATAACCTCTCCGCAATAAGGAGCATTCACCGATAAAAAATGACGTACAAGCTAAAATTTAAACGGAACCATTTGTAATCGTAATCGTGATTCCCAAACCCCCATAACCATAATTAAAAGTATATTTTCATAGTCATTGAAATATAAAATCCTTATAATTTCGAAAAATTAAATGTCATATACAATAATTTTTTAAACTTGAGCAATTAAGTTACAACTGCATGGGTATATTTATTGTTGACTTGAGTAGCAGATGTGCTTGCCAACTAAATGGTCAAATTTTTTTTATGACTCCCAGACCCAAAAAGTCATTGGAAGAAATAATTTGCAGCCATCAGAAGTATTTAAAAACATCCCAGAAGGATGTTGTGCTAACTAGGATATGACTATCGAGAGGTTAGGAAACAACTACGGCCCCACATAGCACAAATATCTCAGTAATATCTCCAGAATATTCTGGAGACATTGTAATATTGTCAGAATATTCTGGAGATATTACTGAGACATTTGTGCTATATGGGGCATTGCGTGGATGTTAATACAGTATTAAGGACGTTTTTCATGGTACTTCTAGCTTCCCCCGGTGAAAATGAAGCGGAATTCCAGAATTCGGGCCAACGAGCAGTGATCCCCAGTATCCCCTAGAAAAATCTCCAGATTTATTGTCATTGGTCATTTCTTTCCAGATTGAAAACATGATTGGCCAGTTGTACAAGAAATGACCAATCATCAGATGCTGAACGTTTTTCTAGGGAATACCGGCAACGCTGCCAACGAGTGTTCACCGAATCTGTACACCGGTAATCATAATTAAATATTCATTATGCCATATCCAACTGTGGGATCTATTAACTATTACCAAAAGCTGGTAAAGGGGAGAGCATTCGTCGGACCTTCCTGTTTTTCTAACGTTAACGCTCGAGACTTTTAATGTTTTTCATTTACTATACCACTGGACTCTGTAATTTACTGGAATTACCAGTGGGTAAATTTTCTGGAGGATAGAGGAAGAGATGCGGGGAACATGAGATTGAGGTGATACTAGCGTTACCATCTGAGCACGTTCGTCAGAAAAAGACACGCTTACACGATACAAACAAAAGTATCGTCGCTACCCAGACATCACAAAGTTCTTTGGACGTCCTTACAACGTTCTGAGGACGTTCGAAGCAGGTCCGGACGTTCTTGGAACGTTTCAAGAACCTCCGAGTGCTGTTAGGGTAGTATCACCTTGGAGGGAATGTCCTTTCATTATCTTGCACGATGCACGGACTAACTCTGTCTGGTAAGGTAGCGAGTGCCCGAAATTGTATCAATCCTTAGCTGCCACACTTCTGCCGAATAACATAGCTGGGGCCACACTGGGGTCGTTTCGTATCGCAGCGTTAAAAGAATAGATTGCGAAGCGTATATTGTTTTTTTTTCTTGAAAATATTTTCTGATATTCGTTAATACTTCCTTGAAAATACAGAATGGTTGTTTTTATGAAAAAATAATTTTCAGTATTGAAAAACATTGTTATTCGATTAATAATTGTAGCTGCCACACTGGAGTCTTTTACGGCATCACTCAACTTTGTATAGCTGCCAGAGCTATACCAACGCTTTTTAATACTTGATTCGAGCTCGAGGGGTCGAGGGCATTCTTAAACCAGAGATGAGTTGAAGAGATTGCTAACGAGATATGAAAACCATAAAGTTCAGTTTCTGATTGGCAGTATCACGTTTTCTGTTTATCTCTTCATACTGGTTGGATTAGAAGAAAAATTCAACCAGTCATATATTTTTCTTCAAAAGAAAAAAACGTGATACGGACCATGATTTTAACATTGCGTTAGCAATCTCTGCTATTCATCTCTGCTCAAACTAACGGCAGTTAGGGTTTATAGTCCATATTTGTGAAAGCGGGAGTTTTAAATTGAACTCGAGGCTCAGCCTGACCCCAGTGTGGCAGCTAAGGTTTAACCCGAATGACAATGATTTGTGGATCCGAGCATAATTCCCAAAACTTCTTAGCCCTTCTCAAATAGTCGCGGACCTTACCGCTTGCAGGTAGATGGCCTTCCGGACACTCGCTACCTTACCCGCATTAGAATATTCGTATCTCTTTTCATCCAACGATTCTACTGAAAAAATGGAACTTTCTTCAGTGCGCATTTAGTGCAGCCTATGCAGGCCAATGGAAATCGCTGTAAAGTTCCCACGAAATGGGCCCTCAGATGCTTTTTTCAGGAAGCGTCCAGCTTTGGTGAGTTAGCGAGTGTGCCCGAAATTGCATTCACCGGGGAGACAATCATTTGTGGATCCGAGAATAATTATCTCTCAGATGCACAAATCAGCCTTTACAGGCACTTGCCCGAAAAGCAATGGTTTGTTCATCCGGGAATAATCACTAGATATTTCTGGCCCTCCTCGAATAGCCACAAAATTCACTGCGTTCGGTGAAAGCCTCTATTACATGCGGACGTTTGTTGCATGTGACATCATTAGATGAAAAAAGAGGCTAACGTTTTTCCCTAGGACTTCTCTTTTCATCTAATGACATCTCACGAAGGAGACTTTCTGCGAATTTCTGAGAATCTCTGGAAAACTCTCAAAATTCGAACATTCTCTGTAAATCTCTGTAAGTCTCTATTCAGAATAATTCTGGAAATCTCTGAGAATATTCTGAGCATCTTTGAAAAACTCTGAAAATTTGAATTTCCACCAGAGATGTTCAACGAAAATGTGAAACGTTTTATCTTTATTACAAATTTAAGAAATATTCTCAAATTTCAAGAAATGTTCTTCAATTTTCTATTAAAAATTACTATATTCTCGATCTGCATTTTGCTCTGTGTGGATGCGCAGTCGATTTGCGTACTATCGTTATTTTGCTGGTCTCTCAAGTGTTCGGTTCCCATATTATATGTCCACGACTAACCTCTATAAACGCAACGCAGCTCATGAAGGGATTTTACTTTTCATTTCATGAGGGAGCCCTGTTGTATTCCGAAAGGAAAGTATTTCGAATACTGAAATACTCAATACTGATTGTTCCAAAAACTATCAAACGGTTTGTTTTTTGTAATCTATAAGAAGTAAGTGATGCGATTTGAGGATAAGGGCCAAATCAACGAAATCATTATTTGAAAAGAGATAAAATAATGCATCATTCTTTCCAACTATTCTTTCGTTGATTTGGTTTTTCATTAATTTGACCGCCATCCACACGATGGACCTAGATGGAACCGAACGGGACATTTGCTTGTCCCTGGGACATACAGTCAAATGGGGTGAAGCCGATCACTGCGGGGTGAAGACGATCATTCATTTTTAATGCTCCAATCGACATTTATCCTCAAAAAAATGGTGTATCCAAAAGATCGCCTTCACCCCATAGTGATCGTCTTCACCCCAGTTTACGGTAAGTAAACTGCGACGTTTTTAGAACATCCTGAGTCTAAGTAATTAGCCGTTCTCTGCAGAACCAAGTACGTTTTCTGAACGTTCAGAAAACCTCCCGGTGCTCTATGGGATCCTATTATCAGAAACAGTTGTTATGGCCGTCATTTCATGGTGACGAAAACTTTTTCAATGTAGTACATTCAACTGATGATTGATAGTTGCTTTTTCATGCCATAATATTTTTTATAGTTCATCCAATTCTACAACTTTGTTGATTAAACTCACGTGACATATTTTCATCAACCACAACTTCATTGATTATGTCAACTGTTCGTAATCAGTTATGAGAAAAGTTATTCGAAAGATTAATACATTCCAGTTGTGTGCAGTTTGAAGAGATAATTATGAAAACAAGTTGAAGGTTGAGTATTCCAACTACATATTTTTAATTAACATTACAATGAAAACATTGTTATAGCATATTAGTTATCGTAATAATGTTTTTTAGTTATGGAAACCATATATAGTCACAGTAACTATAAAAACATAGTTCCAAAAATAAAATTAAAATGGGTGTCCCTTTTTAGTTGCCGGAACTATGGATATTTCTTTCAGTGTAGCTGTTGAATTTTCGCTGAGGCAGCTACATTTACTGCCGCTAACGCTAAGTGAGTAGCTTTGACAGCTAACAAAGAACTCCCGTAGCTAATTTTCAGCTATCCAAATGATGGCTAATTATTTCTATCCGTGTAAACTAGCTAAACCCATTTGAAATCCACTCAATTTCCAACAACAATCTTCATTAGAATTCCAATGAAAACTATCCAAGTTTTAGGTCACTAATTTTAAAGTTCTCGCTTGACAATAGACATTCAAATAATTGAAAACATAGAATGAAGTTCAAATACATATTGATTCAATCATAAGATAATCATATCACATTCATACATCATGAATTAAAACCACTCAATCGTGGTAAGTTGTATGCAAATCATCTAGACAATAATTGATTGATCACCTTGTGGAAATGAACAATTCCGAAACATTTGTAGCGAATTGATATCTATTTTCGCCGCTTATAAATCAATATTGCATTTACAGGAAATAACCCAACAATTATATAAAAATCTTGTCAAGGAAGCATTGAGATTCGCTTATCATCTGACTAATTTTTCCATGTTTTATCTGAATGAAATATTCGATTTGAGCATAATCAACTTATAGGTATTTCGATTGTTATGTGATCATATTACATAGATATCTATGCGATCATTGACATTTAAAGTTCATAAATTTCATAGTAGAGATATATAAAGCAGAAAAGGACGAGTTTTCAATTCCTAATAACCATAACAAGATAAGGTTCATCGAATTATCATACCGGTTCTGTTTGTGAAGAGTGAACGCGTTGATGGAAGAAAACTCATATCTTCGATGTAACAAGATGATACACATAATATGTGTACATATTAATTCACATAGGGAAGAAGATCCGAGGTGGTTACAACAAGGAAGGGACGATGAACTGGGCGAGGTGAGTAACTTAGGAAGCTTGGCCGGTGGTCACACACCCACGATGTCTGCGAAGAACGACCTATAAGTGTATGATCGGAAAAAGATCGGTATAATGAGCAGCACCAATATTAGTCGATGGTGGCCACAGAGTTGGCCGCCGCCGTCGAAGGATCAACTGGGTAATTGCCATGATGATAACATCTAAATGCTCTCACGGATCTTCTCGTAATGAAGACACATGTACGCGCGATACGCCAACACATATACGCATCATTGGACGTATGCCTATGAATATGTGTAATCATGGTCGCATTTACGTACGTATGGTCAGATTCTTATTCTTTCAGAGCAAAATCGAAGGTTTCAGGATTGTTTGTTCGAAGCATTCTTTCATATGAATAATCATTAATTGACAGCGAAATATTATAAAATATATGATAATCGTTTTTTGCATTATTCCTGTGCGGACTAATAAGGACTGTATCAATTGAAACAGATTTAGAAAGTGATTCGTCATGGGTTTTTGTAGAAAATTACTGAAAACAATATCAAATCAACTCTGGCGTGAATAGATTCGGGTAAAACATGGCCAGGATATGCGATTGAGTGGCTTATAATCTTCACCTATATTTGGGAATTCAATCAATGAATACTATTTGATTCCTTATTTTCTGTATGATTGATTCTAACGAGGGGATTAGGCTAATGAATTTCTTACCTTTTTGAATAATGATATAACACTTCACATTTTTTTGAGATTATTTTCAATCAGATTGGAATATCAGAAAGAATCTTTGAATTACGCAGAGTGAAATTTTATGTTTATTAAGGAACTATGGAATATTATTTGGTGTTTTTGAAAATTGCTATATTACGTATCATCATTGAGAATTCATATTCCTCATCTTATGATTCGGAAAAGAAATAATTCTAAGGTCACAGTGCGTAGTTGAAGAAGCGAGAGGTTTATATGTATACGTGTTTCTATGTGACCATCACTATGAAACGCTGCACCTCTCCGCTTCAGTCAGTGGCAAGCACTGCTACACCTTCTCTCCACTTCTCTCTGTTCCCCATCCTCATGTCCAATGCCATTGACGAGATATATGAGGCGTGTCTAATTATGTGATCGGTGCACGTCCAATCAAACTACCTTCCTGTCAGCGATCGCGTCATTGGCCATTATCGCGATCACCCCCAAGGAAATATTATGTCTTATGATTTTTATTTGATTTTGTTATGTCTCGTCCCACCTGGGAAATGAATTTCACAGCAGCGGTACTTGAACCTTGATAAAAGTATTTGCAACGGTTGATCGATTTTCATTTTGATTCAAGATACACTTATTTCCTCTAGGTTGAATTATATCAATATTCCCAGAACGAGATGTGCTTTTATTTATCGAACGCAATAAATAAAATATGCTGTCATATTACCTTATTGCATTCCTTATTAATAAACATCAATATGTAGAAATCAAATAATTAATTTTATATTCATGTTTTCTGCAGGTTCTCCCGTTGTTTCTAGGATTTCTAGTGTTGGCATTTGTTTTCGGCGTTCACTTTCATTAAAACAGGGCTAGTTTTGCTTGCATCTTAAAATCAGCTGATTTTCAGAATGGAAGTCCGCTTTTTACCGTGATGGTACATCGTCGAATTTTATAGAAATTCAAACGTGATTGGTTTTCTTGAAAAAAAGAAAAAAACAAAAACCCGAATGAACCCTAATTGATTTGAAGGTCCCTAAGGAAACACAAAACTGTAGGGAACGTTACATGGACGTAGATCAGAAGTTCGGACATTTCAACCTTTGATGAACACTCATTGAACGTATATCAACCTAAAATCAATCTAAAATTGGCCTATCGTTCTGTTGTAAGTCCTAACATGAATTGTATTGAATTGATCTAAACTTTAATGTGAAATTAACGGAGACGATGGGACCAGAACTTTAATCCACCTCCTTCTATTCCAATCAGTTTTGCATAACAAGCTTCCATTCAAACGCTCTTTCAATATTTCACCCCAACTGAACCTCTCAAGAAGTGTAAACGCCACTCATTTCAGTGAGTATCATATTCGTATATTCCGGATGCACACTCGTGAAGGAATATATGTGTATCGTTTTAAAAACAAGATAACCCAGTCACATGCAACTTGGGTGGTTTTGAGGGCTTGTTAGACTGGATAACAGCTGATGTGAGTTGTTGAATATACTTGCACGATCGATCAAAAAAGTAACACAACCGAATAGAATGAAGCAGAATTCAAACACCTACGTTATACTAAACATCCATTCAATCATGTTCGAGGGACACTTCAATTAATGAATGTAACATCGATGACATGATTATCATTCTCATTATAATGATAAATCTGATCTTACAGAGAAGAACAATGGAATAATGTTGGATGAAAACTTTTCAATTCCTGTTCATACTTCCGTTGTCTACGTCCTTTTTGATCCAACATCATCTCACGAACATACCCTCCCATCGATACCTCGCTGAATTCGAAATATGATTGTACCACATAATAAAACAAACGATTTTCATATAATCAGATTCTCTTGATTACACAACGTTGAGGCTTCTACACTCCGTTTGTTGGATTCAAGATGAATCGGAGTACGTTCCATTCATTCACAATACTGAGAATGATAACCAGCAGAATACAAATTAACACTCAACGATTCAACCACTGGAAAGGTAATATTTACCGCTACTCAATCTGTACAGTGGTGGAACTTGCGCTTCGCACAAACCAAGGGATAATCCAGGCGCAAAACAATAATCGCATGTATCTCCAACATTCAACTTGACTTATTGCCTCATACTGTTACAAAGTACACGCCGCTGCAGGCCATTGCCCAAATTCGTTTCGGTTTACAGATCAGTTACCTGGAACACCGCCAGGAGGATCATGAATTGAACTGCATGGCAAAATTGACCAGAAACCAAACCGGGAAATTGAACCCCCGTCCAAGGGGCAGAGATTATGGTTTAATTTTCATTATTCTGAGTCCAAAATTTCGCCAATTGTATCACGGAAAACAGAAAATGCTTCTGGGTTTGTGCGAATGAAACTGGCCCTGAAGGTAATGTTTTCTGAGTTTATTTAACCGATGTCCATTGTTAAGACAAAAATGAGCAAGAAGATATTTACCGATTTTGCACCTGAAGTTGAGTAACCATGAACGAAGATGAAAACATGGAACGAATATGTTACAATGTGACACTTTATTTCAATAAGTGCGATTGGTGTGCACGCGTTCAGGACAAGTTCGAAAGGCAACGAGCAGATATGAATTAGTTTCAAGACAAAAAAAATAAAACAAAAGAAATACATCGGTGTTTTGACGCTCCATTGAGTGACGTTCAGAGAATACAAGGTGACAGTTTCTCGTGTCTCTTAGCTTGTATCAGCAGGTACCCATCTCCTCCTCGATGTAATGTGGACCAATTCTGACGGTGGTTGTGTTTTCTTTCTGCTCGTTCCTTTTTTCCCTTCCTGGCCACTGGCCACGAATGGACTTGAAATAAAAACAACGATCGAAAAATAAAAGTAAAAAAAAGATGAAGATGAGAAGGAAGAAGAGGGTCCATCATTGATGCCATGTCTTACGGTCTTCGGGTGGAATTTTAAGCAGCGACATCTTGTCGAATGCAAGGGGATTTCGGCTCCTTTTTGCTCGATACGGCCCTAATTTCGCGCGCTGGGTGGCGCGTCGGCTTGTCAAAGGATATTGCGAAGCTCCTTTGTGCATACGTCCTTGCTGCACGCGGTAGTAGTCAACTCGAGAATCATACGACAGGCTACCCTACTACCGCGCATCGCGAACAATCCTTTAAAGTCAATCCATTATGTGGTACCACCATTATAACTAGTCGCCAAGTGTTTGTTCCATGCGAGGACCATCGCTAGCCACATGTGAGAGACTCGCTTCCTCCTCTTGCCCCCTGAATACGTTTTTGCACTTGTGTATGGCCTAGGATGTTTCGAAAGTGCATCTATCCTAATGCAAAAGTGCTTGTACCTTTCAATGGGAATCTAAAGAATTCTAAGTGTTTCATCGTGTAAAGCAAGTTTTGTTCCTCCTTCTCCTTCGCCTTTTCTCCTCATTCCTCTCCTCCTCTCCATTTCCTTTTATTTCTTCTTCTTTGCTTTTTCTTTTCTGCCTTGACCGCTCCGGAGATCTGCGTGAAGGATCAGTTTGCAACTCGTTGAAAATCTTCTTGCAAAATCATGAATTCGTTTGTGTGTCCAAACCGGTGTGAGGAGCCTGCTCAAAGCTGATGGAAGGTAGTAAAAAGGTCCACCGTATCTGCAATTTCTTACGTCCACCTCCTTTTCACTTTGAGATTCGTAAAGATAGCTCGTGCACGGTAGCTCGTCAGTGGTCCTTCTGTATAACGTGGGCACGTGCTTCTCGCGCGATGAGATAGTATCGCTCGTAACTCGATATTGTTTCACTCAAACAAATTAGGAGAATCCGTAGGGCCATACATGTATATGCATACACGTGAAAACAGGTAGGCAGAAACCGACTGAACGTTAAGTTGAAGTCCACACTTGGCATTCTTCTTGGAACGAAGAGATAACTGCATTCTTGGGACCAGTTATCGTGTTTTGTCAAGAGGAGGAAGTGAACAATTTTATTCAAAATATTCTCTTTGGCTGTTCATCTCAATCAGAGAATTGCTGTGGAATTGCTTACCAATTGATCAATAAATGATCAGAAGTAATCGGTTCAGGAAATATAGTGAATCTCTCAATGCGCATGATGGAATACTAGTCCTTTTATTTTGTACAATTACTCCTCCTTGAATTTAAAAGGCGCAGGGAGTAGCTGAATGAAATATCTTTTGGACTCAATCAATTGAACATAATGAAATCTCTCAGTTGTCAATGTTTCTTCTGGTATTTTCTCGCCTCTATATCACTGCTAAAATTCACATATGAAACCATAAGCAAAATCATATCCAATTATGCCAAGAATGGCTGAGGAAGTTTTTTTACCTAGCATTTTTCGCAGGAATTCTATCGATATCTAATTTGAAATAAAAGTACTAATGAAATTTAGTATAAAATCCTTTCAGTGATACGTTATATCTTATTGCTATAGTGTTACGTTTCTTGATACCAACCATTTTTTCAAATTAGAAGGTTTGTTTTTTTCTCAAACTTTTTCCATGAATTACTTATACGCTTTTATCGAAAATTTTGAATACAGTTGAAAACAATCAACCATCAGAATAGAATCTAAGTGACAGTTCTTGATTGATTTCTGATGATTATAAAAGAATTTTCGAAGCAATAACCTTCAAATGTCAGACTTAACTTCCATAACTTGATTCCTAAAAACAATAATGCTTCCCTGGTTAAAAGAGCTCATCGAACCAATTGACTTCGATGCAGAAACACAGTTCAAACTCATTTATTTGATTTTTCTTACGGGTTTGAATTAGGTTTATGCATCGGAATCAATAAGAATCAATCGGTTCAATGGGATTTTCAACTAGGGTCGAGCTCCCTTAATTGCTACGAAAAATAGGACAAAAGACAAAAAACAGACATTTTATGAAAATTTCATTCTATGGCAACTGATTTATCATACAATCGAAAGATATAACAATTTGTGAACATATATATGCTAGATGTACATAAGGAAGAATAAAATATTTCGTAGTGCTGTTTCGTTCTATTGTTAAACGCAGGAAGAAAAGAAATTCACTCTTCATAACACAATTTTAGAATTATATCCTCCCTACATGTGCATAAGGGATCCATACACGGTTTACAAACTGGATTACATTATGGAACGTCCGCTTGAGACGAGAGTGCATCCGGTTCTCCAAAGGGACAACCATTCACAACGACTCAATTGCCCGCCTTCACTCTTTCCATCTTTTGACCACCAACCTTCCTATCCTCTCTTGGTCATATTTCTCTATTATTTTCACTCTTGCTCACACATCCTCTTCTTTTCTCATCTCTTGGTTGTTTCGTTGAAACAGGATATGAAGACTGACATCGAGACGGGAATCACATTTGCCTTTTTCTATTGCGCTCCATCAGCTGGTCGATTTTATTATGCAGCGGACGAATATCCTTGCATCTTGGATAAAAAAAAACCGACAATGCAAATGTGGAATCCAATTTTGAATATTTCATGGCATTTTGGATTGGAAAATCATTGTGAGGAGAAACTTCACTACTCGTTAATTATTTTAGTACTCAGGGCAGCAATCGTATCTCAATTGATGCCATCCTGGTGAAGTATTCTTGTCATAAGCAAATTATTTATCCTTAATATCTTAAGATTCGAACATCAATGCGTTTCTATTATATTCACCGAATGTTGTACATTATGAATAAAATTGGAAATAATCGTACAGAAGAACAAAATATTCTCGTGATGGCACCGAATGAATGTTGAAAGAACATTGAGAAAAAGAAAATCACTTGCCGTGATAAAAATACAATATATTGAATGAGAAAACGATGTACAAAAAGAAAACAACAACGAAAACAACAACAATATTTTCCAATGCAATCTGCATCCACAACAATGCGTGTTCTTCATCACGATTGCAATGAAGAGGAAATAGTTCTTCACGTTCTCTAATTGCGCGATGATTCTTATTTTGGGCGTAACCAAGCGAACCTTTTTTGGTGCGCGTACAATCACCGTTTGACACGTTGCAAGGGAGAAGAAGAGAAAAAGAGTGAAGAGAGGTGAAAAAGGGCAAAGAGAGAACGAGACGAGAACTGCTAATTAGGCACCGCGCGCGAATACCATGTCGGTAGGTGGGTAGGTATATATCGAGGTGCTGTCATTATGGCTTAGCGGAGTCTCGTATTTAGAGAGTGAAAAAGAGAAGAGCGATTGGTAGACGAATGAGTAAGATAGAGAAATGAGAAAAAAAGAGAACGCAAGACAGAAATGTAAAGAAAAAAAAGCAGCAAAGAACAAGAAGGTCCAAGTACGTGCGCAGAGCTCATATACGTGGGCTTCATTAACGGACCGTGTTAATTAGTCGCAGATAGACGATCAGTCGTACTAGTAGAGTGCGGCACCCCTAAGTCGTTGGTCTAAGTCCCCGAGGCCAAATAATCATGCATACGATAGAGTAGAAAGCACTTTGGGTAGTAGTTGGCCAGCAAAACACGGATGATTCCTGATTTTCATCAGCTAACCTGGTCACTAGTGGTGAGTCGACGAAAGTTTTAGATAATGCGCAATCCTCTAACAACGCGCCCAATCATTGAACGTTACTAATTAACGATATGATTTAACGCTAAACTCCACTGTCTTTAGAACGTAAATGAATCTTCAGGAATCATGCTGGGTTCACTTTGTTTCCTAGTCACCGTGAGTTGAGATATAAAGTTTGACTTCTGATATCTCATCAAATATCTGTCTGTATATCTATCTCAGAAAAATTACGATTGTATGTTTGTAACTTATACATAAGCAGACGCACGAGAAACCTAATCTCGTGATTTGATATGAAAACTGAATTCCCCGTGATCTGAAATGTTAGATAATTCTTGATCTCCTGGAACAAAGTTTCTTTCAAAATAACTGTTACCCAGTAAAAATTCGAGAATCGGTTTAATAGTACATAAGAACACGTTATTCATTCCGATTATCGGTAACCACATCGAAATGTAATTACGTATCTAGTAAAATTCATTATTCACACTATATAAATCTGTACGATGTTGGCTTATATGATTACATGAAAATAATATATATACATTAACAGTAATGCTATAAAAATATAGGAAAGGTAGGATTATCTTAGCTGTAAGCGTAGCGTCTGAACGTATAAACCGAGACATTAACAGCACGTGGTTGAAACACGCCCACTGACAAGAAGACTGTTTAGTGTTGCTGTTGCTTTAGCTACAGGTTGGCCAACAACGATCGTGGGTGCAATTAACATCAGGCCTCATGGTTCAACGTTAATTAACGAAACGAAACGTTGTGACTGAAAAGCCATGCAACGAAGAAACAGAGAGAGGGAGGAAATTGAACCACAAGTATCAACTGTGAAGGAAAGACGTGGCGGCACCTTTCGTCGTTTCTCCAAACGTAAACTATCCCGCTACCGTGCCATTGGACTTTTTTTTCTAAACTGTCTGGACGTGTCAGATACAAGGAAGGCGACGTCGACAGCGCGTCTACCTTCGTCAGACGACCGCTACCACACTGTTACCGCGCGCGTGCAAAAGAGTATCAATTTCGTAGGAATGGCTTAGCAAACCAAGTCATTTGAACAAATACGCTTCACCAGTACACTTGTTCATTAGAAAGAGGTTTTCATTGGACTGACACGTATGAAGAATATAATCTTGATTCGATGGGAAATTATCTCCCCATGATGAGATACAATTTTTTTTTGTGGAACTCATGCTAAAGGAGTCCTCTTTAGTTCAATGGAATATCGGAATACGATTTCCTCACCTATGAGAAGAAGGTTTCACGAATTCTCGTGGAAATATGTTTATTACATGTCAACCAGTCTAAAATCTAGCTAAAATTGATCTATTCGGAATAATATCTTGAATCCTCACAGGATCAGTCACGTATTCGTGTTTTATACATAGATATAATTATACTTTGTACGTAAAAACAGTTTTAGACATCTCAAGGTGTTGCTTCAGTTATCCTTAACTTGTTTGAGAGATATCGCAAGAAGCAAAATGTTCATTGAGGTCTACTTGCAATTTTCTTCCTATTTCAACATCATGTAAGGTCACATTGTATTCCTTTTCTTAGTTTCATTCTGACTGTTCAGCCACTTGTAATCGACTTTATGAATTAGATTGGTCATGTTTTATTTGCGCTCTCATTTTTCATGCTCCGATTATTGCAATTTGACCCTTCCAAGTGTTTAATTGTTATGGGATACTTTTGTTTTCTGTTCATGGGCTTATTGAGGGGATACCAGAACCATTGGTTAAAAAATTACACAATTAAATCTTCTCTGTCAAATTATTGCTTCATTTTCGAGTAATTTGGCAGAGAAGATTTGACTCGGGTTGCATCGTCATTATCATGTTACCCCGTTGGGACATACTCCCATTTTTGCATGAGAATTTTAGCACAAAGGTGTGATATTGAATATATTAGATCTGCAAATCTGTTTTAGACTCATTACGTTCATACATATTACTTGGTATATCTTTGTTCAATCAAATTAACGCATTTACGTGTGTGTTTCTCAATGACTTCCCTCTTCATTGCTCACGCTTCTACAGCTGATTGTCAGATTTATCTGTCACGTGCAAGACCGTATATATAAGACGTGGAGGGAACCAAATACCAGCAACTCATGTTTTGGCCGCCGATAGCTCGTGTACAAAGATACGGAGTCTTGCAAACAGTAATAGCTTGTGCTTAGACACGGACATTTGTTTTTAGAAACCATCCGTTTCCACGCGGTAATCACGGATGTTCTGGATTGGTAGTTGTCCTTATACTTTAAAAGTTCAAAGCGTTTCGAAAGTTTTTCAAAAAGTTATTAATTCTCGAATCTTTCTCCTCTCTAGTTTTCGAAAAAATGAAGAAACATACAATCTAAAATAATCAAATTCGCATTTTCATCAGGAATTTTGTGCCATACATGGACAAGGTGTCGGAAAAGTTTAGAATAAGCTGGTAAATCAATGATCCGTAACTGCTGGGACGGTAACTTGACATACTGGTCTGGAAAGGCTAATGATTTACTAATGAATTGAGTATTTGAGTAGCATCCCAGTAAACCCTGAGTTCTTAAAGATGAATATAAGATATCCGATGAAAGAAACCTTTAAGATGTGTCTAAAAGATGTCTTATAGATGTATATCAGAAATCTTCAAAAAGATATCTTACAGATGCCTGTATAAGATATCTGAAATATATCTGAAAAATCGATTGCATCGGAGTTCTTAAAATATCATCTATAAGACATCTTTCAGAACTTGATTTCTGAAAAGATGGCGTCTACCGACTTTGCCTTTTGTATCACTTTTCTGCCTCATTCTCTCGCGTGCAGTACGTGTCAAATGTTGAATCTTATATATAAAAATGTTATATATTAGAATTCAAGGGATTCAAAGATGCAATTGACCTGTTCATGGGATAAAAACTCACCAAGTAAGTGTATGATATTTTATTCGTATATTCGTTGGATGTCATTGTATACTTTTTCAAAATCAGCATTAGTAAACATTACCGGCATTCCTAACCTTGCTCTTTACCGTCGTTTACATATATATATATTATGCAAAAAAAATATCATGCACTTACTTGATGACATGTTATCCTATTTATAGGCGCAATTGCACTTCTTGAATATCTTGAACTATTACAATAATGAATTTATAAACCTGAATGTATGAATTTGCAGCGGGCTGTCTTCTTCTCGAAACATCTTCATCGAATTCATGTATCGATTCCTTTGCGAAGGTAGATCTCATAATTTTTCATAATTCCTCATAAAAGTGACAATTTTTCATATTTCCTCATAAATTACAAATTCGGGAATAAAGATCTAATATTTTCTCCTTGAACTTGTACCAAATGAGGAAATATAAAGATTCATGACTTTCATGAGAATTATGGAAAATTATGATAAACATTACCACCAGGGTTTTTGTATGACTTCTGAAATATATCATTTTTCGGATTTCTAATTTTGCTCTCCCATAAGACCTCATTAAGATATCTTAAAGAAGCTCCTGAAAGATCTCTTTTCAGATATCTTCAAGATATATAATAGTGTTGCGTCCGATATCTTTATGATATCTCAAAGATCTCTTTCGGGAGAAATTTTAAGATATCTTACAAAATTTTCAGACATCTTTCAGATATCTAATAGAAATCGGATTGTCTATTTGGGATATTCTTCAAAATCAAATCTCAATTACAAATTGAACATTATTTGAATATTTTGAACGAAAGTACAGAACTCGTGTTCAAAGATTCGATGATGGAAGTAGTGTCCATGTAGATTATGACAAAGAGAACTCCAACATAAAATCACACTTTTCTATTAAACTTCGAGAACTCAACAATGAATACAAGATAACAATATCTTTACGACCCTGCATGCATGATGTTCTTTTAAATACCGTATCTAAAATATGACATTATAAACTACCACTCTGATCTGATGTGAGAAAGATGAATTGAATTCTGAAAACTTACACCCCCGAAGAATTTGAAAAACACCAACAGGCCACCCGTGTTAAAAACTACTGAATGAGAAGATGTTAGGTGATCCGGGTGCTCATGAATGAGGGTCATTTACTTGCATTCAGTTTCTACCGTTTGTATCGTGAACCTGCTATTGTACGCTTAAAAGAAGAAAGAAAAAGGATACTGTGGTGAGATAAAGTCTACGATTCGAAAAAAAAGAACGTAGACAAGTAGGAGGCTACTCACCGTCGCTCGAAGTGACATCTTTCTTCATCTTTCAGTGTTTTTTTTGTCATATGCATTACACATAATAGAGATATAATACTTCAAGAAATCCTTGACGTTCTGTTTCGATGGATCGCTTTTATAGTCGAAGATATTCTGTTCCAGAAATTCTATTATGATCCTTTTAATCTGTTCACATTTGGGGCGCTTTGAATTTGTTATAGACACATTTTCCATATTTCTCGAATAATGATTTGGATGTCGTAATCTTTCAGAACAAAGGAAGGAAAATACAATTCACAATTCAAAAAGAATATCGATCTTCCAAAAGGAATATTGACATGAATCTATGGGTTACTTGATTTATCGAGGAACCGGATCAAAGAAGACATAATATATATGCATCACGAAGAATTCTAAACAACTTTGAAAAGAATTCAGAATTCTTAAGAAAAATTTATCAAAATTCAAAAAATTGTCCGTGTAGTATTAAAGTGCTCTTTCCAAATGCTTGTGTTGAAGGATATCTGAGTGGGCTGTACCGACCATTTGAGGATATTTTCTTGTTCATCAAGATTTTCCAAAATCCAATTGATCAAATTTACAATATTAATTTTGATCAATGTTTTGAATCATTCCCAGATAGCAATTCAAACTCGCTGCAATGCCGTCAGGCAAGCTTGTGACAAGGTTGAGGGAAGGTTACACGAAAAAAAGAAAACAGTAATGGTTGCTGTGAATCACCAAAATACATTGAAACTCAAATTCATTTGGTGCAGTATTGTGTTCCCCAGTAATCCTTACTGTCCACCCAGCATTGACGAGTTTCATTGCAGTACTGATAACTGTGATAGCAATGACCTTGGTTATTCAAGCGTGTTTTCATTTGTTTTTCAATCACTGGTTGTCACTACAGTAACCTGTATTGTTTTCTTTTTGCCATGCACCTATTAGTTAACACAAGACAACAGTAAAAGCTTACAAAAACTTTGCGATAGAATTATGGCAACCTCACTCCGACAAGTTTGATAATAACAAGCCAAAAGCAATCGAATGACAAGTCTGACTAGCTTCCACAAGAGAACACGAAGGTTCAAGGAACGTACAATGGAGGTCTATTCAACGTCCGGACATTTGGATTTGCGTAAAATGGACGTAAATTCAACATGCTCACATGTGATCTGGGATACCCACGCTGGACCATCGAATACTACAAATACAAGACCATCGAAACTAGCATTTGAATCTTGATATTAGGGGTTAGGCAATCGTGTGACAAGTCTTCAATTAACAGATGACAAAAATATGAGCTCAGAGAAATTTTGCATGAAAGTTGTAGCAAATTCACTTCGACGAGGACGCCATCGACAATCCAAAAGCTTATTCCTTCAAAATCACTCATCAATTTACATGGAAATCTTATTGATTATTCCATATTATGAATAAAAATATAAAACAAGCGAATAAACATCAAACACAATGAACCAGGCAGTAGTCGCAAAACACGTGCTTTTGTATGTTACGTGTATCCAAAGGAACACTTAAACCCACAATGGAAGAGGTTGTAAATCCCAGTGGCTTTTTCGCGTGCATAGGTATCATTGTGTCTTTTGCTTTCATAGATACATACGAACTCGCTAGTTTCACGGTAAATCTGACGTATAGAAAAAAACAACCTGTGACGTGTTTCCGTAATGTGTGTGTGTGGTCTCTTATAATACAGATGAAATGCATTGTTGTTATTGTTATAGTTACTTCATGGTTGCTCGTACCTAAATTCATCATTCCCTCGCGTGAAACCTACTCACCCATTACAAACGGGAACAACACGAGATCTTCGTTGTCGTCTACTCCGACTGATGATGATCGAGATCCTTCCATGTGAAAGATGACCTCGTTCTCTCTAGTCCAGAATACGGTATTTAGGCGTGGCGAAACTTTTGACTTTTTTCTTACAGGTCAGACTGTGTAATATATATATACATATGTGCACAGGAAATATATATACTTGGAGCAAGAACGAGTTTGAGATAGAGTCAATGATTCTTGCTCTAGCTATGAGACAGAAATTACAATGAGATAAATACGATGATGAATTAGTTGCGTGCAAATAAAACTCTCATTGATAATCAATCTTGTTACTCGATGATTGAATATGGAAATCTATTTGATGATGACATGAAAAGTAACGCATTTGGATATACTTGATTTATTTATCTCCAATACGAACGTCTGAGAAGATTATGATCTTTTCTTTCGAATTGTTATACTCTTTTCTGTTCATTTAGTTGTTAATGATATCCGATTATGCAAACCGTAATTACTACGTTGATTTCTACGGTCATTTGTCATATGGTTGATTTGGAATTCACCTTTTCAATGAATGAGAATGAATTGGAGATCATTCGCAATTGGATTGGATTCGATATATGTACGCTGAACATTCTATAATTATGCAATATGCTCGATTCGAAGAGCATAGACAATTCCTAATCCATTTTCGAAGCAACTGATCGCTCATTATCATGATCTTTTATTCTTATTTTCTTAACTACGGTTCGTGAAGATTGAGAAATTATTTATAGAGTTTTCTTCCCTGGTATATGCAATTTCTTGATAGTCAGAGCCGTTTTAAGAAACCGCCGAAAAGGGAGCCTCATCTACGGCAGGGTTTTTGATCTCTATATCTCGAGTGGAACAATTCTCAAAATTATATTTAGCTTATATAAGAACTTTGTTGCATTGGATATAAATTATAGGTAATTTGAAAATTTTCGTAATCCTAGGGGCCTCAGGTCGAAAATATGCCGAGGGCTGTAACCCTTTGAGGGGGGTAAACCCCTCTGGACCACCGTTTTTCCAACAATTTTTTATGGAAAATTGGAAGCATTTATCAAAATTCAGAGAATTACATGATATTATTGACATCATAAAGTATTGATACCATTTTTTTGGAGTGAAAAAAAAACAAAATGGCGGCTCTGCAGCCCTTCCAATTTGACGCCTCGAGTTTGCGCCGTGCAATGCCCAGGTCCAGGAAATTATCTGTGATCAAAAGGGAAAATGTTTCCCATTAAAATGTTAGTACGCATTGCATGAACCTAAAAGTTTAATATAATTTTCACAATAAATATTGTTCTTAACAATTTGTTTATAAAAAAAAAAATTGTGTTTTTCGTTTTCTTGGTCTCTGATTTTTATTTTTCACTTTTTTATACTAAATTTAGGTTCATGCAAAGCGTACTTACATATTTTAATAGAAAACATTCTCCCTTTTGATTACAGATAATTTCCTGGACCTGGGCATCGCATGGCGCAAACTCGAGGCGTCAACATGAAAGGGCTGCAGAGCCACCATTTTGTTTTTTTTTTACTCCAAAAAAGTTGTATCAATACTTTATAATGTCAATAATATCATGTAATTTCCCAAATTTTGATAAACGCTTCCAGTTGTTCATAAAAAATTATTGAAAAAACAGTCGTCTAGAGGGATTTGCTTCTTAACGACAAAATGTGCTAAAATTTTGCCTTGATTTCAATCTCATACCATTTGGAGAAAAATAGTGGACTAGGATCGGGGAGTTCCAATGTTATTGTTTTTTTTTTCGAATGGTATACATAAAAGCCCGGAAAATAACAATTTACCCTATTTTTTCTCGGAGAAAATTGAAAAGAAAAAAAACGATTTTTCAACAGCAATTGTTTTTATTAAATTTTCACTATGATTCCACCATTTTGATCTCTTTTATAATATCAGGAACGTTTTCCCGATACTCTGACTTGAAAAATATGGTCTAACAATATCAATTATGATTGTGTTTTTGGATACCAAATGGCGTCTGAAAGCTAAATTCATCGGAATCTCCTTATTTTTTAATTTTGATAAGTTTTTTCATCACTCAAACATATGAAATAGGTTTTATGAAGTTACAGACCACTCATTCTGATATGTGAGAACTATGTGAGCTCATATTATGGTATTTTAGGATAGTAGCACCTACATGTGAAGAAAAAACCAGTTATATTTTGATCTTCATGAGAGACCGAATGACAATTGTTATTATGTATGGTTTTGAGCATAACCAAACTGAAATTTGGGGTGGGTTTTTCAAAATTCTTATTAAAAAAGCCTCCACTTTTCAAATTTTGTGTTTTAAAAATTCACATTTACACTTGCAACTGCGTTTGAAAATTGCATTATACACAAATCAAAAATCAAGAAAAGGGATTCCTCTTATTTTCCCAAGTAGCACAAGAACATTTCAAACATTCTGCGTTCATTCTGAGATCATGCATAGAATGTGCAGGTTAGACTGTTTTGGATAAATTCGAAAAATACATTCTAAGAATATGCATAAAATATACTTATCCGCAACAGTCCCCTTCGAAGATTCTATGAATATTCATAAAATATACTCAGAACTTTAAAGAACCTTCTTAGCATTTCTAACCTCTTGTGCTACTTGGGTTAATGGTACACGGAGAACAAAAATTTGCTGACACAGGAAATTCAGGCATTATATACAGAATAGTGAATCTTTTTTCTAACCTAGCTAAAAATTCGCTGCCACAACTACCTGGATTGCTGAAAGAGCAACATGAGTAACTAAAGTAACAAATTATTCGCTGGACCAGCAGAATTTTCAATATTTTATACAGAATAGCAAACGAATTTTTACTATCACAGTTGAAAAAACCATGTCGTAGTTAACAAGATTGCTGCGATAGCTAATATTAGTTTCCTGCCACAGCAAAAGATTTGCTGCTTCAATAAAAAGGACCTAAAAAAATTAAATTTCGCTGTCCCAGTGGATTTCTTTCTTCTTCGTGTGATTATAATTTCAACCTCAATGAACCAAAGAATTTGTGACTCTTTTCTGAAATAATTAAATATAATATAAATGTATCGATTAAAAAAAAATTTTCTCCCTATAGACCTTAACAAGAATATTTCAAATTCTATTAAACTTCAATCTGACATCAATCTTGATTATCCTTTGCTTCATTATATAAACATTCTGAGAACAGGTGAGACACATAACCAATGATTAAGAAATGCTTGTTTCATCTCATCTTCAGTTTTGGGTCCATATAAATCAAAATTATGTGCATGCAAGGTGGTCATGCTCCAAGGGGGTGAGTTATTTTCTTCAGACCGTTTTTCTGACACGGGAATCGATTTATTATCCAACAAGGTGGCAGACAGCTCGTTCCAATTATGTCTTATGGAGGTCAGCAGGTACATACAAACACACCCATATGCATATGGTTGCACACAAATGTGATCTAAATTGACTGAAAAACACGCGTGTGCCATGTGCGAGCAACACTCCCTTACATGCGTTGCGAACCTACCGTGGGTGATACAAGATGAAATTTTAGAAAAAACAATGTGTACGGTGCTGAATGGGGAATGAATGATGAGCAACGTGAACCTGCGTATGAAAGGTGTATCCGAATTGAAAATCCAGTGATAGTATTAGAGCGTTATGGAGCTCTCGCGTGACGAACCGTGTCGGATATAATGTCCACAGTGATGAATCAAAAACATAATCGAAGAACACAAATTTGCATCACAAAATGATTTATATGTTGCGAATGACGTATTACATGAAATAATGATTCAAAATGTATCATTTTCAATACGCAAAAAAGAAAGAAGGGGATTAAGAATTCTTTAGTCTTAATCGTTGATCTAATCTAATCTATTCTCAACCGTGGGGAATTTTGAAGGTTTTTAGTAATGGAATTTAACCAATCGATTCTAATTATAAATCGAATTTGATTCCATGTTTATTCGAAAATCAAATCGAACACATGAAAATGTGTAGTGAAAAACACAAAATCAATTAACAATGTTTTATCTTATTGAATCTTCGAACAGCTGGCTCTCACCTGAAGCATCATCGCATTACATTGTCCATCAAGAAGGAAAATCAAATAGGAAACATACGGTCAGTTACACCACCAGCGACTTCCCATGGGGATCTCACAGTTGCAGCTACAAATGAGTTCGAGAAAGAGAAATAAGGGAAATAAAAGAAAGAACTAGAACCAATTCGTTTGTGTACTAGCGGTTTCCTATTTCTTCGGCACGCCACATGGTGCAATTAAAAAAGGTGCCGCCGGCTCCTCTCTTTGTGCCACGCGTCCCTATGATGCCATGTGTCTCATACATAATACAACCATCATATCAGCACCTTTTTGTACTATCTCTTCTCAAGCTTTGTTCTTTATTTTTCCCTATCAAAATTTATATCCTTCACGGGTTGAACTTTTTAGAGTTTTAAACACGATGCCTGGTGAATTGAGAGCCTAATATAGACATATTTTATCGCAATCTTATCACGATGCCATCTGATTTCACCCAACGAACATGACATCACCTTTGTGGTGTTACCAAATGCTGTGCGTTGAAAGTATATTTTAAACAGTTCGTGAGAATAAGAGTTTAAAATATACGCATCGAGTTCCCAATCTAAAGAATTTCATACAATTAATAATATATTTTAATTATCATACTTTGTTTTTACTACGAAGACCCAGATTTCTAAACTTGCGTAACAAAGGATATCGCACCAAGAATCTCGAACAAGGATTTTTAGATTAGGAAGACAGGCTTGACCTTTCGAACGAAGAACGAAATAAAGGGTGAACGTCATGGAAGTCCGTAAAACCATTTCCGCGCGCGCGCGTAACGACCGTTAACTCTGATTACAGAGGCCCCGGGCTAAGTAGTTAGAATAATTCCTGCGTGTTTCTGTAGTAACAACAACAGCAAGAACGACGACCCTACACGCTTGTCCTTTTCTACCGTTAACTTCAGCCGACCAAATGATTGGGTTCCAATCTGAGTGAATAGTATAACCGCACCAGTTACATAATTTTGGACTCAGGTAACGCATGTCGAATTCTCACTGACCTCTTTCCGATGGTCCCAAAATATCCGAATTCAATTATAAAAAGTAAACTGTTGTCGAATAGATCAAAAGAAGTGAAATTTTTTGAAGAAATATTTTGTGGTTTAATTTCTTGAGTATAAACTCATTGAATCGAATGTCTTGGATGCCTTGAATTTCAAGCAAAGCAAGAAGAAATTCAGATCTCATTACATCCTGCACATTTTGATAAAACTGCACATTTTTAGCTAGCTCAGTAAATTCATTTTACCTATCGAATTAGCTCTAGCTGCAAATTTAACCGTGATATACGGAGGTACAACGTCGGTGCTTAACTTGCACGTCAATCAAAATAATACCTTACGTGCATCCCTCGATGAACCACGGAAGATTCTTACCCAAGTATTCAAAGGATAAGGTCGGTCCCTAGGTATTTATAAAGAAAGGAAACTCAAGGTATCCCCGTGCAAAGATTATTTTCTAACTCGAAAGGAAAAAGAAGCAAAGAGTAGATAGACGTGAGAAAAAAAAACATCGAGAGTGGAAAAATCTTTCCAGAATTTGAACGATTTCTGTGAGAAAATACTGAATGAACCTACGTTTCGACGTCCTGCGGTGCTCTAATATTATTGACGCAAACAATAGGATTCAAAGGACACTCCGTACCTGATGAAGAATCAAGGCACTTTGATAAAAAAAAAAAAAAAAACGAGAACCAGATCCAGTGAATCACCTTCCCTTGTGTATCGTCAATCCTTTGAACCGTACATACCTGCGTTGACTGAGAATCTTTACATGATATAACTGTTTGTTATACTACAAAAAAATGAAAAGTCTCATGATTTCTTCATCTGTTTCCAGAATCAGAATCTTTTGATAGGAATGGTTCTACACAAGTTCCAATCAGGCGTTAAATAATCATAGAATACTAAGCACCCTGGAAGAAACGAGAAAGAAGACAAACACTTGTTAAAAAAAGTCAAATCAAAAGCAAAGAATCCACAAAGGGTACTTTTTCCTTGGTTCCAAGTTCACGCTAAACGCGCTCCCCTTTTTAGACGCGATTTAGAATTCCCGGCAGCTCCAACAGAAGAAAAGCTTACGAGAATGTGGATATCAGGTGTGGCGTTCCTACGAAGACAAGTTCCATCAATTCCCAAACAACGATATAGGTGTCGCTCAAGAGACATGAGAAAAAAGGAACGGGAACAAAGGACCCGTATACTCGTAAAAGCAGAACTTGTCGCCAACGTGCCGATGCGATAGACAGCTTGGCGGCAAAACTTCAGAGGGAAGAGACCGCGATGATCCTACGGGGCCATGGAATCGAATTCTGTTGGATGTAAAATGAGAAAGGAAGAGAAGGATATGAATGTAGAACGCACGTTTCTTACGATCTTAGCGATTGGATGAAATAGAAAACACAATAAGGTAAAACAACAACTTGTCAGCAAGACACATGAAAGGAATGAAAAAAAGAAACCACCGCATCGTACAAATTCTGTAGAAAAAGTGTGAGATGAGATAAAGTGGAGGGACCCATGTTGGATGATGGGAGGTATTAGCGAGGACCAGCAATTGTAAAAAACTGTCTGTGATACTTCTCTGCATTGATATGTGGCTATTGGGAATAAGAAATGTTTTTGCTACATCAGACTTTGTCGATATAAATTCGAAAGATTAGTTACAAAAGTTGGTTATAAGAATATTGAAGGAGGATCAGCAGTTTGAGTGAATTCCACCAGTGTTTCCACCCTAACTCTTTTTCTAACAAAATTTACAAACTTTTCAGAACTAGAATGGCCAATCGGATGAAGACAAAAATCCTATTATAGAAACACTGCATGTCACTCCTACTCACAATGCCAAATATAAACTGATTACATAGAACGATTGCAAACGTCTTATTGATTTTTTTGTGCGGCACTGTTGCAGACGATATTTTTATTTATAAACAAGATCAAATCAACCCAGCTCAGTCCGTAACAAATCAGGTGAAAAAAACAGAGTAACATAATAAAAATAGAATACCTGAAAGAGATAATCTACCGTGCTATAACGAGACATGAGCTTTCATTGAAGACGAGGTGAGGTATATAATCCATCTTTATTTTCTCTTCTCCCGTCATGAGATTTATATCATTCACAATGATTCATACAGAACATTTGACCGATACGAGTCTATCGGTTCTTGTGTCCTATTGAATTATGTGTATTGTTGTGTCTGTATGAATTGATCAATAGAAATTTCACGTTTGTACAGGTGCAGGTATGTATTGGTACGTCCAGAATCCTATGGTATCGTCTGTGAAGTGTATAGGTATCGTCGTGCGGCCATGAATGGATGAAAGAATAGAAAACTTGGAACAAGTGTACTGGTCCAACAATGCCAGGAATGCCAAGAATCCCAAGTGATTTATGAAGTTGAAATCTCAGTTCATCCTTCTTCTCTTCCTCTTTCCATCTACAATGTTTCCTTCCCTCGTCCTTCTCGTGTTGTATACGTACATGTAGGGTACGCACGTAACGAATATGTGTACGACTAAGAGGGAACTCTTGAGACCGATCATTGCCGCCTCTGGCGTCCTTGGTGCCAATTATCTATAAGAAGAGAGATGGAGAAGAGGTACATAAATTGTGATTCGTTAATCCGCGGCGTGGCTGGAACGACAACGATGAAAGAGTGGAATGAGAGAAACATCTTTGAAATCTGCCCTCTGGGTGGGACGTTGCATACATGTACATACATCGTAACTCGCATTTTTAAAAACCCACATTTTTTACGTATATCGTTCGTGAATTATATCCTGGAAAAGGTCTAACGAGGAACGAACGTTCAGATTCCAAGTGGATAAACTTCATCCTGTTTTGTCTATCTTCGAAGTATCATCTACCTTCCGGATCTTTCAACAGGTGTAGGATTTCGCGCGTTTGAGAATCTTTGGATCAGCAGAATTGAATTGAGAGAATTCCACTCGAGAGTGGGTGGGGAAAAATAGAATCGAGTTCTGAGAATTTGACAGAGCGGAAATATAATTGAAACTAATTCTCAGTTTGAGGATAATGAAGGGAGAATATTCCGGGAATATTGGAATAACATGCGAACAAGGTACGCAGCACATTCAAAAATGTATCAATTAATTCTTATATTGTAGGGGAGGTCGGGACAAGACGACCCACTCAAACTCAAACAGGTGGCTATGGCGCAATCTTCAATAAAATTGACTGCAAATTGGTATAATGTTCGTCAGCAGCAACAACTACAATATTGTAATGTCGATGTTCTAAAAGAATACATATATTGGCTGAAATTAGGGGAAGTAAAAATTTATCAAATGGATCATCTCGCCGCATACCTGGGGTAAGATGAACCACAAGACGGGGCAAGATGACCCAGAAGATAATATTGACAATTCAAATGACAATACGTGGTTATATTTATCAAAAAATAATATATTTGAGAATCTTAACAGATTTTATTCCCTGAATGATCAAAATGATCACAAAAGTAATTTATTTTTCACCGTTGAATACGCTATCGTACTGAAACATGATTTCTATAATCAACATTTTTCTCAGCATATTCTTTCAATAACTGCCTTTTACAGGATGTTATATTTTTCACTCAGTGGTCAATTATTGAAGAGTTAATGGAAAACGTAACTTTTATATATTTGAAATAACTATCACCAGCAAACATACTTAGGAAAAATTGAATATTCTGATAATCACAAATAAAATATAGAATATTATTTACTTTTCTACAAATTATATTTACTGAAAAGTGAACCATTTTTAACTGAACACGACGCGTATTTAAGGGCACCCGAGTGTATACCACAAGTTTTTCTTCTTCCAACCTATTTATTGAGAGGACAAAATAATATGTTGGAAAAGCATGAATAATGAACCGCTTGAGCCCCCTTAAGTGAAATCTACATTGTTGGAAATTTCTGCATGCAACTTCCATGACATATCATGAAAGCAATTTTCATTCACGTAATTGAAAAATTCCTTGAAATTTCAATTACATGTAGATGAAATTACATTTACTGAACCATACAGATTGGATGATACACTATAGCAAAAACTGAAAATTCATTCACATGTGATTGAATTTTTCATTGATTCACTAGAAATGGAACATTTTATTTGGAACTGTGATTAAAGAATGAATGAATTTTCAAGGAACAACGTACGTTATGCTTTCATGGTTCATATTAATTCAGAGGTCATTATAACCACAAGTTCTTTATTCGTGCGTAAGAATACCAGAAACACTCGGTTTTTCTCCGTGTACACACGAGTGAGATGAAAGTTTCATGAACAGATGATAATGTGCAAAATGATACCATTTTGCGATATGGTTCATCTTGCCTCTCACATAGTGGTTCATCTTGCCCCAATAGGTCAGTTGTTGGTTAAGTAATTTTGATTTTTCCTCACACAAATAACTCTAATCGAGCAAAGTATCATAAATTACCTGATGCTGTCGAGAATAGAATGGGATATTAGAATCATCCAATTATAAATTCACATCAAAGATATAATGTCCAAAGTGAAGGAGGAAATTTAGATCAAACCCACAATTTACTGGAAGGTGACCTTTGTTTACGATTTGCACGACATGAAATGTGACGGAGAGTCGTGTAACTAACTGCCCGTTGATATACACCTGAGAACTTGCTAATTTCGTGTTGAACTACCAGAGGGCATCAGTGCCTTGGCATATTCAACAATTGGATCATCATGCCCCGCGGTTCATCTTACCCCGGCCTTCCCTACTTATATTATTATCAATGTCATTATATGTCTGCGGGATGATGTAAGTTGACTAAGGGTGACTGCATTGTTCCAGGTTTATGATTGTGTTATACCAATTGTTCTCTTCATCAATTAAAATCGTACGTATTGTCCTCCACTGATTTTATATAAAACCTGCACTTCTTTCATAGCTTGTAAATGAATATTTTATGTGTCCTTTACATTCAAGGACATCACTTTGTTGATGAAATATCTGCCTTTTTACAATGTTTAAAATCTGTTTGTATTTCACATACAGAGAAAAAAATCGCTGTGAGTAGCGAATTTGTAGCTATGGCGGCAAAAAATGTTGACTTCTCTAACAAAATTTGTTTCCCATTCTACATATAATACCATACTGTGCTTGAGGAGTAAACATTTTTTGCCCCCACAGCTAAAAAATCATTGTCGTAGCTAACAAGATTGCTGTAATAACAAATAGTTAAGGGAACTAACAAAATTAGGTTTCGCTGTCACAGCAACCTTCTTTTTTCCCCTTGAATTGAGGAAACTGCTAACGAAAATTCGTTGTAACTGCAAACCATTTGCATCACAGCCATCTTGTTAGCTAGGACAGCGATTTTTTAGCCATGGCAGCAAAACATGTTTGCTTTTCTGGATATGAAACTGAAAATTTCGCTCCTCCAGCAAAGAATTTGCTGCTTTATTTAATCATATTGCTCTCCCGGCAATCCAGTTAGCTGTGGCCACAAATTTTTAGGTAGATCAGCAAAAACAGCTGCTATTCCGTATTTAATACCTCGATGTGCAGCGTCAGAAAATTTCTTCCTCCTTGTCAAGTACTGTAACATAAGCTGATTTAATTTCCATGTCAAATGATGACAGTGACCGTAACTAAAGAATTGAATGAAAACATGTGTTGACTCGTGCAACAGGTCAACGTCACTTTCAATAAATTGATATTTGAAAAATTAATGTGTACATTCCTGGTTCTGCACAATGGATACTGCGTGAAAATGACAACAATTTATTCTGTCAATTTGACAAAAAGGTCTCAATGTTCTCATCGGGCATTTTTGTACACAAAATTGAATCTTTGGTTGGCGAAGGTTACCACAGAATGGAATGTGAAGCGATTCAAACTCGAGTGGATATTGAAATCAATTCAATGGTATTGTAAGCATTGACCTATCTTTCGTTTACGCAATGAAAGGAGACGACTGTGGCTGGGTTAGTTTTTTCTACTTTTCGGTTACTTTTCGATGAATGAAACTATTATCCGCTTCTTATACGCCCGCATGACGAACATAGAAAATACAACGACCGACCGTCGCAGTTTATACCTGTTCCGTTTTGTTGCCAAAGTCGGATTATTTTGTGTAGTAGATTATACCTAACTTGCTTACGGGCGCTCCAATGAAACTTTGTACTATTCCGCTTTCTTTTTTTCCTTCAAATCTCATGACCTGTATCTTTTCCACCTTCATCATTTCTTCTTTTTCTTCTGCTTCTCTTTTATACATCGCACACGACTGAAATGACATGTGTAAAAAGAAAACATAATGCCAACCTCTATCATTTCAAAAACGTCGTCATTATACTTTCATTCTGTATTCGTCTTCTGATTTTTTAATATAATATTGTACTTCCTCATCTTATGTCACTCAAGGTTTCCTCTCCACGCGATATAACAAACAGATTTTACGTATAAAGCATACATATATTTCATAACAAATTTCTATCACCGGCCATTGACTGCGGAAACATTTGTACTTTGAATTTTCGAACAGACTTGAAAAAAAGAATTTATTGACGCAGTAAATTGAGGTATCATATACAGAATAGCCAATATTTTTGCTCATCTAGCTAACTGGGTTGCTGAGGGAGCAACAGGCTCAACTGGAGCAGCAAATTTTTTGTTGCTATGGCTCAAAAAAATCGGCATGGTAGCGAACAAGATTGCTGTGAGAGCAAATAGTTTGTTGTCAGAGCAAAATGAGGTTTTGTGGTTACAGCGAATATATTTTCTCTCCGTGCCTAACTTTTCATTTCTCCAAAAAGATACACTCGCATTCCCTTTGAACCGTACATTGGGAGAAAAATCTGATTCTAGATTCATATAATTCCATTTTGTTTTGTTTATTTGTTTTTTTTTCGTGATCATGCTCATCTTTCAATTCATCGCAGCGATTAATTCAAGGGAGAAAAGCGAAATTTCAATAATTCGTGACCTTATTAAATGCTTGAAAAATCTTCCCGAGTGAAATGTTACGTGGGCAAGATACTTGTCATAAAATTTCTGAAAGATTTGTTTGGAAACGAAATCGATCCCACTTCACACGATGGACAGACTGATTTGAGAATTGAAGAAGAGAAAATCGAGGAAGAGAAGAAATATTACAAAAAATGAGCATAGAAATCACTTTTCATGTCCATTAATGCTCCCACATTTACAAACACAAAACGAGAATGTGAATATATTTGAGAACTGGTGATAAATCTTCTAGTCCAGTCTCTTGTTTTCATGGCTGTGCACTCGAGTGTGTCAACTAAATCTATCCAATACAAAAGATTTCCGAAGGCTGAGTGAACCATGTAAAGTGGTCTTTCATAAGGTCGATGAATAAGAGAGTGTCAGGTGAGCCACAGATATGCGGTGGGTGAAAAAATATTAGACAGTTGGAAATATTTCTCAAAGAACTTTCAAGGTTCCAGTCTCGCGTGATCTTACTGCAATAACTAGCAGGCAAGGGTAATTACTCAGTCGAAGACCCTGTATTGAAAATGATTCAGCCAAAGTTTGCTGATGCCACAAATCAAGATATTGGATATATAACAGAATACTTTTCTATCAGCTCAGCTAAAAAATTCACGAAGAATTGTTGAAAATCCAGTTGAAAAGTGAAGAAAAATTGGCTATTCTGTACCCTGAATGAGAAATCCCATTCATGAAGACAAAAGACATTCCCTGTGACAGCGGAATCTAATTTTGCAGGGTCTCTTTTGCTGTGACAGCAAACTATTTGCTATTACACTCAGAAAGAGGTTTATTTATATTTAACAAACGTATATTTGCTCATGGGAAAATCAATGTGATTTCGTCAAATATGATCCATCAACTATGAACGAATGTTTATGTCTACTAAACATTACTTGTTTATTATCAACAGAATATATTTGATACAAACGAATATATATTTCCCTGTTACTCAGCGTACAGAAATTTTCGCGCTTCTAGCAAACTTTTTTGTTATTCTCTATATAATATTGAAAATTCTGCTGCTTTTGTTTTAGTTAATCATGTTGCCCTCTCAACAATCCAGTTTACTATGGCAGCATATTTTCAGCTGAGTTAGCAAAAAAATTCCCTATTCTGTATATAATACCTCGGTTTGTTGCGTGAGAAAAATTTTTTTTTCCTCCGTGTTTATTCCAATCAGACGCGCAGAATTATAATTGAAACCGTTCAATCGAAATTCTGCACATTTAATATGAATCAATCGCAATGAATAGGTTTTGTCAACCACTTGTTGCGTTTGAGACTTTTTTCTCCGTATACACAGTCAATGGTAGAATGTTATTGTTTTATGACATCATCTCAGGTAAATCTAATGAGAAGTATCGAAGAGCATTACCGAACTGGAAGAAGAAGAAGATTAAAAAAAGATAGGTTCCGTCGCCAGACGAGTTATCTGCCTCGTTTCAGCTACTGAATATCATTAGACAGGCGTCTGCCCATTAACATCTTAAGCACCTTGTCCGCAACCTCTTGGGATACCTTGTTTGATCAAGATTTCGTTGTATCGATGTACCTGTAAATATTACAACGGAAGAAAAGAATCTTCTCAATGATATTAACCAGTCATTAAGGACTGCGAAGAGTTTGTCCGATGATTAACTCACCCTGATGATTGTAGCACGTGCTGCCGTACGTAACACTGACTTGTTTGCATATGATAACTACGAACTGGTAAATGTAATAATCGTATGAATACTTGAACTCATTAAATTCTTAAAACACTGGTTCGTTTAGTTTCTTGACGTGAGGCTGGCAAACTCAATATCTAAGGAACGTGATAATGCTAATGCACACCAATTTGACGATAACGTTTTCAAGATAAAATGCAAATATTTACTCGCAGGATATCGCACGCACGTACATTACCTTGGAATGAATAGGAAGGAAGAATTAAGTGCCAAGAAAGCTAGTTTCTCTATCTCCGAGGATTGGATATACCATATATATAATTGTATTATCCATAGGTTTTGACACTCGGGGAGATTTTTATTCTTTATTGTTGTGTTTTCATGAATTCAACATATTTGATCGCATGCTGTTAATTTCCATATCTAATGAAATGAAATATCCACGTGTCTCGTGGATGTATGTTTATTGATTTTAGTGACATATTTTCAAATGTCTAACGATTAGGAAAATTTTACAACAATTATTACAATTATTTGCTCGTGAAAGAATCAATGGCAGAGATGATCCGTCTAATCTTCGTTGAAGAGAAATTCAATGGTGAAAAACATTTGATCGAATTAGTACAAAACAGAGTTTATCGAGGATGAGAATAATTATCCATGATACCTAATCGATAAATTGATTCGATACAGATGGAAAGATAAAATCCATTGAAATATTTTTATATTCGACGCTTTTATATACATTAAGAACCGGTGGGAAGAGAACAATGGTCGAATGATTGAGGTTTGAGACATGGAATGCTCGAGGTTGAATCCAATCGTCGTAGATCGTTCGATGACCGATCAGAGGTCATTCATGTCATTTCGTGGAGATTGAAGAGATGTCATTGATTCGCTCCGTTATTTCTATCGGCTGATTCTTCAAAGATTCTGCGAACAAATCCCTTGAAATCGATTTTATCATCTTCAATATTATTGTGTTCAAAAGACTTCTCTTTGACCATTCCTCTTGTTTGAATGAGGCTTTTTGAGATTCGTCCAAACTGATTTTTCTCGTATTCTTAGATCCCGCCTATTCCGTGATAAGCACTCGGAGTAGTACAAAGACTTCTGGACGATCTCTGGCGAAGAAGAGTCTTTAAAGTGATCATTGACTCTATTGCTCTTCGGAACGATGCATAAACCATAAGAATGCTTGAAGATATGTTATAGGTTTCTAAAAGATGCCTCGTGCAACACAATTAGAAAAATTGTAACACTTCGTGGATCGTCAAGGCATTTTTTCGCAAAGCAAAAAATTTATGCTCTACGACGGTGATAAGGATTTTTAAAAGATTTTGTCAATATTCTTTCAATATTTTAGATAAATCCATTAAAACTAGACTACCCTTTTTCAATGTGAAAGTAGTAGATTCTGCTGAAGAATCCCCTCCTGTTTTCTTTCTTCCGTGCATAATCGTATTCAAGCGATGTCAGTCTTGTTTTTCGACTCATTATAACCAACTTTGAAATCATCGCAACGATGAATTTTCGACCAAGAGAGTATAGTTTCTGTGAATCCCTTAAATTGAGTTTTCAAATCATGTACGTGTCGTTGACATTCCTCGATACTAACGTATAGGCCAAAGTTTATTGCACGTACATGATCGGTTTATAGATAATTAGAATGTTTCGTTTCAATGAACGATTCAAGCTATAATTCAAACGATACAACTTCATTTAATCTGAAATTAGAAATGTGTTTATCACAATTTTACATTTCACGCCTTATCGTAGTTCAATCATGTTTTTATTCCCAACGTAATTTGAATATAGAAAATGAATTGATTCCAACAATATACTTCGGTGAACATTAAATAGGATGAAATGAATGGAAAATAATATGAAGTGCACGTAACGTTACGCTTGTCGCTTTCACGTTCAGAAAGTAGTTGATTAAATTTTCTATTCACATGTGTAACTGAGACTCTGAAGAAGAGGAAGGGCGTGACTACTCAAGAGCACTAGAGTCGTGGTTTCGCATTGTCAAGTTTTTCCTCTTGGTTCATGTCCCAGTGGTCGGGTGGAAACCTTACGGTATCCAATCCACTTCTAACCGTTCTAGCGAATAACAACAACGCTGAATTCAGTTCCACGAGAGAACACAGACACATCGTCCCACGAGGAGTAGGAACAGAGCAGCATGGAAGACCAACGTGCATGAAACGAAGAACGAAAGTCGAGAGGCAATGGTAATGACACCTGATACTCGAGTACGTCGTCGTCCACCGACGACAACGACGAACGCGTGACCCGGAAACCAACCCGAGGCCATTTTTCGAGTCTTCGAGTTCGAACGAACGACTTTACGTCTCGCGATCTAGATACTCGCTTCTTTTCTCCTCTTTTATCTTACATTCTCTTGGATTGTTTTCCTTCCCTCGGACTGCGGCACTCTAGCGTCTTCTGGCCTTTGCTCATTTCTTCTTCCTCTTCGACCACGTCGTTCAGAATGTTCGTGTATACGTGTATCGCCAAGTATACGTGAGACACATATACAGTAGAATAAACGAACAAGATTAGAGGGACGATGGCTTCTTTCGATCGGTTGGCTACGCTCTGGACCTCTCCGTGGACTGACTTCTCTTTCTCTTGAGGTCAATCCGCTTTGGGGCATCGTGCTAACCGCACCGATACGGTATATACTGCCAGGATGAATCCTAGAGCTCTCCTTCATTCTACCCGGAAACGGTTTTCATTCTGGATCCTTTTCTGTGGCATATAAATCGTTTCGTTGCGGCTTGTTACTCTTCAGATTAGTATGAATGTATGAGAATTTGTTTTTCAGTTCCACTGATTATTTCGTGCAATTTTTTCAAAGTCTCCTAATATTAGAAAACCTCATCGATAATTCATCTTTCAATATTCCGAGTAATTCAAGTCAGTTATGTTCAATCATGGGATTCGATGGAAACATTACATTTGTATGAACATACACGATTGATTCAAAAGAAGAATCGATAGATACGGTAACTTTTATGTATTTCATTCATCCGCAAAGCAGAATATATTTTGAAATTCATTGTAGATGATCAGGGTTTAATTGAAAATCAATGATTCTCTGATATGTTTTAATTTGAAACTAATCAAAGGATAAAATGGTGGAATTGAAAGAAAAATATTCAATATCACCAAAGTGAAAATATGTACTTTCAGAGCCAAGTGAAAAGGAAATCTCTACAGATTTGTTATTTTCTGAGGCTTTAAAATGCTAACTCAATGATATTCACCCTGTGGTATTCTGTAATTTCATTACAATGATAAAGTAATGATTTGCATTGAATTGAATTTAAAAGAAATTGCAATATGTTCACCTTAAGTCCGTAATAGTGGAATCATATTGAGAAAATTTTGCAAAAGTGATGACAGATCGACTTGAATTTTATCTTACCAACTGAGAGTATTTTCTTTTCTCGTCAATTCGAACTGTATGAATTTTCATACATATATATTTGTCTGACTACTTTCATTTGTTTCTACTGATTTTTTACGCAAGGTATGTATGTTTTTCCCACTAAAATCCTGTTTTTCTGGTTAGCACTCGTCTTCAATTGACGAATTAGTTCAAATCGTCGATCAGAACAAATTTTATCATTGATTTTCAATGTGGTATTATTTGATTCAGAATTTTCAAAACACAGTCTTCTGGTCGTATAAAATATTTAAAAAATTGTGACAAGGGTATTCAATTCGGTACCAGAAACTAATTTTCAATGGACTACCCTCTCAAGGACTAGAAGAATTCTTATTTTTGAAAATTAAGTCTCCTCCAAATAGAGGTTCACGATCTTTCAAAAATATCTTTTAGAAAATTTTCAGACGTAAAAACTGTTTCATAAATCTAAAAGCTGCTTTTTGGTACCGCATAAAATACGTAGGAGCAAAGTAAAATTCATTCCCTTATTTTTGATACCGTCGAACAATGATTATTCGTTTTCAGCTCTCTTATAACGATTAGAACTACCTTTGGTATCATCCTTTCACAAACTGTACCAGACAATTAGTTCACCCGTCGTGTATCGAAGTGTATCGAGTAATCGCCAACCCAACAAGGCGCCAGACATCCCACCATCGTTCTGTGATTTATGCTGTATTGTCTTGGTACAATCTGAAACAAATAGCTATATAACGTAGCGATGCATGCACAGCGCAATTGAGCATACGTAGTAACTGAACTTCCTGAATTACAGTCATTTCATTTGAAGAGAAAGAACACTTACTTTCGCATTGTCTCTTGTCCGAGATTTACATAACAAAAGTAACGAATATCAGAGAGAATCGTAATTTCATTTTCAGTACCCAATTGTGGATCACATGAAAAATTTTTACATGGAAAGAAAAAGTTAAGGAAATTGACTGTGCCGAATGACAACGAAATGTTTCAATTGATCACAATTTATGAAGGAAAAACGAATGATTTCGATTTGATGTGAGCTACATCACGGAGCGTATATTTTCGTGTTACGCTATGAACTTTTACAGATTTACAATCTAAATTATAGACGTGCATTCAACGATTGGTTGAAACATCAAAATAAAATTCGTTTCCATGCACATCCAAGTACAAAAGCCACTGGATACAATGTGCTCGACAATTAATTACGCGATACTTGAATACATTAACATTTACGTTATTGGAGGAAAGTGAATTTTTTTCTCCCATTATGAGGAAATGAGATTGAAAGACACGAAAGAAAATTACCTTCGCATAAAAGGTATGTACCAAAAAAAACCTCCTGAATTAAAGACATTCTACGAACACATAAACTCTCTGATATCTAAGCGGACGATCACGATCGGCGCCAATGAATAAACAACGACAAAGTGGGAGGGTAACGGGCAATTAAGAGAGACATCAGGCGACTAATGAGGTTACGCTACAACAAGCGGTCTTTTCAATGCATATTCTGCAAGGTAACATCGTCAATATATACTTGTGGTATCAAACGCAAAGTGAGATTTACTTTCACACGTAAGAAAAAATTGACCCTAGAATGATACAAATGTGCATGTCGCGTGACATTTAATTTGTTCTTCAGATTATTATTTTTGAGCTGTAGAATTGAGGTAATTGAAATTCATTTTCGAGAAAACAACTGGCTTTCTGATCGAGATTTTATAGGATTCCCGATCAACACACGCGTGTTTCGAATTAAATCCCGTTATGGCAGTTTCAAAAGGAATAATAAATTCTTTCCGAATTTCGGGAACTCGCAGAACTTCATTCTGGATTATTGTAGGTAACCCTCGAGAGGAAGGATTTATTTATACGCGAAATATCCAAAATGACTCAGGAAAGTTCGAATCTAATCCAAAAAAAAACAATTCAACGAAAATTGATGAGATGGTCCTAAGTTATGCATTCACTGAAAAAAATACTCTGGTTAAATATATGGACAGCAAGAATTACTGCTATTTTCACCGGAATTCTAGTTAAATGAATCAAGTCTCCGGCAAATTTAACAAGGGCTCCGGTAAATTTAACAAGAATTCCAGTAAAAGTCACAGATATTTCTTGCTGTCCATATAGTAACCGGAATTCTGGTAAAATTAACAGTTCATTTTTTTCCGCGTTCAATTCACAAATATCAAGAGATGACTCATTGAACGCTTTTCGTGTCAAAGACTCCACAGTCTGAAGAAACTCCATGTAACTGTCTTCACTCACTCATATATATCATGCACATGTCTCGTAAAAGTATATACAATTGATATTTATATGGAGAAGCGATACACAAACAGCATCGCGTTTGGATTCACAAAGGATGAAGCATACTATATATGATACGTTTAAAATCAATGTCATGACGGAGAAATCACTTCTTACGTTTATGATCATCCGCTTGACGCCATTGTTTTATGATCCAATGAAATTGAACGGTTTTTTTTATATTTGATCGAAGCTTGGAATGTTACTTGACATTTATATAATAATAAATTGTATCCACATAATAGTCCTTGTGACAAAACATTCCGTACCCCAACCTTGCAAAGATATTGGTTTGAAGTGGAAGAGATCTGGCAAAAGATTCTAATATTTTCGCAAGCTTGACGCCAGACTTGCAGTTAGATTTTCCCAAGTGTTTAAATGCGTGCCCGCAGTCCACTTGACTGCCAAACTTTTACCCTCTCACATTCGAAGCATGTGGGTTCATATAAGTACAGGGTGTTCTAGAAAACATTTGACAATTCTCAGGATATGATTTTGGAGGTAAAATTACACTGTGAAAACTATGTAGGGAGAATAATTCTCCAAAAAGTGTATAAAAACTTGATACAATCAAGGGAAAAAGTGCCACCCTTGGTGGAAATATTTCTCTGAGAATTTCTGAAAAACTCTGAAAATTCGAACATTCCCTGTAAATCCCTGCAAAATTGGAATTTCCACCAGAAACTCCATGGAGAATATCGCGATAAGTGATATAAAATCGAAATTGATGTAAGTTCAACCGTATTCAATGGATGAAGTTACACGAGATAGCAAATACATTGTCGAATAATTACAAGTACGTTGATCCATTCGTTGCAAATAATTTCCAAGACCCCGTGTAAATGAATAGAGTTAGTTCTTTTTTTGAAACTCCTAATCTAAGCTTATCTGAACAAGTAGTTTGTCCGATCGAGTTCTTTTACCCATGGCTCATCCACTTAAAAGAACACGCCTACGTTGTTTCGTGATTGCGATAAAAATGTCGTTGCTCTTGGTACAACACAATAAGGGCGGGGGGAGGAGGAGAGAAGAATGAGATGAGGCGAAACGTTACGAGTCAACCCTGTTGATCGAGCGAGATCGGAAGGTGGTATCGTAAATCATGTAACCCAATTCAATAAAGCACACGGTATGCTGTTGGTGTATATACGCATGCGTGTGCCTTTTCCCTATAACCGTTGCCAGCAGGTACAACAACCTGAAGAAATCCCGAATGTGTCCATAACTCAGCGGGCTCCTCGTTCTTCTCTTCCTCTTTTCTTCTTCTCCATGTCGTCATTCTCCTGATTCTCAGACCTTGCAATCACATACAGGTATATAAAAGTTGAGTGTAAACTCTTTCCTATCTTTTTTATTTTTTACACTTCTTATTTTCTCCCAAAGGTTTGTGTAGATGGATGTACATTGTACATGTACATCTTATATTTCGATATTCACGAACATGTCATCATAAGCTATTCTCTTCTCTTATATATTTCGAACCACATGAACGAACAAAACAGTGCTAAATCTCATGGTTTAACGTTGGAAATCCTCACGACGCGCTATCATGCCTATCATGGGCCTCGCGCCTTACGAATAATGTACGTCTCTGAGTCGTGCCGTCGGATTTGTAGAACAATATTGTCGGACGTTCCTTCGCGTGCGTTCATGTCTGACCTACCACGGTATGGGTGTATCTGTATGGTAGCGACACAACAAAGGGAAGGATGAGGGAAATATTGAAGGATGATCCTTCCGTTATAAGACACGATTGAGAACAAACAACGATGGTGTACGCAACTGAGAGTCAAATTGAATGAGAAATTAGGATAATTTCATAAAACATTCTTTTGAACCTTAATTCTTCTCAAACTGGGTTTTGCAGCGTGTTTTTATGATCAAAAGTGCGGGAAACCAAAATTTATGATTCAGTTGATTGAATCATCATGACTTTGACAAGGAAAAGTTAGCTGTTTGATACAATGAAAAATAGATTGTAATTAATCATTGAAGACTCGACGTGTCCATTCGAAAAAAAACTTGATTGATATAAACAAACGCATGCGCACACGCCCTCAAGCTGATACTTCAATTGAAAATAAAAAACCTTGTATCCCAATGGAAAAGTGTAGCTTTGTTAAATTGAAAGAAGTGATGTAACGCTACACAGTTTGATTCGCAAAACTGATATTGAAGAATGGAACTAGATTTGACTCACTCGTCGCCAACGACAGACAGAGACACTTTCATTTTTTAAACACACAGTATAAATGTTGGATCGGAATCTATGAAATTGTGATTATGTCTTCATTGAATTTAATTCTGCTGGACGAGAATAATGCATTGATCACATGGGTGACAGCATTTAATCGTTTTACAAGTGTAAGGGCATTTTAATGAAGGGACTCTTTTACTTTGCGAACTACGAGTTTATTCCCGACGTCTATATACATGTGCTGTCCTAGCGACTCTGTGACTCGTTCACTCCTCTACCGCGTCCTTCTACGCACGCATGCGTGCGTCTGGACATACGTACAACTAGGGCCATAGCCCTACACAAGCAAATTCTCTTCCATTTGATTGAAGTTCCCACTATAACAACACAACCCATGACAAGTGTCAAAAACCTGCTGGAACGAGGGATATTATTCAACACCAACAACAGAAATCACCAACGCGCAAAAGAAATATTGACACGTCTAAAGAACATCGACGTAATTTAACAGCTTTCATGAAGAACCAGTATATCGATATACTATACATGTAAAAATATATACACATATATAAGCAAGATCTTGCACCGAACAGATCGCTGGAGGTGGAAACGAAAGAAAAAAAGGAGATAGTGATAGATAGATGATAGCGATAAAGTGCATCTGCATCAACCTGTTGCACGAAAAGGATATTACTACAGTGCACTCCAAGGCAGATTGATATAGTGCCACGAACAGCGAATATGTTGCTACGTGTAGAGCTCGGCATAATGACGTTGTACGGTAATGGCACGGTAATCACGCCAACTATTAATACATACCGAAGTTATATGCCATTTCTTTATATACTATAGCCATATGTATATGCATATGTATACATCGATCTTTCAATGATCTTCACAGCGGGGGTAACTCGTTCGGGATTCTGAATACTTGTGATCAAAAAGGATTGAGAACAGAAAAAAAAGGGGAGAACATTTTTATGGAATGATTTTATAGATTAATTTGATATTTCGTACTTTCATGTCTTTCGCACTTTTTACACTCTGTAATAATCACTTTACGAGTTGACGACACGAGCGAATTTTTCAATTTGGCATTACTTATTTGATCTTTCAACCACTCAATATCACCGGTTCTAAATAAAAGAGACATTCATGGTAATTATTTAATGCTGTTTGGTCGACAAAATTTATTACCGATACTTGTTTTAGATCAGCAAATTAATTATTCTTACACGTGTACTATTATAAATTCGATGAATATCACTGTACTTCATCCATTTTATACAGAAAAAAGGAATAATTGCAATAACTATTCACGTAGTCGTTTTTCGATCGTCTACGAAAAGTAGTTACGGTAACTACTCAGGCTGGCCTCCCATGGACCGGAATTCGTTCCGGCGGAATGAAAATTGAACCAATGCACAATTTTTTTATAGATTTCTGATAGAACGCTCTAAAAGAAATTGTGAAAGTGATTGGTTCAAAGTCATTCCGCTGGAACGAATTCCGGTCCATGGGAGGCCAGCCTGAGTAGTTACCGTAACTACTTTTCGTAGATGATCGAAAAACGACTACGTGAATAGTTATTGCAATTATTCCTTTTTTCTGTATAAAATGGATGAAGTACAGTGATATTCATCGAATTTATAATAGTACACGTGTAAGAATAATTAATTTTCTGATCTAAAACAAGTATCGGTAATAAATTATCGGCCAGCCTCACACTATTAGAAATCTCTGTAGTAATTTTAATGAAATAATTATTAGTGTTCAATTTGGTTGAACTGAGGCATCAGATGACCAAGGAAATTCCAGGAGCATCCTTTCGTACAGTAAAACCTGGTTTATTTCAAACCGAGAGGGGCTCTCACCATCAGCAGAAAGTTCAGGACGGGTTCACATAACCGATCAGGATTGGGCGACACTCATCGTTGCTGAAAACGCGCCTTGGAACCTTTCAAAAGTGTGGGGAAGAGGAGAAGTTTGCACTCACAGAAAAAAATTTGCTGGAACAGCAAACCTTGGAAATTTGCTTCGCTGATATGGCAAAACTTGTTGCTGAATTAGCAAAAAATTGGTTATTACAGCAAAAATCTTACTCTTTCAACAAATGCTTGTCATTCAGCAATCCGGAATTGTAGATACACAGACGACTGAAAAATTTTGCTGAATTTGCAATATTCTTGTTGTAACAGCAACCGTTTTGCTAATTTAGCAAAGCAGATTTTTCGGAATCGTTTTTTCAGGAAGAATTTTTCTCTGCGTGTGGCGTTGGAATAAACGAGTCGTTTGAGTTAAAATAAACGAGACTTGGAATAAACTAGATTCTCGTTGTGGGTATCCTTTAGGTCCTCCTGACTGGGACAAAATAAGCGAGGACAATGCATCAATTTTATCTTTTTGTATTACCTTTATCCTTCCATCTTTTTTTGTGTATGATGAGGTACCCAGATTTATTGATTGAAATTTGGATGTTCTAATCAAATAAACGTAACAAAAATTCGAATGCATTTAAAAATGAATCATTGGTTCAAAACTTCAAACAGGATACTACGGCATCGCACTTTCAGAAATTCAAAGGCTAAGAAACGTCTATATTGCTTGCCAGCAATCCAAAAGTACCGTGATTCTAACAACAAAATAGTTTCGTGGAACGTTTTTGAGGACGACCAGAAAATCTGACTATCCCAGTGGCACATTTCACTATCTAGGGATATCCTTTTTCAATGCTATAGGAATACCGAGGAAAACATCAGGAAGAGTAGTATATTACTATTCTGAGATGGGATAAATAGTGATAAACACTGCACAAAATCAACACAGGGGAGATTGCGTAAAATGTTAGGTAACCTGACATAACCAAAAATCAATGCTCGCATTCTATGGAGTTCAACGTTTTGGCAATTCAAAGTGACCTCGGAATCACGATATAACGGGAGAGATGACGAAGGAACCAGTTTGAATAAGCTCTTGAACTCGTTATAGCATTATATGATACAAACTTTTGAGTGATGGTTGGTGCCTAGAGCGTTACGTCCAAGCCCATGTACCATAAAATCACCTCACTATATCAATCTCCTTATTGCTTCGTTACATTCACATATCGGTTCATTACAAAAAAATGAATAAAGAAAGAAAAGTGGATAAGTTAACTCCTCTTTTGTTATTCCTTTTTCTTCTTCCTTTTCCTTCGTGAAAATATACGCGAGTTGATATTCATATAGAACCCTTCTTCGACAAACCATAAACGTTGCAATATGATATGCTTATGGGGTGCTGTTATTTATCCTAAATTAGCAACACAATAAAATTGCAGAACATCGAATTTGTTTGCTCATATTCTTGAAGAGAGAGAGATGCAGATTTTTTACGCTCATGAAAAATATCAAGAGACGCGGTAGCTTCTCGACGCCAAGTACATGGAAAAAAAATTTTTTATATAAATTGTATATTAAGTGCAAATGCAAATGTCGCTGTCGCTTCTCTTTTACAGTAAGTTTGGAGGTTCAGTTTTTATTTCTTGAATTGTTTCGATGTGATCACGTATTTCAAATATAAACCAATTTCATTCTGTAGATACGATTTTTGCTTTCGATTGAGATATCTTCCAATCCAATCGGTGAAGTATTCACTGAGATATCCTCATTTCGATTCTATTTTGTATCATAATATTTCAGATTCGATTCTTATTTGCGTTTTTCAGTGCCTCGAAATATTTTCTTCGCGACTTTGTTCCGAAACTCGACTCTCAGTTGTATCAATCGATAACACAATTTCGGAACATAACCTGAACGCGATCAGCTGTGATCCAAAGACACGTGTTTCATTGAGGTCAATACAACCCAAACAAATTTGTGAGAGAGTGGGAGATCATTTTTCTTTTGATTAAAGGTTAAGAATTATTATCACACGCCGGTACAAAATTTCGAATTTAATGAATTCTTCCCATCAAAGTATGGAGTTTATTTATTTTCATAGAATTAAAACAGTTTTAAAATTTATTGTGTGAAGTTGAAGAATGCTTTTATGCGTGCACGTACGTGAAAAAGAAATTGCACGTGATTTCACATGAAGATCTTGGAGATAGCAAGGATGAGGGTGAAAAACTGGACAGGATCACATAATCACCCTAGTAAAAAACGAACATATATGACCCATACATAATCCATACATAATACATATAAAATTCATGTATGATTCATATATGAAAATGCATAGAATCATATACAATCCATATTTAATCCATATGTGATCCATATATGATCATATATGACATACATAATCCATATGAAATCCATATACGAAAAATATTTCATATGTGACAGAATTTTTTCACATGTATGGGAAAGTCTTGCATCGAAAGGTCATATATGGATTCTGTATGGGCCATATATGATCATATACGGATTCAATATGGATTGCGTATGATTTATATATGGTCATATATGACCATGTATGGTTTCTATATGCTTTATGTATGTTCTTATATAATTCATTTTTACTAGGGCAGATGAGTTTATTCACTATTTTTGTGTCTTTTACAAAATAGAACATGTTTTGGTACAAGAAATTTACTTTGTGGTTAATTTTTGATGTTTCAGATCAGAACCTCTGCAATTATGGTAATATTAGCGACAGTTCTGGCTTCTGCAATCTGCAATCATAATATGAGTGGATAATACTTTATAATCACACCCAGAGCAGTAGCGGGTACAGCCCCCACAACCCACATGCGACCCTTGTTGTAAGTGAATTATTTAAGTTATTTTAGTGTGTTGGAAAGAATTTGAGATTCATAGCGTAATACTTGATAAAATATATGACAATTGATGTAATACTTTTTCCTTTACATTCTCTTCACAGATAAAGACCGTCAAGTGAATGCAGGAGAAATTTTTTCAAACTGTCTTTGCAGATAGAGACAGTCAAGCGGATGCAGAAGAAATGATGGGTTCATGGCAATTCCCTGACCATGACTCCATCCAGAAAGTTCCTGAGGATGAAGATGAGCTAATGGATTGAATCAAATACCAACCCATATTTGAAAAATGGAGGAGAGTGGTCTAATTTGGACTGTGTCTAAGCCGGACCCATTATGTTTGTCAACGATTCAGCTTGCTTGATGTATCATTATAGATATTTGTCACACCTACTGACAAATAATCAGTACCTAATGATGCCTTCGGTGATACATCGAACAAGCTGATTGAATGAAAAGTCTCCAAAGAACATAAGGGGGTCTGACTTGGGAGATGGTTAGAGTAAGACCACTATCCGCTAAGCAATGTCACCTAAATATTATTGAGATGCACCTAACGTAAGAATTTAGTTCACTGTTGCCGAATTTATAATTGAACATAAACTCAATTTATAAATCATAATTCATGATACAGTCTTTAATCATGAAAATAGGAAAAAATATTCATTTTATAGTAATCGTGGAATAAAATCACATTTCCTTACAGACATTTATTTATCCACATTGAGATTGTCTTGAACAATTACCTCTTGAAATTTATCAATAGCAGCAATTGGACCAAATATCCCATGAGATGTTTCCTTTCAGAAAAAGTAAGTTATAATAGATTCTCTGGATTCTTTTGAAATATGAAGTATTCTAGTATACTGTTGACGTCCAAGATGACATCATTATGCCATTTCACTTTTGGTGAATCTTATTCAACTCATTATATTACATAACAATATTGATGATTTCTTGAATTGTGCGAAAGGGCTATAATTATTTTCTCTTCTTAGTAATTAAATGTCATCTCAAAGACATCATTTTCATCTTGACCATTTCAACTTTTCTGAAAATCAATTCTCTCAATTATTATAATGTGTACCTTATCTCAAACTGGAAGTTAAACTAGCAACAATTCTCCAAATACAGTTTTATAAAGTATTTCGATTTCATATCCAGCATTGTAGACATTGAATATATCACACAATGAAACAATCACAAGAAAGTTCATGAGAATCGCAACAGATGACAGTACAATGATTTTTCATTATTGACAATGTATTGGATCATCACAATTCTTCAAAAACTCATTGACTTAAGAAATAAACGTGATGCCGTTATTGGCCCTTCAATGGAGAACAATGCATACTGAGTGTTATTACAGATCTTGTAATAGCCCAATATTATTGCGGAATATATGTTGTAAAAATTTCGATTTGAAGACTTGAAGCAACGCATTATGATCCTACACGATAAATTTATCTGTTTTCTTTTGTCCGTGGACTGAAACAGTATGTGAAGATTGAATTATTCCTTGAGGAGCATTTGAAAAAATGGGTGAAATCCCCCCCAAAAAACTTCAAAAAAATAAAAAAAACAACGCCAAGTACATGAAAAAGTATTACAAAAGTATTTCAGTTTATTAATTTTGTTGATAAACTCTATTTTCCTTCCTCATATTATGTAATCAGCCAAAAAAAACATCAGAGGAAAAAGAAAGATCTGAAATCACTATCAAGTACCATGTACACTTGACTGCATAAATGCTGCTTGAATATATCAATTAATATGTTGAATAAATACCATGAGTCAACAATACATAGATACCACCGATTTGCGATTCCCAAATCAATCTAAAGAAAACAGTCAATACAAATTCTTTTTCAATCATAACAATTTACCATCATGGGACACTTGGCGTGGCCGATTCTTTAGGTTTTTGATTATCCAAGGTTTGCTTGGACCTAGCAATTGAGAAAACATCTGTATCGAAACCAAAGCATTGATCCAAAAATAATATCCACGAAATTTTGGCGTATTCTTTCTATCTTCTCGAACCCCTCTATCGGACTAAAAGATATTTTTCATCTGTCTCTTTCACCTTCGACTTGTTCAGAAAAAAAATTCTAAAGACACCATATTTTCATTAAGTCAAAGAAATCGGATATGGTGATCGTTCCTATGTCAACCTATCGTTTCCGTGGTAACGTAAATACGAGGGTCGATTGATAAGTTTCCGGCCTGACCAAGAGATGGCGCCACTAGGCCTACCTTGAGGTGGCGTTCTATAGTACCATCCTCAGATAGCTTGTAGCTATAGTTTCAGTCCGATCGCCATGTTAGTTTAGTTTTGAGAGCACGCTGACCAAGACGCCTCTGTGTTTTTCGTAAGAATGGAAAAGCTGGAAAATCGTGCTGTCATCAAATACTTTTATTTGAAGGGGTTAACGCCGAAGGAAATTAAAGAAGAGATGGACTCAACACTGGGGACATCCTCCCCATCATATTCAACCGTTAAGCAGTGGGTTTCCGAGTTTAAAAAGGGTCGTGTGAGCACCTCTGATGAGCCTCGCTCAGGACGCCCCATTTAAGTCACAACTCCAGATATGATCGAAAAAATCCATCAAATAGTGCTGAAAGATCGCAGATTAAAAGTTCGTGAGATAGCTGAGACCTGTAAGATGTCATATGAACGTGTACAAAATATTTTGCACCAACATTTATATATGGAGAAGCTCTGTGCAAGATGGGTGCCGCGTTTGCTAACAGTCGACCAAAAATTGATTCGAAAGAACATTTCTACCGCCAATTTGGCGTTGTATAAGCGTAATCCAAGCGAATTTTTGCGTCGATTCGTAACCGTTGACGAAACTTGGGTCCACCACTACACTCCTGAAACCAAAGAACAGTCTAAACAGTGGATTGGACCAGGGGAACCAACTCCAAAGGAGGCAAAAACAATTTTTTCGGCGAACAAGGTTATGGCTACTGTTTTCTGGGATGCAAGAGGTATTATATACATTGATTACCTTGAAAAGGGTAAAACTATCACTGGTCAATACTACGCAGACTCATTGCAACGTTTGAGCCACGTAGTGAAAATTAAACGACCTCATCTGGCGAAGAAAAAAATCTTGTTTCATCACGATAACGCACCAGCGCACACGTCAATCGTTGCGATGACTAAAATCAACGATCTGAAGTTTGAATTAATGCCGCACCCTCCCTACTCTCCAGACCTAGCCCCGAGTGACTATTATCTGTTTCCTAACCTCAAAAAATGGCTTGGCGGTAAGAGATTTGCGGACAATGAAGAAGTAATCGAAGCTGTAAATGGGTATTTTGAGGAGCTTGGCGAATCAGTCTATAGAGATGGCATTACTAGACTAGAACACCGCTATGAGAAATGTATCAGCCTTGGAGAAGATTATGTTGAGAAATAAAAAAAAAAAATTCTTAAAAACGTTGTTTTTCTTGGTCAGGCCGGAAACTTATCAATCCACCCTCGTAGTTTATCGTACTTTCTCCGATTTGGAAGGATATTTATTACAATTTTGAAATATTTGTCACCGAATTACTATCCTTCCTACACTGAGAGAAATTGCTTAGTTGCGTGAGCAAAAATACTTTAGCTAATAATCTTTTAGTTGATTTGAATAAATCTTCATTTGATATGAATAAAAATTTGTTTGCGGTAGCAAGAGCAATGATTTGACGTCTATTCATCTTGAATAAAAAAATTTAGTTAATAGCAGCATAAGTAATTTGTTTGTGACAACTAACAATTCAAGTTCCTCAGCAAATAGAATCTGATTACGCATGCGCTGACTACCATTTCATCATTTTCAATTGTTTCACCGGCATTTCCACCCATGTCCATTTTTCCACGACACGCCTGCAATCGCGTGCAACAGCGATACGGAATTTTAGATTTCATTTTTGGAAGAATAGATTACTCCATAGCAAAAGTTTTCAGTTTTATTGGTTCAAAGGTTTTTGGAACGTTTTGTCTGAAGAATATTCGTACAAAATCTTTTTTTATGCAGTGAAATTGTGCTAAAATATGGAGCGAGTGGAAATGCAAAGAATTTTTCAGAATCTCTCCTGACTAAATATCCTCAGCAAAAATCATTCTAGGTATTCTCCAGGCCTTGCAAGACCTTACGATGCCCTTGCGAGGGACTTTCAAAGCCTAGCAAGGCCTTGTAATAATCTAGAAAATCACTGAAGTCATTTCTAGCAAGGTTATTTAGTGATTCCTGGTGTATATTTGATTCTCAATAACCAACAATATTTCAGTACAATCATATTTCATCGACTAAATAATTCAGTTGAAATATCATTTTGATTTACTTGGAATATTTGGTTAGCACAACGTCAAAATATTTATTTGTGAGAAGTGAAAGGTTCACTCAATCCAACTAAATTCAATCAACTAAACAAAATGCGTTGATTTGAATAAAAGTCTAGCTGTCTGATATATGAATAAATTATTTTGCTGCTGTGGCTAGCATTTAGTTACAGCAACTATGTGATTTTTCTCAGTGTAGTAACCGTTATCGTATACTTCTCTCCGTGCACATTGAATTTGATCCAATAAGTCATTAAAAAGTTTTCAAAAAGGATGAGTCATCATTTACTGAATAAATGTAAAAACTGATTTGCATGGGCTTAAATACTTGTTTTACTTACTTTCATTGTGAAAACCCTACTGGATACCGTCATGGTGGCGCCAAGTACTGCCACCTACACTTTCTCATTTATTTTTATACAGGTGAATCGGCGGAGTTGCAAGTATTTGTACTTATGTCAGTATCTCCGTTCATTTCACACGAACACACACACACGCACACATACATTCGAAGCCCAAAAAAGAGTCAGCAAAAGTGCATCACACGTACTTCGATGATGATGTCAGAAGAATTTGCACCTGGCGATGAGAAGCTTGAACAGCTACGGCAACGATGTACCTACCTCATCGTCGTCGACTTGTCGCCGTTTACCTGGCACAAAAATATTTTCAATTGCAACATAAAATGATGACAAAAAGAACAAAAAAGTGAAGAATCAAATTTCCTTTGATCCTTAAGAAATATCTCACGCTTCGCTGCTGCCATTGTTTCTTACAAATTAATATAGAAATACTCTGCAAATGTATAGGCACATGCAGAATTCCTTAAAAGAGAATTTTGTTTCGTCAATATCGTATCCCAGTCCCTTGGGGGTTCGTACATTCTGTCGAGAACGTAACTGCAATCACCTATTAGGGAGGTGAATAGAGTACTCACTCACGATGTCATTAAAGACAATGAGGATATGACTTCGCAAACGCTATCAATGCTGATGATCACTCGAGGAACGGATACCAGGCGCATAGTCTGCATTGTAGTCGAGTGGATGACACATTGGAACGAATCGAGGCTGTTCTGTGCGGAAAGTCCAATCAGATTCATGGAATAGCATTGGAATGTGAAGACGAGTGGAATTGTGAGACACGTTGGTCGTTTTTCGGTATGACAATGATACAATTAAATCTCCACAGAATTTTCAATAAGGGAAATGTGACATTCGAACCTTCCCGGCGTGGTAAAGGTCATATGACTCATATCATGAATAATAAAACATTTGAACTGGCATTGACCACAGATGAGCTCGAGAATTCGAGAACTCGAGTTATTGATCAAGTCAATTTCGGATTGTACAAGGTGAAAATGATTTTTATTGTTGAATTCATTCTGACATGTCAAACCAGTATCCAATTAATTTGAAAGTGGAGTTACAGTTAACATCCAGTTCGATGGGATATTTCCTGAATTTTGCATAAGAAATTACGCTGGGTGCTATGAATGAATTTCTTTGAAAACATCGTTCGATCTAAGGAATTGTTAACTTGACGACGAAGAAGAGGAAACAGAGTTGAATTCCGCTTTGCTGTTAGAAAGTAACCACGATATTGTACTTGGTATGTACATGGGAAATATCCTGAAGGCGATGGAAAGTCCTGGTGGAAACTTTGTGATGTGGATATATATAACAAACTACTCCTGCCATGCAAGTGCTTCGAACATTCACATGAAATCACCCAACATGCGAATGTGAATGATCATTCTGATTAGTTTATCGTGAGTTAAACATTTACTGGCTACCGTTGGATAAGGAATCAAAGGAATTTATAGATAGGAATTCTAATTATATGATGGCATGTTCATGGTTCAGTCATTACACTCATATAAGAAAGAAAAAGTCATAAATACGTTTGCGAAATTCATAACCTCTTCGAATAACTACTTCTTTCTGTATTCATTGACACTCCCCCAAGAGAATCACATTCTTCAAACGTTTGAAGAACGTTCACTCACGTTCTTTGAAGATTCTTTGAACGTTCAAAAGTTCATACACTGAGAAAACTGTGTTGTTGTGGCTGCTGAAACATTTTGTCTGTCGGTCAAGGTGTTTGATCGTTTTGACAAAATTTTTTCGTGAAATCCCGCATCTCTAGGCTCGCTCATACTATATATGCATATGTGACCTAGCCTACGAAAAGGGGGCTTAGGTGTGAAAAAATCATTTTTCACTTTTTTGGCGATTTGGATGGAGTAAAATATGCTCTTTCGAATAGCGCAAACCAGGAGTTTCTAACTAGGAGAGAAGTTTGCTAAAAATGTACAAAAAGAAGAGCAGAAATGATTGAAGATGAAAAAATTTGGAGATTGAATGATGAAATAATAGACATCATTTCATGTATTGAAAAATTTTATTTCAAGGCAACACCACGTCATTTTACATAAAAATTCACAAATTTACAATCTAAAGTAAATTTATACATTTTTTTAACCAACTTTTATCTTTAGTTTTTTCGATGCTACCTTTTTCTTTGATAATGAAGCCACAGAATCTTCCTTCACTTTTCCTTCGGCCTTTCTTGTTTGTTTTTTTCGATGCTAACTTCTTTTTTGGGAATAGAGCCGTAGAATCTTCCTCGTCATTACCTTTCGCCTTTCGTTTCTTCGATACCGAATTCTTTTTTGGCACGGTAGCCGCAGAATTATCCTCTCATTAACATTAACATTGATGATATTTACGAACTCCACCTCTTCAGTGTTGGTCGTTAAAGGAGCAAAACTAAGCAAAACCACGAAATTACGCGATCAAATACGATATTATTCGAAACAGAAACAACACTGTATGTCCTAGAACAGAGTGGGATGCGGTGGGATGCAGGGAGAAGCGAACAACTGAAGCGAAACTGATAAAATGACTTGTTTGTCTTTAACAGCTGTTTTCTCGAAAACTTGTTTTCACACCTAAGCCCCCTTTTCGGAGACCAGGTCACATATAGTGGAAGGGTGGCTTCGTTTTATGAATCATTACTGCGCTTCAGAAGTGTTATTATCAAGAACTGTGTTACCTTAAGACAACGTGGGCCTTTTGGGTGGAATTTGAGTTTATTGTGCGTACATTGATGTTCACGTTCAGTGCACCTCTATTGCACATTCTTTGGACTTTCATCTTCTCTTTAGATAGTGATTTTTCTGCTCCTTGTACTTACTCAGGGTGTCTACCGCCTGAAAATTTCAACGGAATTCATCAATCACGGATTTGCGTTGAATATAATGACCAATCAGGTGCATGAAATCCCCAGACGGTAGACACCCTGTTACTACCATTGTCTTTTCTTCTATTATTTTTGTACCTAAAGAGCATATGCCCGTGAAAATGAATTGATGAAATGGGATGAAAATTCATTTTCAGCTTTACCGCGATTTCCCAAGTAGAAGTTCCCATCCGGTGAGCCCTAAAGTGGTCTGGACCGGATCCGGCTGTGAAATGTGATGCCCCATATGGGGCTTCATATCTGGGCCTGACCAGGTCCGTGTAGATAAAAACCTATAGGGCATTCCAGATCCAGTACCGATGAGGATAACCTGATGATAGTTCTAATGAGGTTGACCCTATAAAAATCTATCTGGCCCTGATCAGTCCTCCTGATTGGAGCCCGATGTAGATAATTTTAATCAGCTTTTGATATGACTAACCTGTTCTGCGTCCTAATAAGAAAAGCCTTATTCAACCTTATTCCCCCTTGATCAGTTTACCAGACGAGGCACAGGTAAGGGAAATCGTGATCCAATTCGGAAGAGGCAGACCCTATTGCAGCCCTAACAAGGCGAGCTCTTTAAAATCTCATCGGGCTCAAATTAGTTTTTCTGACGGGAGTCAGATACAAATAATGTTAATATATTCATGTCCAGATGTGACTAACCTAACCTCCGCCCTAATAAGAAAATTGAGAATGAATACAAGTAAATTTTTTCGGATTGCCCCTAGAATTATACAAATTTCAATCCTCCACTGATAAACTCCGGGATATCATCAAATTTTTGTTACGACACTGAATGACTGAGGTTTCTCGCGAGTGCTGTTTGTATCTATTCGTCGACATATACAGGGTGACCCAAGTCGGATAGATTATATTTGAGGAGCGTGTTCTACAGCAAAAATGCAACAACTTTTCTATTTGGCAAAATTTTTTTTGAGGCTTAGTTTTTGAGATATGAGCATTTTTAGATTTTTTTTCAAATCCAAATCACTCAAAGGCACTATGTGCTACAGACTTGAGCTTCACGCCATTCGCTGAGTTGGAAGCGGCGGATCTCTGGAAAAAAAATTCAACTATCCTATCATTATTTGTTTCGGAGCTACAGCGATTTGAAATTTTTGGGCTTCCAGCCAATCAGCATTCAGCAACTTTGAATCGCTGTAGCTCCGAAACAAATAATGATAGGGTAGTTGAATTTTCTTCCAGAGATCCGCCGTTTTCCAACTCAGCGAATGGCGTAAAGCTCAAGTCTGTAGCGCATAGTGCCTTTGAGTGATTTGGATTTGAAAAAAAATCTAAAAATGCTCATATCTCAAAAACTAAGCCTCAAAAAAAATGTTGCCAAATAGAAAAGTTGTTGCATTTTTGCTGCAGAATACGCTCCTTAAATATAATCACCCTGTATACCTCGCTCAACCATTCATCTGTAGCCTCCGAATTGCGATAATGTATTATACGACAAATATGTTTTAGGTCAGGAGAGGAATGAAAATATTGATTAGATTGTTCATAAACTGTGTTACACGTTAAGTGAATAATAATTATACTTTGATGTTTAAATGTAAGTGGACTTGGACTATTGCGATATTTACGTAGAAAATGTCAAGTTGTAACCATTATCAACAATTAAATTTGTTAATGCTTTTTTTTATAAAAAATTCAATTATGGGGTTATGTATCAAACAATTTGGACCGCATCAAGTAATCTGTTTAAAGTGGGATAACCAGATCTCTACCAGAAACGTGAAGGAAAATTTATCACGCCCAAATTTAGTTGCCGGATCAGGCTCGGATCAAGTGCCCGGATTTGGCCCGGATCAAGTTGCCGAATCCGGCCCGGATGAAATGAAGCGTTACACATTACATCCGGGCCCAATCCTATTACCCATATCCATACCGGATCTGGCTTAGGACAAATCGGATTCACACTTCTGCTCGGGTTACAATGCGATTATTCTAAAATTCTAGGTTCTGGACTTACTTCATAGAATTCTAAATTTGAATGGACTAGAATCGAGAAGCTCCAAAACCGAAAATACTGAGAGAATCTAATTGTTCCTTCTGAAATCCGCACTTGTCCACCTTAGAAGGTAGTGTTTCATTTTTTAGATATTCAGATTTTTCGAAAAATCCTTATATCCTGAAACTTATACCTCAGCAAAAATTTTGTCGGAAGAAAGAGCTATTCGTATTCGTCTGAAAAATACGCTGAAAAAATTTGGTATCACGAATTATGATACACTAATAATAATGTCTTATACGATTCTATTATAATAATATATCTTCCAAATGGATCATTCTTGGCACGTAAAAGTTTTTACGGTTTCATAAATCAAAATGAACATATCACTTCCTCCAAACTGGAACAACATTAATTTAAATTCACTCTCGACATCATGTCATCGTAATAAACGTTGTTTTTCACACGATCTTTCATCGTGCACGATCCATACAGTGTTATATGTCATACGTTGAAGTATACAAATGCATTCATAATAATTGTTTATTGGTATACCAAGTGTACATTTAAACCTTGAACGCATGCCATGAGATCGTTTCACTGGACCATACGAAGCAGAAATGAGACAATATTATAACCTATCTTCAAGTCTTAGACCTACACTCAGTATATAGGTACATGTATACTTGCACCGATGTAATTATAGATTATGTCTCTGCGCGACCTCTGTACCGGATTCTTATCTGGTACCCATCGCATCGTGCAAGAAAAGATTGGTGCGATCGTAATTATTACTTCGTGTCTTTATATATATATATATATATATATATATATACACATACATATACATTCGATTAACGAATGTTTCAGGTTCATCTATCTTTTGCACGTTCGTTCTTAGTTCAACTTGGACGAACGACTTCATGATCGACAATACTGATTGATCTCTCTTCACATTATAAGAAGCGAACAGGTAGTATGAAAGCATACGTATTCACCTTCGATTATACAAACGTACACCCACACTCATGTGAAAGCGTATACACAAGAAGATGAATTCGGGTGCGGTTATCCTCTGAGAGAGAAAGGATTGAACGAACGACGGGTGATTATGGGTATAAAGTTGAATGCAAGCGGTGCAAGAAACAAATCGTGGCAATTAATCGTAACAACTGCCCATGCATGTATAAGTATGCAATTGATTACGAAGTGTTTATTCAGACTTTCGCCAGGAGGGAACTCTTTAAACGTGGCGAGTGTATTGTTGTGTTCGACAAATCAATCACGCAAAAAGTTCTCCGACATCGACATACGATGAAAATTAACATGTTTGGATTTACGAAATATCGTTATTTCGAATAAGGGAACTGCACCCCTGGGCTGTTTTGCTTTACACAACAACCGACACGCTCTTCCGGGAAGTTCTTCTCGAGTGCCCCGAGAACGTGTTTTTCTTGGTTTACTTTTCATAGAAGGAAATGAATAAACAATGAAAGATTGTTTACGCATAGTTATCAAGTATTTAGGTCCGTAACAGAAATTTTTTCGGTTAAAAATAATGAAATAGGACAAATATATCACTGTAGAAAATAGTATGGAATTTCTTACATCAGATGAGTATATAAAAATTCTGAAACTTGTAATAGTCAATCAATCATTATTCCTGCTCCAGTTCAATCATGAATTCATAAAATTTATTGCAAAATGTATCAAAATTCATATAAAAATGCATGAAAAATGATAATTCTGTATGAGATGTCATATGATTCCAAGTCGTGAAAAGTGAAAAGTCAGAAAAAATTTTGAATATCAGGGGTGCAACAACCTGAAGTTATGAATGGTGGCCCAAAGCATCTATCGGTGACTAAAGAGGACATGAGTTTAGTCGCATTTGGCTGCTATAATTTAGTTTGTTCATATGTTGTTCTTGTTTCATCGGGGAATTTTCAAAATTATATATAATTTGATCTGGTTCTAGTTTATATATAATTTATATACAATTCTATAAGAATTGAATATATTTTAAAAAATTTTTCTGCTCAGGCAGGACAATTTGGAGGGTACCTATCATAATTGAGTGGGTTCCCCGGCATCCTTGGACTCCTCGTTGTTGCGCCACTGTTGAAAATTGATATAAAATTTGTGTGAATTGCTTCACATAAATTTATATGAAATCAGGAAGCAATTTTTTACAGGGTACTATATGGGCATTTCCACGGAAAGCGTCATATTTCTGTCCCTTTCCATTCATAACCAATTCTGTGGATGAAATCCAATTTTGTGTGCGTGAAAATATGAATTCAGACTTCCTAATGTAGGAAAAATAACTCAAGATGATCGCAGAAGTTCTTGAGGAGGGATATAACCGTTAGTGATTGAACAAAGTACGAAACACATGAGTTCTGATTTGTCCCTGGGTACAGATTGGCTACTTCGCTTACTCACAAAATTTCTGCGGGTTACTGAAACGTTTTAACAAAAATCAGCCGAACACTTTACACCTCAAGCATCTCAAATTACATGAGTATGACACTGTGCTATCAATCCAATATCTGTAAAAAAAACCGCGAATTTGTGTCCCGATTTTGAAATTACAAATGTCCCCTCCGACACTTTTAGAAGTAGAAATCGCGCGCATCTACTTAGGATCAATTTCCTTGGATTTTCTATTAGTTTCAGGCTATGGAAAGACACTCCGTAAAGCACAACGATGTGCTTCGAAAATTGTTGGAGTATTCAACTTCGAAAAATCGAAAATCATGATTCCGTAAAAAAAATGTCCCCTTCATTGCAAGAGTTTTCAAAGCACATCTTTCTATGTCTCATCGAATTGAATAGTACGCTGGGGCGAAGCAGTACACCAAAATTTGTTTCAATATTGCGTTGCGCGCAGGAGTTATTTCAGATTTAGAGCCAAAATGTCCCCTCCGATCTTTCAGTAAAAATGTCCCCTCCAACACTCAGAGAGGTAGAAATCGCGCGCATCACCTTGGGGTCGATTTCCTTACATTTTCGATTAGTTGTAGGCTTCGGACAAATACTCTATGAAGGACAATGATGTGCTTCAAAAATTGTTGAAGTATTCGACTTCCAAACATTGACAGTTATGGTTTCACAAATAACACCCACTTGAAGATTATAATTTTTAGGAAAATGAGTTTTTCATCGGGTCTTTGTACATAAATGACATTATAAAGAAACCGATACGTGATTCCATCAGAGTAAACTCCTACAAAACCACCATAGAAATTTTGCGCTGATTATCTCGAAATTTTCAACCGGAAAAGGTATTTTTCTGGAATTCTTTATATTTTATGTCTTCTTGATAAAACAATATCAACTGAATAAATCGACCATCATATTACAAATTTGTCTTCAATTACACTTCATTCTATGATATCGTTGGCTTCATCTTACAAAACAAACAAGAAGCACTCACATGAAAATTTGCACACGATTCGTTTATAATACTGATTGTAACAGGTTTTCATAAAAAAAAAATTCGTTTATAATAGTACTCATGAAAATTGGTCATGAAGAATGTAACAAACACCTGTTATTTGTAAACACATAGTTATAAACAATCATCTACACAAATTACATAAAAATCCTTATTCTTTTGATTTCGTTTATTTTCCAAGTTCAAGACAACAAACTTTTAGGGAACTTCTTCTCAGAACATTTGAAGTTTCAAAAATATTTTTCGAAGGATTTTAGAAAATTTGATGGCGTGATTCAAAAATACATTATTTTTTTTTTCGTTATGACAATTTTCCATTCTTCCACCCCTGGTTGTTATTGACATATTCCATAGGAATAATACTAGGTCATGTTTTGGATAATCAATAACACGTTGATGATTATTTTGGTATTGGAATTGCGATTTTCAAAGAAAAAAACTCTGCCAATTGGCACACGGCTTCCTCGTTCTTAAGGGGGTATGCAACCTTTGCATACAAAAAATGTATGTCTTCTTTCGGAATTTTTTATAAAAAAGCATGTTTATCAATCGTTTTGAAATTTAACATCTTTATTATACAAAAAAATTTTTTTCATTTTTATTTGCACTATTTTGTACGCACTATAGATGGCGCTCGCAGAGGTACGAAAAAGTGGCGTTGACAGGATATCTCCAGCTGGGAACGTCTGAAATCAAAATTTCAAAAAGATTATTAAAATATAGCTCATTGGCTGTTACGGCATCGTACGAAATTTTAAAGTTTTGATGAGAAAAAAAATGGTGGCCGTTCGAAAAAAAAAACGATTTTTTCGGGAAAATTGATCAGTAAATTGTTCATTAACAAAAAAATATGCGATCTAAAGAAAATCGGTACGGTGCCGTAATAGCCAATGAGCTATATTTTAATAATCTTTTTGAAATTTTGATTCCAGACGTTTCCAGCTGGAGATATCCTGTTAACGCCACTTTTTCGTACCTCTGCGAGCGCCATCTATAGTGCGTACAAAATAGTGCAAATAACAATTAAAAAAATTTTTTGTCTACCTCACAATGTGTATAATAAAGATGTTAAATTCCAAAACGATTGATAAACATGCTTTTTTAACAAAAGTTCCGAAAGAAGACATAAATTTTTTGTATGCAAAGGTTGCATACCCCCTTAATCAGTCAATTATGATGGGACTTTTGAATTTATAATACATTTTATTAGAAAAAACTATACATATATGAATTTTTTATAATTTCTCATCCTCTGCCTTCTGTAGAGTATTAATGAATATTCCCTGAAAATTTCAGACTGTTTCATGAGTTCAGTTCGGAGAAATCTTACAGACAAAATCTTCACCCGGATGGCACGCTGGTATCCCTTTAAGAACACTATCGGATCACAATTACCAGATGGTAAAAATTTAATCACAATCGTATAAAAGGAAACGGAAACATGCCCGATCGCAAAATAAAAACACTGCATAAAGCTGTGGTGGGAATTTCATGACAATTGGATGATAGAAACGGAAGGTATCCGCATGTTAACGATGTTTACGGAATTTCCAAATTTTGTTTCGAAGTTCAGTGCTTACCACTTTCTTCCTTCAATTCCGATTTGTTTGAAATGCACAGCATACAATTAATCCCCCGTAAACTGATTAGACTACAAGTTTCATGGCATTTGGATGATACTGACATGGGGAAGGCATGCTTTCAAAATATTGTCAAATAATGTGAATCGCGGAACAAAAATTTTCCACAGTTTTCAATCGATTAGAATGAAACTCATATGGGGCCACTATAGGATCATCTCCAGAACGTGGTATAAGTTTGATCGCAATCGGATAATAGGAAGCGGAGATATACGCGTTCGCAAAATCACGATTCTTCGAAAAATTTCTCCTCACCCCTCCTGGTCTTCCGACACGATGAGGTTGAAACTTATATGAAACCACTATCAACACTGCACATGACTCTGGTGAAAATTTCATCACGATCGAATAATGCGAACAAAAGATATACACGTTCGCAAATTTGTTACATACACACAGACAAATAAACAGACAAAAAGGAACCTGATGTGCTTTTTTTTACTCCCCCCAAATTCCAATGTGCTTGGAATTCATATCATGTAACTGACACCTCGTAAATCGAATATACTCAGAGTTCCAAGACATTCGGATAATATGGACATGAGGAAGGCATGCTTAAGAAAAAAATACAGATTCCAAACAAAAATTTTCCACAGTCTTCAACCGATTTGGATGAAACTTATGTGGGACCACTATCGGGTTATGACCAAAACGTGGTTAAAGTTTGATCGGATTCGGATAATAGGAAGCAAAGATACACGCGTACGCAAAATGTTCATTTTTTGTCAGAGTTCTTCTCATCCACCCAATTCTTCTGAATGAATCAGGTTGAAACATATATGGAACCACTATCACCCTGGTCCACAACTGTGATGAAAATTTCGAAACGATCGGATAAGCAGAACGGGAGATATGCGCGTACGAATCTTGGGGGGGGGGGGGGAAGGCTACAGCCACACAGACACACAGACACGGGAACAAAATTGTTCCCCGAATTCTGAGAAACATCTTGGTCTAGGAGATTTTTAATTTCGAGACAAAAAATTTTCGGCTCCTCGAAACGATCACAAAGCTTCTCTCTGAACGAGGAAGCAATAGTCTGAATTGTATTGAAATCCATATAAAATAATCTACGAGATGGGAATTTTCCTATTAGTATTGGGAAAATTCTCAACTTATGATGGTATTGCTTCCTCGTTTAGAGGGAAGCTTTGTGATCGTTTCGAGGAGCCGAAAGGTTTTTCGTCTGGAAATTGAAAATCTCCTAGACCAAAATGTCCCTCAGAATTCTGGGAACAATTTTGTTACCGTGTCGGTCGGTCTGTCTGTCTGTCTGTGTGGCTGTAGCCCCCCCTAAGTTTCGTACGCGCATATCTCCCGTTTTGCTTATCCGATCGTTTCGAAATTTTCATCACAGTTGTGGACTAGGGTGATAGTGGTCCCATATAAGTTTCAACCTGATTCATTCGGAAGAATTGGGTGGATGAGAAGAACTCTGACGGAAAATGAACATTTTGCGTACGCGTGTATCTTTGCTTCCTATTATCCGAATCCGATCAAACTTTAACCACGTTTTAGTCATGACCCGATAGTGGCCCCATATAAATTTTATGCAAATCGGTTGAAAACTGTGGAAAATTTTTCTTTGGAATCTGTATTTTTTTTAAGCACGCCTTCCCCATGTCCATATCATCCGAATGTCTTGGAACGCTAAGTATATTCGATTTACGAGATGTTAGTTACATGATATAAATTTCAGGCACATTGGAACTGGGGAGAGTGAAAAAAAAGCAAATCAGTTTCCTTCTTGTCTGTCTATTTGTCTGTGTGTATGTAACAAATTTGCGAACGTGTATATCTTTTGTCCGTATTATTCGATCGTGATGAAATTTTCACTAGAGTCATATGCAATGTATGTAATGTAATATGTAACAATACAAAAGTTCCATGAAACGTATGAATATTACCGACACCCAATCCAATAATATCGATAAAATATTGAAAATTAAAGAAATGGCGGGCATGTGAACTTTTGATATCGATATTTCATTGTTTTTTCGCTTTTCAAAGTGCTATACAAAACAAACGAAATTCGACAACCTTTTGGCATTTACATTTAGGTGCCGACAAATTTAATAATCTTCCTAATAAAAATAAATAAAAAAGATCCATCTACAGCAGAGTTTTTGAATCATTATATATATATATTATATTTAAATATGGTAAAGTAGTAATTCGGTGACAGATATTCTCGGTATCAAAATAAGTATTTCACGACACACGTAATTATATCTATGTTTGTATGACATTAAATGAAACACGTAGGCTAAGAGCCTTCAATCGTATCCGTTCTTTTCCGCAAGGACAAACTTGTGACGAATATTTCTATTTCACATATCCGAAGGAAAAGAAATTGGCGATAACGAACTTCTATCTCGCCTTGTCACTGAACTGTTATCAGCTCTTAGGAGTGCTTTTATTACCGTGTATGAATCTCCAATACAAGTATAAACGGCAAGATACGCCAGTAGTTAACTTGTAAATCGAAGTCAACTAAGGATATAACACGCAGGAAAGGAAGAAGAAAAGAAAGTGAAGACAAGGTGGCGACTGTTAGAAGAGCAGAAGAGATGAAAAGTGTACGGCGAGACTTGAAACATCCGATAAGAAGCACGCGCAAGAATTCTTAACGATTTCATAAAGGAGATAACGGTGTAGAAAAGAAAGTTAATTAAGCGATATAATCCCTATAATCCTGAAGACCCGTCAAAGGTAACATCAAATGAACGCTTATCCACACTAAAAGATACTTAAGATACGTGCTACCGAGCATCCATTCGCCTCATTATCCATGACACTTGTTAGCAATATGTACGAAATAATTGTATATACGCTTGATTACAATTATAAAAACGCTCGTTCTCAAATCACGTGTAGGTAAAAACGTAGTTTATATTCACAAATTATTCAAATTGTTATATCTCACTTTTTTGCTCTGGTGATCGATCGAGGGTGAATGTAGTGTAATTTCCAATATAACAACGAATGTCAATTATCCTGACATAATTGTTTCAGGACAACACCCGCTATCGAATTTTGCGTAAGGAGAATAACCTGATTCACCCTCTCCAACGCGATACTGCTTCCAAGAATCACATTTTTCGGTTTTGTTTGATAGGATCCAATTTGATCGTGCGTCCGATCAGAATGATTTGGCTTGATGGGAAGTACAGTGATTGAAATATGTTCTCCAACTGTATGAACAGGCACATACATGTGATAGATCGCAAATTGTCTAACATTATTCGAATCACTTGAAATGATGGTGGAAAATTTCTTGACAGGTAACAATATGTGAAATCCATTTGACTCAATAAGGTTCTTATTTTCGTATAAAACTGAAGAGATGATATCTCTTTATCAATTTTTTCAAAGCAATAATATGATATGATGGTTTTGGAGAAAAAAGGTAGAGAAAGAAGGTAAAGTATCCGTACTTCAAAAATAACAGGTGTTTCGATTACGATAACTTTAAGAATCATTTCCATCGAATGAAACAAAAAATCGCATTTGTATTGATGCCAATCACATTGTATCGTACTTCATAAAATCGTGCTTCACTTTGTTTTGCTTCAAAGTTTACTATGTCTTCTAAAATCAATCAGCCAAAAAAAATTGTACAGAACCTAGATGGCAATTTTGTACATTACCCAATATGGCATATCGTTCTCAGTTACCTTACATGACCCGATGGTGTTTGAAAGCAAAGGAGAGGAATAAGACGGAGAGAATTTACCTCAGTTCGTAAGTCAGACCGCACCTGTGCAATCCTTAATCGCGTGGCGTGTTAAATCGGTGTATGTGATTAGGAAAACGTAGAGGTATATATACAAATAGCAAACTAAGCGCACCTGATCAAGTAGTACACGTGACCTGCATAATAGCTCGCCAATGCAACAAGAGAAATTTTATACCTTCACTTTATCACTAGTACAGAAGTTCTATTTAAATTCAATCTTATCTTCTCTCTTAGTAAAATACACTCTTATTCCAACCTGCAGTATTCGTACGCTATTATTAATTCCATTGAAATTACAAAATAAAGATATATCAAGCGCCAAACAATAGGTAACTGCATCAGAGTTTCTGTTCGAATGATTATCATCCGTAAGGAGTATAAATGTGAAAGGCAAGAACGGATAATTTCAGTGGTTGAGGTATGTATCCGACAATTAGAAAAATCAATGAATCGTTCAATTATGACAAGCTTTTGGAAACTCCGTACTGCTGTTCGTACGGATCGATAATCATACCTTCGATTAAAAATTTTGTAAGAAACATTTTAGCATTCTTTTGAAGAACCTCAAATTGACTGCACGGAGAGAAAAAATTTGCTGACGCAACAAATTGAGGTATTATACATATATAGAATAGCAACCACTGCCATAACTCAAATTTTTTCCCGGACTTGCAAAAGTTTTAGTACCTATTATATACAGAATAGCAAAGATTTTTTGCTGCAACAGTTAAAAAATCGCTGTGATGGGAAATGATTTGCTGTCATTGCAAAAGGGACCCAGCAAAATTAGATTTCACTGTCACAACGAATTTCATAATTTCTACCTGAACGTATCCAATTGGCGGTTGAAAAATTCATTACAAAGTGAAATCCAATCACAAAAAATAACAGCCCGTGACTCATACTCGAAAACACAAATAATCCTTCGAGCAAGAATACTATATAAGAATGAATTGGTTTGTGTATGTAAATACGAATGAAAAAATGCAATGATGGAAGAAGAGGTAAAAGGAGAAGTTGAAGACTCGTTCCCTTCCGTCTGTCCCTTACTGGTAAGCAATAGTGGTGGGCGTCACAAAATGAGCACAAACCGACCTTGCCGGCAGCACAAACTGTAAACAAAAAAATTTCGGTATGTTACTGGCACCGTAACCACATAAAGATCCGATATTACTCTGCAGATCGAATGCAGTCGAGCAGCTTTTCATTCTTCTCGGTGCGCGGAAATTGTTTTACGCAAATGGAAAAACCGACTCAGATTTTCCTTGAGATGAACATTGATTTGAATTCCATTCATTTTTGTGTGATTATAGATCAATGGAATCAAATACAAACTTCGAAATGGTAAGTGATGATTTGAAATTCCTTGAAAAGTATTCCTATCATTGATTATTTAATCAAGTGAGTTTTCAAAAATTATATAGCACATCGATTGGAAGTATCTCGATTTGATGTATCGATGATTGTGATAGATTTGTTATTGTCAGGTGTATTGACAGACTTTCAGTTCTTTCATTTTGCCAGTCATCTCGGCGAATTCAGATACATTGTTCTTTTTATGTATGTTTTAGGAAGGAGAAAGATAAATCGTGGGAAGGTACAACAACATATAAGTGGATAGTATGTTCTGGGGTCAATAAAAGTGACCGCAAGCCAATTATCGAATGTGAAAGAAAAAATTACCTATCACTATCTGTAGAAATGAAAGTGTTGTAAACATCATATACTCATGAACTAAGTAGTCAGTATGGATTTGGTCAGATTTTTTACAACACGCGTTGGATACTTTGCTCGGTCCCTGGTTATAAATCCAATAGGATCCGATGAAAACCGATTCAAAAATAATCGGAATGAATAGGGTGAATCGGAAAGGCTCAGCTAACGATTCAAAATGAATAGGAATCAATCGGGACCTCTTTTCTATAGGATTGAATCGAGGATTTACCAATAGAGAAATCTGTTGTTTATTTGAATTAATGAAACTTCGCGTGATCTGTTGGTCTCTACAAAGGATATCTGATTGGATGATTAAAATTTTGTCCATTTCATAAGGCGAACGGTTTTGATTGGAATTTTTCATAACCTCAATCTATTGGAAGTAATGGGGAAATGTGTGGAATTGAATGAGTCATGCGTTTTTTATGCGGAATTTCCGACTTAATTTGAAGATGTATAAATTTAATTGATCAATGGGTTTTAGTTGGATCATCCCAACATTCGAATCTATTGGGAATAATCGGAAAGTTTACAGATCCTAATATCCTACATGGGAAAAAAAGATTAGTTGAAACAACTAGTTGACTTGTAAGCGCATATGAACCCATTTTTTTCCGTTAGGACAACAATTTTATCCATTGATTTGACTAATTTAAAAAACTTGATGAATCAATGAGGAAATTGGTTATTCTAACGGAAAAAATAGGTTCGTATGCGCTTACAAGGTAAATAGTTATTGCAACTGATCTTTTGTTTCCGAGTACAGCTATGTTCCAACAATAACCAATTCAGTTTTAGAATCGCTTTTATTGTATCAGAACATCGGTTTCGAATACCGATTTGGGCTAATCGGAATTTTCTTTGATCATCAAATACTGATTGAAACCAATTTGACAGTATTTCATTGGTATTCATCGGAATTTTTATTGGTAATAGAATACCCATTGAAACCCATTGACAAATATTTTATCGGTTTCAATCCGAATTTTCATTATTATTAAAATACCTATTGAGTCCCATTGAGAAATATTTCGCTGGGATCAATTAAAATTTTCATGTTCAATAGTATACCGATTGGATGCAATTGAACAATATTTCATTGATATTATTCGGAATTTTCATTGATCATGAAATAGCCATTGAATTACATTGAAAAATATTTTATTCGTATCAATCAGAGTTTTTATTATTCATGAGATACCGTTTGAATCCAATAGAAAAACATTTTTGTCATCAGATTCAATCAGATATTTTTGACCAGGGTATGTTCGGCAATATGCCCCTTCGGAGCAGCGTATTGGGATAGCTTAGAGGTTAAGAAGGCAGGTCTTACAGGTAGATAGATCGATGATAGTTCGAATCCCCTCCAGGTAGGAATAAACTTCCCAAGTCATATGCGGAGATAGAGGTTTTGGCAAGTTCTTAATTGAATCCAGTTAGAAAATAATTCACTTACATCAATCAGAATTTTGATTAATGATAAAATACCCATTGAATTACATCAAAATATATTTTATTGGTATCAATTGGAGTTTTGATTGATCATAAAATACCGATTGAATCCAATAGAACAACATTTTATTGGTATCAATGGGAAATCGTAAATGAAAAAAATGGTATCGAATGTATGGTGAGCTCCCGACTAAACCATATACAACTGAGTAAAGTAAGAAGAATGTATCGTGCACAACCGATGAGAAACGATAAAACCCATAGAAATCCGATAAAGATCCATTCGTGTTGTATCGTTTCACCACTATAGAACCCCATTGGTACAGATTTCCCGAGAAAAAATGATTTAGATCTAATTAGATCTAATGGATTAGATCTCCTTAGATCTAAAAAATGGAAAAATTCATGCTCTGTGGGCCGATTTAGATCTACGGAGATCTAATTGATTTTTTTCGAGAATATGTAGTTCTTGAAAACCATCTAAAAGTAAAGAAAATGGGCAGTAGATGCACGCAAATTTCGATTAATTAATATGAAATTTTTTGTGATTTAGATCTATGTAGATCTAACCAGATCTGTCTAGATCTAAATAGATCTACATTTTCCATTTTTTAGATCTAACGAGATCTAACGAGATCTAATTAGATCCACTTAGATCTAAATCATTTTTTCTCGGGTTCTTTATGGGATCACTCTGATGTCCCGATACATTCCACACAAAACGATAAAAAACGGACTTGAATACTGTCGAATCCTATTGTTTTCCATAGGAAATTTTTAGCAGGGAAGCCAACTAATGTCCCAAATTCGCGCGTTTTTGTGTGAACGGACGCCAGTGGAACATTAGACGCCGATAAAAACTTTAGAGGTTTCGATCGTGAGTGAAATTGATTTGATTCATTGCGAAAATGAGTGCCTTAGAAGACGTGGATTCACTCCTTGAGAGCTGGGGATTTGAAGACCTGATTGCACAATTCAAAGGTAAGTCACTTATTCTTTTATGATAGTTTGTAATTGGCTCAAAACTTTTTAGGTTATGTGGGGTTATTTTTGTGGATTCTTATTTCTTTTGATTCTGGATATTTAATAATTCGTTTATTTTTTATATCATATTCGATTCTTCTGATCAATAAATGATAATTCTAAACTTGACATAGCACAAGAAGTGTTACGCAGGGGATACTTTGAAAATCGAAAATGAAGTATCGCATAAAGAAATTGATGTAATATCATTTAAAACATCAAATTATATCTAATAACCCATGTTGTGATTGACATTCATCATTTTAATCGTCCTCATAAACATTAATAAAAACATGGGGAAATATAAAATACCAGGTGTGTGAGTATGAAACCGGAATTTGCCCATAGGTGGCGCTAGATGTCGATGCAGTTACCGACACATCACGTCAGCGGTGTCTTGTTATTGTATTGATATCCGACAAAGATTTTCAACTCAAAATAACACGAGTTTCATTCAGTAGCATTAGTTTATTAGAGATAAACATGTCGAGTTTTGTACCGACATATTTCGATTTGCGGACAGCACTACTTTTCTGTTTTCATCTGAAGAAAACCGCAGCCGAATCGCATCGAATGCTTGTGGAGGCGTTTGGTGAGCATGCTCTCGGTAAAACACAGTGTTTCGAGTGGTTCAAACGGTTCAAAAGTGGCGATTTTGACGTCAGGAACGAAGAACGTGGAAGACCACCGAAAAAGTTTGAAGACGCTGACCTGCAAGCCTTGTTGGACGAAGACGACGCTCAAACACAACAACAACTGGCGGATCAGTTGAAGGTGACCCGAGAAGCCATCTCCCTTTGGTTGAAAGCCATGGGAAAGATACAAAAGGTGGGGAAATGGGTTCCACATGAACTTAAGACAGCAGGAAAACCGCAAAACATCATGCGAAATGCTGCTCACCAGGTTCCAAAGAAAGTCATTTCTCCATCGAATTGTGACTGGCGATGAAAAGTGGATATATTTCGATAATCCTAAGCGCAAAAAGTCATGGATTACTCCGGGTGAACCTTCAACATCAACGGCAAGACCAAACCGCTACGGACGAAAGACAATGCTGTGTGTTTGGTGGGATCAGAAGGGCGTAATCTACTACGAGCTGCTGAAACCTGGGGAAACTGTCAATACTCAACGCTACCGACAACAAATGATCAATTTGGATCGAGTTTCGCGTGAAAAACGACCAGAATACCAACAAAGACGACACAAGGTGATTTTGCTGCATGACAATGCACCAGCACACAAAGCAAAACAGATCTAGGAAACGATAGAGTCGTTCCGTTGGGAGATTCTTCAGCATGCGCCTTACTCACCGGACCTTGCCCCATCCGATTACTACTTGTTTGTATCGATGGGACACGCACTTGCTGGGCAGCACTTTACTTCTCACGAAGATGTACGAAAATAGCTCGATGACTGGTTTGCCTCAAAAGAGCAACAGTTCTTTTGGCGCGGAATCCACAAATTGCCAGAAAGATGGGAAAAATGTATAGATAGCGACGGACAATACTTTGAATAAGTTACTTTGTATCATATCATTACAATAAACGTGTTTTTTCTGTACAAAAATTCCGGTTTCATACTTACACACCTGATATAGGTTAGAGTTGATCTGCATTATATCTCGCGCAGTTTTTGTTGGTGTACATGTATACATGCACTGTAAAAAATATTCCGTGTAGATGACTCACATTAAAATTGAAAATTATAGTTTCTTGTGAAAGCACTGCGCTCAGCGTAGGGAAAATAAATTTTGATTGTAAAAACCCTATGCTCAGCGTTGTGCGTTGTGTGTGACAGAATCTTTTAAAATGTTCATTCATGCTCAGCATTGGTAACTTTATTACCTCCGTTGAACGTGAACAATTTACACGCACCTGTAATATCACAGCGCTGAGCACAGGGTTTTTACAATAAAAATTTGTTTTCCCTACAGTGAGCGTGTAAGTGAGTTTAATGTGGGTAATTTACAGGAAATATTTTTTACAGTGTAGCGTACTTCGATACGATAATATATAAATTGTCATAAAACTAAAAGAAGTGATATTCTTAATTTTCATAATTTCCTGTTTACTGTATACTTGTATGAAAATTTCTCCAAATTCATAATTTGTCTCCTATTTGCAGCTGAAAAAATAGACATGATTACTCTTCAACATCTGGATATTAATTCCTTAAAAGATTTGATTCCCATAGTCGGTGCGAGAGTTCGGTTTATAGACCATCATAATGAATGGGTACAGTTATTTTGGAGTTCCTAAATGAATATTTTAATCTTGATATGACAATGAAATCTAATCCGTGATTTTTTTTAAGCTTCAAAGAATCAAACAGGAGAAGGAGCCTAAAAAGGTGACCGAGAGTCATACCTTGCCATCGTTGCTATCTGTTTTGCAAGGTAATACAATAAATGCGAATTCTCTTCGATTTGAATTTTGTGTATGCAGCTCAGTTCAACCTGCGAATAATATTCTTACGATTGTAAAAATATTTATGTTTGTTTTGAGCTTTATTCTTTGTAGTGGACAAAAACAGTCAAACCTTTTATTTTCACTATAAAACTATCCAAAGCTTTTATATATTGTTCGATTTTGTGTTCTTACCACGTCTGTTTGCAGAAAATCGTGGATTTCTTAAGGAAATGGATCTTAATACTCTGCCAATTGTGATTATAGAGCGAGATGATGACATGGAGATTCCCAATCAAAATTCATATGACACAAACCCTTCGTAATCAGCAGATCAACATAAACAGATGTCACCTTCCAAAGACGAACAAAAATCTAGTTCATCGTGCAAATTTCTACAAGACAATGGTCCTGAAGTCAAAAGGAAGAAGATTTATGTGCGTTTATTTTCAAATTTGTTCTGCTTGTGATGATTTCAGCGTTGTCTTATCATAAACATTCTTATGTTTCAGAATGATATTTGAAACTCAATCATTAGGAAATTGGGAATATTATTATATTGCATGGTTGAGCTTTTATGATGACATAACCCACGTAACCAAAAACACTTTTAAAATGTATTTTAAATGCATCGGATGAATTTGAAATCGTTTTTGGAATAAAGGATTTTTCGTAAAAGATTTCAAATGCATTTCAAAAGTATCGTTGAGAAAAGGTTTTTTTGAAATACTTTTTAAAATATATTTTGAAAACTTTTGTGAAAATGTATTTATCAGAATGTGAATAAAATACATTTAAAATGTTTTTTTTTAATTTGATATTATCATCATAATACTTCAAATGAATTTGGGAAGAAAATATTATTGATGTATTCAAACAAATAGAAATTTGACATCAAGCACTTGATGGGGCTTTAATCAAGATTTGTAAGTAAAATACATCCTGGATGGTTTGAAAAATATTTCATACAAATTGCACTTCATGGCATCAAAATCATTCTTTATCTTTGAAGATTGTTCTACAGCATGTGAAATAAATGTAATTCGGTTTTCTATCATCAACCATATGTAGACAGACAAAATTTTTTAGGTATCAAAAAGATTGTTTATAAATTCCTAAGAAAAAATTGGATGCAACAGTTCTCATAGTTCGAAAAATATCCCAAGTGAAATTTCCAAACTTTTTCTCAATAATATTCGAAAAACAAACCTCATGCTCTTCTAGATCAATTCACAAGGTATTACAAACCCCAAAAAAATGCATTCCAAGTATGAATCGAGTGGTTTTGATAAATGTAAATTTTGTTAATCTGATTGCAAAATTAATACTTTTATAGAATCAGTTTTAAGCTTCAAAAGAGTATTTCCCATGCATTTAAAGTCAATTTTCAATGCATATGGTATATGAATCCAATGTTATAATTAATAGTTTTGAAATGCATTTATAGGTGTATTCACTATGCATTTTAAGCGTCCCATAATAGTCCTATTTGACGATCTTATTAAAAGAATTTGAAATGCATTTTGACAAATGCATTTGAAATACATTACGTACATTTAAAATGTATTTGAATACATTAAATGAATGCATTGAAAATATATTTCAAATGCTTTGGTAAAATGCATTTCAAAAGCGTTTTTGGTTACGTGGGAAGAAATTAATCTTTTTAGATTCTTTGATAACGAAATTAATTTATTACAGGACTTGAATGCTATATTGGAGGAATCAGAAACCGGGAGGGAAGTGAAGTCTCTGTACCACAAAAACAAAAACATATTTCAAAATGACGCATCATCGCCAAATGCTTGCCAGTTGTGTGATTAACCATGAGCTTAGTGACAGTGTCAATAAAACGTATGACTCACAAATGTTTGCACAATATCGGTGTGATCCCCTTTCAATATCGAAATCAAATAACGCATCATTTCCAATGAACATGAATATACCTAATATTTCTTAATTTCTGCAGGATATCTGGAGACAGATTAGAATTCTTGAGTCAAGAGATAGCGAAGCCTTTTTCTTCTGAGAACGCAGCCAGTATCATGGTGTCTTTTTTTTCACCCACTTGAAAAAATCCTTTTATTATGTAAGCTCATCAAGAAATTTGTTTGAGTTATCTTGGTACGAAAGATATAGAGATGTGCAAAACGGAAAAATGATTGCAAGAGGAAGACCTGTTTGGAAATATTATAATGCTCGCCGAGAGTATACAAAGTGTGGTCTCTTGGTCAAAACACCTGCAAACCAAATGAATGAGAACAAACCTGAAGGTGAATTATTTCAAACTTCAGAATGTATATGAATTGAATTTTCCAATAATTTTTCTAGTCCACCAATTGATTTTCGTTTGTAATGCTTTATATGTGATTTGATATTTGCTTCCAGATATGTCTGTAGAGGATCAAAAAGCTGTAACTGGTAGTCTCTTATGGTTAGAGGGGAATAAGTGTCCATGGGATAGTGTAGTTAATCATTGGAAAAAAACCTCGCAATATCGGCTCTTATGGCAACAAAATTCGATACATTCTAACGATGATGATGAAAATTGAATCCGTGCAATTATTATAAAGTACCCAGCTCTCCAAGAATCTAACAGCTACCAATTGGTCGGTTATGATCGGATTGTTCCTGTACCATAGTCAATCACTTAAATTTGAGTATATTCTTCGTCTCAAGTCCTTGGTAGTGTCTAATACAAAACGACAGGATACATATAGGATACGTGATAGAACAGAATATGAAGAGTTGATGAACTAAATCGTATTCTATGTGGTTTCTGTTGCGTGATCTTTTATCTCCCACGAGACTGTCAATGACTTTCAACAGAGCCAGTTCTGAAGAATTTCATCACTTTTTATATAAATCTTAATATTTCTACATATGGAACACTCTCTTTTATATTACAATGATGAAACATTTGATTTTTTTTTGCTAGTTTGAAATTGATTTTGATCATCGTTATCCTGAGGCATCATTGCCTCTCTTTGAAGGATGAAGTATTTTATCTGTGTTTTTGAAAGAAGGAATTAAACTCAAAGAACCTAATTTTCTTTCAGATGCCGTATATTCAACCCGTGAGTTTTAGACATACATTCTCATATGATGTATTTATAACATGTATCTGTATGTAATCGGATCTTCAATATTTTTGTGTTCCAGAGGAGAACATGCTGTTGATTCTGCTGCCTATTAGTAAACCATCTTCTGTAGTTACGTTTAGTACAAAAAAGGACAAAAAGTAAAAAACCAGTTGAAAGAACGAACTCCTCAAAGTAAACGTGATGAAAATAGAGCACCTGAAAATGTGAAGAATACATTGAGACCTAGCAGAGCTCAAATGCAAGACGCGTTTCTTCTCATAAATCCGGTATGTGTTTGATATGGATCCAATAATTCACGATTATTTCTGCCTTTTATCACCATTGATTCAAGTGCACCAATTCATTTGACTTGAACATTGATTTTTTCAGTCTGTCATCAAACTACAAGAATATTTGGAAGAGAAAAAAGATATTTCATACAAACAGGAATTACCGTTGCAACCATTTGCTGCTGTAATGGAGCCTAGAGAAAATCCCCTGAGTACTCGATATGTTTGAATGATTTTTTCTATGATGTGGAATCTCCATTCAAAGCGATTGATCTTATATTCAAATGTTTTCACGCACTCCATGTTGAATATCCTTCAGAAGCAGAACAGGTTTGGTTATTTTTACAAAAATTTGTGTATGGCATTGATACCAAGTACGATAAAAACATCGCTAGTGTGGAAGCATTAGGTACGCGTTATCAAGCTTCCAAAAATAAACATCATTCAATTTGATTTGTTACGCATCTTGAATCGCGGATTGTTTCTTGAAATAATTTGGCTGTGTCTTATCTGCTTGGAATAAGTTATTTCATTTTTCGTTTTTAGAAATAATAATTGAAATGTATTAGATTGGATTCAAGATCGCTCTGAGTTTCATAGAAATCTTAGGTCTCGTGTTTTCGTTGTATTGAAATTTTAATTCTTCCGCAGTATATTTCTATAGAATTAATTTTATAAGATAAAAAAAGTTCGGATGAGTTGCAATACACTTATTACAGATAAGTTATAAATCATTAGTTGATGCATTGAATTTATAATTCGTCAAGCTAGATCACAATGCCAACGTGTAACGAATGCAAAGCACAGTTTTCTACTATTAAAGCTTCAATTTATCACATGCAAATAGGTCATAAGATAACTCGCTTGAAAAAGTATACTTGCGGAGAGGCTGGCTGTCATAGTACATTTGACATTCAAAAGCATTCTAAAGCTCACTTGAGAAAAGTTCACAAGCTTCTAAATAAGTCAACTATTTCCATCAAATCCACAAAATCTCTTAAAACCTCTGAAAATGATGTGGAGATTGATGAAATGGAAATAGAAAATGATACTTTTGAGCCTCTTAATGATGATGAAGTGGCACTGCCTGAAGCGTGCCAAACACATTTCGAAAGCTTCAAAGCCGCAGTTACAGCTCAAGCCGAGGCATTTGTAGTTCAAGTTTATAGCAAACCTGATTTCCCAAGGAACCATATACAACACATAATTGAAGACACTGATGTATTCTTAAGCGGTAGTTTCTTGAATATCATTAGAGAAGAATGTATACATTCACTACGTACATCCAAAGCAGATGAAACACCCGGGAAAAAATGATCAGATCTGACCAGATCTAAATTTTGGTCAGATCTAAACAGATCTATTAAGATCTGAAGAACTGCGATTTTGGCTTGTGTTTGTCACAATATATGTGCAAAATCAAATTCATATACAGACATATATCACAAAATTTCTGACAATTGAACCACCAATTGCTCATTAAGATTTAATCTAATTATCAATTCAGATCTAACGAGATCTACTCAGATCTAACAAGATGTGCCAAGATCTGATCAAATCTACTGAGATCTGAACAGATCTAATCTGATCTTTTGAACCAGATCTGACCAAAAATCAGACCTACTCAGATCTATTTAGATCTGAATAGATCTAATGATTTTTTCCTGGGCAGTCATAAGTGACATCCAAAATATGTTCAATGTACTCCAAAACCTGTTTGAAAATCTTCAAACCGAATATATGTGACCTGGTGTACGAAAAGGGGGCTTCGGTGTGAAAACAAGTTTTCGAGAAAACAGCTGTTGAAGATAAACAAGTCATTTTATCAGTTTCGCTTTAGTTGTTCGCTTCTAATGTTCTAATTTTCTAATTGTGGATTTGTGAATTTTTATGTAACATGACGTGGTTTTGTCTTGAAATAAAATTTTTCAACATATGAGATGATGTCTATTATTTTATAATTCAATCTCCAAATTTTTTTCATTTTCAATCATTTCTGCTCTTCGTTTTGTACATTTTTAGCAAACCTCTCTACCAGTTAGAAACTTCTGGTTTGCGCCATTCGAAAGAGCATATTTTACTCCATCCAAATCGCCAAAAAAGTGAAAAATGATTTTTTCACACCTAAGCCCCCTTTTTGTAGGCAAGGTCACATATGAGGATTCAAAATTTCAAAGAATCTGGTGATTACCATCCTCCTCAAAGTTATTCATTGGGTAGATTGTTGAAAGAACGAAAGGGAATCAGAAAGCAGAATGAGTTGATGTAACAGGCCAATTATTCACTTTGAAGTTGACTCTGAAAAAATTCTTAGAACTGTCAAATTGCTTAGATGATATATTATCATACGTAAGTACTTTGGAATCTGGAATAGAAACAATATCTGATTTCATACAGGGAGAGTTATGGGAGGCGAAAATTCCAAAATATTCTGATGATCAAATAGTTTTACCTTTATTCGTCTTTTTTGACGATTTTGAATGTAATAATGCTTTGGGTCCTAATTCTGGGAAATTAGGTGCTGTTTATGCGTCAATTTCTTGTCTGCCACCACAATGTAGAGCCACTCTTCACAATATATTTCTAACTTTATTGTTCAACAGTACAGGAAGGGAGGGACTTCTTAATGAAAAAGTACTTGAACCACTTATTACTGAACTACAATATCTTGTACATAATGGCATAACTATTCAGACCAAAGATGGTGAAAAGCAAGTTTACTTTGTACTTGGCCTTGTAAATGGTGTTGATTTAGTAATTCATCAGATTTGTGGTTTTGTTGAAAGTTTCAAAGCAAACTACCCGTGTAGATTTTGCAAAGCTCCCAGCAAACACTGTGGTCAGGTTCTTTGAAGGACCAACATTGGCAGTGCCGGTGAAATGCTGGCACTGGTGAATATGTATTGGGCCTTTACAGGATTTGCAATGACACTCGATACATTGTTTTTCATCGAAGGGCCAATAATGGCATCACGTTCATTTCTGATGCCAGGAAATTACGGCAGAATTGTAATGACCCGATATGTTGTCAATAATGGCTCCCCGTATTATCGTACTGCCATCTGTTGCGATTCTTATGAACTTTGTTGTTGTTGGTTTTATAATAGATGATCAAACCCATCCCATTAAATTAATATTTTATAAGAATTCTTTATTCATTCGAGAATGAATTTCTACATTGAAAATAAAATCATACCTAATATCGTGTATCGAGTGAATCATGCAGGTTTTATTCTATTGGAATATATTGTGAGGTGATGTGAATAAACAAAGTGATTAGGTTACGTGATTCGCTATTCAATAAAAACACATGAGAACATTTCATCAAACTTGGAGTAGTATAGACGTCTCCACCCGACAAAAAACTTGTTCGTAATGAAGATATTCTTTTCAACATTTGATTCAGTGTAAAAGTAGGGATGAATCAGTGTGTGGTTTCAAGTACCCTATATTCATGATCAGGATATATTTTCAATAGTTTTTCATTCACTACAAGGCCAATGAGTGCTCCAACGAGAACGAAGGACTGGCAGCAGCGCGTCAACGACTTCTGAACGTGATCATGAATGTGCAGCATTCCCAGGAGCGGTAGAAGTTTGGATGGGTGACCGTGGACAAAAAGAATTTCTCAGGATTCTTTCACGTTGGATTACAACGACATGTTTGATGATAAGAAAATCATTGCGGATGAATACCATTCATCCAATAAATTTTTTTTTTCATTTTATAGTCTTCAATAAATTCATCGTTTTTGATTCTTGTTCAAAATAATATTGAATTCACAATGAATTCGTGTCTTGACATCCATATCCAATCAGTGGATAAAGTTTGATGATTCAATGAAGGCATAAGGTGTTGGTTGAATTTGAATGTTATGTGGCCGAATGCTGGCCAGTGGGACATATACGCGCTGGACCATCAAAGGCTGCCAATGGAGGACCATCAAAGCCATTGCTGGCATTTATTGAAGACCCAGTACAGGGCCATCAGTGCAGTGTTTGCTGGGCTACTAAAGAACAAATTCAAATTATGACGAAAGTCGATGAAACTCTTTTAAGGAACCCTGGTAAAAAATGTGGATAGATTCGGATGGATTCGAATAAAAATTACCAGATGGATACAAAAATAGGATTGACACAAACAGAAATTCCACCCAATTTTATGCGTGTCGATCCTATTTTTGTATCCATTTTCATATTTTTATCCGAATCCATCCGCGTTTGTACTAGGGAATGTAGTAAACTATGAATTAGATGTACAATTGAATAATGTTTCACGTACAGGAATAAACAAAGGATGAGAGTTCAATAAAATCTCGTCATTCCATGTAACTTAAAACAATGCAGCAGATGTTATGCACAATCTGGCTGAAGGCGTTATCCATTATGTCATCGGATTGATTATTTCTAACTTCATTGCAAAGAAACATTTCACTTTGTATGATTTAAACAACAGGATCCGAACGTTCGATTTTGGGCCAGATACCTCAAATAAGCCCCCTCTCATTACAGAAGAACATTAAAAAAAAAAAAAAAGATGGCAGCCTCTCAATCTTTTTACTTCGCACGTTGCTTTGGCGTATTAGTTGGAGATTCAATTCCTCTCAATGATTTGGACTGGCGTTTATATTTAGCTTCAATTAAAATTATGGATGTTGTTTTAGCCAAAACTGTACCAAAGAATACTTATGTAACTTTTCTTTCTATTAGTAGAAGAGCTTATTAAGTTTTACAAAAAACTTGGAACCTTTTTGAAACCTAAGTTTCATTTTTTGTTGCACTATTCCATTATTTTTAACATGTGTGGTCCAATTTCTCATTTATCTTGTATGAGATCTAAAGGTGAGCACAGGCAACTCAAACAGACCGCAGTTGTCAATATGTCACGTATCAATTCACTCAATTCAGTTGGAATAAAAAATCAGCTGAGACTATGCAGTTGATTCAAAGCTAATGAAAGAATTTCACCTTGATAAGAAATTGGCTCTGTGCATGAGATTAGTTTAATAGATCACGAAAAATATTTTGATTTTCGGTTATCTCTCCCCCGAACATTGCAAAATTCAGATATAGCCTTATCACCAAAATGGGTAAATTTTAAAGGAACCCGCTATGGCACATTGAAGGTAATTATAACTGGACGAGATAATTTGTTATGCTAGCTGACTCTTGGTAAAATACAATTCATCCTCATTGATAATGGTGTACCAATATTTGTGTGCCTTAAGTTGCATAACATTGGTTCTAGTGAGCATTGTCATACGTATGAAGTTGTTGAAACAACTGGATGGTTTTGTGTATCTGTAAATGATCTGTTGGACCCATTGCCTGTACATTATTTGAAGTCAGCGAATGGTGAATTTTTTATAGTTATGAAACACATGGTCTGATTCAAAGCGTATCGGTATTCGGGAGAAACAGAATCCTCTATGAAATTTTCTCATCGTTTGAGTAATATATGAGAATTCTAAATATGCAATAGCAAAGTGCATGTTTATTTATTGAGTCGTTTATGTAAATTCGAATTGTCTGGAATTACTGGAAATTTGAAGACATACACTGAAAAAAAATTTCCCAAATTCATAAGTTAGAAAATCTGATTTCTGATGTCCATAAATCATCACAGAATATGAATCCACACATAAGGTCCTATTCCGTTGATACTTTTCTTGTACTGATTCATAATTTAGATTGATTATATGATTTGTGAGAAAACTTGGTACAAAATTTGAAGCGTCCTTCATAATAATTGAGACTTCACTCATTATAAAAAATTCCACCATTTACTTTTATTTTAAGGGTAAATATAATTTGTTTGTAATAATAGCTCTAGACGTATAATATTTATGAATTCTGTAGTTATATCACATGATTACATCATATAAATAAAAATTCAATAATGCACAGTGAAAATACTCATTATTTGAAGAATAAATTCACCTTCTAATGGAATTGATTGATGAGATCCCGATCTAACCTGATGATAATATCATATAATGTAATGAATTGATCAAGACCTGAAAAACATCAGTTGAGTTTCAATCAGTATTTTTTATTACACACAGATGATAAATTCCCTCAGATTTCTTCAAAAGGCAAGAAACTCCGCAAGCAATATCTAAACGTTGTATATGTACTATAAACGTTCATAGTATATCCCAATATATTATAAATTTGCATAGTGTATATGCAACATTCTGGTGCTACTAAGGTGAGTGAGTCATTACAGCAACTCCATAGCCTGTAGAAACAGCAATTTGAGTGGCTGAACCACTCAATAGAGAATCGTCAACATAACAAGCGAAATTGCTCACGTAACACACAACGGATTGTGATGAGAGCTAGAAGATTTTCTTTCTAGCTCATTCTGCACCAATGAAGACTTGTTAGCTGTGGCTGGAAAAATTTGTTGGGGTAATCAAATTACTACAGCAAAATAAGCGTAGTACCATAACTAAAGTCTTTGTAGGCGCTATAGTAACAAGAATTATTAGTTGGAATAGCAACTTAGTTGCTGTGACAGCAGTTCATTTTTTCCGTGTATGTAAAAATACCTGCAGAACCAAACACTCTAATAACGTCACAAATCATCCAGCCAGCTTTCAAATCTCCTAAATTTGGAGGTTCTTGTGCTTCCTCGTTTAGAGGGAAGCTTTGTGATCGTTTCCGGGGGCCGAAAATTTTTTTGTCTCGAAATTTAAAATCTCCTAGACCAAACTGTTCCTTAGAATTCGGGGAACAATTTTGTTACCGTGTCTGTCTGTCTGTCGGTCGGTCTCTCTGTATGTCTGTCTGTCTGTCTGTGTGGCTGTAGCCGCCCCTAAGTTTCGTACGCGCATATCTCCCGTTCTGCTTATCCGATCGTTTCGAGTTTTTATCACAGTTGTGGACTAGGGTGATAGTGGACCCATATAAGTTTCAACCTGATTCATTCAGAAGAATTGGGTGGATGTGGGAAGAACTCTGACAAAAAATGAACATTTTGCGTACGTGTGTATCTTTGCTTCCTATTATCCGAATCCGATCAAACTTTAACCACGCTTTAGTCATGACACTATAGTGGTCCCATATATGTTCTATCCAAATCGGTTGAAAACTGTGGAAAATTTTCCTTTGGAATCTGTATTTTTTTTCAAGCATGCCTTCTCCATGTCCATATTATCCGAATGTCTTGGAACTCCAAGTATATTCGATTTACGAGATGTTAGTTATATGATATAAATTTCAGGCACATTGGAATTGGGGGGAGTACAAAAAAAGCGAATCAGGTTCCTTTTTGTCTGTGTGTATGGTATGTAACAAATTTGCGAACGTGTATATCTTCTGTTCGTATTATTCGATCGTGATGAAATTTTCACCAGAGTCATGTGCAGTGTTGATAGTGGTTTCATATAAGTTTCAACCTCATCGTTGCAGAAGAACGGGAGGGGTGAGAAGAAATTTTTCGAAAAATCGTGATTTTGCGACCGCGTATATCTCCGCTTCCTATTATCCGATTGCAATCAAACTTCTACCACGTTTTGGTGATGACCCTATAGTGGCCCCATATGAGTTCCATTCTAATCGATTGAAAACTGTGAAAAATTTTTGTTTCGCGATTCACATTATTTGACAATATTTTGAAAGCATGCCTTCCCCATGTCGGTATCATCCAAATGCCATGAAACTTGGAGTATAATCAGTTTACGAGGAGTTAGTTGTGTGGTGTGGATTTCAAACAAATCGGAATTGAAGGAAAAAAGTGGTAAGCACTGAGCTTCGAAACAAAATTTGGCAATTTCGCAAACATCGTTAACATGCGAATAACTTCCGTTCCTATCATCCAATTTTCAGGAAATTTTCACCACAGCTTTATCCAGTGTGGATCGCAGTCCTATATAAAGTTCAACTTGATCCTTCAAGAAAAACGGGAGAGGGGAAGAAAACATGTATTTTTTTTCAACACAAACGAGGAAGCCATGTGCCAATTGGCAGAGTTTTTTTCAAATTAATCTTTTGCAAATATGACAGAATTTCAATTCATCAAAATGTGTACTCGATCTTATCGCTGCTTATTGCACATTCCCATGTCGAAAAGGAACAACGTATATTCGAGAATGACAATCCATTTTCGATACTTTTCCTTCGATTTCGTCTAAACGCCAATATCATATGGTACTTTTGAGCTGTGTAACAATATGAATGTCAAGTTTCGAAGATGAACACGGTGATGCATATAGAACATCTACTTTTTGTCATTCATACTTCACTGTATAAACTACATCATTTTCACATTTTACAACATTGTACGCTACTAAGATATTTCCACTTTTTGTTATTAGACAATTATTCGCTGTATTTTTGCAATTAATGACATACGAATCGAGTATCAGTTTGGTATATTGTGATACTATCGTGCTTGTGATATAATTACTCAATAACCCATTCTCATGTTTTCTTTGAAATTTGAATTTTGTTTCAAACCCTCTCAATTTAGCCAAGTTAACAGTATTCTGTCTAATTTCTGTATGACGTTTAATTACCAGTTGTAGCAATTTTTCAACCCTACGTACACTGTTAAAAATTTCTTGAAATTTCATGTACTTTTCATGAACATATGTGAATGAAAATTCAATTTTCGTGAACTGAAATAGGAATCCAAATACATGTTATTGAATTTCCAAGTTATTGTGCATAAAAATTGAAATTAATGTACATGTGATTGAAAAAACTTGGAAAAATTTAATCCATTATAATAACATAATAATATCATTTTAATATCATTATAATTGCAATCAAATCAGGGCTGTACTGGTATCCAACTGAAAATAACCAAAGTGATCCAAGTTGATTTGGATTTGAAAAAAAATCTAAAAATGCTCATATCTCAAGAACTAATCTTCAAAAAATCGGAAATTCTTGCATTATGGCTGCAGAATACGCCCTGGAAATACAATTTTTCTCCCTTCGGTCACCCTGTATACTAACGCTTTGACGAAGTCATCCATGTATCCACTTCAACTATGTATTAGTTAGATCATACGATTTGTTCAGTGTTTCTACATCATAAGTACATCTTGATTCACAAGTTTGAAGAATGAACGTAGGGTGATATGGGCAGAAAAATGCACCCGTCCGCGTAAGTGGCAGTGGTTAGAGTAATAGGGCTGTGGCGTCCGGTTCCGACGCCCCGCGTTCAAATCTTGTGAAGGTGATCTTTTTTTTCAACGATCTTGAACATGTGCATGAAATTTAAATAACTTGTTATTGAATTTTCAGTCATGATTTCTCTCAACAACCATGAACATGTGCATGAAATTTAAAGAACTGGTTATTGGATTTTCAATACTACTGTACATTATTTTTCATTTACGTGAGTGGAAATTGCTTCCATTACTTGTGATTGAAAATTCAATCAGAAATTTATAACAGTGTAGCAATTCCTTTAGTATTTGCAGGGAATTCTCGAATCTAAGAGCACTGGAGCAGTCAAGAGCGCCAGATTTTCAAACTTCGTTGGTAAGGTGTAATAAATTTTGTACGCGTTATGAGATTTCAAAATTTTCTACGGAATGATTTCAAAGTTTTCGCGCGTAATTTATATTACTTTCAACAGGAAGTAACGTTGGACTAATCAATATCGACACCGCGACATGTAATGTTGAAAAATTGAAATAAATATCTTAAAACTGTTTTTCAATACTATTGGGCTGCTATAAAGTAGAAACTGACGTAATTCTGTGGCTTCGAATATGCCCTTAGAGCATATACTACTGGAGCGAGCATTGCTTATGATTTCAATAGAAATAAGTGTGGTTAAATTGAGAGAGGGAGAGAGATCCGACTTTTAGGCAGTTGTCTCTCTTTTCATCCAATGAGATTTATACAAAGATAGCACTGCCTAAGAGGCGGAACTTTCATTCTATCTTTAATTCAAACTAACCACACTTCTCCGTAGCCTTTGCTCGCTCCAGTAGTATATGCTCTAAGAATATGCCATTTCGCTTAGACTTCGAGGTTTCCTAATAAATTCTTTTGGAACAGTATTTCTTAGATGTAACAAAGCTTGTGAGATGAATTCCTTCGCTTGTGCACTGATACGCATACATTCAATGGTTCATAAGATCACAACAAAATCATTTTTTCTACCACCCCTAAACAAATCAAGTGCATATAATCGATGACAACTTAAGGTACTAATCCTAAATTAGGTATATTGAGCAAAATTGTAGATTCATTTCTTTGATGATATTCTACATCTTCTTGATATATGAAGTCTTCATCGGTTCTAAGAGTACTCATTATTTTTTCATAAGGAAAACACATTTTACGATTGACATACTCGCCATATATAGTACATTTCGTAAACTTGAATTTCCATTATGTCCTTCAACGTTCAAAGTTAAAGATTTGACTGGAACATCAGAAACAATGCACTTAATTTGAACTTGAAAGTAGGAATTTGAAAAATTTGAATGAAATCCTCGCTGTATGATTGGAATCAATTCATCAACAAACTGTTCCAAGAATTCATTTGCTTTGTTGGGCTTCTCTTCACCATAATACAATCCTACTAAATACACTTGATTCAAAATGTCATCCGAAACCAATACTGGCCAGAAACAATCAGGTGACGACCAACTTAGTGACAAGCCATCAATATTTATTAACAGAGAAATTGTGTCAACTCCTGAAGAAAATTTTTTGTATTGCTCTACAAGTAATTCTACAGAGTCCCTTGAACCGGAATGATAATATAACCCTCCACAAAGTGAAAGTATCTTCACTTTATACTTTGGCGTTTGTAATGAAGTTCGAGCGTCTTGTGGGAGTGAGTATTTGAGGTTTGAGGAATATACTTCAAAAGAATTGCAAGCAATCCGTTGATTGCTGCATGTGTTCCGTCAAATGTAATTGCCCTAGTCCGAAACTCAGATAAACATTCATTATTGGATACATTTCCAATGTCCTCATCTCCTTGAATCGGACTATTATCTGAGTCATACATCGAAAAATTTGGAATTCTTCCTAATGCCTCCGTGTGAACAATATCTGTATCTTCAGATAGCCAATAATTTTGATCATCCAAGTCTATAGAGGGAGATCGTTCAAGATTATCAATATTAACAGCGTTGACTAACTCCTCATGAGGTAGTGTTACGACATCTGTATCTTGTGACTCTTTCATGTTATCGGAATTCGACGTGCGAACATTTTCTAAAGATATTGGAGGTCTGGAGGGTGACTCAGATGGAATGCTCTCACACTCTGCTAGAAGTAAAAATTTGTCTGTTTTCTTTTGTGCCAATCGCCTCCGGTGTCTCAGAGATACATTTGACTTATGCTTCTCCATATACAATCACGTGCTCAACAGATCGCGATCAACACTAAACTATAACATAAATGATTATTCCGTAAATATTGAATTGAAATATGCATATATAATATAAGATATTTTGAACTATCAAAGTATATCGTTGGAGAAGGTGATCTAACCTGTACACAATGTGCTTTTTCCATCTAATATATATATATATATATATATATATACTTATATACATTATATCTTATTGTATTCAGTTGCAATAGGAGCAATCTCAATTGAAAATGATTATATATTGCTAGGGTTGCCAGATAAAAACCAGGACAGTTTGGTGATTGGTTCCGTCTCTTAGAATCTGGAATATGAATGGTTAGGGACATGAGAATTATCCAATCATCGACTGTCCTGGTTTTTATCTGGCAATCCTAATATTGCAGATAATTAGGAAGAAGAAATATTTGATTCTCACTTTATTATTTTGCATATAACTTTGTATTGGAAAACAGAGTCCGTGTAATAGTCTGGCTGACTCGCGAACTTTCAAGGCTGATTGGTCCCACACATGGAAATGGCGGATTGAATCAGAATCGTCAAAATTCATTATATTATTAACCCGATTATATTTCGATATCTAAGGTATACCTCCATCCCGTAGCTGGTATAGGTATGTTATGTAAATAATACATGATAACTCCATTTTCAATCCAACGTTTTTGGAATGAGTTATACACGTAGCGCAATAATTATAGTTCAAATCCATAGCATAGGTCACATATTAGTGACTGATTGAAGAATTTAAAAGTTTCCGATAAATGCTTGCAATCAAAGACATTGTACTGGACTCCATATCTTCCGGTTCAGAAGAACATAATTCAGCACGTTCGTATGGTGGGTATGGTTGCACATTTTTAGTGAGATTATTAAATACATGTGGGAAGGGTATACTCTCACACTTCCTCAAACGATGAAGAGATTCAGTGATGTTCTTGTATATCAACTGGTTAGCATGAGCGTAACAATTTTCCGCGCCTTTCATCGCTGTTTGTAAACTGAATTTCTTCCACGAGTCCAGTGACCTCTTGAATTTCTCCAACCTCGATGCAATTTTTCGACATATTTCTTCATTGGCCCAACAGTTTCGTATTCCAGACAATTCTGCTTCGAGTATTGGTAGATCACACTGGAAACAAACGAATCTTCATTGTTGAGTGGCAGAATCAGACAGGGGGCGCAGTGGGCGTTCGCCCCTCCCTCAGAAAACCAAATATAAATTCAAAATTTGACACCTTAATCAAACCTCATTATTATAGTACAAGAAACTGAAGGGACTGACAATGTTCCCAGAAGTTTGAAACTCAGCACATCCGAATTGGAATTGCACTCCCTCTTCGAGACTTACCTGGATTCGCTCCTGTCATTGTTTTGATAAAAAAAACCTCTTTCTAAAGTAATCCTCTCGTTCTGATTGAATTTATCCCACTAATGAATCTGATAAGAAAGAGTATGGTGATTACAAATACACGGGAGAAAAAAACACTACTGGTTACTGTGAATGACAACGATCGGTCAAAAAACAAATGAAAACACGCCTGGATAATGAGGATTATCGCGGTCACAGTGATGGGTATTGTCATGGAATTCGTCAATGCTGGTTGGACAGTAATGAGGACTGGGAAACGCAGTACTGCACGGTAGTCACAGATCCGAAACACCAACGTTCACTCATACAGACCCAACGGTACATGCATGTGAACATGTGATACGTACATGTCCTCACATGTATATACTGTTACGTCCGTGTGAGTGAGGTCGGCGTTTCAGATCTGTGACCACTGGTACTGCATGGAATGAATTTGGGTTTGAATACATTTTTGTGATTCACAGTAACCATTGCTGTTTTTTTTCCGTGTACCTCAGAAAGATGACAAAAAGCACAAAAATCCCTTTAATGTGATATATCTTCGCTTTGCTAATTGAAGTTTGATTAATCACCTTCAGATTCACAAGGAAACGTTTTGAGGTGTCCGTCGCCGATTTGGTTGAAATTGGGATATGTTGTAGTACTCGTGATTTTGAGGGACACAAAAGTCGGACATAAAAGTCAATTGCTCTAAAGCATGTTCCTTCGAAAGTTGATCGAAAATGAATGAGACACTTTTCTTAGGCCTACATGGGAATACACGGAAACCCAATCACGCATGCGTGATTAAATCCTTGAACAGCTGTACAGTATCTTTAGCAAGATGCGCCTTCAGAGTAGCGTGTTAGGATAGCTGAGAGGTTAGGTCGCAGGTCTTATAAGTAGGTATGTTCCGTGATGTTTCGAATTCCCATTAGGTAGGGATAAATTTCTAATGTCATATGCGGAATTGGAGGAGATCATGAATTCACGAAATGTTCTGAATGTTGAAATAAGTTCGAAAGAAATTTTTATTTTATTTTTATTCCATTTTTTTTCGGAGAATTGAATGTCAAATTTTGAAATCAATTCATTGTCAAAATGCGGAACTGCACCTAAAACATGCAGTGTTTGACTTGCGGAAGTACGATGTAATAATTTGTTTCATAAAACCTTGAACTTGTCATAAGTCAGTCGATGAATGAAATATGGAAACAATACTAAAGTCATTGTTTGCATTTATTCGGGAATGACGCATGTAATGATTGTTTCGGTTTATTTTCGAGATTAACGAGACAAAAACACATAGTATTGGGAGTACAAATTAATTCGGTCCGTTTTTTTACAGTTGGAGATGCGTTTATTTCAGAAGAACATGGATTATCAAATCAATCAAAGTATTGTTCATCGCTGGCTATCACTTTTCCCCTTCTTTCGGGTGATTTTCGAATCCCGTTACGAAAAAACGTCTCGTCTTCCGAGGCGATCAAGTTAGGAGCCAATTTTCGATTTCTTCGAACGAAGTGAACCGGTGGCCTGCCAAATCGTACTGCATCTCTCGGAATAACCAGTAATCAGGGGGAACAATGTCCGGCGAGTACGGCGGGTGCGGTAGAATATCCCACTCCAACGTTTCCAGATAATTTTTCACTACTTTTGCGACATGAGGCCGAGCGTTATCGTGTAATAGAATAACTTTGTCATGTCTTTCCTTGTATTCCGGACGTTTTTCTCGTAACGCACGACTCAAACGAATCAATTGTAGCCTATACCGATCACCCGTAATAGAATCACCAGGTTTTAGCAACTCATAGTATATAACACCCTTTTGGTCCCACCAGATACACAGCATGATCTTTGAACCATGAATATTCCTCTTTGGTGTCGACGTTGAAGTCGATGACAACGATTGACCGGGCATAGCATAGTATTTTCTTTTCTTGGGGCTATCGTAGAATATCCATTTCTCATCCCCTGTCACAATCCGATGTAAGAACCCCTTTCTTCGTTGTCTTTGAATCAACTGCTCGCAAATGAAAAATCGCCGTTCAATGTTTCTAGGCTTCAAGTCATAAGGCACCCAATTGCCTTGCTGTTGAATCATGCCCATGGATTGTAATCGTATAGAAACTGCTTGTTGCGTAACTCCTAATGATTCCGCAAGCTCTGTTACGTTTGACTCGGATCTTCGCCGAGTGGAGCCTCCAATTCCTCGTTTTCAAATTTTTGTGGTTGTCCTGAGCGAGGCTTGTCTTCGACACTGAAATCGCCATTCTTAAAACGTCGAAACCATTCCCTACATGATTCATCAGTTGGAGCATTGTCACCATAAACTTCCACGAGCATTCGATGGGCTTCAGCTGCACTTTTTTTCCAATTTAAACAGAAAACTAGCCCCTCCCGCAAATGCTGCTTAGTTAAAACGAAATTTGACATACTTAACTGAGTAAAAATCGGAATTCTAGAAGGAACTCGGAGTGATATCAACTGAACATTATTCACAGGTGTCTAACCCCTCTGAAACAATTGAAATCGGTTGTGACTATGAACCATTCATGAGAGCGAGAGTCATCTTTTGAAACCGGACCGAACTAATTTGTACTCCCAATAGGTTCGAAGTAGTCCTGAAGAGAATTTTTTGTTTAGGTTTGTTTCGTTTTTCTGACCAGGGCATTGTTTGTAGGGCACCTGACTCAAGCTGATGTTGACTCAGTGTTTGATTTTTTGTTGTAACTGGTCAATTTTTCCAGTGATCGAAGTCAAATTTTAGCGCATGTGCTCGGAGAAGATATTTCATTAAATGTTAATGTGTGTTTGTGTTTCTATAGAATCACACAGTAATTTTTCTCGAAGAAACCGATATGGTACCCCGATCCGGTGTTACACTGGAATATTTAATGAAATATTTTCTCCGTGTGGTCATTGAAGATTCAATGGGATTCAATACTCAATAATAAGTGTCAACCTCACAAGATATTGTTCTCATAATGTGACGTACCTCAACAATATTAGTAAATTCATTCGTCGCATTCACGAGACCGTAGAAGCACACTTCGTCGATGAAACTGCGGTGATGATACTCACCTATATCTTGTATTCTTTGGACTTTTGTTTGATAGCATGACTGAACTTCTTCGGGCAAAGCATCTAGCTGAATAAGAATGTAAAAAGATCATCAAAAATCAACGTCACCCGGAGGAAAGAATTGACTGGCGCATTGAATTTGAGTATCACATATGGAACAGCAAATGTTTCTGTTGGCCCAGAGAAAATTTAGTTTGTTTGGTTAATCATATCACCCTCTCAGCAATTCAGTCAGCTGTGGCAGCGAATTTTTAGTTCAACCAGCAAAAAAATTTGCTGTCCCATATTGATGATATTACGCAATAACGTCCTCAACTATATGACTAAAATTGGAATTTAATGTTAATATACTCGAGTATCATTTCTGCTTTGGATACAGTTTGATAAGGAGTGAACAAAGTTAATGTTGGTTGTAATATTTTCTCCTGGCAATAGTTATTGGACTTAATCATCTTTGCGGCAGTATGTTATACTTTTGAGGGTACTTGTTTCAGGGCCTACATTGGTTCCAACGACGTTGCACTGAAAAAAAGTATGGCCCTCACAGCTCTACTATTTATGTGTTCTTGCTGTCAGGAGGTATAAGGATGCCAGTATAGCTCCCACAGCCGACAGATTGCTATAATAGCGACGCCTTCGGCTGTAGGAGTTATACTGGCATCCTTATACCTCCTGACAGCAAGAACACATAAATAGTAGAGCTGTGAGAGCCATACCTTTTTTTCAGTGTGTCGTACGGCGGGTAAAAAAAATCGTTGTCGGTTCCAATGGGAAGATCTCCCATATTCTGTCGTGATTGATGAAATGCTGATATCTCGCTCTTATTAATTCAGTAGATAACGGATTCTAATGAGGCCATTATTGTGTATCAAAAGGGTCACAATATTACGAACAATCAAAAAATTCTAAAAATCTTTCCTTCGGACCCCACACGGACTTTTTTTATCCATTGTACACACCGGAAAAAATGATTTTTTCGACCGAATTAACTGAAATGATTTGTGAAAATTAGTAGTAATAAAATGATGGAGAACAATAAAGAAGCTGGAAGTAAAAGCTGCGGTAAAGGCAACTTCAAATTAGTGACAGCAACTAGAGTCAGAAAGATTACATTTGAATTGAGTTAAGCCAACACCCGTTTCAGTTATTCAAATATCAGCAACCATATCTAGTTGCTAAAACTAATTTGGACTGAAGGTAATCAATTCATTTATTCGGTGCGTTGGCCAACCCAGCCAGCAAAATTAAGGCAGCGCTTCTAACAGCGTCGCTACCATCTACTTACACATTCAGAAGCGTCTTGTGGATACAGTGCTCAATTTATGTATGAAAATGGGAGCGATTTGGTAGTATCTTAGTAGAAGCACTAGTTGGTAGCACTCCCTGGTAATACTGGTAGCACTGAGGTCGTGCTACGTTATAGTTTGCATTATATACAGGGTGGTCTATTTGAAGTGATATAGTCAAATATCTCGGGAACTAGTGGGGATGCAAAAAAATGTTCCAGATAAAAAATTTAGGGTTCCAAAGGGGAAGTGTGATGCTGACCTTGGAAAATCCCTCAGAGGTCATTTTGGAGGTCATTTGGGGGTTAAGATGGTTTTTTTGAATGGGACTCTCATTGTTTTATCATGGCATGGAAAAGCTGGTTTCAAACTCTTTACGAAACACTGGGAATGGACCCCTTTCCACCCATTGGGGTGCCAGGTATGGACCGTCGAAGTTATTGATGAACTACTCTTAGCTACCCAGGAACAACGACGTGGACGTGGTAGTTCTCTGTTCCCTCCGGAGTGCTTGATTATCGTAAGTCCCCTTGCCTCTCACATGAGGGGTGCTTGATGCTGTTACAATAATTGCTCGAAGTTACCCCCCTCTGTCTGGATACATAATCCTGGTATGCTGGCACAAACAGTGCGGATGCGATCGATCATGTCCTCCCTCATTTACAAAAAAACTCCCAAATTTTTTTGGTAAATCTACAAAGAAATTTTTTACAGTGTAACTCTCTTTGGTGAATTCTCTGGAAGCTCGAAGGATTTTTGTATCCGTTCGAATGTGCATCCTAATCGACCTTATGTGGTATGGTCGATACTTCCGATGTTTCCAGCAACCTTTCAACAATTTTTGAGAGTCGATACTCATTTATAACCCTTATTGAATCAAATGGAATAATTCATCCGATTTGAAACGCAATAATCGTAATAAATCGTACACATTACTGCCCACCATAATAAGCAGAGACTCAGTGTTCCCGTTTTTTTTTTCCAATGAAATTGACTCTAATCTGCATTGAAATCAGTCCCGATCTTCGGAGAAACGCGATGAACAAGAATACATAAACAAACAAGAACATCGAATTTCTATTTATTATGGTTGGTTATGTGAATGATTACGGAGATACGTGATCATTCAAACACTGGTTCTAAACTAAGACCATCACAATCGTTCTTCTCCTTTGCATATTCAATCATCTACATTTTATCAATTTTATTTATCAATTTATCCCATTCGATTCAATCGAAGAAATAAATCACTACCCACCCTCTGAAATTATTGATATGATGCTTGTGCTTGGCTCATTCCACAATAATTACAACGAAGCCGCAAGAGTTTACCGGGAACGGTATCCCGATCGCCGCATCGCACACCCCACGACCATCCGTCGACTCGAATTGAGGGCTCGACGAGGAGTATTGCAGCGAGATCTAAGACGTCACCGGTACGATGAGAATGATATCAGTGCACTCACCGTATTGGAACCCATCCACTTGGACCCTCATGTTAGTAGCAGATCGTTGGCACGAATAACTGGTATAGGTCGGACTACTGTTTTGAGAATCTTGAAGCATGTCAAATATCGACCATACCACATGACGTTAACGCAAGCTCTCACTCCAAACGACATGAGACTTCGAATTAGATTCTGCAACTGGGCACGAGCAAGGCTGGTTGACGATCCTCAATTCTTCGACTATGTAATGTTCTCCGACGAAGCATCTTTTCAGAGCACTGGGCATTTGAATAGACACAACTCTCACCACTGGTCGGATGTTAATCCGCATTAGTATCGAGCAATCGACAACCAACATCGTTGGAGCGTAAATGTGTGGTGCGGGATCGTCAATGGCTATTTAGTGGGTCCACATTTTTTCAACGGCACTTTGAACGGCCCCATGTTTCTGGAATTTCTGGCGGATCATTTACCAGGCTTGCTTAAGAATCTGGATTCACAAACAAGGCAGAGGATGTGGGTCCAACTGGATGGAGCGCCACCTCATTACGCATTGATCGTGAGAGAATACCTTGATCATCATTTCCCGGGAAGGTGGATTGGACGAGGTGGGCCAGTTGCGTGGCCTCCACGCCCACCCGACTTGACATCTCCCGACTTTTTTTTGTTGGGATTTCTGGAAGACGGAGTATTCAAGGCCCAAACAACAACGAGGGAGGATATGATCGATCGCATCCGCACTGTTTGTGCCAACATACCGCGATCAGTGTTTCTGAAGACGGTTACAAATTTTCGGTGGAGACTGGGATTATGTATCCAGGCAGAGGGGGGTAACTTCGAGCAATTATTGTAACAGCATCAAGCACCCCTCATGTGAGAGGCAAGGGGACTCACAATAATCAAGCGCTCCACATGTGGGAGGCAAAGGGACTCACGATAATCAAGCACTCCGGAGGGAACAGAGAACTACCACGTCCACGTCGTTGTTACTGGGTAGCGCTGAGAGTAGTTCATCGATAACTTCGACGGTCCGTACCTTGCACCCCAATGGGCGGAAAGGGGTCCATGACCAGTGTTTCGTGAAGGGTTTGAAACCAGCTTTCCCATGCCATGATAAAAAAATGGGGGTCCCATTCAAAAGAACCATCTTGACCCCTAAATGACCTTCAAAATGACCTCTGAGGGATTTTCCAAGGTCAGCATCATACTTCCCCCTTGGAACCCTAAACTTTTTATCTGCAACATTTTTCTCCATCTCCACTAGTTTCCGAGATATTTGACTATATCACTTCGAATGGACCACCCTGTATATGCTACGGTAGTAAGCAGTGCCAAAATCTTGAGAAAGCTACTACGCTGCTACCGTGGCACTGCTAGTAGCATAAACGCCAATTCAGCAGCGCTTTGCTGGCCGGGAAAGCTGATAGAAATTCAGCGCAGGCCCTGGAAATGATTGCGTGTCAATCCTGTCCAAGGCTTACGAGAGGAATCAGAACAGAGCCGTCAATAAAATAAAGGCGCCTGGTTTGACCCTAACTGCACCATGGAATTGATTTCCATACGGGTGAAGTTCGCCTAACCTGATTAATTCAATCCACTTTAATATGGTCTGAAGCGCATCAGGTTGGCGCCCAAAAACCAAAACACGTGACTCAAAGACATCTCAATTCATTTTCGTACTTGGAGTCATTTTCTTATCAATCACTTTCCAATTTTACGTTCAAAAATTTTTTTATGTGAATTAAAAAGTACTTCAAGTACAAGGAGGAATTGAGGTACCCGTCTCAGGATATGAGTACAATGGTGCAATGGAATGTTTACAAACTGTAGGGCAGATCGTCGGAACAATCAGATTTTGCTACTGTAACATGACCCCGGCAACTTTTGGAACTCAATATTGTTTCATATCTGTCAAACACATGGCCGTAAATGAGGAATGATAATGGGGCAGAAACGTTCAAACTGTTCTACCAGGAATCTGTCAAATGAATCTCTATTACGACTGAACTATTCGTTCATTCCCAGTTATTTCCACATGAATTGAGTTTCTATTTTGTGAATGCGGAAGTCAAATGATAATTCCAAGACTCAGATATATGACCAGAAGCACATACGTTTGATAAGAATGACAAAAGTACTCTGAGATTGTTGAGGGAGTCACTGATGGTATCTCTTATTCCAAACATCAGCTTCCTTTTGACATACAGCGGAATATCTTCTTTCAACGAATTCAGCATCCCTTCTATTCTTGATTTCTCTCGAAAAGGGTAAAAAATCTTTGAAGATGAAACCGGTGATTCCTCAACCTGGAAATAAATAAGTTTTCGTTGGATAAGTAGCAGATGACAGTGTACAGCACCGCCTGAATGGATCGTTCTCATTTTTTCAATACTCGAGTAAAATTGGACACATTTTGATGGATTGTAACCAAGTTTTCAGCAGAACTGTTCCTATTCTTTCGACTATCCTCGGAACTACTCTCAATTTATCTAATGAGTTTTGTTCCACGCGGGATGTTATACACGGAGAAAAATACATTTTTGGAAATTACTACATTTCTACCAAATTGGCAGGATATAAGAAAATATCACTGTTATTGAAAGACAGCGTAGTAAAAATGAATGATTAACAAAATATTCTTTAGTACGAGCGTGCAAACTTCTGCATGATAAATTACACATTTTTACTACACTTCTATATCAATAACAGTGATATTTTCTCTTATCCTGCCAATTTAGTAGGAATGTAGTAATTTGTGAAACTTTATTTTTCTCCGTGTAGTAGAAGGGTTACAACGAATTTGAATTTTTCAAACCTGTTCATCTCAAACAATCTACTCACTCTGAACTGATCCATGGACGGACCGATGAGTTTATCTATCGAAAGAGGTATTAATCCAAGTTCCTGCGAGAACTGTTGGTTAGTGACGGATTCGCATCTGTTGGCATGTGTAGACAACTCGACCAGTTTATTTTCTATTGCTGCAGACAAATTACCAAAGCAACTAATCATTTTCCTCCACGATGGAAGGAGTTCATATCTCTTATACAGAAACCATTCATTTTGCAAATGCGAAACCTTCGTCCCAAGGTCGGAAATAACATCGCTTGATAAACAGGACTTTGCCTTGTCCATGCACGAATCGGTTGAATTTATGATCTTTTCGATTTTCTGATCTTTCTGTAAACATACTCTTGAATAATCGAGTTTATAAAGAAACAGTACTCCATATTGTCCCCTCTCACCTTCTTTTTTTTATCACTTCCCTCCAAAATTCGGCTCAATAAGTCAGAACAAGGGACTGGATTTTCTGTTATCAATGATTCAATATCTTTCTTCAACATTATTATCCAGATACGGAAACATAGAGGATAATCACCCTTCGCATTGATGAGAAACAAAATATCCGTTATTACATGTACAATATTTGAAAAATCGATACGTACCTTAAGTCTCTCAGTTTCATGTTCATCCAATTTGATGCAGGTTTGGTTTGCTAAACGTTTGAATTCGAAATCGATATCCGTTTCCAAATTTAGCATTTCATTCTGTAGATTTCTGTAATCCATCCGAATATTATTGTATTGCTCTTCCAAGTCGCTATCAGTTGCCGAATCGACGGAAATCTGTAAAAAGACAGTTGCTAAGTTGAAATCGTTTATTGAAAAGAATGGGTTATCGAGTATCAAAATATTCAACTATCAAAGACCCAAAATCTTGCAGTACATGTTTTGAACCATGTTTCCGGTTCCAAGGAGTTCATCCGAGAGGATTAACACCGGTGGTTATTTAAATTTAGTCGGTTCGCATGTGAGTTTCGTTGTCATAATTGATTCGAACTTCAAGAACATTGAAAGGAAGAGAATCTTCGAATCTAATGGATATATTTTAAAAATGATCAGCCAATTCAACCCTCATACTGTGGGCGTACCCAACGTTCCTAAAAGACTTTATAGTGGACACCATCAATTTCGATCAATAGGAATTCAGTCTCACTTTTCCTAAATGTACAAATGTGTTTGAATCAAAGTAATATCCAAGTTGTTATCAATTATGTATTTCCTATTATAAAGTGATTAAACTGAAGCGCGTATGACATTTCAACAGTGCATGATGGAGTGCAGTGAGTCATTAGGCATAATCATCAGGTCGCAATTGATTCCAGTACACAGAGAAAATTTTGTAATAAAAATTAATATATTTTTATATTGTAGCCATGGGATATACTTCATTGTGGCAGAAAGAACCATGAGTATACGACAAATTACCACAACTCTTCTTGAAATCAATATGCGGAGTAATAAGAAAATGTAAAGTTATAGTTCCTATCGTCATAATCGAGTATATCCCACGGGTACGATACTGTGTCTAATAATCTTTAATATAAACTTTTCTCTGTGTACGAAGAATGAATAATATATGAAAATAAATCACATATCGAACTATTTTGAGGTTGAATTTTTATGATAAAAAACCGAATGTAACTCTGAGTAAAAGAAATGTGTAAAAATTCATAAACTTTTCAGGATAATACAGTCGATTATTTATTAATTAGGAATATATGAATGTTCAGAATGGAACTGCATTCGGATAATCGATCTTTCATGCAGAGGAAAATCAATTCCCGTTGAGAAAATTCCATAGATTACCAAATACCACTCTTGAATCTCATATATTCTCAGAAGGTTTTATTAGGTCCTGTGGTGACATTTGGACACTCGTTTATCAGATTCCAATAGACGTATGAATCTCTATGATATTTCTTCCATTCGGATTGATTGTATTCGATGGAAACGCATGGCTAGGTTCCTCTGCTGAAATTTTCCTATGAAAAACGATGGGAAACTATGTGAGTCCTGTCGTTCTCGATGGGAAATTTCAACAAGCTTAGTATTCAGTTTTGGAGGTCATTGAATTATAGGGAAGTTTGAAATTATTACCCGCACAGCACCGGACATTTCTACGTTGCCTCTTCGTTGCTTTCATACACGGAGAAAAATGTGTATGGTAGAACAAGCAATATAAGAATTGTCAACATTTTATTGCTGGTTATGCAATAATTTGCTGTTCGTACAGCAACAGCAGATTGCTTCGTTAACGAGAATTGTATTGCTGAAAATCACTGGTCGAAATGACAATATGAGTTCCCATTCCAACTCGCAATAAACATTGTTGATTTGACAAAACAATATCAAGCAGCGACAACAATAAATATCACAGAGTTAACAAATCCATTTCTTGTCAAAACTATATACTCTGAACGTATAAAGCGGTATAATTATTCCCGTGGGGAGTTATTGGATCAAATTCAGGAGACAGTTAAAAATGATATCCAAGTAATATACATTCTTCTACAAACCCTTCTTCGATGCAGTTTTTCTTGAATTCACAAACATAAAAATCAATCCCAATTTCTGATTGATTAACAAACCTCACATGAGTTTAATACGTAAACAAATTTGACGAGTTTCATTCATTTCTGAAAAAATTCCTGTGGTTCAAATCCTAATTCATTCCCGGGTCGAAAAATTTGGACGGTTTTTGTCCTCTTATTTCATTTTTAGAATGATTTTGTCCTGATGGTTGATTAATGCGGACAAAAACAGTACTTTTTCAGGATTGTAGTCTGATCTTGTCCTCAATCACTTTCACTCACTGGAGGAAATTTCCAACCATCAGGACGAGATCAGTCTAAAAATAAAATAAAAGGACAAAAACCGTCCAAATTTTTCGACTCGGGGATTTATTCAATGTGCACAATTTGATGTTGGTCTTGAATATATTTTCATCGTTAACTCTGAACAAAGTCGAGGATTACCATAAACGGCAATTCGAATACTCAGTTGTCATCTTGGAGATCAGCTGATGACATAAATGCTTTGTTTCCCACTCGGACGACCCGGGTTCGAATCTCGCTAAGGCAACGTTCCAACATCGGAACCCACAATCGCTTTTCCTTCACATATGAATTAAACCACATCGTAATAGAATGTTTGTAGGGATAAATCCGGATGAGAAATTTGTTTCCTCAGTCAAAAGTGATATTTATTGAAAAGGCAAATATAAATTATTGATATAACCACATGATATTGCAGAACTGAATATTTGAATTGTTAATAATTTTGACAATATCACATTGTTGCCAGTTTAGCAATAGTGACGGCCATATTTTCACGCTATGTGTTGTGGGTTGATATGTAACAATGTTTTATTGTCAATTCAGCAATATGATTGTTAGTTTTTTTCTCCGTGTAACAGCACATCCACCGACTTCCACGTCGCATCCCCGTGGACTCCACGTGGATAAATGGTGGACGTGGATAGAACGTGGATGAACGGAGATTCCACGCGGAGGCAACGTAGAGGCGACGTAGAAATGTCCGGTGTGGTACGGGTTGCAAGTGAAATCTTCGCTCATCCATCTTGTATCCACGTCTACCATTCATCCACGTGGAGTCCGTGGAGACGCCACGTAGATATCGGTGGTTGTGCTGTTAAAGTGTCTCGTGGTGCAACTTATTGATCCTTATTGAATCCGCTCTCCAAATTCGAATCAGAGGAATATCACTATGGCTGCAGTTGAAACCCGACCACTGAATGAAATCAGTGGAATATCAGTGGACTGTCACTGGTTAGGCAGTTGGAAGTATTTCTGATTGATTGAATTAGCGAGATTTCACTGATTGTGCATTGTATTTGCATTGATTCGCAGTCGTCAAATTTCACTGCACTCAGTGAGATTTCACTGTTCCAAATTTAGAGAGCAAATGTGAATACATCATAAATTCTATTGGGCAGACTTGGTGTTGTTTCTGAACTTCCAAATGTGTTCATTTTTGTAGTCATGACGGGCATAACTTTCGAATTCTTTTGGGAATGAAATGAATGATTGTACGTACACTTGAAGAATCCTCTTAAAGTACGTGCACTGAGAGAAATGTATATTTGGATTCATTTGGATTGACTGAACGTTGTTTGAATCAACTAAATTTCTTATTATTGGTTGGGAGCGTGCTTGGCCCAAGAATTCAATGATTCAATAGGTGAAGGTTCGATCCAATTTTAATCCAAGCAAGTTGTTGTCGAACGAATTTATTTAACTTCCTTCGGTAAGCCGATCGACGTTTCGGATCGATACGATCCTTTTTCAAGATACAAAGTTTCTTAATATAATCGTAGCGGAGAAAAGGAGTGGTAGTATGAAGAATCATCCGGACCCATCGACTCGGATGTGGGTAGTTCGACAACAACTTGCTTGGATTAAAATTGGATCGAACCTTCACCTATTGAATCATTGAATTCCTGGGCCAAGCACGCTCCCAACCAATAATAAAAACTACCCACATCCGAGTCGATGGGTCCGGATGATTCTTCATACTACCACTCCTTTTATCAATTTCAAATAAAATTTACCTCAATCGAGTGAAATTTTATTGGATGCAATGGAATGTCTAGTAGGTTCATATTCAGGTGAACTATCCTTCTGGGTGTGGTGTTCAAAAATCATTCTTCAAGAACTGCTTGAGAACTAGTTGTGCTGTCTGGGAAATTCGACATGGGATGGATCATGCACATAAGAATTGTGCACTTATTTATTATGCACATAAAAAAATTGAATTAAATTTGTTCACATATTAATTTTAGTTGTTCCTAATACGTTTGATAAATGCGCACTGATAGTCGTGCACAGTGAATTGTACACATGAAAAAAAATGAGAAATATAAAATGTAAGATTGTGCACCTTACATTTTGCACCTTTGGGAATATTCAATATTGTTTTTTATGCGCAAGTTTTTGTGAATAAAAATTTTGTGCATGATTACTTGCGCATAAAGAACAATATTGAATATTCCCAAAGGTGCAAAATGTAAGGTGCACAATCTTACATTTTATATTTTTCATTTTTTTTGCATGTGTACAATTCACTGTGCACGACTATCAGTGCACATTTATCAAACGTATTAGGAACAACTAAAATTAATATGTGAACAAATTTAATTCCATTTTTTTTTGTGCATAATAAATAAGTGCACAATTCTTATGTGCATGATCCATCCCATGTCGGAAATTCACTCCTATGAAATAATGATAGATTTCAGCAGAATGGTCCTGGACGTCTTCGAGACGGAAAGAATTCTACCGTTTACGAAATCCATCAAATTCATTGTGTAAAATACGAGATCAATTTTTAACCAAGGGGTGGGTAGCCTCAATTCCTCCCTGTGCTCAAAGTACTCTTTTTTGTCAAATACTTTTTAATCTGACGATCAAAACCTCTATTTTATGTGAATTGAAACGTACTTGTCAAGGAAACGTACTCCAAGTGCAAAAAGGAATTAAGGCTGCCCATTTCTGTTCTCAACAATAAAATTCAATGGGAGAAATTCTTAATTCCGCGGCAGGTGAAAATAAACCCAATTTCGTTGAAAGTACATACCACAATACAGACGATCCATATAAAAATCCGAAGCCTGTCCATATTTTCCTCGTAATGTATATTTCAGCGCTCAACGAGTGGAACATCCAAAAATCCCAATCTTTTTATACTTTCTCTAAGTACTCCTACTGATTAAATGTCCAATAAAATGATAACGACGATAATGACATTGAGTATCTTGAAACTGAATAAATAGCATTTATTAGGAAACTATGAAAAAAGTGTAATCTAATAACGTGACACACGTGTGAGCCTAATCGCAGACACTAGAACAATACTCTAACAATATAAGAAAACATGATTTCCACGACTGATTTCCTCACATTGAAAAATTAACACCGATTTAAAAACGATTTTTCTCCATCGACATTAGATTTCTTGAATCGATTGTTCATTCAGCTGAAACTGGTGTAATAATATAATTTTCAGGTCCATTCCTAAGGTTGCCAACTCTTTGAATCTCGAAAGAAGAACGGTCAAATGCATGACCAAGGGGGGGGGGGTGACAATTCACAAGATTGGGATATATTTGTATACATATACACAAAATATATATCTGAATGTTCAATGTAAGAAATTTCGTTCCAAAATTTGATTACACGGAGAAAAAAGCAATGCTGGCATAACAAACAGGTCTGTTACTATAAACTAGGAAAATTTACAGTTGAATTTACTACAGAATCATAGACTGAGGGAAAGTATTGGTTTCAATTATCTAAGAAGATTAATGAAATAGCGTCTAAACCATTTTTTTCAAGCATCACTCACTAATGTTTATTGTATAATGTAACCGAATATCAGGATCAAAATTACTTGATTTTTAGTAAACGCAACTACTTTTCAATAGTAAGCTGCACTACACTGTTAATAATTGTTTGAAATTTAATCACTTTTTCAATCACCTTTTTAGTTTCTTCTAGAATTGAATTGATTCTTCAGTGCTTGTTTCAAATTTGCGCCTTTATTATGAATTCGGAGATATTACCTATCCGATCGTGAAGAAATTACAGTCGTAGATCGAGGGGGCGCGCCCGGGCGTTGATCCTACATAGGTTTCAAACATCACTGTAAAAAAAACTGGAAATTTACTGTGCAACTGGACTGGAAATTTCCGGTGCTAGCACTGGAATATGGATATTCCAGTACATGTGCAGAGATTTTGTTGGTACGGTACTGAAAATTTACCAAGCATAACTGACAATTCAGTCCTTGTACTGGAATTTTCAAGTTTGAGATGATGTACTGAAATTTTGCCATGATTTCGCGAAAATTTCACCGGCTCGTACTACAATTTTATAGTTCTTGTGCACCAGAAAAAAGTATCCCCTCAAAAAAGACTTGGGAAAAATGCCGAATTTAGAAAAAAAAACCTAATCGTTGGTATACTCGAATTATACAGGTTTTTAACTGCAATTCTCAGGTTTTGTGATGGAATTTCCCAGTTATGCTGGAATTTAATCACTGTTGCACTGAAATTTTCCACTTCTATTGGACTCCGTCATTTCTGGCAGGAAAAATGTCAAGTCTTTATATTAAAAATTTCCTGATTGAGATTTTGAATAATAACTGTAATTGTAGCAAATAAAATCGATATATGAGGTTTTTCGAAGACTTATTCTCTTGTGTATTCTAGATATGAAGCATATGTAGTAACCCAAGCTGGCCTTCCAACATGTCGCGCTATAGCTCATCGGTTAGGTCTTAGGTTTCAGTTGGTAGGCAGGTAGAAAAGTGTAGGTTCAAATCCCGTTAGGTAGACATGAGTTTCTGTCCATCCAAATGGACGATCAAGTTTCTCAATCATCTTGAAACACAAGGACCGTGCAAAATCACTTTGCGTGAGCAATTTTTTTTCAATTTTCATGGATATTTTCAGCATTAATTTCCCAGTACATTTCCTGGAAAAGTCCAGTTCGTGTACTGAAAAATTCCAGTACTGAGGCTCAGAAAATTTCCAGTTTTGATGCTGGAATTCCATAACGTGTGTACTGAATTTTCTCAGTACAAATGTGCTCAAACTTTCCGGTACATGTAAAGGTTAATTGCTTCCAGTACCTGTACTGGAATTTTCCGGTGAAATTTTTTTACAGTGATGTTTTTACAGATGAACGAGAGGGGTGACGAAAAATGTTCTGAAAAGTTGTGACAGAGTTCGGAACGTTACCCTAAAAAAGTAACTCGTTACAGTTACCGTTGCATTATCAAGAAATTAACGAAGTTACCGTTACCATTACCATTTCAAAAATGTAACGAATTACCGTTATCGTTACTATTCGTCACCGTTACTTTACGTTACTTGCATCGCCCTAGTAGAAACGCCTAGGCATTCACGACCCATACAGCACAAGAGTTTCCCAGAGAGCTCCCGTTATGCTAATCAATATCCATTCATTATGACTATTTTGAATTCAAAATGAATTCTCAATGAACAACTTAATGTTCAGAAAGAACTCATATCGAAACTCCATGATCAATTCTTCAAGCATTCGATATGTTTTCATTTGGAATCCATTAAATTCATATGGAATTCATTGTAAGTCGCATAACGGGGACTGTTCAAGAGGTCTCTGGGAAGTCTTTATAAATTCAAATTGATCATTTGTGCTGGCTGAGGAGTCTTGTAACGCTCGCGATAGCGAAATACTAGACACTCGCGAGTGCCTCACCAAATACTCGCAAGTATTACGAGCGCTTCACAAGTATATAATGAGGCCCTCGTAAGTGTCTAGTATTTCGCTAGCGCGAGCGTTACAAAATTCGTGAATCCCTAGAGCATTTCTACTAGGGTGGTTTGAAAAGTTTGTTTGGAAATTCACCCCAATGTTGTATAGAAAACATGAATATTCATTCAATAGTTCTGCGCGAAGAATTCCGCGACTTTTAAACCGTATTATAACATTTAGTTATTGACAACAACAGTTGAGAGCGAAATTATCGTTCTCGGAAGAGAATCTCGGTGAATTCTATACATATCAGAACGCGCCTAGAGTCGTAAAACTCGGTTAGAGAATTGGAAGAATATACCCAAAAGACAATCATTTGTGAATCCGAGGAAAATGACTAGAATTTTCTAGTTCTCCTCAAATAGCCACAGACTTTACTGCTTTCGGGCACTTGCTACCTTACAAGTACAAACTACCAGCAATTACCTATCAACCTATCATAGATATGATCTGAATCATATAAATTGGAAGAAAACAATACCTCAAAGTAACGGAGGAAGTAACGAAAATCGTTATTAGTTAGCAAAAATGAATAACGACGCTATCGTTATCGTTACTTGCCAAAAAATTTAACGTGTTACCAAGTAACGAATAACGTAACGAGTATCTTCGTTACATTTTATGCGTTACTTCTGAACCCTGAGTTGTGATTTTGCGATCCTGCATATCTACGCTTCGTATTATCCGATTGCAATGACTGCAACGTATACCACGCCTAATCATCATCCGCTACACGAAGAAAAAAGATCATGGAATGATCGCTAGAAAAGATAGTAAACTGGTGACAACTACGAATTTCTATACATAGTCGCTAACAGAGACGAGTAATGATGCCTACTTTGGTATACTATATTGTATCTTAATATACTAAAATAGGAACCATTACTCGTCTCTGTTAGCGACTGTGTACAGAAATTCGTAATTGTCACAAGTTGACTATCTTTTCTGGTGATCATTCCATGATCTTTTTTTCTCCGTGTAGTGGTCCTATATGAGTTTCATTCCAATCGGTTGAGAACTGTGGAAAATTATGTTTTGCGGTCCACACTATTTGACAATATTCCAAAAACATGCCTCCCCCATGTTCGTATCATACGAATGACATGGGATGTTCAGCATATTAAGAACGATAGTGGTTCCATATCAGTTTCAACTTGCTTAAAATTTGAAATTTATGACATTGTAAAATATTTCATAAATGTTGCTATTATACGCATATCTTCTGTACTTATCATCCGATCTTCATCAAATTTTCAGTACGATTATATGTGAGGTTGATAGGGGTTTGATATTAGTTCAGTCTTAATTCACTGAAAAAAACGGGATCAGGAGAGGGAAGTGTGATCGAAGATTGTGACTTTTGACTCTTTGAATCCGAATCACTAAAGACCGTTTGGATAACGTATATATAAAACGAGGAAGCTCTGTGCCTATCAATTGGCAGAGCTTTTTTCTCTCGGTATATACCTCAGCTCTCAACCAGTGATGCCAGATTCGAGATCGAGACCGTTTTTACTTACCCCATTGACCGCTTCCTCTTCCTCCCACCATGTGGAATAAGTCGGGTGAGCGACAGAGAAAGAGTGACTATCACTCTCTCGCTCGCCTGAGTTATTCCGCATGTTGGGAGAAAGGGGAAGCCGTCGATGGAGAGGGTAAAAGCGGTCTCGGTCTCGAATCCGGCATCACTGCTCTCAACAAGTAGGACATCCACTAATCCCAATTTTATTACACTTCGTCTAAGTATGCCAACTGATGAAATTTGCAATAAAATGAGAATGAAGATGATGATGATGAGTATTTCGAAGGAATGCAAATCAATAGCATTTATCGGGGAATTATAGGAGGAAAAGTAATCAAGAAACGTGATACACGTGTGAGCATGAACGCAGACGCTAGAAAAATACTCTAACAGTGGAAAAATACATGACTTCCGTGACTGATTTGATTACATTGAAAAAGTAATACCGATTTTGATAACAATCTTCGTTCATCGAAATTAGATTCTTTTCAATATCATTTCAAGTCCATCACTGAATCGTGGAATAACCACCGTTCCAATTGATTAATTGAAAAGTCCTATAGGAATATATTGCAAGGGATGACAAGCGCTTGAAAGCGGCAAAGCGTATTGGGCACGCTGAAAAAAATAATTTATTCGCCCGAATGAACTGAAGTTACTTGTAAACATTAGTTCCGAGTGATAGAACAATATGAGCCAGTAATAAAAGCTGTAGTAGAGGCAATTTCAAATCAGTAACAGCAACCAAAGTCACAGAAGTTGAATTTGAATTGAGTCGAGCCAACACCCTCTTCAGTGATCCAAATATCAACTGTATCTAGTTGCTGCAACTAATTTGGAGGGAAGGTGACCAATTATTTTTTTCAGTGCAAGCCGTCTCGTCACACGTCGAAATGAGACATTGGGATCTAAAAAATTAAGGGATACTAGGAGTTGGATCTCAAAGATCTATCCAAGTCTCTTTCTGCAATTTTTCCCACAATCAATAGTTTTTCAATAAGAACACATAGGAACCACAAATGTTTCGCTTCAAAAATCAATGTTTTCCACCGTGAATTCGCTTCAAATCTATCACATTCACCCGTATAGAACGATTGCGATTAACTTGAAAGTATGACAACAGTTTTTTTTTTGGGTAGTTGATGTCAATTCCAGGGTTTTCGAATGATTGATGTTGATTTCAGAAATTCATAATTCTGTTTTTCAGCTGATAACCCAATTGGGCACAAATATATCTTTTAGAATTCTAAAAGATATCTCCAAAAAGTACAAGAAGTCTTAAAGAATTTTTCTAAAAGGTATCTTTTCGTGTTCGAAGAGATGTCTTACGTAACATGAATGGATTTCTAAAAGATCTCTCGGAGACTTCTGAAAGATATCTTTAAGAAGGAATTGAGAAATCTAAAAGAGTTCTTCAAGATATTTTGAAGATGTCTTGAAAAATTCATGAAGATGTCTTGGAAGAAGCTTGAATTTATTCACAAAGAACAATTCTAACGTCTTCTTTTTCCTTCTCCCCCCTATTTGTTTTTATCGCTCTCGCACTCCTATGGAAGTATACTTTATGTCGATCCTTAAAGTTGCGGGATTCGAACCCGCGCATCTTACGATGTACTTACGCTTCAGTGACCTGAGCTATACAGACAGTGAGATTTTGATGCTTAATATCAGTGTGCTTGATCATAAGAAGGCGGGGTCACATAATGTCACTGTGCCGTGGAAGGTTGGACGAATAATTATTCAGATATGTAAAAATTTCCAATCAGATAATAAAATGAACTCGATGATATAAAAAGGTAAGGAGATCTAGTTTGAGTGAAAGTTAACAATTTAAATGGAAATTGGTCCTTTCCAGAAAGATGTTGATAAAAGAGATGGAGATAGTATGGTATTGATTCAAAAAAATATTACATTACAATTTATACCGCTTAGACATGTATTGCAAAAGGTTTTTGAATTGCCAAACATTTCTGAAGATACGCTAACTTATCTTAATGATGTAGAGAAAGATCAAACTTTGATAACCAAAATTGTGCAAGGTGAAGTGTGGCAAAGGGAGAAGGCATCATTTGATGATCGTTCGGTATTACCTATGTTCTATATCAAGATGATCACGAAACAAATTGTTGAATATCGTAGATTCTGTAAAGAGTAAAAACCGTTTGCTGTTCTCTCTTTTTGGTGGTATGGGTTCGTTGAAGAAATCAAACAAAGATCTCGCGTGCAACTCCGCAAAGAATGTTTATTCTAAACGAAAAATCAAACTAGCCGAGCCATTCATGAGGTTGATTGTTAAATTTTGTTTCAACGCGATGGCACGCGTGCGTGCCTGAGTGAGGGGGGATGAACTCAATATGGAGTTCTTGAAAACGATTTTCAGCGCTAGCTTTCGCGAGACTGCTGGGACTAAATTCAGAGATGGTGGGGGTAGATATATATAGATCAACCATATTGAAAGATGGTGGGATATATATATATAGATAACCTGTATAGAAAGATAGTGGGGGTATATATATATATATAGATAATCTGTATTGAAAAATGGCGGTAGAAGTGTATATATATACGAGGGTGGATTGATAAGTTTCCGGCCTGACCAAGAAAAACAACGTTTTTAAGAATTTTTTTTTTTTTATTTCTCAACATAATCTCCTCCAAGGCTGATACATTTCTCATAGCGGTGTTCTAGTCTAGTAATGCCATCTCTATAGACTGATTCGTCAAGCTCCTCAAAATACCCATTTACAGCTTCGATTACTTCTTCATTGTCCGCAAATCTCTTACCGCCAAGCCATTCTTTGAGGTTAGGAAACAGATAACAGTCACTCGGGGCTAGGTCTGGAGAGTAGGGAGGGTGCGGCATTAATTCAAACTTCAGATCGTTGATTTTAGCCATCGCAACGATGGACGTGTGCGCTGGTGCGTTATCGTGATGAAACAAGATTTTTTTCTTCGCCAGATGAGGTCGTTTAATTTTCACTTCGTGGCTCAAACGTTGCAATAAGTCTGCGTAGTATTGACCAGTGATAGTTTTACCCTTTTCAAGGTAATCAATGTATATAATACCTATTGCATCCCAAAAAACAGTAGCCATAACCTTGTTCGCCGGAAAAATTGTTTTTGCCTTCTTTGAAGTTGGTTCCCCTGGTCCAATCCACTGTTTAGACTGTTCTTTGGTTTCAGGAGTGTAGTGGTGGACCCAAGTTTCGTCAACGGTTACGAATCGACGCAAAAATTCGCTTGGATTACGCTTATACAACGCCAAATTGGCGGTAGAAATGTTCTTTCGAATCAATTTTTGGTCGACTGTTAGCAAACGCGGCACCCATCTTGCACAGAGCTTTTCCATATACAAATGTTGGTGCAAAATATTTTGTACACGTTCATATGACATCTTACAGGTCTCAGCTATCTCACGAACTTTTAATCTGCGATCTTTCAGCACTATTTGATGGATTTTTCCGATCATATCTGGAGTTGTGACCTCAATGGGGCGTCCTGAGCGAGGCTCATCAGAGGTGCTCACACGACCCTTTTTGAACTCGGAAACCCACTGCTCAACGGTTGAATATGATGGGGAGGATGTCCCCAGTGTTGAGTCCATCTCTTCTTTAATTTCCTTCGGCGTTAACCCCTTCAAATGAAAGTATTTGATGACAGCACGATTTTCCAGCTTTTCCATTTTTACGAAAAACACAGAGGCGTCTTGGTCAGCGTGCTCTCAAAACAAAACTAACATGGCGATCGGACTGAAACTATAGCTACAAGCTATCTAAGGATGGTACTATGAAACGCCACCTCAAAGTAGGCCTAGTGGCGCCATCTCTTGGTCAGGCCGGAAACTTATCAATCCGCCCTCGTATGTATGTATGTATGTATTTATTTGTATTCTCTCGGCGCCCTCTTACATTGGTTCAAGAGCGCCGCCCCCTACAATGTTCTCCCCTCCTCCAACACTTCTACATACTCCTCTATACGACACAAAAAGAAACAAAATCCGAATAGAAAGAACAAGAAAAATACAAAAATCTCTCACGAGGCTCAACGCCCAAATCACCCAGCACAAATCACCATAAAAAAAAACATAATCGAGAATGATGACAAAGTTATTGTCTTTTATTGACTTCGCTCAAAACTCCCCCACTCATCACTTGTCCCCCCTTCCCTTCTTCTTTCTCCCTGCGCACCTCTTCTCCCCCCTTCGTTGTCATCTCCCTTCTTCTCTCTCTCTCCTCTCGCCGCTGTCCCTTTCACTCACTATCCCCATCTTCTTCCTCTTCCTTTCTCCACTCGTGTCTGTCCTCCCTCATAAGGTCCTCGTCCACATAAATCCCGAACCTCTTCAACCCATCCTTCCTCCCCATTATTACCTCCACCGTGTCCTCTCTCTCCAGCCTTATCCACGTGTCCTTCCCCTCCCTTCCTATCTTCCTTATTTCTTCCACCCTCATATCTAGCCCCATCTTTTCCTCTGATACTTCCAGCAACCTAGCATTATCTCTTATTGCCCTTGCCCCCCATTCCCGCACTATCACGTTCCTCTTTCTCCATCTTCTGTCCCTCTCCTTCCAATCTTCCCGTCTCCTCTTCTCTCGTTCCATCCTGTCCTCTTCCTAATCTTCCTTCTCCTTCTTCTCCTCTCCTCTCTCCTTCTCTCCGCTGCTCCCGCTTCTGCTTCTCCCCTCTTCCGGCAGATGGCCTGCCTTGCTTTTCCCTCCTGCTTTCTTCCTTACCATCTCCCAACTTTTATCTTCCTTCTTTACCGTCGGTTCTGTTTCCTTCTCTACCGACTTCTTCTTCTTCTTAATTTCTTCTTCTTCCATTAGCGGCAGCTCCGCTCTTCCTCTATCACCTCCTCTCTTCCTGTCCTTCACCCGTTCTCCCATCCAGTCCCCTTCTTTCTCGCCGCTTTCCTTCTTCTTTCGTTCCTCTCTTTCTTCCTCCTCATCCTCTTTTACCTCCACAGATGGCAGCACCTCTCCTTCTTCCGCTTCTTCTCTATCTTCCTTCAATCCACCTAGCACTTTTCTCATTATCTCCATTGTGCTCTCCAGCATCAATACCATCTGCTTTCCACTTCCTCCTTGATCTTCTCCTCCATCCTCCTTCCCCATTCTTCTCCCTGTTGCTTCATCTCCCTCTCCATCTCTTCGTCCACGAGTTCCTTTATTTCCTCTCTCTCCATCCCATTCACCACGTGTCACACCACCTCTTTTGTCTACTTTTCACCTCTTTTTCCTTTTTTCCACCACGAATTTTCTTCCAGAGTAACTCCCTGCCTTCTTCACTTCTCCACACACTTTAACCCTTTGCGGCATACGTTTTTCAGATGAACAGTTTTTCATGAAACTTGGTATATATGAGTTTTTGAGGTCGCTGATTACGAATCTGGACTCAGATTTGCAAAATCCAAGATCACGGATTCAAGACGGCGGCAAAAAATTTTAAAATATGGGGGATTTCGCTGAAACTCACGTGTCGGGGATTTTACGGGTCGCTTATCACGAATCTGGACTCAGATTTCCAAAATTCGAGATGGCGGATTCAATATGGCGGTGGAAAATTTGAAAAATCGCGGGATTTTGCTGGAACTCACGTGTCGGGAATTTTTCGGGTTGCTGATTACGAACCTGAACGCAGATTTGCAAAATTCAAGATGGTGGATTCAAGATGGGGGCAAAAAATTTTAAAAATTGGGGGATTCCGCTGAAACTTACGTGTCGGGGATTCTTCGGGTCGTTGATTACGAATCTGAACTCAGATTTACAAAATTCAAAATGGCAGATTCAATAAGGCGGCGAAAAATGAGAAAAATCGTGGAATTTCACTGTAACTTGCATGTCAGGGGTTTTTGGGTCGCTGATTACGTATCTAGACACAGATTTTCAAAATTGAAAATGGGGGATTCGTGATGGCGACCGAAAATTTGGAAAATTGCGGAATTCCGCTGAAAAATATGTGTCAGGGATTTTTCAGGTCGCCAATTACGAATCTGAACCAGATTTAAAAAATTCAGAATGTCAGATTCAAGGTGGTGACGGAAAATTTCGAAAATCGTGTAACCATGCTGAACTCCATGCACGGAGGGGCTTTCGGTTCGTTGATTGCGAATTTAAACTCAAATTTCCAAAATTCAAAGAGCAAATTCGGATGGCGTTAGAAAACTTGGGGAACCGGGATTCTGCGAAAAGCTTGTGAACTCATTGTTTTTGAATCAATCACCGTAGACCAATTTCTTCTTTCTGGAATTCAATATTTTTCATTCGAATGATGAACAAGAAATGAAAGAAATGAACATTTGAAGATCGAACAATGAAGAAAGAGGAATTTATTTATCAATCATTTAGAGGACCTTATTTTTCGGCAATGAATTCTCATAGATTTAGGGTTCAATGAAAGTCACCGCGTTTGGTTGATCCCAGAGACACGAACGTGGACGTAGCGGCGATTGTCTCCATTTTGTTTGCTTCTGTTTTTAAAATTTTTTTTTCAATTTTTTTATTTTTAATTTTTGATTTTGATTTTTCAATTTTTCTCATTTTGTATTCTTTTTTCATTTCGTATTTTCATATTTCTTCCATTTATTCCAAATTTCTCAATTTTTCATCAAAGATTTTTCAATCATTTCTCATTTTCAACTCTTCAGTTTCTACACTTTTCTTTATAGCATGAAGTTTCACAATTTTATGTTCTCAATTTTATGGTTCTACAATTTATGTATGAGAATGTCCATGCATGGTAATTTCGAAAACAATTTTTATCATGTTTTATGCACAATGGGACATTGCAAGTACTGCAGGTATATGAAGTCCTGCAAGGTTGACTCTTTGTACTACAAAAAGCCCAACGTCTTGGAACGCTTACACATACGGGCATATGACATAATTGAGATCGTCTTGTCTCAATAGATACTGTAGGTTTTCTGACTACGTTTGATGGAGATGTTTTTTGACATTTTCTTCCCGTAGGTGTAGGTAAACGATGACTTGCCAATTGATCTACTAAAGATAACCTGAATTTTTTTATGCCATTGGATGTGCTGGATTTCTGGTATTGTAAATAAACAATGCATTTATAATGGCTACCTCCAAAAAATGCCAAAATATGCGGTGCCACCATTTTTTCGATTTCCTATCAATTTTGTCAGTTGATATTAGGTGATCAGATCTATCAACATATCCCATATTTTCATGATAGTCAGAGCACATAACTAGGCAAGTTACTTGTTTTAGAGAACCATCTTTTTGTGTACGATTTGTCACAGTAACCTCACAAGAATCATGATAGTTGGATAAAAAGAAAACAGCTTCTTTATCCATCCACTTGACCCAGCTAATTCCAGCACCACAAGTACGGTATTCATACTGCCCATGCGCCATTTTTTTATCAGGAATAATGCTTTTTGGTAAACCCTTCCTGTTGGAACGAACAGTTCCACAAGCAAACACTTCATCTTTTTTCAAATCTATCATAAGATCAAGACCGGTAAAAAAATTATCGAAAAAATACATGATGATTTTTTCCTACTAAGTTACGCGTCGAATCTTTCACTACTCGGGCACCCAATTGCTTTTCAGCACTTTCAGCTTCACCTGTGTATACCTGGAACTCGCACACGTATCGCGATGCATCTGCGCGCGTCCAAACTTTGTATCCACGTTTTATGGGCTTGTTCGGCATGTACTGCTTCAAACTGCTACGGCCCTCGAACTTGATCATGGATTCATCAATAGATTGGTTTTGGCTGGGTTTCCAACAATTCTTGAAAGTTTCGAATAATTGATCTAAGAATGGTCTTGGCTTATACAATTTATCATAATTTTTGTCTCCTTTTCTCGGTTCTTGACTGTTATCAGCCATGTGTGAATGACTCAGAAGAAATCCAAACCTATTAACCGTCATCAATTTGCATATAAATGATTCATTCAATTTTGGATCTGTCGACCAATAATCGCGGTAAGAAGGGGATTTTTTCACGCCCATCATTATATTTATAGCGAAAAACACTAGTAATTCCTCTTTGGTTATTGAATCAACTTTAGTTTTTTTCTGTCTCAAGTACAGGTTTGTTTGTTCAACAATTAAATCTGAAAGTTCATGGGGGAACAGACATAAAAATATGTCTAAAGGTGTGTTAACATCATCTGTAATATTTGGACCGAAAGTTTCAGTATATGGGGAATCATCTTGGGTTTTTCGTTTTTCCGCTCACATAAAATCAATATCATCGAATTATATGTTATCATCATCGAAACTTTCTGAGTCAGGATAATTTTCAGAAAGATTTCTTCCGCCATCACATTCAGTATAATCATTCTCAATATCATCATCATCACACAACCCATCGATAGATTCAGCATCACTGGGAATATCAGTCATTTCATCCATATTTCGAAGTTATATGAAGTGATATGTCTTGTGCACCGAATATAAGTGATAGATGAACTTTAGTCGTTTCCACGACTGATGGAGAAGAATGCCTTCTCACACAAAAATTTGCGGAAGACAGTTTTTCACAATCCGGTTAGCCTGCCACACAAACGCCATCTTTAACACGGATGAGTTGTCTTTACTCAATATTAAATAACAATAGACATATCTCAGTCAATACTAATATGTACTACAATAATAAATAATACAATTATAGATACAAAAAACTAGTTGCGAAGTAGCGATGGAAACTCTAAGTCTATCATGCGTAGGAAATCAATTTTATGTGGTAAAGCTTCAAATAAATATTATAATGGTATTTTGCACAAAAATAATGATATTTTGGAATATTTGTATGGATTATGAAATCTGTACATATTATTTTCGCGTGAGGAATTTACGTCCCAGATAGCACAAGAGTTCTAAAAATTTTTTCAATCGCCCGTTTGCCCTCACCAACCCCTTGATGGGGGTTGAATTTGAAAAATTCGGAAAAATTCAAATGTACGTGTATTTCTATGTTTCTTGGGACGCTAAAACCGAAAATGATAGGGGAAAAGAATTCCAATCCCTCTCTCACCCGCTAGAACCCTCCTACCACCCCCTGATGGGGGTTGAATTTTAAATTTTCATAAAAAATTCAAATGTATGTGGATTTCTATGTTTTTTGGGATGCTGAACCCAAAAATGATGAGGAAGAAGGATTCCAACCCCTCTCTTACCCGCTAGCACCCTCCTACCACCTCCTGTTCGGAGTTGAATTTTAAACTTTCGTGAAATATTCCAATGTATATGGATTTCTATGTTTTTTGGGTTGCTTGAACCAAAAATGATGACAAAATAGCAATTCAACCCCTCTCTTGCCCGCTAGCTCCCTCCCACCACCCCCTGATGGGGGCTGAATTTGAAACTCACGTAAAAAATTTGAATGTATATGTATTTCCATGTTTTCTGGGACGTTTGAATAAGGAATGATAACAAATAACAAATTTCACCGCTTTGTTACCCGCTAAGAGTAGAACCAAATCATGAATGCATCTGATATTTCTATTTCATGAAGTATTGACGTTTACAACATGGGATACTGTTTAACCTGTTGAATCAACAAGTGATTGACTTTGGATCGCCGAAATTTTGAGTATTGAGCCCATGGAAGCTTTGGTTCTTCTGTTTTATCCTGAATCGTTAGCGTAATTCGCTGAGAACTGACTTTCATGTGGATTCTACTAGGTTCTTTTGAATGATTGTACAGGAGTGTGGAGAGGTAATCGAGTCAGTGGATATTGTTGATTGCAGTCGCTTATGGTCTCAGCATCTCAAAGAACATAGAAATACACATACATCTCAATTTTGTGAGAAAATTTCCAATTCAACCCTCTTCAAGGGGGTAGTAAGGGGGTACTAGCGGGTAACAGAGGAGTTTAATTTGTTATTTGTCATCATTTTTGATTTAAGCGTCCCAAAAAACATGGAAATCACATAGATTTGAATTGTTTACGTGAGTTTCAAATTCAACTCTCGTCCGGGGGTGGTGAGAGGGTGCTAGCGGGTGAAAGAGGGGTCGGATTTGTTATTTGTTATCATTTCTCATTCAAACATCCTAGAAAATATGGAAATACATATGCATTCAAATTGTTTCACGTGAGTTTCAAACTCAGCCCTCATCAGGGGGTGGTAGGAGGGTGCTAGCGGGTGAGAGGGAGGTTGGAATCCTTTGTCCTCATCATTTTTGGTTTCAGCATCCCAAAAAACATAGAAATCCACATACATTCGCATTTTTTATGGAAATTTAAAATCCAACCCCCATCAGGAGGCAGTAGGAGGGTGCTAGCTGGTGAGAGAGGATGGAATCAATTTTTTCTTATCATTTTTGGTTTCAGCATCCCAAAAAACATGAAAATCTACATGAATTTGAATTTCCTACGAAAGTTCAAACTCAGCCCTCATCAGGGGGTGGTAGGAGGGTGCTAGTGGGTGAGAGGGAGGTTGGAATCCTTTGTCCTCATCATTTTTTATTTCAGCATCCCAAAAAACATAGAAATCCACATACATTCGCATTTTTTATGAAAATTTAAAATTCAACCCCCATCAGGGGGTGGTGGCAGGGTGCTAGCGGGCAAGAGAGGGGTGGGATTTCTTATTTGTTATCATTTTCGGTTTGAGCATCCCAAAAAACATAGAAATCCACAAACATTTGAATTTTTTACGAAAGTTCAAACTTCAACCTCCATCAGGGGGTGGTAGGAGGGTGCTAGCGGATAAGAGAGGGGTTGGAATTCTTTTTCCTTATCATTTTTGTGTTCAGCGTCCCAAAGAATACACGTACATTTGAATTTTTCTGAATTTTTCAAATTCAACCCCCATCAGGGGGTTGGTGAGGGCAAACGGACGATTGAAGAAATTTTTCATGGTCATATTCGGTTTCAGCGACCCCAAAAACGTAGGGATAGTGGGATCTACCCTCTGGTTCATGACAATTTTTCTTGTGTGCCTGTGTTATTCAATGAATACGGCTTTTTTTCATTGTTTATTCATTCAAATCACAATTTGTAGAACGGTTGACAATGTATACGTGATGCCGAATACTTCCTAAGTCCTTATCTAAATCAAATTGAAAAAAAAAACTGGGGGAAAAAGCGTTGTATTGTCTCTGGTTAACTGTAAACTTAAAACACATTGAGGTGGCTATTATAATAGCCACCATGCCGCAAAGGGTTAAAACGCACCCGATTCTCGTCTTTCCTCCGGTAATCTCCACTCTATCGCCCGGACTGATTTCACCCGTCACTCTGCTTTCGCCATCTTCATATGCGTATATATATATACGCTGTAAAAAAATCATCGAAATGAATTGTATTTTTCTATCGTGGATTCGCAATTGAATGCAATTCATCAGAATGACATGCTGAATATATCTATATACAGGGTGGGGCATTTAAAGTGTCGCGGGCGTTTTTTCCAAAAATAAAGTGAGATACGAGAAAATTTTTCGGACAAAAGTTGTAGGGTATCGAGGGGGACATCCGATGGTGGCCTTGGCTTTGACCTCAAATCTCATCTTCAAGGGCATTCTGAGATCAACTCTTGTTTTTTAAATAGCATCTCATATTTTTTACTGCAGATTTGGATTCTAGGTCAAAAACCAAGAAACTTTTGTCTGAACCATTTTCCTGAAATCCGCAAAAATGGCGCTCTAATCGATATTGTTCCATTTTGAATCTGACATTCGAATAACTCGAAAACGAAGGGTCTTGCAAAAGAATGTTTCGTACAAAAGTTGTCAATACACAACACATTTCAATCGTCTACATTACCACCATTCAGAGCTCACGCGATGTAAACAAACGACGGGGTTCAGTGAAAATTCACGATTTTGAAAGTCAGTTTGTCAGTTACATTTGATTATTACTTGGTTTATGACAAATTGGAAATCATGGATATCCGATACACGGTTTCTGAAAAGATCGATATGATCTACATTTACGGTGAAGTGCATAAGAACCCCAGACAAGCATATGACTTGTATGCAGAACGATTTCCTGAAAGAACAACGCCATCCATTAGGTATTTTCAACGCATTACAAAATTATTCTCAGAAACGGGAAGTGTTACAAGGGAAAAACGACATCGAATGAGAACTGTTAGCGGAGAAAATGCGGAAGTTAATGTACTAGCTGCAGTAGCCAATAATCCACACGTGAGCTCTCGTGAAATTGAACTCCATTCGGGAATTTCTCGAAGAAGTGTTCTTCGAATACTGAAACGTCACAAATTCCATCCGTATCACATTTGTTTGCATCAAGACCTTCACGGTGATGATTTCGAAAATCGTGTACAGTTTTGTCGATGGGGTCTAGCGCAAATGCACAATAACAACTTCATCAACATATTATTTTCTGATGAGTCGACGTTCGCCAATCATGGTCAAGTAAATCGACATAATATGCATTACTGGGCGACAGAAAATCCAAGATGGTTACGTCAAGTAGAGCATCAAAGACAATGGGCTGTGAATGTTTGGTGTGGTATTTTTCGATCTCGAGTAATTGGACCGTACTTCATTGCAGATACGCTAAATGGAGAGAAGTACAGACATTTCTTAGATCAAGTACTTCCAACATTACTTGAAGACATACCTATTCAGGAACGATTGAATATGTGGTATCAACACGATGGTTGTCCATCCCATTAGGCAGTCACAGCTCGAGAAATATTGGACAGAGATTATCCTGGACGATGGATAGGACGTCGTGGACCAGTTCATTGGCCTGCCCGTTCTCCGGATCTTACTTCTCCAGATTTTTTTTTACGGGGATACATAAAAGATACAGTTTATCAACAAGCACCGACTACACCTGAGAATATGCGTCAACGAATCATCAATGCATGCGCGAGCATCAATGAAGATATTTTAGCACGAGTTCAGCAATCTTTTGTAAAACGTTTTGAAATGTGTATTGAAGTCGAAGGCCATCATTTTGAGCATCTACTGCATTAAAATTATCCAAGTGATGTAGACGATTGAAATGTGTTGTGTTTTGTCTGTTATACCCCATCACCTCCGTTTCAGTTCAAGGGGTCCCCCTTGGAATCAGACAACTTTTGTCCGAAACATTCTCCTCCAAGACCCTTCGTTTTCGAGTTATTCTAATGTCAGATTCAGTATGGAACAATATCGATTAGAGCGCCATCTTTGCGGAAATCAGGAAAATGGTTCAGACAAAAGTTTCTTGGTTGTTGACCTAGAATCCAAATCTGCAGTAAAAAATATGAGATGCTATTTAAAAAACAAGAGTTGACCTCAGAATGCCTTTGAAGATGAGATTTGAGGTCAAAGCCAAGGCCACCATCGGATGTCCCCCTCGATACCCTACAATTTTTGTCCGAAAAATTTTCTCGTATCTCATTTTATTTTTGGAAAAAACGCCCGCGACACTTTAAATGCCCCACCCTGTATGTATACATGCATAAACAGGGTGTCCCATTTCAAGCTTTAAATGCGAATATGTCAAAAACATGCATCTTAAACCAAAAGTACTTTATACCAAAGTTGTTATACAAAGAGGGCGCCACAAAACTACGATATCAGTTTCATCATAGATGGCGTTATGATCGATTAAAATGGGGTCAACATCATTTTTTTCAACTGCAACCCCCACTTTTTATTGCATATCTTGATTCTACGCAAGAAACTGAGTAACTTTTGCTTGAAACGTTCTTCCAAATTTTCGAAGATGGCGCCACAATCGATGAAAAATAAAGTCCATGAAACAATATGCGGATATCTTGTGGAATGCCTCCAAGAGCCGAAATATCTCATTCGAATGTTGCTGTTAAGAGAAGGGACGACACAATGGCGATATCAGTTCCATAGTAGATGGCGCTGTGGTCGGTGAAAATGAGGTCAACTTCAATATTTCAAATGGAAACTCTTATTTTTTATCGCATATCATGATTCTACGCGAAAAAATGAGGAAGTTTTGTTTGAAACTTTTTTCCTAAATCCTTGAAGATGGAAACGGTGGAAGATGAGGTTGATGAAAAAGTTCTACTGCATTATATGTGCAGCAACGCTCAACAAACAAATCAAAACAATAATAATTCCACAGAAGAAATTGGACACAAAACACAACAAATGTCATGTCCAAAACATTGTAAATGACTTTAATTCAATGTTTCGGAAACGACATTCATTGTGTTTTGTGGTCAATTTCTTCTCTGGAATTATTATTGTTTTGATTTGTTTGTTGAGCGTTGCTTCACACATAATGCAGTAGAACTTTTTCATCGACCTCATTTTCCACCGTTTGCATCTTCAAGAATTTAGGAAAAAGGTTTCAAACAAAAATTCCTCATTTTTTCGCGTAGAATCATGATATGCGATAAAAAGTAAGAGTTTCCATTTGAAAAATTGAAGTTGACCTCATTTTCACCGACCCCAGCGCCATCTACTATGGAACTGATATCGTGATTGTGTTGTCCCCTCTCTTAACAACAACATTCGAATGAGACATTTCGGCTCTTGGGTGCATTCCACAAGATATCCGCATATTGTTTCATGGACTTTATTTTTCATCGATTGTGGCGCCATCTTCAAAAATTTGGAAGAACGTTTCAAGCAAAAGTTACTGAGTTTCTTGGGTAGAATCAAGATATGCAATAAAAAGTGGGGGTTCCTGTTGAAAAAAATGATGTTGACCCCATTTCAATCGATCATAACGCCATCTATGATGAAACTGATATCGTAGTTTTGTGGCGCCCTCTTTGTATAACAACTTTGGTATGAAGTACTTTTGGTTTAAGATGCATGTTTTTGAGATATTTGCATTCAAAGATTAAAATGGGACACCCTGTGTTTGCTAGATCTGTATAGTTACGGGAATAACACGGTGCTACACTGGTCAGGCACTTTTCGAATGACCTAGTGTGGGTCGTTGGTCTGGTCGAATACAACACAAAACCATGTTTGAAAAATTTTTTACACCCTCAAATTTTCAAACCATGGTCAAAAAACTGATTTTTGTTGATTTTGTACATTTGAAAATTTCTAACTCGGCCATTTTCCGACCAATTTCAAAATTCCAAACGGGTTCTGAAAGAGGAATGTTGGCACTTCCGAGACATATACATGGTTTTGAGTACGAAATAGAACTTAGTGGATGGTTTATCATATGTAACATTGAAGTGTGTTCAATTCTGTGTGAAATGAGTCGTTGTTCATTGAAATCGATCAAGAATTGTCGGAGTTATACAATTTTTTCCAAAAAAGGAAATTTCGGTCTTATACGAAAAATGATGTGGAGTTCAATTCTTAATATTCTCTGCATCATATAACGTATTATGGTATCGAATATGATGTTGACTTGTTCTATCATTACGCTGAGAAAAGAATATAGGCCAAATAGCTAGAACTCAGGCTGATACAATTATATTATAATAACGGGAATTGAGTTTTCGGTATTTTACAGTGTAAAGGAGGAAGGAATTGTTTGAAGTTGTTTGATCAAAAAACTTGAGAGACGTGAAAGTGAATGTGTTTATGGAAAAATTCAAAGAAACAACGGTGAATATAACTGTGCGTTCATGATTGGAGGCTTTTATCGGAGATTTAGTGCAAATACCCTCGGAATTGCTTATTGGCATGGGAATGGCAGGAATTCGAGAACAAACAGGGTGGCCACAAAAAAAGGCTGACGAAATTCCCTGATACTTCCAGGTTTTCCAGGACTATTCGCACATTTTTCCCTGATATTTCGGCATTCAACTTTTTTTGCAAGTTATTCACCATAATCTGGATCCATTTGAGTACACTGAGTCTTTCTCCAGTTCTAGAGTAAAAATAAGACATACCTCTTTTGTTTCCCATCAAGAAATCATATTATCCATTTAATTAATGATGAATAAAATTGAACTATAGTTCAAAAAATACAATACAATACAATAGTGATTGTATACAATATTCCACTACCCCAGAATCGGAAATCGAAATATTATGACATGATGTTGATAAAGAAAATCAGAAGACATTATTTTACAAAAAATGCAAATATCCATCACAAGATCTTCGATGTTATAATGCCTTCGCTTGAATCAATGAAACACAGGATATGAATAGCAATAGATTTCTTGAAGTGAAAGATTATTCGGTCTCCATATAAGAATTGGTTTGATTCGGGTGGAACTGTGGAGACTTATGTTTGAGAGAATTATATAATTGTTGCAAGTAAACCATTATCAATGAAAGTTAATTCATGGAGATATTACGCATATAGGTACTACGAAAAAAATATTATTTCAAGGGGACCAAGGAAAATATCATACTGACAGAAAGATTCTTTGATCAGAACAAGTCTATTAATTCATCACAGAAAATATTTCATCAAATCCTTATCAATCTGTGATACACATTTGTACTTATTAATGCCCTGAGTTTAATTTTCTAATATCACTAATTATGACGGAAGAAACGATTTCTTTGAATTCCCACTATTGATTCGAAGGCTCTTCTACTTCTTTATATGAAGTTTGGAATAAAACTAAACATTGGTAATTATTGTTCGGAATATGTATCCATATTCGTATCCACTGAAAAAATTCCTTCTCTCTAAATAAAGTTTATTTTTCTTCTCTCCATAGTACAGTTTTTGGGATTGATAAAATATTCAATTGAATCAAATAACAGAATGCTTGCCCTAAATAAATTCAACTTCTAAATAAATAACTCATTCCCCACACATCATCAATTTCTGTATTAAATTGAATACTTGATTTCTAAAAATGAATTTCACGAAGAGAGGACATAAATATTTTTTCCAGTGTAACTTGAATGATATATGCTCTTCAAGTTCTAATTATATATTGGAAACGAATCAGTGATTGGATCTAGAATAATCCAAATGAAAAACAATTCACCTTTCTTAGTATTTTTTGCGGATATCATACTATACCCCATATAGCACAAATGTCTCAGTAATATATCCAGAATATTCTGACAATATTACAATAACTCCAGAATATTCTGGAGATATTACTGAGACATTTGTGCTGTGTAGGACATAGTCAATTGGAGAATCATGTGCTGAACGATTAACATTCATTTCAACATACAGGTCCAAACAGCACGCTATAATTCCATGTGAATTTCCGTTAATGGCTGCACCAAATGAACAGCTTATGAACTCATTATATTCAAAAAGAATTCATCGAAAATTCAGTTTGAATCAGTTTTTCCACATGATCCCTCTTTCTAAGAGAATTGACCAATCACGACCTTGCATAAACTAGATAGCCCGATCAAATGAAGAGAGAAATCCCTTTGTGGAAACACTGGTTTGAATGGAATCAATTTTCAAAGCGTTCATTGGGTGCAGACATAACGGGGACCATTCAAAAACGCGAAATGAATCCTTTTGAATTCTTTAAGTATTCTTGCGCTGTCTGGTAAGTGTTTCGCTTTCAATATCCCATTGTAGACTTGTGAGAGAAAATTACTTTAGACAAAAAAATCATTCTGTCCAATAGTGGAAAAGAAATATTTCTCTCATTCAAATGTATATTTCTTTGTTCCAAAATATGCGTTATCGATTCGATTAAATGGTCACCGATACAATGAAATATACATAAAATTGGGAGGATATTCCTTTGTCTCTATTGGAAGAAACGGTTTCTTTATCTGAAGTAGTGTTTTTTTCAGTGTACAGCTCAACGGCATTCATTTCTCTCTATACAGAAATTAATAGATCCTAAATTTCTGTGGCTATCTTTTTCAGGTAGGAGTGAATAAACTGAAGAATAATCAATACTTGCATCTCATTCCAGTTGTAAACAAAATGCAGGTACTTATTATTTTCTATTTTCAAGCGAATCAGGAGGGGAGAAATATAACAATTTTTGAAACGATGCTGAAATTAGTCCGAGAAAGTAGCCCGATTTTTGTATTCATAAGCAGGAGTTTAAAATTTATATTACTCCGTCATGTCGCGGCCCTGTACTTGAGCTACTTCCTCGAGCTAATTTGAGCATCGTTTTTTGAGTTATTCAATGTTTTCAGGAACAATAACAATTTCAGTCGATATAAAAACACCTTTTATGACAATGAAAAGGAATAATCTTATTCACTGCTTTGAATTCAGATCTCAAAGATAGTTTCCGATTCCTAAACATATTTCTGTGGATTGAAATTATTCAGATGTTTATATTTTTGAGAATTTTAGACGTTTCTCTTTGTTTGAATGTCGTTTTGAAAAAAATGTTGAGTCAAATAAAAAAATACATAGATTGATTGAATTCATTAATTCATTGAAACGAAGGAATGTGGTTTTAAAACGAAGTTATACACGGAGAGAAATGTTATATTATAAACACACCGACATTTACTCCGGTACTCTCTGAAAAATTACTGTATCTGATAGTATAAGGCTGGCATCCCATGGACCGGAATTCGTTCCGGCGGAATGACTTTAAACCAATCGCTTTCACAATTTCTTTGAGAGCGTTCTATCAGAAATCTATAAAAAATTGTGTACTGGTTCAATTTTCATTCCGCCGGAACGAATTCCGGTCCATGGGAGGCCAGCCTAATACAGAAGGATCCTTGCATATTCTACTATCGGATATAGTAATTTTTCAGAAAGTACTGGAGTAAATGTCATCATAAAGGAAAGTCTGTTTCGTACTTGCTAGCAATATAGTAATTTGTAATGTAACATTTCTGTCCGGATACTTTTTCCGCTGTTACGAATTGTAGTTAGTCCTCGCAAGATGTCGAAATTTTATTGCAAGTTTTATGTTCAGGATACAGGTTGTATATAAAGAATCAATATATACCCCATTCTTCTAGTAAGTCTGTAAATTCCCAGTTAGTTCGCATGGGTCATCGCATGAGAATTGAGGGTAAATCAAGTTTCCTGTTTTTATAATAAAAAAAATATTTTGCCAAATCATTTGGTAGACTAATTTCTAACATAAAGAGCTCATATCAATATCATTTTTGGTACATTTCATTGAATTATGAGAATCAAAATTTAATTCGAGCTGATTTTAGAAATTCTGACCCTTATATGAAAAAAATCGTCAATGTAGAGCGTTTTACATAAGATTTCTATGAAAATGGAAAATTCCCTGATCACTTGGAAGATTCCCTGAAATTTCCCGGTTAAATAAAATTCCCTGATAATTCCCGGTTTTCCCGGTCTGTGGCCACTCTGAACAAAGTGCCTGTTGAGAGATTCGTATATTTAAAAATGTGTGATTCGTTTTAATCACAAAACTCATGAGAAAACTATGGTGATAATTAAACGCTCAACGTTGAATCCATCAGTAACCCATATCTTACGGTTCAAGAGAACATAATTCAGCACGTTCGTATGGTGGGTATGGTTGCACATTTTTGATTAGATCATTATGTACATTTGGCAAGCTTATACTTTCACAGTTTCTCCAACGACCAAGAGAACCGGTGAGATTATTGAATATCAACTGATTAGCTAGAACGTAACAATTTTCCGCGCCTTTCATCGCTGTTTGTAAACTGAATTCCTTCCACGAGTCCAGTGAACTCTTGAATTTCTCCAACCTCGATGCAATTTTTCGACATATTTCTTCATTGGCCCAACAGTTTCGTATTTCAGACAATTCTTCTCCGAATATTCGTAGATCACACTGAAAACAAACGAATCTTCATTGTTCAGTGGCAGAATCAGACGAGGGGGGAGGGGGCACTCGCCCTCCCTCAGAAAACCAAATATAAATTGAAAATTTGACACCTCAATCAAACCTCATTATTATAGTACAAATTTAGAAAATTGAAAATTGAAATTCACTCGTTTTGATTGGATTCATTCCATTATTGAATCTGATAGAAGAGAGTATGGGTAATTACAATTACTTTAGAAAGATTACAGAAAGCACCAAGGAATCCCTTTAATGTGATATATCTTCACATTGCGAATTGAAGTTTGATTCAGGCTCAGTCAAAGTTTTCATAAGGAATCTTGTGTTCTCAGAGTTTGAATCGTTAAAAGACATGAAACGACAATACATGCTCACAAAACCTGATTAAACACCGGTATTTATTTCCTCGAATTACCTCTTCAGGGCTGGAAATATCATTCAAAGAATGGACTACAAGATTTTTGGTCCTCAATAGCTGAGAATTTTGTTATTCGATTACCAATTCGGTTCAATCATCGATTCAAACTTCAGCAGCATGGGATCTTCAAGATCAACTGAGATATGAACAGAGTTCGGAATCACTACTGATGTGTTTCAATACAAGCCAAAATTGCAATTTTTCAGATCATGATGCAACGGATGAAAAACTAGATCTGCAGAGAGGACACAAAATTCGCTGGGGCGGCCAAACTGATTCGGTCGTCTTACTGTTTGCGGGGAGTGCGAATTTTTTGCTGCGAAGTTGCAAGCAAGTTCCCACATAACAATTCATGTCTTGCGATGTCTTTTCGATAAGTTCAAGATGTCTAAAAGGCATCTAAATGTGTTGCGCAAGACATCTTAAACTTATCTAAAAGACATCGCAAGACATGAATTGTTATGTGGGTTGTACGTCAGCTAATTATTCAGCTGTGGCAGCGAATTTTTCGCCGAAGCAGCCAAATTTGTGAGTAATATATACACAATAGCAAACAAATTTAGCTGGGGGAATCTACATTTTCCTACTGTTATAGTTACAAAACCGCTTATATTCAAAATTCTTTTTTGCGTGTCATCAGATATGATCATCTCTTTCCGAGCATTGGGAAAATTGTTCTTTCAAAAGTGCTTGAAAATTACACATTGATGGATAAGTGTCAAACATCAATGACTCATCTGAACACAATTAGTGTCTCATGCCTAATGAAATCCTGGTCACACATTCTAAGGCATTATTGTTCACTCGGAAAAAAAATACTGGAGCCAAGTCCGTAAGGGTTTGGATACATGTTGCTGAAGTTTGAATCGTTTATCGAAACGAATTAGTAATCGAATAACGAAATACTCAATTATTAAGGACCCAAAATTTTGCAGTGCTTTTTTGAGGCGATGTCTTCAGTTCCAAAGAGTTAATTTGAAGAGTTAAATAACGATCATTCATTAGATTTCGTGGGTTGAAATTTTCGTTTCGTTTCTATAAACGATTCAAACTTCATCAACATTTGGATACGGCGAATTTTAGCGCGAGATTGAGTCAACTAGATATCGATTGAAGTAAATCCTCGGTTGATCATTGCACTCGACATTCATCCAGCAAACCCAACTGCAAGAGTTACAAAGAGCCAATAACAGCTCTTCAACGGCATTGCAGGACCATCAGCGGTCCATTGCACCGCTAGTAAACGTTGGTGGTAGGACAGTTGACTCAAGCTAGTGTTGACTCAGTGTTTGATTTTTCGTTGTAACTGGTCAGTTTCTACAGTGATCTGAGTCAAATTTTAGCGCATGTGCTCGGAGAAAATATTATATTGAATGCTACACTGAGAAAAAGGATGGTTTGATTCAATCGAGTTTCAGTTGCCTCAAGTCCGCCGCGCATTTGGATACGGCGAAATCAATCTAGGAGTTGATTGAACTGCCTTGCGGGTTTGGAAAATTAGTTGTCTCAATTCCGCGAGAAATTGAGCCAAATCTTGAGGATTTAATTGTAATTCTTAAGAACTTGATTCAATTGATTCTTTGTTTTGAAACGACGTAAAACATATTTGTATTGAATCAAAACACTTTTGAATGACAATATTCAACATTTGTTTGGATGTTACATGCCTTGACATCAATACCGTACTTGAATTCATCAATTCCATTAGTTATTCGCTGAATACAGTAGAGCAATTCAATACAATGATCAAATAAAGAAAAAAAATGATTCCTTAGCCAGGCTTTCCGATGGAGTTTACACAATTTTTCTGAAATTCGTTTTAGTGCTGTTGTCAGAATGGTTGTTGGCTCCTCTACCACCATTCGTCATCTTTTATCTCCGCCCGTTTTGTTGGTGGGAGTCGTTTTGCTGCTTCCGTCCGTGAGGCATGGATGACTTGATCAAATGTTTTCGCTGGACAATGTTTTATGAAGGAATTCTGGAATAAAAATTTCGCTTCACCGTTGACGAGAATCGAATTCGTAACTCCTAGTCTTGTAGACTGGCGCTCCACCCACTGAGCTATAGAGACTAATTGATAACTTCCACCCAGAAATGCCGTTTTAAATATGATTCACTCGATCCAGGGAATACAATTGACATAATGTCTCATAAAATGGATAAAAATTCATATCGAATTTGTAAATCGAAATGAATCATATAATATCATTCTACATGAATTCAGGTATTTTTTCTCAACAAATAGGAAACAATTCTGTATTCAACGAACACTTTTCTGTATCTGTATCCATTTTTTTTGGTTGAAATAGATTTTATGACAAATTAACAGCGATCACATTGATGAGGTTGTTTCAAGTCCGCCAATTTTCAGTCAAACTTATTGAATATTCGTTCGATTAACCAATTCACTGGGAACAATTGGATGAGTATGTTATTTAAAATGTTGATTCTTTCCAATTACACCTACATGCATTTTGATTACTTCAATATGTGATTGAAACAACTGCTGGGAATGGTACGTTCAACATTTGTTGTGTTTCCATCAATGACGTAGCGATTGATTGGAACGCGCATCTTGTTTAGTTACAATATCGCTGCGGGGTTGACTCAACCAAAAGTGTATATTTGTACCAAATGACGGGAAATTTATGTCAAACGTTATTCTGTTGACTCAACCGCATACCTGTCAAATTCCCGGCGCGCTTGACAAAAAACAATTTTTTTTCTCAGTGTACAGTTTGTGTATGGGTGTTGTGTTTCTATAGAATGACACAGTAATTTTTCTCGAAGAAACCGATATCGCACCCCGATCCGGTGGTACACTGTAGTATTTAATGGAATATTTTTTTCAAGTGGTGATTGAAGATTCAATGGGATTCAATACCCATTGGGTATCAAACTCACAAGATGTTGTTATCATAATGTGAAGTACCTGAACAATATTATCAAATTCATTCGTCACATTCAAGAGGCCGTAAAAACACACGTCGTTGACAGAATTCTGGTAATAAATCTCACCCATTTCTTCTATTTCGTGGCCTTCTGCTCGATAGCATGACTGATCTTCTTTGGGCGGAATTTCTGACTGGATAAGAATGGAGAAGAATCATTAAAAATCAACGTCATCCGGAGGAAAGAATTGACTGGCGCATCAAACTTGAGTATCACATATGGAACAGCAAATGTTTTTGTTAGCTCAGAGGAAAATGAGTTTTTTTAGTTGATCATGTCACCATTTCAGCAATTCAGTTAGCCGTGGAAGCAAATTTTTAGTTGAACGAGCTGAAAAATTCGCTGTCCCATATCAATGATATTACGCAATAACGTCTTAATCAACATGACTAAAATTAGAATTTAACGTTGATATACTCGAGTATCATTCCTGTTTTGGATACAGTTTGATAAGGAGTGAACAAAGGTAATGTTGGTTGTAATATTTTCTCCTGGCAATAGTTAGATATTGGATTTAATCATCTTTGCGGCAGTATGTTATACTTTTGAGAGTACTAGTTTTAGAGCCTACATTGGTTCCATCGACGTAGTCGTACAGTGAGTAAAAAAATCCGTGTCAATTCGAACGGGAAGATTTTTGATATTCCGTCATTATTTATGAAATGCTGATATATATAAATATAAGATATATCTTGTTCTTATTAATTGAGTGGATAACGAATTTCAATGCTCCTATTGTGCATCAAAAGGGTCACAATATCACAAACTATTGAAAAGTTCTAAGAATCTTTCCTTTCGAACCAACACGGACTTTTTTACTCGCGGTACACACCGGAAAAAAAATTATTCAACCGAATGAACTGAAATTGAATGGAATTTTTGAAAACTATAGGGCGGATCATGGGAACAATCTTATTTTGCAACTGTATTATCACCCTTTTGGAACTCAATATTGTTTCATGTCTGTCAAACACATGGCCGTAACTGAGGAATGATAATGGAGCAGTAACGTTCAAACTGTTCTACCCGGAATCTGTCAAATGAATCTCTATCACGACTGAACTATTTGTTCATTCCCAGTTATTTCCACATGAAGTGATATGTTTCTATTCTATGGATGCGGAAGTCAAATCATAATTCCAAAACTCAGATACATGACCAGCAGCCCATACGTTTGTTAAGTATACTTTGAGATTGTTGAGGGCATCACCGATGATGAGTCTCATTTGAAACCTCAGCTTCCTTCCTACTAACAGCATAATATCTGTTTTCAACGAATTCAGCATCCCCATTATCTTTGATTTTTCTTGATATGTGTAAACATTCTTTGGAGACGGAACCGGTGATTTATTAACCTTGAAAATAAATGAGTTTTCGTTAGATAAGTAGCGGATGAAAGTGTACAACAACGCCTGAATGAATCGTCCTCATTTTTTCAACACTCGAGTAAAATTGAACACAATTTGTTGGATTGTAACCAAGTTTTTAGCAGAACTGTGCCTATTCTTTCGACTATCCTTGGAACTACTCCCAATTTATCTAATAAGTTTTGTTCCACGCGGGATGTTATAGTAGAAGGATTACAACGGATCTGAATTTTTCAAACGTGTTCATCTCGAAGAATCTACTCACTCTGAACCAATTCATGGACGGACCGATGAGTTTATCCATCGAAAAAGGTACTAATCCAAGTTCCTGCGACAACTGTTGACCAGTGGTGGATTCGCATCTGCTGGGATGTGTAGAAAACGCGGCCAGTTTATTTTCTATTGCTACAGAGAAATTACCAAAGCAACTAATCATTTTCCTCCACGATGGAACGAGTTCATATCTCTTATACAGAAACCATTCATTTTTCAAATGCGAAACCTTCGTCCCAAGGTCGGAAATAACATCGCTTGATAAACAGTACTTTGCCTTGTCCATGCACAAATCGGTTGAATTGATGACCTCTTCGATTTCTTCATCTTGCTGAAAATATACTCTTCAATAATCGAGTTTATAAAGAGAACAGTTCTTCATATGATTATCCTATTCTCACCTTCTTTTTTTTATCACTGTTACTCGAAATTTGGCTTAATAAGCCAGAACAAGGAACTGGATTGTCTCCTATCATCAATGATTCAATATCTTTCCTTAACGTTAACATCCAGAGGAGAAAACATGGAGGATAATCACCCTTTGCATGGATAAAAAACAAAATATCCGTTATTACATGCCCAATATTTGAAAAATTGATACGTACCTTAAGTCTCTCAGTTTCATGTTCATCCAATTTGATGAAGGTTTGGTTTGCTAAACGTTTGAATTCAAAATCGATATCCGTTTTCAAATTCCGCATTTCATCCAGTAGGTTTCTGTAATCCATCCGAATATCATTGTATCGCTCTTCCAACTCGCTATCAGTTGCCGAATCGACGGAAATCTGTAAAAAGACAGTTGCTGCGTTTAATTCGTTTATTGAAAGGAATGGGTGATCAAGTATCAAAATTTCAACTATCAAAGACCCAACATCTTGCAGTACATGTTTTAAACCATGTTTCAGGTTCCAAGGAGAGTTCATCCGAGAGGATCAACACCGGTGGTCACTTCAATTCAGTCAGTTCGCATTTGAGTTTCGTTTTCATAAATGATTCAAACTTCAAGAACATTAAAAGGAAGGAAATTTTCGAATCTGATGGATATATTTTGGAAATGATCAGCCAATTCAACCTTCATGCTGTGGGCGTACCCAACGTTCCTAAAAGACTTTATAGCGGACACCATCAATTCCGATCAATAGGAATTCAGTGTCAGTTTTCCTAAATGTACAAGTGAAGGCTGAGAGTTCAAAAGGGCCTAACCCACACAATTCGAAATTGGTTTTGATTCATTTTCGGATTGCCATTCTAAGCCTTTATATCGAGGTGTTATCAAAACTTTCAATTTCGACGTAGTTTTCTTGTAATCGAGAGTCAAAATTTCTAAGGTCCTAACCTGAGTGGTCCTGAGAATTCAAAAGGGCCTAACCCCATACGTAGTGTTATGGAAAAACGGTGTTTTTCATCGTTTTGGGTAGGTTTGCACGAAATCCTTTGTTTGAGAATGCCATCTATGAAAAGTGGTGCATACTTGAGTGTTCAGTCAACAATTTGGCGATCGCTTTTTGTTGATATTGTGAAATTCACCTACCCTGTTGATCGGAATGTTCTGAGTGGTATAAGTGTTGACGACTTTCAATGTGTATATTTGTTTCGCTACAAATTGATTCTAAAAATTGCAGACGAGGTGTTATTGCCCAAGTTATTTTGAGCATTCCGGCGTTTTATTTATAAGCGAAACTCATAAAACAGTGGAGTATGAGCGAAAAGAACAAAAAGCGTCGTGACTCACGTCGCAAAGGGGAAGAGTATACCACAATCAGAGGTAAAGCACAGTGATGCCAGCATTTGGTCGACCGAGTCGATTTTCCCTCTCCATCACATCTGTGTGTATAGAAATGTCACCCACACAATCAAACCTCCGACAAAAGAAATTTGATTGTATACAGCGTGATGGAGGGGGAAAATCGACTCGGTCGACCAAATGTAAAGTTGTACGTGCGAAAGCTTCTCCTGCCGAACAGGTACGATGAAGATGGTTCAATATTATTTTGACTCGATTCAGAATCCAAAATGGCGGACACGAATTTAAAAATCACTCGGATTCGCTTGAAACTCGTCATCCGGGATTTTATGGGTCGCTGATTACGAATCCGTTAACAAAATTGACAAATTCAAGATGGCGGATCCAATATGGTTGACGAAAAGTTGAGAACTCGCTGGATTCGCTTGAAACTTGTTATTCGGGGGTTTTGATGGTCGCTGATTACAAATTCGTTGTGAAAATTTCCAAATTCAAAACGGCGAATCTACTATGGTGGACCGAAATTGACAATTCATCGGATTCCCTTCAAACTGGTTATCTAAGGGTTTTTGGGGTCGCTGATTACGAATCCGCTATGAAAATTTCCAAATTCAAAATGGCGGATCCAATATGGCGGACAATAAGTGGTCGGATTCCAAAGTGGTCTACTTTCCACTTTGGAAGTAGAGTCAATAAGGATGGGGGCCAAATCAACGAAAAGACAAATCAACGAAATCAGTGTTTGACAGTGTTTGAAAAGAGAGAGTGTGAGGTATCTCTCTTTTCAACCAACTTTCCGTTGATTTGGTTTTTCGTTAATTTGGCCCCCATCCGTCAATAACCGTGAAAGTCACCAGATGAATACTTCCAAGCAAAAGTAGGTGAGCTTTTGAGTTTCGTCGACTACCCTTTTGGTATTTGAACCGTCAATTTGAATTTTGGATTTTTCACTTTGGATTCGAATTTAGTAAACCCCAAAACCTCCGAGTGGATGCGAGTGATTTTGAAATTCACGTCTACCATGTTAGATCCACCGTTATGAATTTTGAACTTGTGACTTCAGATTCGGATTCAGCGACCCCAAAAACTCAAAGATATTCAGTTTAAAAAAAATCCGATGGATTGTTAATTTGGTCCATCATGTTAGATGCTGAATTTTGAATTTGTAAGTTTTTACCGCGGATTCGTAATCAGCTACCTCAAAACCTTCTGGGAACCGAGTTTGAAGGAAATCCGATAAAATTTCCCAAAATCGGCTCACCATATTGGATCCACCATTTTGAACTTGGAAATTTTCATAGCGGATTCGTAATCAGCGACCTCAAAAACCCTTAGATAACCAGTTTGAAGGAAATCCGATGAATCGTCAATTTCGGTCCACCATATTAGATGCGCCATTTTGAATTTGGAAATTTTTACAACGAATTTGTAATCAGCGACCAACCCCCCCCCCCCCCCCCTCAAAGTAATTTCGTTGGCAAATGTGAGTTTTGATTTCGCAATCCTCGAATTATAACTCTCTACGAATGTTTCGACTATATCTTAACATATTTATCTTCAAAAGAATTACGAATTATTAGGAAGTATTCATAAATGAGTATTATTCAAACATATAAAAGCTAATAATAACACGCTGTACTGATGGTGTATCAAGTTCGAAGCGAAACCAATACCACATGCGCGACAAGGCAAGATCAAGATCATGACTTTGTGGGTTAAGCCCTTTTGAACTCTCGAACCCCCTTGGGTTAGGCCCCTGAATACTTTGAGTACTTATAAAATAAGGAAGAATGCATAAATTCCGAAAAAATTCATACAGGGTAACAGAATGGGTCAAGTTAATTGTAAAACACTCATGAATCTGTTGATTTTGACGAATAGGAAAAATGAGAGCGTTTTTATCACCCCCTGAAAAATTATTTCGATGTGGTTTGAGCCCTGTTGAACTCTCAGCCTTCAAGTGTGTTTGAATAAAAGTAATATCCAAGTTGTAATCAATGGTTTATTCTCTAGTATAGAGTGATTAAACTGAGGTGCGCATGAGATATTAACAGTGCATAATAAGGCGCAGTGAGTTAATCAGCATCATCATCAGTTAGCATTTGATTTCATGCCAAGAATAAATAATACATTGGAATAAATCACATATCGAACTATTTTGAGGTTGAATTTTTATGATCAAAAACCGAATGTAACTCTGAGTGAAAGAAATGTGTGAAAATTCATAAACTTTTCAGGATAATACAGTCGATTATTTATTAACTAGGAATATATGAATGTTCAGAATGGAACTGCATTCGGATAATCGATCTTTCATGCAGAGGAAAACCAATTCCCGTTGAGAAAATTCCATAGATTACCAAATACCACTCTTGAATCTCATATATTCTCAGAAGGTTTCATCAGCTTCTGTAGTGATATTTGGACACTCGTTCATCAGAGCCCATGAGACGTATGCGTATTTATGATATTTCTTCCATTGGGATTGATTGTATTCAAAGGAAACACATAGCTTGGTTCCTCTGCTGAAATTTTCTTATGAAAAACGATAGGAAACTATCAGGATCCTATCGTGCTCAATGGGAAATTTCAAGAAGCTTAGTATTCAGTTCTAGAGGTCATTGAATTATAGAAAAGTTTGGAATTATTGCCCGCATAGCACCGGACATTTCTACGTGGCCCCTTCGTTGCTTCCAAGTGAAATCTTCGCTTCTCCTCAATCTTGTATCCACGTGGAGTCCGCGAATTAAGAAGCCACGTGGATATCGGTGGTTGTTCTGTTAAGGTGTCTCGTGGTGCAACTTATTGACCCTCATTGAATCCGCTCTCCAAATTCGAATCAGACACTCACAGAAAAGATTCCTTGAAATGAGAAAATTTTTCTTGTCGCTGAGACAGAACTCATTTTTTTCTTGAGCCTAGAAAATTTTACTTCAATCAAGAAAAGTTCGTTTTGATTTCAAAAGAGATTTTCTTGATTCAAGTAAAATTTTCATTTTTGTAGTCAATACGGGTATACCTTTCGAATTCTTTTGGGAATGAAATGTATGATTGTACGTACACTTGGAGAACCCTCTCGAAGTACGTGCACTGTGAGGAATTTATATTTGGATTTATTTGGATTGACTAAACTTTATTTGAATCAAGTAAATTTCTATTCAAATATAAACCTACTAGGGTTTTAGTTGAATCGAATGGAGAATTTATGCCATCCAAATAAACTTTTATTAATTTCAAATAAAATTTACTCAAGTCGAGTGAAATTTTATTGGATGCAATGAAATGTCTAGTAGGTTCATATTCAAGTGAACTATCCTTCTGGGTGTGGTGTTCAAAAATCATTCTTCAAGAACTGCTTGAGAACTAGTTGTGCTATGTGGGAAATTCACTCCTATGAAATAATGATAGATTTCAGCAGAATGGTCCTGGACGTCTTCGAGACAGAAAGAATTCTACCGTTTACGAAATCCATCAAATTCGTTGTGGAAAATACGAGATCAATTTTCAACCAAGGGGTGGGCAGCAGTGTTGTGATATTCGTCGAGCTGGGAAATCGCAGCTTGGTCACGTGACGATGTTTTGCACCAACACATGTATGTGTTCTGGTCGGTAAGCGGTTCACCCATGAGAGCGCTCACATGTGTCAGTACAAAACGTAATCACGTGACCAAGCTGCGATTTCCCAGCTCGATGAATATCACAACACTGGTGGGCAGCCTCAATGCCTCCCTGTGCTCAAAGTACTCTTTTTTGTCAAATACTTTTTAATCTGACGATCAAAACCTCTGTTTTATGTACTTGACAAGGAAACGTACTCCAAGTGCAAAAAAGGAATCAAGGCTGCCCATTTCTGTTTTCAACAATAAAATTCAATGGGAGAAATTCTTAATTCCGCGGCAGGTGAAAATAAACCCGATTTCGTTGAAAGTACATACCACAACACAGACGATCCATATCAAAATCCGAAGCCTGTCCATATTTTCCTCGTAATGTATATTTCAGCGCTCAACGAGTGGAACATCCAAAAATCCCAATCTTTTTATACTTTCTCTAAGTACTCCTACTGATTAAATGTCCAATAAAATGATAACGACGATAATGACATTAAGTATCTTGAAACTGAATAAATAGCATTTATTAGGAAACTATGAAAAAAGTGTAATCTAATAACGTGACACACGTGTGAGCATAATCGCAGACACTAGAACAATACTCCAACGATAGGAAAAAAACATGATTTCCGCGACTGTTTCATCACATTGAAAACGTAACACCGATTTTGAAAACGATTTTTCTTCATCGACATTAGATTCCTTGAATCGATTGTTCATTCAGCTGAAACTGGTGTAATAATATACCTTTCAGCTCCAATCCTAGGGTTGTATTTGTGAAAGTATTGGTTGCAATTATCTAAGAAAATTATTAAAATAGCGTCTAAACTATTTTTTTCTCGTATCACTTATTAATTCTCCTCATACGATGTAATCAAATATTAGAATCGAAATTACTTGATTTTGAGTAAACACAACTCATCTTCCATAGTAAGCTACACTACACTGTTAAAAATTGTTTGGAATTCAATAACCTTTTCAATCACATTTGTAACTGATATTTCAAATCCTTGGCATTTGAATTGAAAATTCATTCACCGGTGATTCAATTCTCAAATTTTTACTATATTACATGACACATTTTTTTATATTTTCGTAACTGAAATTCCACACATGTCTCTCAAATTTCCAGTTACATGATTAGAAATCGCTTCCCTTTTACGTGTATTTGAAGTTTTTTCCAGAGATTCTTAATAATGTACAGTAGGATAATTTATAAATCCTGGTTAAAATGACTTGTAAACTCGTACAAAATAATAACCTAGATAATAATCTCCAAAAATCATAGGGAAAAGGTTGACAAAATGACACTGGTATCCATTTTTGCCTTATTTTTGAACATTTTATTCATTTTTATCGTAATGTCGACCAGGGAAACTATATCGTTCGATACTTCACTGTAAAAAATATACTTCCTAAACTGCCAAAGAAGTTCGGCAGTTTTTTACACAAACTTTTTTTGTAAATTACCAAACAAAAGTTTGTAAGGCTGGCCTCCCATGGACCGGAATTCGTTCCGGCGGAATGAAAATTGAACCAATGCACAATTTTTTATAGATTTCTGATAGAACGCTCTGAAAGAAATTGTGAAAGCGATTGGTTTAAAGTCATTCCGCCGGAACGAATTCCGGTCCGTGGGAGGTTAGCCTAAACATTCAAAAAATTTGGTGATTTCACGAAGATTTTTGAGAATTCACAAACTTTGGTTCGGCAATTTACAAAAAAGGTTCGGAAATTATTTTTCCAAACATAGTTTGTAAATTTCCAAGCATTTTTGTTTGGAATTCAACAAATTTTTTTTACAGTGTCATTCATAACCTACACCAATGCTTGTTGCAAAAACTGAGTAACTTTTGCTTGAAACGTTTTTCTAAATTTAAGATGGCGCCACAATCGATGAAAAATAAAGTCTATGAAACAATATGCGGATATCTTGTGGAATGCATCCAAGAGCTGAAATATCTCATTCAAATGTTGTTGTTAAGAGAGGGGACGACACAATGGCGATATCAGTTCCATAGTGGATGGCGCTGTGGTCGGTAAAAATTAGGTCAACTTCAATTTTTCAGATGGAAACTCTTACTTTGTATCGCATATCATGATTCTACGCGAAAAAATGAGGAAGTTTTGTTTGAAACATTTTTCCTAAATTCTTGAAGATGGAAACGGTGAGAAATGAGGTTGATGAGAAAGTTCTACTGCATTATGTGTAAAGCAACGCTCAACTTTTGAAGGTTTTGTTTTCATCTTCCGAGGATTGCGGTGTAACAAATTCCCATATTACCCCCTCCCCCTCCTACCCGATCATCAGTAGGCCGTCGGCATTAGCGTTACCCATTGTGCACCCCGAGGAGGTTGCGCGATCGGACTTTGCACATCATTATCGCCCTAAAAAGGGCGGATTGTCTAGAATGGATTGCCTAGGTTTGCCTTCGAGACTTCACAAGATTTTCAAAATGACCACCGTTTTGCTGATGACAAAGTCTAATTCTTTCATGAAAGTTGAGCACAGTTGTTTGCAACACAGCAGGTGTTATTGCTGCGCATGCTCTCCTTATTCGAATTTTCATGTCATCGCGTGTTGTAGGAAGTTCGCGGAATACAACATCTTTGATGTAACCCCAGAAAAAAAATCCGGCGACGTCAAGTCTGGCTCATTTTCCACCGTTTCCATCTTCAAGAATTTAGGAAAAATGTTTCAAACAAAACTTCCTCATTTTTTCGCGTAGAATCATGATATGCGATAAAAAGTATGAGTTTCCTTTGAAAAATTAAAGTTGACCTCATTTTCACCGACCACAGCGCCATCTACTATGGAACTGATATCGCCATTGTGTCGTCCCCTCTCTTAACAACAACATTCGAATGAGATATTTCGGCTCTTGGGTGCATTCCTCAAGATATCCGCATATTGTTGCATGGACTTTATTTTTCACCGATTGTGGCGCCATCTTCAAAAATTTAGAAAAACGTTTCAAGCAAAAGTTACTCAGTTTTTTTGCGTAGAATCAAGATATGCAATAAAAAGTGGGGGTCCCCGTTTAAAAAAATGATGTTGACCCCATTTTAATCGATCATAACACCATCTATGATGAAACCGATATCGTAGTTTTGTGGCCCCCTCTTTGTATAACAACTTTGGTATGAAGTACTTTTGGTTTAAGATGCATGTTTTTGAGATGTTTGCATTCAGAGATTAGAATGGGACACCCTGTATACAAATTGAAAATCAATGGCGATAGTGAGCATCCTTGTCTCACCCCTCTTTTAATTTGTGCTTCTCCTTTTTGACCCTGTATTTCTATTATTGCGGTTTGATTCTCATAAAATTCATGTATTATTCTCTTATTCTTGAAATTAATTCCTACCTTTTTCAAAATCGTAAACATTTTCTCCCAACCAACATTATCGAATGCTTTTTGTACATCTACAAAACCTATATACGCAGACTTTTTTAACTCTAGACTTTTCTCTACTACTGCTCTGAGTGCTAATATTGCTTCCCGCGTTCCCCTATTTTTCCTAAAACCAAACTGATATTCTGCTAATCTACTCTCTATTTTATTCTCTATTGTCCTGTATATAATTTTTGTCGGTATTTTCGAGGCATGTGAAGTTAAACCAATCGTTCAGTAGTTCTCGCATTTGTCTGCTCCTTGTTTCTTCGGAATGGCGAGGATTTTATTCTTCTGGAAATGCGTCACGAGTTCTTTGACTGGAGGCTTTGATAAGGTCCGCACTTATGCCATCTATTCCTGGCGCTTTATTATTTTTCAATTCACGGAGAAAATTTTGTAGTATACATCGCATAAGAAAAGTGGTTCAATATTACTATGTTTTTGTAAAGTTGGACCATACTGACATTACGAGGAATATTGCGATGATAATGGTTTGAATGACGATAGATTATAGTGAAATTGGAAACAAAACAAAGAAAGGTCACAATGCCTCAATCGTGAAAAGGGATGCATGCAAAGCATTCCTGAATAAACGTTCAGTGATTTTAGTCAGAGTGTCACTATAGTCCAGCGTTACGAAATAATTGTAGTAATCTATACTACAAACTGCTCGCCGTGTTCTTTTAAAGCCCTGTCGAATTCTGATCTCAAAATTGAATCTCTCAATTCTTCTTCATCGACATCTTCCTCTCTCTCTAAAAATCTTATATTATCGCTTCCTTTATAAATGATTAATCCATTGTTCTATTTTTTCCTCCGTTCTTATCAATTGTCTCCCTAGAGAATTTTTAATCTTACTGCTTCTAGATTTCATTTGTCCAAAATATCTCTTAACAATCCTATACGTCTCATCAATTTTCCCTAAATGTAATCTTACTTCTATATCCTGACATTTTTCCTCTAACGATTGTTCTTTTGCTTTCCTTGATTCTCTTATTATTTTATTCCTCAGTGCCTTGTATGTCTGCTAGTCTTGGTCGCTACTCTCATTCTTGTATTTCCTCCTTTCATTAATCGAATCGAGAATTTCTTCTGTTATCCATGGTTTCTTAGGTTCTACTCCATCGTTCTTCAAAATTTCATCCGCACATTGTTCTATATTCCCCTCCATATTTGTCCATCTACTCTCTATTTCCAAGTCTTTCCCTTGTCGATCCTCCAATTTTTCGTCCAACATCACTTTGAATGCCTCCTGTGTTTGTTCTTGTTTGAGATTCGTCAAATTCCATCTTTTTCGCATTTTCCTCTTCTTCTGGAGAGCTTTGTACCGAGAACGTAAAATTTCTTCAAATTTTATTCCTTTTCTCTTTCTTCTTCCTATTTTGTTCTCTCAATCTTTCCTTTTCATTCAATTTCTATGGATGAGTTGTCTATAAGGGTAAAACAGAAACCTGTTGCCCTGTTGACAAATTCATCTTAGAGAACATACGCATACGGTAAAGGAAGATTTCTGTACACTCTGATTATAGAGAAAAATGAATCTTCCTTTAAAACAAAAGTTGAGAACAACTTGTGTTCCCGTTATGTTTCCATCATATCTAAAAGGGACAAGTAAATCTGGAGAACCAGAGACCCCTTTCCTTATCCTTTATTGCTTCCTTTTCCAAATAGAAGCACGTTCCAAACTACCCTGCAATGAAAAAAACTCATTAAAAACACAGACAGTACAGGATTAGAGCGAAGAATCGTGTCGCCAATTCTGTTTTAAAATTCTCGATATATTCACTGTTAAGAATATGAAAAACATGCAATTTGTTTCTTTTTTACAATTAAAAAGCCCCGATATTCCTCATTGGGCCAAGGCTGGTCCAGGGTTAGCGAAGTATCGGTTGCCGATCTTCGTCGATCCCGGTTAAATTCAGCCTTGACTGTATTAATACACATGAAAATTCGAATTTCAACACCAATCTAACCATTGGTTTTGAAATTGAAGATTGATCGCCAATGCTGGCCCAATCTAGCATTCCTATAATGCAGAATTCTGAGTTTAAACCAGAATGAAGCATTATTTGAAATAATTAAAGTTTTGCATCTCTGAAATGGTAAGTTTTGGTAGATTGAAGGTAAGTAAATAGAATACAAATGTTAAAATACTTTCTATGATAATTATAATAGAAAATCATAATTTTCGATAAAATTTCACAGTTCATCCTAGATTTTTCACAAATAAATACTTTTTCAATAATTCTCAATAATACATAACATATTAATAAATTGTAAAATCAATGAGTTAAGCTTTATAATGTTAGAAATATAGATTTAAACAAAAAAGAAATTAACGTAGTAAATAATGAACCAGAATAATTAAAATTCATCAAGAATATCAAATTCTATATATGAAAATTTTTATGTAAAATTCATGAAACAAACCTCTCATAAATTATAGAATTTTCATATAAATTCCATTTAAATTCTTCCAAAAACAATTTAATTCATACTTAAATGAATGATTTGAAGTGTTTGAAACAATTGTTGATGTTTTTTCTGTGAATAATATAAGCAATAATCAATAAATATCAAATTTTTCAATTAATATTTGATTTCAAATTATGAATGAGAATTCTCTAAATTGTACATATAGAAAGAGATATATATACAAATTAGAAAGGGAGCATAAGTTAGGCATTATGCTCAAGAGAAAGGGTAAGTGGGTTGTGGTAATTGAAGAAAATGGAGAATTTCCTTCTCAAGAACATGCCTACCTTCAGGTAATGCACGAATCCATGTTTAGACCACCCTCAAATAAAATCTTCAACCAATCTATAATTTTTACACACCCATAGATTTTTCTGCATGCACCCACCCTTCCACCACCTTCTAATGTTTCTCCTTCCAAACTAAAAACCGAGTTTAGCTCTGGAAGAGATTCATTTCCAAAATTACTTCTTCTTCGACGTTCCTTGAGAACAGATTAAAAACTTCAATATCTTTGCAAGATACTCTAAACTGACAGGTACTACATCTGTCAGTGGACCCTTGCAAAGCAACAACCGTAGAAAACAATTCTGAAACAAACAGCCACCCCTTTTTAGGAAAAATTTATAAAAAAATTTGCTTGCGTATAGCCTTGCGACACCTAAAATTTGAACATATTCAAAAATTTAAAAGTGAGTTATTGTGTTTTTTTTCTGTCTGTCTCTTAGATTACTTTTTTTTGACATTTCAGTTTTTAAATTGACAGTTTCCAAAATTTAGTACAAATTATAGAATTCTTTCGTGTAGTGCAAAAATTCAGATCGTATAGGTTCTGTTACTCAAAGTGACTAACCAGAGTTTTAATATATCCTTTTCTTTTCTTTCTTTCAGTGGATTTTGAGATCGCTAGACAAATTTTACATTTAGACAACACTGTCCAAGCCGCCAAGGACAGGATGAAATTGAAGGCTCAGCATATAAATGCAGACACTCTCCCTCCCCCAGGAAAGAAGAAAAATACCTTTTTTAGAAACTTAAAAAAGGACCAAAATACCCTTCAAGAATCCTCTGAAAAATTAAAACATTTAAAGTTGTTTTCCGAATCATCAAAAATCAGAAATAACCTAATTGACAATCCTCGATCCCCTACAGAGGAAGAAATCCCTTGCGTAACCTTGTATAAAGATGCCAAATGTTCAAATTGTAAAAGTAGATTCAAACCCTATTAAATTCAAATAGATTCATCTAAAACATCCTACCTATCCTGATTTCCTTTTCCTATCTGAATATGATGATGAAGAGCGATGATTAATGACTTTCTATTCGTGTTGAAAGAATTCATCGTGGAACTGAATGTTCATTTTCCTTTCCAAAATCCCCTATTCGATGACAGAAAATGACAGAAATTAATCGATAGTGATTAAAAGCATTGAACTGTCATTTTATTCTCATCAATATCGAAGCACATTTCTCAACCTTTCTTTTCTTTTCTTCTTCTACTTTATTGAATTAATGACAATTTTCACACCAAATTCCTACTGAGAAACCCTCAGAGGATATGCCTGTGAAGTTTTCCTTCTTTTCACGTCAAACTAACTCTTTGTTTTAGAAATAAAATTCACAACCAAATTGCCACCCAACTTCTCTTTCTCTTTACAAATTAATTGTAATTCACAGTTTTCACTTCTCAATAACCCAATATGTAAAGAATAAATTCATTCAAGAAGGTAAAATAACCTTAATAACTATTAGACATTATACTTGAATAAAGTTAAAAGAAAATTAAGTCCTAAGGTCCCCATTCTGAATGTAACCCATAAAGTTTTTGAATATATTTTTTGTACATTTCAGCACAAAAACGAAGTAATTTTCATTTGACGATATCCTTTCCCCAGTCCTTGTCTAGATTAATATTTCTAGCTAAAGTGGGGTTATACTAGGGAGTATCAGACTCGATGATCTGATATTTTTCCTAAAATACTTACCGAATGTTACAGAGAAAGAATGTTCCAATATTTTTGACGTAACAGCTTTGAATTTCAGAGAACATTTCATGAACAACATATTGTGATCACTATCTATATCCGCGCCTGGATAAGTTCAACAGCTTTTCACTTGATTTATAAATGTTTGTTTCACTAATATGTGATCAATTTGGTATCTTGGTGTATCTCCTGGCATTCTCCAAGTGTAGATCCTTCTCGGATGATTTTTAAATAATGTGTTGGTAATAACCATTGTATGGCTTCCACGGAATTCGATTAGACGTTGTCCTCTTTCATTTCTTTTTCCTAACGCAAAATCTCCTATTATGTTGCCCTCTTTTCCTTGCCCTACTACCGCATTCCAGTCACCTGGGATCATCAAATTTTGTTCTCCCTTTACATATTCTATCACTTCTTCTATTTCATCGTACGTTTTTTCGATATCTTCCTCTCAGTACGCAGATGTGGGCATGTATACTTGAACTATAACAGTGTCTACCAGTTTTGTTCTAACTCTGACCATCATTACGCGTTCGCTTTGTTGCAAATAATTTTCTATCCTATTCCCCACCCCTTCATGCATTATAACCCCCACACCTGCTTGAGCATTCTTTGATCCTGTATGAATGATTCTATAATCCCCACTCCAGAAATCCCCTTCTTGCGGACATCTCATTTCACTAATTCCCATTACATCGATACCCAACCTCTTCATTTCTAGTTTCAAATTTTCTAATTCTTCCGTTTGTCTCAGTGATCTAACATTCCACGCGCCGACTCGAAGAATGTTCTCTTTCTTCCCTATGTTATTTGGTTTTCTACTTTCTTCCCTATGTTCTTTGGTTTTCTAGACTTTGCAAGGCGTGAAACCGAAAAAACAGTAGAAACATTAAGAAACACAAAATTTTCTGTAATGTTAGATGAAAGTACTGATATCAGTAATGTAAAATCATTGGCAATATTAGTCAAGTACGTTGAGCCAAGCGATAAAAGTATTAGAACGGAGCTTTTAGAATTATTGTCATTGAATCCAGTAAGTGCAAGAGCAAGAGATATTTTCGAAGCGTTTATGGATTGTTTGAGATTTCATGATATTCCAATTGAGAATATTATAGGAATGGCATCTGATAACGCATCAGTATTCATTGGATGCAATGATTCGTTTTTATCGCGATTAAAAATAATTTTGCCGAAATGTATATGTCATTATTCAGCACTAATTGCGAGGAAAGCGTGTAAAAGTATACCTTTATCTTACGAAGATTTCCTAAGAGAAGTTTCGACGTATTTTTCCAAGAGTTCAAAAAGATGCGCTGTGCTTGAAGAGATGCAGAACAATTTTGGTCTGAATTGTACAAAATTATTGAAAGTTTCTAATACGAGGTAGTTGGTACTACACCAATTTATCGTAAGATTATTAGATAATTGGGATGTACTGTGCAATTTTTTCCATCTTGCAATCTCTGAAGATAATTCACAATCTGTCAAACGTATTTTTAATAATTTCAATGATCCAAAAATGAAAGCTTATCTATTATTTTTGAAATATTCTTTGAATTATTCTAATGGATTCAACGCCACCTTTCAATTACGAGACATTATGATCCACAAATTACACGGAAGAAGCGTAAAATTGATGAAAAACATTGGCAAGAACGTTTTAACTGAAAATTCCATCGATCAATTAATATTGACTGGAGAAATTAGTATGTTACTTGATTTGCGAAATACTCCTTCCATTCAAAATGTTCATCTGGAAAAAGAATGTGAAAATTATTTAAAAAACTTTATCTCAGGATCAAAGCGAAGAGATTCGTCTCACCTGTTTTCATTTTTATATTACAGCGATTGAACAAATAATTGAACGTCTGCCATTGTACGATGAATTTTTAAGAAAATTGATATTCATCGATCCAAAAATTGCCCTTGGAATGCAAGATGGAGAGAATATTCCACATTTGACTGAGATTGCTGTCTGTTTTGAAAATCTTAACATTGATGCAATTAATTCAGAATGGGCTACTTTGCCTTTGTATTTAAAAAAAAAACGAAAAAAAAATTAGTCCAAATGGAAATAGGGGAGTTTTGAAATACAATTTCAAACACAACAGATTCTGAAAATCAAAAAATTTTCTGCAATTTAGAAATGTTAGTTGATTTAATTCTATCACTTCCTCATTCAAATGCCGAAACCGAAAGGATATTTTCTATTGTGACAGATGTGAAAACGAAAAAGCGGAATAGTATGAAAAGTGAGAGCCTCAATGCTATTTGTAAAATACGCTCAAATTTGCAAAATGGAAAGATGTATGGTAAATATTCTACAGTCGATGAGAGACATTTGGAATTACATGTAAGTGATAATTTATACTGATGGTTTTAGAAATTTTGTTATAAAATTAAATCTTCTTATATGCAATATATATATATTATTGTTATATATGTTTCAGTTTTTTTCACATTTGAGGCTGTTTCGACGTAACAGTACTTGTTCAAATAAAACATGAAAAAAAAATTGTGTACAAATTGATTCAAGATCATTTATTTACCTGACTAACATGGAATCGATTCGCTACAATAGCTTTCCTCATGAAAATGTTACACCATGTTTTTTTGGAATGAAGTTAGTGTTGATGCAAAAGAAGTATAACATCAGTGGTGATTTGTATGTCATTATGAAAGCACGGTGTATTTGTGAATTTTTTTACACAGATAATAAGTGTAGATCCGATGGAAATTTGGAGTGATTGTACTTCAATTGAGAATATTTAGAGTGATGTCTTGGTGTAAAACAGGTAAAATATGCTTATAGTGTAGATTTGGTGTCGATTAGAGTGTGAAAAATCCACACATACCAGAAAACCACAGAGTTTCGTCAGTGTATTTGGTTCTGTTGGGGTTCCTCGACAAGAGACTGAAAAGAAAACGTTTATTTCTATATGTTACACACAATTTTAAAAGAAACATCAATATTTTGTTACCTGGTCAAGTTCAATCACTATTTTTCTCACGCTTTGGTGAAATGATGACAGCAAGCGCATTGCACAACTCTTGAAGACGAGCAGCTGATTCATCAAACAGGAGAAATTGGCTTGGCGTTACAGACAACAAAGCTATATTTCATCCGAACAGCGTTGCAACCATAACCATCTAATAAAAATTTTTGACATGAGAAAGTATAAAAATTCCTGTAGAATATAATAAAATCTGTAGAATATAAAGGGAGTAATCGTACCCACAGAATCCAATCTAGAGTTCATTCGATTGAAAGAATTTATCATTAATACAATTGAGCCTTTACGAGGACTCTTTGGCGATGGATGTACGTTATTTCTTGGTATTCTTTTTTGCTTCGGTTTCGAATGGTTTGTAGATTTCATTGCTTTTATTGGAGTTTGATCAGCATTTTCAGCTCGAACGATAACAGAATCTTCTGAATGAGATGTCTTATGTGACGATTTTGAATATATTTTCTTCTAAATTCAGAAGAAGATATACAATCTGAAAACAAGAACGATAGAGAGAATATAATTAAGAATTGTATCTAAAGTGTGTCTCATCTTACCGAAATTCTTAACATTTTGCGCACATTTATTTTCAATCTGGCATAATAATAGGTTAACCAACGATGTTTTGATTATGATTGTAGGTTATGTTGATTGAAAATATTATTCAATACGTTTTTTTCACCGTTCATGGCGCTGTGGGTTAATTTTGCAGCTACCTATATATATGAAATGATGAAGGGGGTAGACTTCCCTTCAGCGTCGGAGCTCATCTGGCAGCTCTGTTTGGAATTCGAAAGAATGAAAATCCTAGCTGCTCCCTTTTTTGAGAAATCGACATTCCCATGTCCCCAATGTGAATTCACGATTTACTCTGCACATAGGAAATAGATCAGCAATGATCACTTTTTGAACCGTAATGATCGCTTCATTCACAGTAATCTTACTGAATGTTGTTATCATTCTATATGTCTGTAATCGTACACTGAGAAAAATACGTATAGTAAAACTAGCAATAAAAGAATTGTTGAAGTTTTATTGTTGATCATACAATAAATTCTTGTTTTTTTAGCAATACAAAGTTGTCTTGGTAACAAGAAATGTATTGTTGAGAATCACTTGTTACGACGGCAATATAATTTTGTTGTTCCAACTTACAATACAGATTGTTGAATTGACAAAACAATATCAAGTCATGGGAACAATAAAAATTGCTGAAGTAACAATATAGATTGCTATAAAAACCTATTGATTGTGAAAATAATTCAATATTATGTAGTTATAAACACAATAAAAATTGCTGAATTGGCAATACGAATTGTCGTTACAACACTCATTTATTGTATAAGCAGCTATGTGATATAGAGTTATAAAAACAATGAAAATTGCTGAATTCACAATACCAGAACTAAAGAAAATCACCCCGATATTCAATGCACATCCAACAAACCGTTAAGAAACGCACAATTGAAATTTGTACATACATTGACATAAAAATTGGCGCATTCCTAAGAACATATTTTCTTGTTTTTGAAATATTCTTCTTCGTTCTTATCTCAAGAACACGTGTAATTTGTACTTGGGGTACGAAAATTTTCTGTATATCATGGTGTATATCTTCAAACTGAGTATATGTTTCCTTGTTTTGAAGAACGTCTTCTTAACTCAGAAAAATATCAGATTGGACTCGTTCAATTCAATATTTTCTTGATTTAAGATTCCTAGTCTGTCAGTGTACAGAATCATTTGAGCAAACGCTGACCAACGTTCATTAAACGTTCTGAAATTCTCGTTGTTTTCAGATATAAATTGTTGAAAGGAATTAGAATGTTGTATTAGAGTTTTACAAACCAAAGGAGAGATAACTCAACACGATTCGTTGCTTTTTTGTCATACGATTGTGTATGTTCATCCCTGCTAAAAATGCCAGGCAGATCCGGACACAAAATAATTGTCAGAATTTGATCGGTTTTTGTCCCGGGAAAGCCGGTCAAAGACTGACAAATTACCTACCTGGTTCCGCTCGGAATCACCAAATTGCAATATCCTGTCACAACCTGACAGAAAAAATGTTGTCAGTTTTTGACTAGATATCATAGGCTGTGAATTCCAAACAGAACCGTCTGAAAAAATTTCTGTTAGGTTTTGCTAGGATATTCCAATTTGGTGGTTCCGGACGGAACCGGTAGGAATTTTGTCAGTTTTTGGCCGGATTTCCCGGAAGAAATACCGATCAAATCCTGACAACATTTTTTTTGTCCGGATCTGCTTGGCATTTTCGGCAGGGATAGATTAAAGAAGAATTTTGGATAATTGATTCGATTAGTATACAATATGAAAAATGAAACCCACGAAATTGGTGAATCTTTCTTTTTTCACATAAAAAGCACTTTTTATTGGGAATGACCGTAGAACTTCGGTAAGTGATGGATCGTGTAATGATAGAGAAATTTAAATAATACGAATGATAGTATCAATGACGTAGCGAAAATATTTTCATCCAACGATGAAAACAAACGATACATGTGTGCCGATCACATAGCGACTACTAACACACGCGTTACGGATCAATGTTTCTGATAATCACAACTCCTTACTCAGAGTATAGATCAGATGGAGAGAGATGAACTTTTTATACCTTGAAACGAGTCAAATTTCAATTCTCTTCCACACCAAGTACTCATACCACATGTATTGGATTCATACTCATTATTGAAGAAAAAATATAGATGTGCTTCAAGATTTGAATATTATAAAGTTCGGATGAACTATAAATTGAATAAAAATACATGTGGTACGTCTCACTCGGTGTGGGAGAGAATTAAAATTCGACTCGTTTCAAGGTATACAAATTTCATCTCTCATCATCTAATCTATACTCTGAGTGAAGAGTTGTGATTATTAGAGACATTGATCCGTACGCGTGTGTTAGTAGTTGCTATGTGAGCGGTACCCATGCATCGTTTGTTTTCATCGTTGTTTGAAAATATTTTCGCTTCGAAATTGACACTAACAGTTGTATCATTTGAATTTATCATATGAAGCGATTGAATTATATGCATAGAAAAAATTTAAGTCAGCGTTTTATAAACTTCTCATATTTCTAAACTGTAACTCGACAAGTGAAGTTCAATAAACTTAACGGGGGATTCGTATACAGTTGTATGATACTTATATGTATATGATATACGTGTATTTGATCATTTTAATTTTTGGGAAAATTCTGAACCTCGTGAGTTGAATTCCTATCTACGCTCCTGTCACAGCATGAAAGTGAAATGCGTGCGCATCAACTGCACACAGCGTCAGGACGCTCACTCAGTTTCTGTAACACGCAGTAACACGATCGCATCCCATGGTGACGCTTTTATATTAAAGTGGCGTTGAATAATATCTGACGTGCCGTCGAAAGAAAAATCTAGCGTGTCTTGTGAATCAAAAGGTGAGAGATTTTCAATGAGAAGGATGCTTTTCAACCTCATATTTATATATCATCCTTTTCAATAATCCGGAGATATCAAGTGACGCGAAACCGTTTTGCGTGCCGTTTGTTCAGTGAAGTTATTTCTTTCAAGTGAATATTCGGAGTGAGTGAATCAATTAATGAGATGTTTAATGAACCCGTTTCCGCATTGTGACAGAATGAATATGTCGGATTCTTAAAATCTTTCGACCATTTTTATCTAGTGTTATTTCGGGCTACACTCACGTGAAAATTTATTTTCAACAATGCTTACAGGAAAAAAAAGCTATCCCGAAATTACCCAACGTTTTATTGCGAAGTTCACATTGTTGCTATGTCAGCCACATCATTATTCAATTCAGGAATATTGTTTGTTCAGATGACAATAGAATTGCTGGTTCTGCAATAATATTGTTACTTCAGCGAGGATATCGCAAGCGTGGCAATGTTATTGCATAACCAGCATTTATATTGTTGTTTGAACAAAAAATATTGCTGAACTTATTGATTCATGTTTCGTTCACGTCAAAGCCATTATTAATTTTGTCTAGTAATTTTTTTTCCTGCACTCTCAGTAGAACGACGTAACAAGAGTGAGGTAAATCAGATGAACCCCCATCTTCCACCTTGCATCTGTACTTAATTGGAATTTTGAAGATTTTGAAAGAAGTGCGTCCTGGGAAAAATTTTTTTCCAGCGAAAATCAAAAGTGTAGTTCTGTCCCGATATTTTGCTTAACGTGTGATCGAAGTTCTATTAAAATATTACTATTTATTTCTTAGTATCCACTAAAAGAAGAAAATTATTAGCAAAATTTTAATTGTTGATTGACAGTGATAACTTTTGAGAATTTTTATTTCTGTTCTTCTTATAACAGGGAATTCTCAGAAGATTATGACAATTGTTTGAATAAATTGTTGGAAAAATAATATGATTTTTTTTCAGTGCTGGTCATTTTGTTCTTATTGATCGCTCGTGATGGCAGACGATTACGTCAAAGAAGTTCTCAGAAATTGGAATTTGTCAGAATTGATAGAACTATTTGAATGTAAGCAACATTATTCCACTATATTCCAATAGATCAGAGGTTTGATGGGTTGAGAATTCATCAAAAGAAAAATTAAGAACTTGATGGAATGTGATTAAATTTTACTTATTTTCTTGTCACTGAGTCATTGGATTCCAAGAATTCCATGAAAAAATTCGAGGCTCACTATAAAAAATTCCTCAGAAAGTTTATAAGAATTTACCTGAAACAATTCATACATGAATATCATATTCATTTTCAAAATTTTCTTTGATTTCTGATATGAACTTGTATGAAATTTCATACAGGATTATAATTCTCCATCTACTTTCATATAACTTTCAATAGATTTCACAGTAAATTTCATGAACTTCCCATCGAATTGTATTTCAATCAAAAGTTTCAGAGTTTTTATATTTATCTGATGTAGCAAAGTTCAGAATGCTTTTTATAGTATTAAAGAAGTTTTGACTTTTTTGATTCATCAAATTCCAATGATTCAGCGATGGCCAAACTGAATTGTATTTCATTGAAAAGTGCCAGAATTTTTATATTTATCTGATGTAGCAAATTTCAGAATATTTTTCACAGTATTAAAGAACTTTTGACTTTTTTGATTCACTAAATTTCAATGATTCAACAATGGCCAATTCCTTGAAGCCCATTGAGCTTCGGAAGAAATGTGCGAAATGCGATTACGTACTTTTTTGGACAATTAAGCGATGAATTCAAATCACTAATATGCATTGATAGAGTACATTGCCAAAATTGAACTCTAGTCCTAGAAATAAAATTGTATTTACAAATGATTTCTGATAATCATGCAAACGATCATAAACATTCCAACCCACAAATGTCAATAATCTTTTTGACTTTTTTTCTTATATTTAGGGATTACCTTAAAGATGCTGAAACTAGCAGCCGATCTCTGTAATTTTTGATAGAATCAGTTCATCAAGTATTTGCGTAGCCAAATTAACCTTTTGGAAACCATTCAATCAATCAGTTGGTTTGAAAGGTTTATTGGACGTTCATCATCAGTGTTGATTATTATTGATATTTTTTGTTTCCAACTTTTCACTCATGGCAATCATTTTGTATTTTAGAAGTAAAGAATGTGGTAGCACTGAGATTACTGGCTCTACTTATACCAGTGACATCTACTCATATGAAGAGGAAAAAGACTTGGCGTCCATCTAAAATAGAAGTATTAGAGAGTTTCCTCAATCGCATAAATGTGAGTTAAATAATAAAACGATCCGATGTAAATACTGATTTTGTGTTGAAATCATATACGTAAAGTTATATTTACGTTATAGACATAAAATTGTTTCAGAATGTTTCAGACTTGCAGCCAACCATCGAAAGATATACTAATAAAATGGCAAAGCTCGGACTCACTGTGCAGCCTTTAGTCATAATTGTGGGAACTTCATTACAACAAATTGAAGCTAGCTACGTGGTGATTGACAAGGTCATGTATCTTTTAGAGAGTCCTTTAAAAGCTATTGATATATGCTTCAAATCGTACCATGTTTTATCAGCTTCTTATCCTACGGAAACAGAACAAATATGGCTGTTTTTTGAGACCGCAATCTATGGATTGACGAGCGTGGAAAAGAATCGCAAGTGTTCAGTGGGGCTTGCAACATTCATATCTGACTTGAACATCGTGAAAAATTCTCAAAAATCGTTTGTTGAAGAGTTGGGATAATTAATGAATGATGAAAACATTCAATTAATGATTTCCACGCATGTATTATATCAGTAACATAGAAGATTCAGGGTATAGACATTACATACTTGATAAATGACTTCAATAATATATTTATCTTTTTGAATTTTTTTGGTGCATCCATAATGCGAAATCTATGCACACGAGATACGAATTCTTATTCTAAGAGTTGAAATATTTTATTTTTTTATAAGTGCAATTATAATGCCGAAGTGTTTTATTTGCTTTCATGCTTACTCTAGTATTAGAAGTCTAGTCCTTCACATAAAAACTTACCATTACCTCCTGAACAACGAACTGCGTTGTATAGAAGACGGATGTGGTAGGAAATTCGATAATACTTACACATTTACTAGACATTTAAGAAAACAGCATTGCTTAATAATATCAGAACCTCCGCTTTCTAGGAAGGAAAATCATAGTACAAATAATATCGAGACTGAGAATAATTTTAGTGCATTGAATTTACATAATACTAGTGATGTTCAGGTGCAAGATGAAGATGCCGAGGAGAACTATTCAGTTTCTGTTACAAACAAAAATCGGATTCAGATTGATGATGAAGGACAAGAAATTATTAAACTGGAAAAGCTTTGGATGTCAGAAATTTTATCTTCCATATCAAAGTTGAACACCAATCGTTTAATACCCAGAAACGTTATTCAAAGTTTGATAGAAGAAGTCCATAAGCTTATGCATTGTTCATTATTCAAAATCTTACGAGATACTGTATGTAATCGACTTGTTGCTTTGAATGATTCATCCTCATCCATTTGTTATATTGAAAATATATTTGATTTAATAACAAATTCATTCAATATCATTTCCACAGAGCATCTTCGAATCAAATATTTCACTGAAATCGGATATTATATAAGTGCTGAAGATGTTGTTGTTGGCCAATCATTACAAAACCAAACTCTTCGTCAGGAAGTATTAGTCGAAACACATAATGACATTGTTAAGTTCTTCCCACTCCGTAAAATTTTGAAACGTTTTTTCGAACTTCCTGATGTATGGAAGAAAACCATGGAATATATGGAAGAATTGAAATATTACAAACAATTCAAAGTGAATTTCGTGCATGGGAATTTGTGGAAAGATAAATCTCAATTTGAAGGGAATAAAATTTCACTGCCAATTTTTTTGTACTTCGACGAATTCGAAGTGAATAATCCCTTAGGATCTCACGCTGGGTTAGGTAAATTAGGAGCCATATATGTATCAATTCCGTGCTTACCTCCTCAATATCAGTCAAAATTGGAAAATATTTTTGTCATTTTACTTTTTTATGCTCAGGATAGAATCAAACATGGAAATTCGGCCATTTTTCGACCAGTTATAAACGAACTTTTGTTTTTACAGAATAATGGGATTCCCATTTCAACGTCGCAAGGAAATATACAAGTTTTTTTCATCTTGAGTCTCATAATTGGTGATAATTTAGGCCTACATTCCATGCTTGGATTAGTTGAAAGTTTTTCTGCCAATCGACCTTGTAGATTTTGCGACGTTCAAAGGAAAGATTTATCTAGCAAAAGTTTCTCAGAGCAGTCGGTGGTTTTGAGAACACGAGAAACTTACAATGGAAACATAAATCATCTCGACACATTTCTAACAGGGATCAAGGAAAACTGTATTTGGCATCAAATTCCAAATTTTCATATGACAGAAAACTATATAGTAGACATCATGCACGATATTTTGGAGGGTGTTTGTCATTTTGATATTGTACTGATTTTGCAATTCTACATTAATGAAATCAAACTATTCTCATTAGAGACCCTCAATTTTAGAATGAAAGTTTTTCAGTATGGTCCAACTGACAAAAAAAATAAACCTCCGCCAATAAAGAATATAAAAAACATAAAATTTTCCTCTAGTGAAATGTTATGCTTCGTTCAAAATTTATCATTTTTAATCGGGGATCTGATTCCAGAAAATGATGAACATTGGCAGTTATATCTAATTTTAAGGGAATTATTGGATTTAGTTATGATTAGAGCAATTCATGATGAACTGATAGATTTACTCGATATAATCATTCGTGAACATAATGCATTATTTTATAGACTATCTAAGCAAAATTTAAAGCCTAAAAATCATCATTTGATCCATTGTCCTACTGTAATAAGAATGTCTGGACCTTTGATCAATTTATGGGCAATGAGATTCGAGGGGAGACATCGCAATCATAAAATTACAGCCAAAACAACTATGTCTAGGCGAAACATAATACACACCATCGCAATTAGGGAATCTATGCAGCTCTGCGAACGGTTCGTGAATCAAAGAGGCTTTTCTGATAAAAAAAGTAATGGGCCCTGAGATCGAGAATCATTTTCAAAATACTGAGGAATCCATTCCCTTGAATTTCACTGAGCATATAAAGACTATAAAATGGTTATGTATAAATGATATAACTTATAAACTTAATGTTGCTGTGATCATAGATTCAGAATTCACCATCGGCGTCATACAGTCCGTACTTGTGAATGATGAACAATGTGTTTGTTTCCTTTTGAAAATATATGACATCCATTCATATGTAGAACATCTTCATGCTTACCGGTTGATGGAATCTGAACATTCAATGTACATTACATTAGAGGAATTGAATTTTCCTTCGACATTCTCTATCATTCCTGCTCCTGACGGTCATTTATATGTCAATAAATGTGATATAATTTAAGAATATTATAAGATTATAGGTTGATATAATATGACATAATATAGATTCAGTGTAGCTCCGTATTAAATGTTTCAAAATTGAACTGATATTTCTTCGACTTCAATAGGTTAGCAAAAATCATTGATAAATTCATACATGATAAATGTTTGTCAACTGTCAACTGTGTTCTACCTCTACATTTTGATTATATCTTGCCGCATTCCTTCCTTCTGATTTTTAGTTAGAATATATTTTCTTGAAAGTAGAATTTATTCCTTGACGGACAGAGATTTATTCTAAAATAATAGAACTTCCAATTATTAACTAAGTGTTCAATTTTACTGATGTGTTAATAGTGTGCAGAATAATTGCGGACTATTCTATTTTTGTTGGAAATACAAATTGATGTTTCATAAGCAGCTGTGATTAACTCGTATTCACTTTCTTTGGTTTATATAAGAATATGCTTTCTTAGATATTGGGATGTTCCTAAGCGTTTGATTCAGTTAATGTAATAGTACAATGATTTTTAGTTTATTGGATTTTGATGAAAATATAAACCGACGTTAATATAATCAGGTGTCATTTTTTTTCAATTTCATTCTCACCTTCCAACTTCAGTTACAAATAATTGGAGTATTATGATGAAAGTTCTCTGCTTTGTGAGCAAGGTGATATTATTAAATCACCATAGGAAAGAATTCACACTCTAATGTTCATGACAGTTTCAGGCTGGCCTGCCCGCCCACCTGGCAATTGAATTGAATTCAATCATTCTATAATTTTTCCATACGGAGTTATAATGATTTGCAATTTTTCAGCGTCCAGGTAATCAGAATTCAGCAACTTTGAATTATCATAACTCCGAAACAAAGAGAGTTCAACTTTTGCTCAGAGATCTGCCGTTTCCCAACTTAGGGAATGGTGATGAACTCAAGTATGTAGCACTCAATGCTACTGAATGATTTGCATTTGAGAAAAAAAGCTCTTATGTCCATATCTCAAAAACTAAGCCTCCAAAAAACTTCAAACGGGAAATTATTGAATTCTGGCTTCAGAATATCCCACTGGAATAGAATTTATCCGACTTCAGTCACTCTGTCTATATTGCAAATTGAACAAGATTATTGTGAAATCAACAATGCATTTGTCAGATGCGCCAAAAAATATAATAAATGGGATATATTGTTGATTCAGCAACATTATTGTACAATCAACAATAATATTGCGAAATATGAACAACATATTATAGATAAAGGATATTGCTGTTTGAGCAATATTATTGTGAGATGAACAATACAATTGCAGAATGTGCAATAACAAATTGCCATAGACCGTACCTGGGATTTTCCCAGGGTGTAGTATATATGTTGCAAATTCAGCAATATTATTGCAGAATTAACAATGCATTTGTGAGATGCAATCAAAGTATAATATACGGAATATATTGTTGATTCAGCAAAATTATTGTACAGGTAACAATAAGATTGTGAAATGTGCAATAACATATTGTAAATGAAGGATATTGCTATTTGAGCAATATTATTGTGAGATAAACAATACGATTGCGGGTGGAGCAATAACATATCGTTATATATCGAGCCACTATAATCTTATATGTAGCAATATCATATTGCAAAATTCAATATTTAAATTGTTAATGATTTTTACAATATAATATTGTTGTCAGTTCAGCAATATTGATAGTCATATAATTACGATATATATTGTGAGTTGATATATAACAATATTTTATTGTCAATTCAGCAATATTATTGTTAGTTTTTTTCTCAGTGTCATGATTACTGCACCAACATCCCTCCTTCGACACTAATAGTGTCGTTTACCACCAATACAACAGGGAGTGATGTTCATACAGTCATTATTAGGTTACAGACAGTAACAGCCATCTGCAGTAAGATGACTGTTGACAAAGCGATCATCACGGTTCAAAGAATGACCATCGCTGAATTTTTGTCCCCGTGTCTATCCATTCCGTATCTGTATCATTTGCTAACCCAGAACCGTAGCCTGACGAGAACCTAGTAGTATTATTGTTCGCTTTTCTTCAATTTTTCTTTCAACTGTGTTTGAATTAATCTTCCATCTGTAAACGTTTTTTTGGTACTTTTCTCCCGTAAACCAGGGCCATCTGTGTTCAGCCGTTGTTCAACCACTCTCGGAATGATGGAAGAAAATCTAAAAACATTCATGCTGCTCCTTACAATCCTCCAACTCAACAAATCAATTATATTATTGTTGAAAATTGGATATTTCCTCACGTTCTCGTTTGAAAGAAATCAAGCAATTGACCAAAATCGTTTGGGCCGAAACTTGCGATACCCTGGTTCAAAGATGAGGGGTTAACATTCTTTTTCTTGACGTACAAGCCAGATGAAATTCGATAACACCTGTCAAAATCTGGTCAAAATTTTGTCAGCTTATATCTGGAATCACCTGGCAGGAGACAGAAACCGATCAGAATCAGACGAGATATTTTTCAACCGGTTCTGTCCGGCATCTTAAACAGGACTGAACATTTTTCATTCTGTGACGAACCCAGAACTTGAGAAATTTACAATACGTTGATTCTCCACTTTGTTAAGACCAAAAGCTTAATCCATGATGATGCCGTATGAATTTCAAACTCTCTTCAACGTATGCAAAAATGATGTGAATTCTCAGTATTTGTGAGAGATTATAGATGCTCTCCAGAGCTTCATCACTAGAATGCCCAAGAAGGCCGATTCGATTATTCGGCACTTTTTTTTGTATTTCATCGTTCTTGATTTCGTGTCACATTTTGCTAGAAGCAAACGAGTATTCAGATCGCACGAAGAAAACCTCAAATCAGTGGAAGCCACAAAGATACAATTTTCAACATACGAAGTTCAGAAACATAAAGTACAAAGGAGAAATGCACACTACTCGGATCTACTTCCTAAGTAGTCATGCAAAGTATTCACTTTTCATAGAAACATATGAGATATCAATGAAAATTTGATATATCCCATGTTAACAAGAATCTTTTAAGACTCGACAGCAGTACCTTTCGGGCATTCTAGTGTACTATAATTCACATACATGTCTACTTGATGACAATTGGCTTACCTGAGTCCTCTTATGACTACGTGACATCTAGCGGAGGAAAGTGAAATGGAAGTTCCAACTTATACAGGTATTGATATCAAACGCATGCAGAATCAATGGTGAATTCACGTTGAAAACAGGAAAACAAAGATTTCTCGAGAAAGGGAGCAGCTAGGATTTTGATTCTTCCGAATTTCGAAGCTACAAATGACCTTGAAACATGTACCACAACCCGAGTTCGGATCCATTTTGGAAGCATTTAATGACCCTTCAGGACCACTGTGTTAAGTGGCCGATACAACACACGGTTACCTTGAAATCCAAAGAATTCCATAAACAAATTTTCTAGACCATCAATTTATATTAAACAAACATTCATTGAACCTTCAAATGTTCATAGCTTTATTTTAGGTTTAACGAACATTCATTGAACATTCACGTTCTCTGGGGGATAGATAATTTCTAAAATATGATTTGTATCACATAAACATGTCAATCATAAATATAGTATGGTTTTTCAAATTTCACTCTCTTCGTCAAACCTGATAAAATTGAATGACTTAATTAAAAACTACTGAATCCAAATAATTCATCATCGAATTCGAAACGATGCCACTTGTTTCGCGATTAATTTTAAGACTTACAAAATATGCGATTTCACGCAATCTTCAAGAGAACACAGACCTTTTAGGTGGAATTTAAATTCATTTTACGTAGATTCACGTTCAGACAACTTCCGGTGGACCATCAGATGTCCAGACGTTCAATGCACACCTCTATTGAACATTCTTCAAACCTTCGTGTTCTCTTGGGGATTTATATGCTGCTTAACTCACCCTTCAAGACTGCTATCTTTTCGTCACGAATGTTATTCGAATAACCATACAACAGGCATTCGATTAACCACTAATGCCACAATTGCATATCATACTCGTTACTGTTTATCATGGAATCAGAATGATATATAACAATCGCATACGATGTTACTGTTCAAAAATTGACCAACTTGTGCATTACAGTGTCATACAAGCTCAAACAATAGTTGAATAACAAATTTGTTTGTATGCAAAAAGATATTAAAAATATTTTCTTTAAAGAAATAATTATTTGAACCCATTCAAATAACAATTTCTCGAATTCAAATAAATTTCTGTGTATACACCCAAAAAAAAATTTGCTCACACAACGAATCTAGGTGCTGAATACACATATAATAGTGGATTGTTTTTACTAGCTTAGAGAGAAAGTTATTGTTTGGTGGATTGTTTTGCTCCTCTCACCAACTTAGTTGACTAGGCTAGCAAAAACAACGACCCCTTCATGTATGAAACACCTCCTCCATTTCAAAATTGCCCCATCTCATGAAATAGAACCCAGATAGCACCAAGACTCCAAAAGTATTAGAGAGGATTTCTCAAGAACTCGATCTTTTCGAGTTCTTTTGGAACGGGTGTGCTACATGGGGACTGTAAAAAAACTTCCATAAAAAAATTGCAAGTTTTTTTTACTAAATATTTTTTGGTAGGTTCACAAACGATTTTTGTCAGTCGACAAATATTCTTTGGGAAATCACGAAAATTGTTTGGAAATTCTCCAAAAAAATTTGGATTCCAAAATAACCTGAAAAGTTAAAAATTCATAAAATTGTTCACCGTACTTTTCTTCTTGAGAATTCACAAATATTTTTTACAGTATAGCAAACGTCATACGATACTGTATAATTCAGTACCAGCTCTACTTCATCCTTCTTGACATTCATACACGCATGTGACTTATGAAAAATGTAAAATTGTGTTCCACCTGCATTCTTCATGACCAGGTTAGACAATAATGTTCAGCGATTTGAATGTGATATGAGTAGCCGCATATGCGAACGCTTGATGGCTCACGAGCTTACACGCAGTGGTAATATGCCCGGAGAGTGAATAATACTTACAACAGGACCTTTGTATATTTCTGAAAAGGGAAAGATTATGATTATATTTCTTAGATGGGTACTTAAAGTCTCTGCACTGAAATGAGTCATAGCATAAAAAAAATTCCCTCTTATTCCAACTTTGCGAATAGACGGACTCTGTCTCTGCCAGCAGAAAAATACCTACGAGATGAGAGAAAATATCATCTCAAGAGAGCTACAAATAAGAATTGAACTGCCGCAACTCTGGTGGGGTACCAGTACGGTACTCATATAAAAGACCCGGTGACAACCACTATGAAGTAAAATTTACAACGTCGAGGTCACAGCATGGGTCAAATCGTGAACACCACGAGACAAGTTGTCCTCTTCGTTGGCGAAAACAGCCCTCTGGCTTTGCACCAACCATCGGTGTCTTGGTTATCCAGATACTCCGAATGTATTTTTTTCAAAGTTTTCTTGTTCGAAATTTGACAACTGTTCCTTGAAGAAAAAATCATTTATCAAAAACTTATATCTGAATTGTTCTTGCATTTTATACCGTTCCAGAAAATGGATATCATACCCCGTTCAAAATGCTAAACGAAATCAGACAAAACTGTACAAAAATTTGACACAGTTTGTTAGATTTTATGTTTCACGGACAGGTTTTGCCATGTGTGGTCTGACATTATCGTGTAACAATTTCACTAGCCGTTGTACCCAGGTAGCAATGCAGCACTTCAAACGCGCGTTTGTTTTAAAAAAATACACTGAGCATAGCGCCGTTTGATGCACTTTCACTGAATAATAAAGCGTATAAAACTTCAAACTTCAGCGCATTTCTCAGGCGCTTATGGCAATGTACAATGAACGTGCAATTGAAGCGCTGCGTTTCTGCCTGGGTAAGTTCGTCCAATACCTCGCTCAAACGATTTAATTGTCGACAATATAGTTCTGCCGTGACTGTTGACTTTGGTTGCAACCCTGGTGGAATTTAACCCACCCGGTGATTGTTGAATAACTTACTGTATCATCACCAATGACTTTAGTTAACGATTTCAAGGCAGTTTTTACCTTTTTGTCCTTGTTAAAATTCATAAAGAAGACAATGACGAAAATGTTACTCACTTAGCGACGTTGTTAACCTTATTCTTCCATACGATATAAACTGAATCGTAAATCAATTCTTATAACGCAAAGATGAGGTCTCCACAGCACAAAAGGGTGCACACGGAGAGAATTAAATAGTAATGATTCCGATGTGAAATTTCCAAAGGAGAATGCATCGTAACGATTACGATGTTTCGTAGTACTGACTACCTCGAAAACAAGTGATGCCTACGTTTTATGCGATTTCTCGTGATAACAACTCAATCAGCGGCATGTTGACATCGCAATGTTTATTATTTAATTCTCTCCGTGCAGGAAAATTTAAACTTCAAACACAGTTTTCAGCTCAGAGAAAAAAGTTGCATTATTCTTGCATACAACTAATATTTTCATAGTACGTTCACAAAAATCAACGTTTTGTGAGCATGCCTTAGAATGTTTTTTGTGGCCCCTGGTTATAGAAATCCATAGAATCTGATAAAATGAAATTGATTGGGATTTGTTCAGAACATTATACAAGATCCAATCAGATTTGGTTAAGATTCAATCACATTGAAAAAAACTGCCAATTTATAGGCACGAGATTTTCAAATTTCCTTTCCAAGTTTATCGCTTACCCTTTTCTCCCCTCAAGTTTGGTGTGCCTGAAACTTATATCACAGAGTTGAATATGCTCAGAGTTTCATAGCATTCGGATGATACCGACACAGGGAAGGCATGCTGTGAAAATGTTGTCGAACATTGTAAATGGCTGAAGACATTTTTCCCACATTTCTCAACTGATCGGGATGCACGGAGAAAGATTTGGGTAGCAGATACAGCGATTGCGGAAAATTTGACAAAATCCACATGTAAATATACACTGAGAGAAGAGATTATATAAACATTACCAAAATTCTAGTTATAGTTATTGAAAAGTATGATAATTGAGTGACACATGGGGATTTTAGATAAACGTTCCTTTCTTCTCAATTATAATCATCCCATATCTAATATACCACGCGATATTAAGAGAAAAAAGGATTATTTTATATACATTGGAGTATAAGCTACGCAATGAAATATTGTCCATCACTTTACAATATAGAGAAGTATGTAAATTCGGTTGAGCGAATCCTCACTAAATAGTTTAGTAAAATTTCACCATTATGCCTGCCAAATATTCCGATCCTTATTTATTGAAATATAATGGTCTACTTGTTGATGTTTGGTGTACGTTAAACATCGATAGTGCAAAACATCGAACTTACTCATCTGAGTATAAAAAAGAATATCCGAATCAATATGAACTATACAACATTGAACTCTGGAACACAATACTGAGGTAATTTCGTACCCCACCGCGTCTCCAAAGTTGCCCCTAATTGCCGTTTTTCATCTCATCATGTTCGCTTTGAACTCATGTTTCGCAATTCTTTCATAACATTTTCGCGAGTTCCAGTCAAATTCTCAAAATAGTCTCATCAAGTTTTAAGACAAGTCGTGGATGTCTGGTGAATTGGATTCTTTTTGGAATTCGTTAAGAACTCTCTGTATTCTGAAAGAGTTCTTGAGGAGATTTGCAAACGAGGAAGCCATGTCCCATGAGCAGAGTTTTTTTTATAGTAATAGAATAACTAATGGCTTGATGAAACAGTACAATTTCAATACTACTGCTTTTTTCCTAAGCAACGCCCTTATCACAGCAGCGTCGCAGCCACGCAACAGTGACATAGTGAGCCACCGCGATGTCACTGCAACGTCGCTATGACTGAGTGTGACGCTTGGGTTACTTTGAAGAATGGATTTACTGGGTATACTTCTCTGAATCGTTGAAAACATGTAAATACACAGAGAAAAAGTTCATATTATAAATTGCTGGACATCTCGGTGAATCTGGACGTATCTATTGTTTGCAAAAAATTGTCAAACTTTGATTATTCAATAGATCATCTCACGTTATGGGAACCAGTTCGGCATTTTTATACAGAAAATGCATTATATATACTCTGAAAGTACCAATATATCCTTAATTCGTCAGAAAGTTTAGTTTTTTCGCATACATTCGATTTTTACCACAAATATGTTAATTTTGATTCATTTTCTGCTCTTGAAATATGGGATGAGAGACATAAAGCTCTTTATCATAAGAAAATAAATAAGGAGGGGGAGGGGTTGTAGTCAGCGTTACGTAATTACTGAGTGAGTATTTGGCATTGCGTTACTAATGCGTTACGGGAGGGGGGGGGGGGGGGTTTGAAAATGTGTAAATTTTACGTTACGTAATTTATGGACAGCCCCTAGATTGCATCTAAAATATGCACAAAAATTCATATACTACACTAAAACATTAAGAATATGCTGTCAGTTCAAACTGAAGATCTGAGAATGAGAGGGAAATATTCTTAAAGTTCAACACAAGTCGATGAGAAATGGATTCAGAAGCACGCATTGCACGCACAAGCGTTGATCTAGAGTAGGTGGTAGTGGGGATGAGCGCAGATTTTAGTGAACTAGACAGTAATCTGTATTCAAAAGGTTACGAACCAATCACTGGAAAATATGAAAACAAGAATGTTCTTGAAAGTTCACTAATGTTTCCAAAATACATGTCGTAGACAATACATATTTATATACGATAGAGGTACGCACAACAAAGCTACATGAATATATAATGTTTATATTGAACATTGCTCAATAATTTGGGAAAAAATAATTTCACAAGTAGGAGTGAAAGCTACAAGGTATCCAAATATTTTACTTTTTGATGGAGTTATTATTCGTAGTTATGTGACACTATTATTTCTCACATCACAAGACTATCAATTGATGAAGTGTTTACTGTAGTTCATAGGAAATATCGTTGTACATCCTTTTTGAATATGTAATGATTACAAAACTGAACGTATGATAATATTTATTGAACATTTTATTGAAGTTTTGCATAAGTTGGGTAAATTTGGATGAACTTATAAGATCTATTAGTAATATTTCAGCAATTGATAATTCTACTGAATAATATGAAAATCAATGCTGTATTTCACCAATCCATTTCTCTCAGTGTAGGGATAGCATTTCTGCGGTGTAAATTCTACATCATTTTTGCTGTAAATTGAAAACGTCACAATTCTACCGCAATCTGATTGACTTCTAACATACGCACTTCATAACTATTACATATATCAAATGTAAATTCTATTGTCGTAATGAATGAAATATAAACAGTATGACAAACGATATTTACTTCAAACTCATGAAATTCGTACATCAGTCTGATGTAAAATATATGTTAGGATGATAAAATTTCAATCGCTCATTTATATAACAAGTCGTTCAATAAGTCCCGAGACTAACAACGGAAACAACATTTTTTTTTCAAAAATCATTTTTATTCATCAATATAATCTCCTTTTAGAGTGATAAAATCTTTCCAACGCCTTTCCAAGATTTCAATAGCATATTTATAGAAGGATTTATCCTTTGCTTCAAAATAGGCTTTAGTTTCGGCAATGACCTCATTCGAGCCAAATTTTTTTCCCTGGAGCATTTTTTTGAGATCAGCAAAGAGCCAGTAGTCTCGGGGGGGTCAAATCTGGCGAATACGGGGGGTCAAGAAGCAAATCAAAGCCCACCTCGTTGAATTTTGCCATTGTTTCCATGGACTTGTGGCATGGTGCATTGTCTTGGTGAGAAAGGATTTTTTTCTTCTTCATGTGCGGTCGTTTTGCTGCGATCTCCTCCTTTAAACGTACCAACAAGTCAATATAATAATCATTGTTCATCGGTTTACCTTTTTTCAGGTAGTCAATGAAAATCACACTATGTGTATCCCAACAAACAGACGCCATGACTTTGCCAGCAGACTGCTGCGTTTTTGGACGCTTTGGGCGGCTTTCGCCAGCCATGCGCCACTCAGATGATTGCCGATTCGACTCCGGAGTAGTGTTGCCGCGATATTATCGTCGAAATTCAGAAATAATCGATTATCTTAATTTTGACAGGTTTTCATGGAACTTTTAACGCGTAGATCTTCGACTGTGGACGAAATGAAACGAGATAATGGATCATCTTGGCCTTTTAAACAAAATGAATCAAAATATTCTTACATTATCGTAACGATAATTATCGATATATCGTAACGATAAATGGAAGTATATATTGGTTTATTTTGTATACAAGTCTGCGATTATTCATTATTCCGTTTCATTATGAGCATAATCGAAGATTCGTGGATTATATATTCCATAGGAACGTGTAAGAATTGAGATAATCGATTATTCCTCAATTATCGACGATAATATCGCGGCAACACTACTCCGGAGTGAAATGATGTATCCATGTTTCATCCATGGTCACGTATCGACGCAGGAAATCCTTTTTATTGCGAGTAAATAGCGATAAACAGCTCTCTGAATCGTCGACTCGTTGCTGTTTTTGTTCCACTGAAAGCAATCGCGGCACCCACTTGGAAAAAACCTCTTTCATGTTCAATTTTTCATGAAGGATTGTAAATACGCTTCCAGATGATATCTGTGTCATCTATGCAATCTCACGGACCTTCGCTCCGCGATTTTTCATTACGATTTTTAACATTTCACTCACATTTTCCGGTGTAACGGCTTCCAATGGCCTACCCGAACGTTCCGCATCGTTTGTGTCCGTACGACCACGTTCAAACTCAGCATACCAACGACAAATCGTTGGTTTGGATGGAGAGGAGTCCGGGTAAAGTTTTGCAAGCCATTGCTTTTACCCATTAAGAAACAATGTTTTATCAACACGCAAAACTCGCTTTTTTCCATTTTTCAAACAAATTACAAAGTGACTTTACTCTAACCTCAATAACTCCGCTGTTTGTGGTCCGATCGACGTGAAATTTTTACACGTTTCATGTAAAGGTTCGCACTCTAAGGAAACGTGGCCAGTTTGGTACTACTAGCACCATCTCTGGGTTAGTCTCGGGACTTATTAAACGATGAGTTATTTTATGCATACGCAAGAATTACGATAATAACTACAACAATTTTTGTTAAGTTTCCAAAAGCCACGGAAATGGAGATAAAATTTAAGTGATTAAAATTTTACATTGCTTGCACCGCATTTTTATGAATTTTCACTGACAGTTGAAATGAAAAAAATCATATCTTCCCAATTAATTCTTGCTGTTGTGTTTTTTGTTGAATCTGCAATGAGATAATATATACAAATGCATTTTTGAGCAGTGAAATGAACTTTAATCACTCAGCTTGAATTTATTACCCGAAGGGAACATGAAGCTCCGACAAATGTTCAGAATAGATCATGATAGATCAGACTGAAGCTCTGTTGGAGCTCAAGTTTAGATTCGTAAACGTTCGACGAAGGTCCGATAAACGTTGAAATGTCCACTTGAAAATAGTTTGAATGAACGTTTATAAAACGTTCATCGAACGTTTGCTAAAGGTTCGTTCGAGTTGCAATTTTTCGATCAAAGTTTTTTTCAAAGTATATTTTTCCACGAAAAAATGAAAGATTGGGGCATTTCTAACTATAATTGTAATTCCGTCTGAAACATAAAAAACTGAAGGTTGAATGAATCTTCGTAGAATCTTTAATAAACGTTCTATGAACCTTCATTCAAGCTATTTTCAAGCGGACATTTCAACGTTCATCGGACCTTCGTCGAACGTTTCCGAATCTAAACTTGAGCTCCAACGGAGCTTCAGTCTGATCTATCATGATCTATTCTGAACGTTCGTCGGAGCTTCATGTTCCCTTCGGGTACCTTAACATACATCTTACATATTACATATTACATATTACAATAAGATACAATACAATGTTATGTCGCTTTATTCTATCATTATCACTAACCGTGCGCTATGAGTGGAGATTCAAGTTTTTAATATATATCAAATGTAGGAACAAACTGATACTCGTGGAAAACTGATAAAACTGTTTGCGTCATTTTTGTGACGCGATTTTAATAATTTTGAACTGAGAGGAATGTTACAACGCTTCTCAGTAGTATTACCAACACAGGCGAGTAGTTTTTGCAGAAACAATTGTTGAATATACATCAGATTGCGGTAACTGTATATTGGAGAATGAGAATAAAATTCCTAGGAAATAAATCAGATTATCATTAGAAAGGAATAGGTAACATTAGCAACTCCCACACAGCACCGGATGTCCCAGCAATACCCAAGTAACACCAATGTGCGTAAAATATTCTCCGAACGTTCCTAGAATATGTAAACGTCCTGCAAACATTCTCAGAACGTTTGACGAAGATTGGGTGTTACTAGGGTATTGTCAGAATATTACATTTGGAATGTGTAATATTCTGGAAAACATCTCAAGAAGGTTGTCAGAATGTCTACAGGATGTCTCATGTCACCACCTTTGTAACATTCTGGATATATTCTGAAACATTGTTGAAATCATTGAGGTAACATTCTGGAGACATTCTGAAATATTGCTGTGATCATTTCAGCGATATTCTGTACGAAAAAAAATGTCACAATCACATATATTAAAAAGCTTACAAAATATTCCTTTGGGTTGAAAAACAATTTCTTCAGAGTTTATTTCTATAAATGTTGAATGAGCTTGGCCAGAATCACTTGGAGTGGAAGAAAACCTGCTCCGAAGTCGATTATTAGAGAGTTTCCCCAGTGGGGATTGAACCCGGGTTCGGTGAGTGAGAGTCAAGGTTTCTATCACTTCAGCAAATCTCCGAGATGACGGCACCACTCTCAAAGTGCTATATATTGTAATCATCGTGATGGGAGTTTGAAGAATTCATTTCCGTGAAATAAAGAACAATCGATTCAGAATCTTCTGGCACAAAAAATCAGTAGGTCGTGGGAGAGAGGTTTTTTTCGACCTCGACTTTGAAATTTTACAAAGGGCTGAGTAAGATCGACGGAAAAACTTTGAAAATTCGTTGCCGTGGGATATAGACCAATCGATTCAGAATCTTTTGAAATGAAAAGTGAATAGGTCGTAGGAGAGGTGTTTCTTTCGATCTTGAATTGTAAATTTTCCCATTCCTGGATCAGGTGTATAAAAATTCATTTTGTTTCATAAAATATTGCTACTGTCATATTCTTAGAATATTTCATTTGCGACAAATTTAGCATATTCTCCATCGTAGATTTCCAGAACATTTTGAACAAAATATTGTATCTGCAATATCTACAGGATCTTGTATGAACATTGCACACAGAATGTTTTGAGCGAGACATTGTAATATTCTAGAGATATTACTGAGACATTGGGTGCTGTGTGAGGCTGTGCTTGTTGAATGTACATTACCCAGGTGGCACATGTACGTTCTGAGAATGTTCTAAGAATATACGTTGAGGATATTCGCATATTCTAAGGAGATTCTTATTACGTGCGAATATATTCTACGCACATTCTCAGAATGTTTGAATGAGACTGTTTCAAATATTCTCAGAATATTATGCCAGGAATGTTGTGGGAAGATTATAAAACAATGCTGTTAAAATAGAAATTCCTGCCAATATAACTTCTGCATGTAACCGAAAACTAATTCACAATCAATTCTTTCAATCAATAAACGTCTTCCATCATGGATTTTTAGCAATATCATAGATTCACATGGATGAGTGAGATACTTATGATCACAACAAACAACCATAATAATTACTATATTTCTTCAAATTTTATTACACTTTTGAAGATTATTTTTCACGCATGACGCTCTCAAAACATTCGGGATATCAAAATGCACATTTATGAACTTCTCATTCCCCAAATACAAATTAAAATAATATATTATCCAAGGATATGTAGCCTGTCAACAACATTATCCACCATTACTGAATTCGTGTCATTAAGATGCTTGCGCATGCGCTGCTTATCAATCTCCCTACAAACTTTGTACGCATATTGTACGAACGTGCCTAGAATATTCGAAACAGTCCCATTCAAATGTTTTCAGAATCTTCTATGAATATTTACGAAGCTTCTACGCTCTTTGTAAGAATATTCGATACAGTACGTTTTACGGATGTTGTGAGAATATTCTCAGAATATTCTGTGTTACATGGGTAGATTGCTGTAAAATTGAATAAGTGGAAATGTGGTTGAGCATGCCTTAGGGAACGTACCCATACTACGTGACCTTTTTATTTGTCTCGTTCCTTGTTGCACCAACTTCAGGCATAATGAGTAAGATAGAGAAGGAAGTAAGAAAAAGGTCACGTGGTATGGGTACGATCCCTTATGGCATTCGTGAAAAGTAGATTCAGTCGAGTGTAATGGAAAATTTACATTGTTCGTAGTCAATGATATCATAATAAATATAATTTTGGATTGGCGTAATTTTTACAATCTTCCAAAGCAATGATCATGTATGTATCATGTGAGTTTCATCAAAATTAATGTAGAAATTACATATAAAGTTTTATCTATGCACTGATGTTAAATTTACATTATAATTTTTCTCCGTGTGGAACTTATATGGCACCACTATCGGTTCATGGCCAGAACGAGGTATGAGTTTCATTGTAATCGGTTGATAGGGAGCGGAGATATGCGCGTTCGCAAAATCACAATTTTCGATAACATGTTTCCTTTCCTGCTCCCGTTCTTCTGGGAGGATCAGGTTGAAACTCATATGGGACCACTATTGACACTGCATACAACTGTAGTAAAAATTTCATGATAATCGGACAATAGGAATGGAATATATTTGTGTTTGCAATATCTTCTCAGGACTACACCCACCATCCACACAGACAGACAGACTCTGAACCAAAATTGTCTCCCGAATTCGGAGAGACATTTTGATCTGAGAAATTTTCCATTTGGAGACAAAAGAATTTTCGGTTCCTCGGAACGATCACAAAGCTTCCCTCTAAAGGAGAAAGCAATACATTCATCTGATTAAATCTCATTGATAAATGCGTGAATAGGATTTGGTCAGAACATTGTACAAGATTCAATGAGATTTGGTGAGAATCGATGGTTTTGTTTGACTAAGGGCACCAAACGAATATAACCCAGTGGAATTTTGACAATCCCTGGTGAAACAATCCGATTGAATCCGATAAAAAACATTCAATCGGAATGGATTGAGTTTCTGCATCGGAAATTTCCCATTGATACCAATAAAATAATTTTCAACTGGATTTAATCGGCGTTTTCCCTGGTGAGAAAATCCGATTAAATCCGATAAAAAAAACTTATCGGAATGGATTGATTCCTGCATCGCGATTTTCTTATTGAATTTTATTGGTTGTTAACCCAACCAACGAACGGTTTATATACATTATATACGTGCATTTTATATCAATTAAACAAACACATATATCATTTATTCAATCATTACGTATGACAAATTATTGCTGAAATAAATTCAAACGATCATTTATGTGTTATTAACATGGTGATCACCCATCCACCTTGTACCGCAGTTGTCGTTGCTTAACCTAGAAGATCGATCTGGAACACCCGCTTGCTCGATGCCGTGGTTCGCTTCCTATCAATGTGAACTAAATGACTGTCTTATGTCAGGGATGGGTGTCCTATAGTAATAAGATTCAATTGGTAATAGTCCATTGGACATATGAGAGATTGTATCGGTCTCAATGAGAGCATGGGAGTTCATTAATAATAAAAATCCCAATGAAGACCAAGAAAATGCTTTCCAATTGGATTGGAATTTCACTTGGTATTTTACGAGGTGTGTTCAAAAAGTAAGGTGACTTTTCAAATTTCGCGGGCAACGTACTTTCGATTATCGATTTTTTTGTTTTGTTATGTTGGCACACTCTTCCCGAACATTTGTACCAAGTTTCAAGTGTATAGCATTTTTGTTTGGTTGTGAGAGGCGTAAAGGTTATAAGTGTTTTGCGTGCTCGGCGATTTCTTGCTATCGAAAAATATGGATCAAAGGATTTGCATCAAATTTTGTGTAAAAAATAAAATAAAGTGCTCCGAAACACTTAAAATGTTGACAGTAACATACGGTGAAACTGTTCTGAGTAAAAAAAATGTTTACAAGTGGTACAAACTCTTCCAAGATGGCCGGGAAGATGCCAGTGACGAGCCTCGCTCTGGACGCCCAAGCACGTCAACAATTGATGAAAACGTTCAAGCAGTGAAGAAAATTGTTTTGGAAAATCGTCGAATCACTATCAGAGAAGTTGCTGAAGATGTTGGTTTATCGCTTGGCTCGTGCCATGAAATTTTTTCTACCGTTTTGGGCATGAGACGTGTGTCAGCGAAGTTTGTTCCGAAATTGCTAAATTTTGACCAAAAAGAACCGTCGCATGAGCATCGCTCAAGGACTGTTGAATGACGTCAACGACGACCCAGATTTACTCAAAAGGGTCATAACTGGTGACGAATCATGGGTATATGGTTATGATGTCGAAACCAAAGTCCAATCGTCCCAATGGAAGACCCCAGATGAGCCAAGACCGAAAAAAGCACGTCAAGTTCGATCAAATGTCAAAGTTTTGCTCACTGTTTTCTTCGATTACCATGGCGTGGTGCATCAGGAGTTCTTACCATATGGTCGTACGGTCAATAAACAGTATTATCTTGAAGTTATGCGCCGTTTGCGAGAAGCAATACGAAGACAACGTCCAGAATTGTGGAAAAATAATTCATGGCTTTTGCATCACGATAATGCCCCTGCTCACTCATCTTTGCTTGTGAGAGATTTTTTGGCCAAAAACAACACCACAATCATGCCTCAGCCACCATATTCACCGGATTTGGCCCCATGTGACTTTTTCTTGTTCCCAAAACTAAAGAGACCTATGAAAGGACGGAGATTTGCAACGATTGAAGAGATAAAGACTGCATCGCTGGAAGAGCTCAAGGCTATACCGAAAAGTGCTTATGAGAAGTGCTTTCAGGATTGGAAAAACCGTTGGCATAAGTGTATTGTATCTGAGGGGGATTACTTTGAAGGGGACAACATAAATATTGATAAATAAATAAATATTTTTTCTTAAAAATGCAAAGTCACCTTACTTTTTGAACACACCTCGCATGATCAATGAAAATTCAGATTGACGCCAATACAATATTTTTCAATTGGATTGAATCGGTATGTTAATAATTATGAAGATTCCAATTGATACCAGTCAAATATTTTTCAATGGCATCCAATGGGTATTTTATCAATAATAAGAATTCATATTGATACCAAGAAAATATTTTTCATTTGATTAAATCGAGATTTTATTGATTATTGAAATTTTAATTGATATCAGTGGAATATTTTTCAATGGAATTCAATGGGTATTTCATTAATCACAAAAATTCCGAATGATACCGAGAAAATATTTTCTAATTGGATTCAATGGGTATTTTATGGTTGATAAAAAGTTCCGATCAATACCAATAAAATATTTTTCAATTGCATTGAATCGGTATTTTATTAATCATGAAAATTTTATTTGATACCAGTCAAATATTTTTCAATGGGATCCAATTGGTATTTTATCAATAGTAAAAATTCCGGTTGATACCAATACAATATTTTTCAATTTGATTCATTCGGAGTTTCATCAATCATAAAAATTCTATTTGATACCAGTGAAACGTTTTTCAATGGGATCCAATTGGTATTTTATCAATAATAAAAATTCCAATTGATGACAATAAAATGTTTCTCATTTGATTAAATAGGTATTTTATTGATCATTAAAATTCTAATTGATATCAGTGAAATATTTTTCAATAGAATTCAATGGGTATTTCATTAATCATAAAAATTCCAATTGATACCAAGAAAATATTCTCTCATTAGATTCAATGGGTATTTTATGGTTGATAAAAAATTCCGATAGATACCAATAAAATATCTTTTAATTGGATTGAATCGGTATTTCATTAATCATGAAAATTTCAATTGATACCAGTCAAATATTCTTCAATGGGATCCAATTGATTTTTCATCAATAACAATTATTAGATTAGACAGTTTATTGCTTTAAAGGTTTGAACCCTTCTTGCAAGGGGGTACAGTGTACAAGAATTGAATACAAATAAGAGCACAGGAGTAAAAATACACTAAGAGTATACAATACAATGAATATACATATCCTAGTAAATTCCTTATCACTACTTAAAATTATTCGGACAGTATAAAAGATCTAAGTTTAAGGGCTTCTCTGAGAAACCTGTAAATGTCACCAAGCTCATGCGAAGAGCATCTTTCCAGCAGTGCGATCAATTTGAGTATTGAGTTATCAGGTAACAGAAATTGACTGAGTCTCATTTTGAGCGGATGATACACTGGGCATACGGTCAGCAGGTGTTCTACGGTTTCTGCTTCCAGGCAATTGCAGAGGATACACAGTTCAGATGGTTTTACGCCATAGGTTATGTTGTTTATTCTAATTTTGAGTTCATAGTTGTTGGCTAGTCGAAGGTTCGCAATAACCCGCTGCCACTCTAGTGGACAACGAGTATTCAAGTACCAAGCTGGAGATGCATTTCGCGTAGACTCGAAAATATTTTGACAGAAGGTGGAGTTGGAATATTTCTGTATATTCGCCTCTCTCAGGATTGATGCATATTCGTTAAAGAAGTCGGTTTTCTTGTTCTTTAGAACCGATGTACTCAGATTGATCCACATGTCTGCATAACCAACTTGGGCCAAGAAATTTTTGAATTGCAAAGCCCAGTTATAGGTCGTGTCACAACCATGTTGATTTGCGAGTTCGTACAATCGATTAAAACAAATTCTCGGGAGGCGCTCATGTGGCGTTTCCAAAATATTGGTTAAAAAGCCCCAGACCAGTTTCATCGCACTATGTGACAGAGGCAGTAGACCAAACTCAAGTCTCAGGGCGTATCCTGGAGTACATTTGGGAAGTGCGAATAATTTTTTAAAAAACTCTGCTTGAATAATCTCAATTTTTTTAGTGTATCTAAGCCCCCAAATAGGAAAGCCGTATAGTAGGGTTGAAATGACCATGGCGTCAAAGAGTTTTCGTTCGGTTGTCCAGGTATCTGACTTGCCTGAGACAAGAATCGGAATCTCTGCCCCCGTCGCCTGTCTCGCTTCCCTTATGGCGTTGGTTACTGCACTAAGTCCTAATGAAGAGCTACTGACCGAAATGCCCAGGTAATCGACCGTATTTACGACTTCTACTGGCTCAAGGTTGTATAAGTACTGGACTTTTTTCTCTGCACGGATGTTGCCAGATCTATTGAATGGAACGATTTTCGTCTTACGCGTATTTACAGTTAGATTATTAAGACGGCGGTATTCCTGTAAAAGCTTCAATTCACGTTTCAAGTCTACCTGAGAGTGAGCGAAAATAATTAGATCATCAGCATACAGTAACATAAGTATATCTATCAATCCATCTATGTTCAGGCCTACGCAACCTTCACTTCTGAAGAAGGTTTCAATGTCTGATATGAACAATGTAAAAAGCAGCGGGCTTAGCGACTCGCCTTGTAGCACTCCTTCTGTAATTTCAAATTCCTCTGAACAGTGGAGTCCTTGTTTAACGAGACCATGCGCCCTATCGTAGAGAGTTTTCAGGATGCGTACGATTTTAGCGCTCACTCCCAGATCGTACAGCTCACGCCACAGAAGATTATGATGTACCGAGTCGAAAGCTCTTTGGAAATCTACTACTGGGGCGTATACTGTTCGGCCTGCCAACCTTAGTTGAAGTTGAATCGTAGAGAGTAGTACGAATAAATTATCGGAGCAGCCTCTCTTAGAGCGAAATCCGGACTGACTTTCCGGTATTATGTTACAAGACTCAGCCCAAGAGGTCAGTCTGTCCCTTAGAATGCTAGTGAAGAGCTTCAGAATTGAGCAGATTAGTGCAATGGGGCGAAAATTACTTGGGTCATCGGTGTTGCCGCTTTTATGGAACATCGCGAGCTGCGATCGGCACCAAGTGAAGGGAATTTCTTCACGTCTCATAATTGTATTATAAAGAGTTACAAGGTACAGCTGCCAGTTGATCGGTAGAGCTTTGAGGCATTCGTTAGGGGTATTATCTATGCCAGGTGCTTTGGAATTTTTTAGTTTTCGGAGATTTTTTTGCAATTCGGCGAGCGAAATTTCACAATCGAGAAAAGGGTGCTCAGCGTCGTAAAATTGAGTTCTGTCTAGGAACCTGGAAGGATATAAATTACTGAAATAATTGTGTCATTCGGGTAAAGACACTTTTACTAATGGTTCATTTCTAATTTTGAAGGCGCTTACCGCCTTCCAGAAAGCAGGAGCATTATCCGTGTTGGCAAGGCGATCCCTGCGATCAAGTTCAGCTTGTGCTTTCTTTCTTTTCAAGATTTTTCTATATTCTCGCTTGAGCTCTAGCATTCCAATGACTTCAGACCTGTCTAAAAATTTATGCCTGCGACATTTCCGCAGGGAGTTTGCGAGAGAGTTTTTAGCTTTTTGACAGTCTTTGTCAAACCAGCTGGCGCGGTTTGTCAAATTCCGTTTTGCTTTTCGATATGCAGCCATGCCAGCATTTGTGCAGGCTAATAGAATCGCTTGATTGAGATTTTCCGAAATTATATTTACATCGCTTTCCCTGAAGTTCATTTGAATTTTCTCAGAGTAAAAAAGGAAATTAGAATAGTTTTCAAATCGTTCGTGGTCCCATTTGATGGGCAGAGAACTACCGCATTCGTTGAAATCTAAGTTCTGTTTTAAAACATAGGATTCGACCTTGATTGTAGTAACAACTGAGGTATGATCGGATAAAGTAGTTATGTGTCGTACCTCTAAATCATCAATATGTCTTAGAGTAGATATTCCGCTCCAGATTAAGTCTACCACACTACTACCGGTAGTGCTATTAAAAGTGAATTCTGCCGGATGGTCACTTTGTGTTCTGGCGTTGAGAGCAGCGAAACCACATTCTTCCATTAAATCTACTAGCGAATTACCCCTGTTGTTACACGTATTGTCATTCGAGCTACGGTGATTAAAAAGAGAGGTATTGCAAGTGATTCCGCAAGGCAAATCGTTGAGATTCGCGATTCTGGCATTGAAATCGCCGATTACAAACAATAAATCATTCGAATAGGTCGAAACGATGTTTAGGAGAACTGGACTCAGCAGATCAAGGGCATGTTTATAACAATCATTCCGATTGATATCAATGAAATATTGTGTAATTGCATTCACTTGGTATTTCATGACCAATGAAAATTCCGATTGATGCCAATACAATATTTTCCAATTGGATTCAATCGTTATGTTATTAATCATGAAGATTCTAATTGATACCAGTCAAATATTTTTCAATGGCATCCAATAGGTATTTTATCAATAATAAAAATTCCAATTCGTACGGACACAATATTTTTTAATTTGATTTAATCGGCATTTTATTAATCATTACAATTATAATTGGTACCAGTAACATATTTTTCAATGGGATCCAATGGATATTCCATCACTGATAAAAATTCCGATTGATACCAATGAAATATTTTCTAATTGGATTCTATTGGTATTCTATGATTATAGTTTCCTATTCCAGCAACTTTCCCATTAGTTCCAATGCATCGAGGTCACCAGGGATTCCGATAAAAACCAATGATCTGATGCAACGAGAGAAATTTCAAAACTGAATCGGTTATTGCCGGTACATACCTACAGGACTTTAGAATCTGTAAACTTGCCTATTATTTCCAATAAATTTGAATGTTGGAATAATCCAATTAAAACCCATTGATCAATGAAATCGATACATCCGTAAATGCAGTCACAAATCTCCCATAAGAAACCCATTCATCATTCAATTTCACAAATTTTCCCATTAGTTCCAATAGATTGAAATTGTGGAAACTTCCGATAAAAACCGTTTGCCTGATGGAATGGAGAAAATTTCAATCATCCAATCAGATATCTCTTATACAGACCAATAGATTATGTGAAGTCTGATTGATTCCCATAAAATGCAGATTTTTTAATTGGTGAATCCCCGATTGAAACCTATAGAAAAGAGATTCCGATGAACTCTTATTGATTTTGAATCGGGGATTGAACTGTTCCGATTGATCCTATGCAGTCCGATTAATTCTGAATCGGTTTCTATCGGATCTTATCGGATTTTTTAATCAGGGCTAATGCGGTGGAATAAAGTCTAAAATTTAATTGGACATTTCTCATTCAATGCTATTGAATATTCAATCCCGTAAATATTCCTTTTATTTCCCATAAATTGCACTGAAAAAAAAATTTCATCGAAAGTCAATTATATTTTGTTGTTAGGGTAACTGAATATCATAGTCAAGTCAACGAATATACGGTCAGATTGACAGTATAATCGTTGACTTGACACCATGATGGTTGATTCAACTGCATGTAGTTGAGACAACAGTCAGATTCAGTTGGATATATCCAATCGTATTCTACTGTTGAATCAACTATATCACCGTTGTCTGTACCCACCTTTTTTTTCAGTGTGGGATGATCGAATAATCCAATTGAAACCTATTGACCAATAGAATAAACAAACTCAAATCGGATTGGATATTCTGGAGAGAAACTCAGTAAGTCTTGAATTTTGTACAATTTTCCCATTGGTTCCGATAGACCGAAATCACCGAAAATTCTGATAAAAACCGATGATTTAATCCGCTGAAAGGAATTCTGAATTCGAATTGTATATTTCTCATTCAATCCTATTCAATTTTCAGATCCGTAAATGGTCCTATTATTCCCCATGAATTCGGATAGTGGAATAATCCGATTAAAACCTACAGACCGATCAAATCTGTACGAACTCTAATCGAATTGGACATTCTTCGTAAAAACCGATTAAATTTCCCATTACGTAACATTTACGATCGGTTTCAATAGCTTGAGGTCATGGAAATTCCCGATGAAAACTATTTGCCTCATGAAATGGAGAAATTTTCAAACTCTCAATCAGATATCTCTCATACAAACCGATTGATCACTGAAAGTCATATTAATTCCAATAGAACAAATATTTTTCTATCGGTAAATCCTCGATTCAATCCTATATATACCACGTTCCAATTAATTCCTATTCATCTTGAATCGGTAGTTGAGCCTCTCCGATTGACCCTCTTCATTCCGATTAATTTTGAATCAGTTTTTATCGGTTTCTATTGGACCTTTTAACCAGGGGTACTTCACCAGCACTGCTTTTTGTGCTACTTGAGTGTATTGGGAAATATTTTTATATATATTCTGTATGGGAATTTCATACCAATTCTAAAGGATTATTTCTCAATATATGGATTTCAACAATTCAAGGTAATAATTCACATATAAACAGCTTATACGTGAAAAAATGATGTTTCAACTCGGTATACAAACCGGAAGTATCAATCTGTTGTAATTCTACAGAAAACCAAAAATAAATAAATAAATGAATTTACACCAACGTAGAATAATAAACTACCGGAGCTAAATGTTCCTTATTCAAACTTCAACTCCATTGTACACAGTCGCGAATGTTGATGTCAAACATCATAAATCAAAAGGAAGTTATAAATAGATACCGGACCGTTATAATCTACGATCATTTTGATAAGTGATAAATATTAAGAAAATCATAGAATGAATTTATGCGCAAAATGTACCCGCATAAATTTATATACGCAATTATCCCATAGCGGTGCGAAGGATCTCTGTGGAAATGTAACACCCATGAGTTTAATGTAATCTGTACGCGTGAGGTCGACACAACACAGCTCAACATAATGTCGCTTACCATGCAATATCACGTCACGGTGGCGCCACGCGTCACGAACCATTCCCTTGATACTGCCTACACGAAAATCGTGCACTACATAATGTTGCTTCTTCGTCTTCAAGTCGTTGTTGTGTTGTAGATCTTGGAACTTTCTTATTTGAAACGAATGATGGAAGAGAGGAATCGAAGAGGCGGTATGTTCCTCGATGCATTTGCAACGGGTGCCTTGTGAAATGAATATATGTGCCGCCTACACTTATCGAACCGAAGAGAAAAAATATCAAACGCAAATTTCCCTGGATGTTTCTGTATCTGCAATATACCTCTTGAAAGAAGTCTCATACATTGGATTTACTTCGTCCCAAATCAATAGTATCGCAGGTATAATATAATATAATACGTTGTTTCATCCGCACAGATCGAACTCAACGTGTTTATTTCCCCTTATCTACTCGCATCTTTCTTCCACGCCACCCACATTATCGATTTGAGTCACTTGAAAAAGCAACAAGTGAGATGCATTTTGTTGTTATTTATTCATTCTCATCATCATTCTTTCCAAGAAACAAACGTCTTATGGTAAGGAATAAATTATCGTGCCAGGCTTTGAGTCTTGTTAAAAGAGCTGCTGCACGGAAAGAATGATTTAGCTGTAGCAGCCAAGGGACAACAAGGGATACGGACATCCGTTGAATTAGGCCCGCAGATAAATTTTAGTTATGATAGCAAAACAATTTGCATTTTTAGCTAATCTATTTGCTGTGACAGCTAAAATTTAGCTGCAGGAGCTAATTCAATGGCTGTACGTGACCGTGCTACACAGTAAAAATTTTATATTAGATATTAGCATATATATATTGTACTTTTGGGATATATTTGATTATGTCGCTATGAACCACAAGTATACGAGCATTCACCATACTCTCTCGTGAGGATGAAGATAAATATGTTACGATTTAAAATAAATATAATTCTGAGTCTCATAATAAAGTATATCCCACAAGTACCATAAACATATAGTAATCTTTAATATAAACTTTTCTCTGTGTAGCAATTTGGCTGCTACAACTGAATTATTTTCTAAATTTCAGAGTGAAGAGTTTTTCAGGGAATTTCAGAAGTGCTCACAGTTTCTCACAGAGTTTTAGTGTTTTTCACATAAATTCACCCAAACAGCGAAGTGCTAGAAAAGTCGCAACAACTTCTCAACAACACGGAGCAACCGTTGTTGGGAAGTTGCCAGGAGGTTCCCAGTAAACTCTGAGTTCTTAAAGATGAATATAAGATATCCGATGAAAGAAACCTTTAAGATATGTCTAAAAGATGTCTTACAGATGTGTATCAGAAATCTTCAGAAAGATATCTTATAGATGCTTGTATAAGATATCTGAAATATATCTGAAAAATCGATTGCATCGGAGTTCTTAAAATATCATCTATAAGACATCTTTCAGAACTTCAATTTCTGAAAAGATTAGTGTTGCCACGATCTTCGATCCGGATCGAAGATCGTCTCGGATCGGCTCGACATTTCGAAAGGCCAAAAGTTTGAATACACCCAAAGGAAAAACAATTTTTTCAGTTGATGTGTTTGTTTCAGGAAATCAACTTACTTCATTTATATAAGTTCATTGTGTTTTATATTGTTTAGACATTTTTCGATTATTATTTACGTAGTTTATATGAATTAAATCAATTTCGAACAGCGAAGATGTAAAAATGTTAAATGTCTTTAGGTTAATTCAAACTTATGGCCTGTACCGTATGCTCTCTTCCAAGGAGCCCCTGGGTGCAAGAATTTTGTATTCGCGTTTGTTTTGAACGAAGTAGGATCGGGAGATCTTCGATCTAGCTCCACGATCATCGAGCCAATCCGAGCTTCGACCCGAGCAGTAGATCAGGAATTCCAAATTAGGAGAAATGAATTGGGAAAGGAAAGTTTAGGAGTCGAGTGTGGTTAGGAATTCCGAATTAGGAGAACTGACCCCCTCCCGATCTATTGATCCGATCTGCGAGCCGAGCCTATTTCTCGAAAACAAGAGCCAAGCCGAGCTCATGCTCAAAACTCGGATTAGCTCGGATCGCGGCAACACTAGAAAAGATGTCGTCTACCGACTTTGCCTTTCGCATCATTTTTCTGTCCCATTCTCTCGCGTGCAGTACGTGTGAAATGTTGAATCTTATATATAAAAATGTTATATATTAGGATTCAAGGGATTCAAAGGTGCAATTGACCGTTTCATGGAATAAAAACTCACCAAGTAAGTGTATGATATGTTATTCGTATATTCGTTGGATATCATTGTATACTTTTTCAAAATCAGTATTAGTGAACATTACTGGCTTTCCTAACCTTGCTCTTTACCGTCGTTCACATATATAAACAAATAAAGTACCATGCACTTACTTGATGAGATTTTATCCTATTTATAGGCGCAATTGCAATTCTTGAATATCTTGAACTATTACAATAATGAATTTATGAACCTGAATACATGAATTAGCAGCATGCTGTCTTCTTCTCGAAACATCTTCATCGAATTTCTGTATCGATTCCTTGGCGAAGGTAGATCTCATAATTTTTCATAATTTCTCATAAAAGTGATAATTTTTCATATTTCCTCATAAATTACAAATTCGGTAAGAAAAATCTAATATTTTCTCCTTGAATTTGTACCAAATGAGGGAATATAAAGAATTATATTATGACTTCCATGAGAATTATGGAAAATTATGATATACATTACCACCAGGGTTTTTGTATAACTTCTGAAATATATCATTTTTTGGATTTCTAATTTTGCTCTCCCATAAGAACTCATTAGGATGTCTTGAAGGAGCTTCTGAAAAATCGCTTTTCAGATATCTTAAAGATATATAATAGTGTTGCGTCCAATATCTTTAAGATATCTTGAAGATCTCTTCCAGAAAAAATTTTGAGATATCTTACAAAATTTTCAGACATCTTTCAGATATCTAATAGAAATCGGATTGTCTATTTGGGTTGCGTCGCCAAATGCGCAGCAACATGCAACAAACTTGAAACTTGTTGCACTGCAACTTTTGCTGTCAGGGCATTGTCTTTCAGAGATATTCATACACCGAGGAAAAAAAGTAGTAAAATTTACATCTTGTGAAATCAATATTTGGACGATTTCAAAAAATAGCTCGAGCTATGACAATTTTAGTTGATTTCACCGCGGAGAATGTAAGATTCACATCAGCAATGGTATATCTCACATTCGCTGTTATAAAATCAACCTTAATTGTGGTAGTTCGAACTATTTTTGGAATCGTCCAAATATTAACTCCGCAAGATGTAAATTTTACAACTTTCTTTTTCTCGATGTAGATATTCAGAAAAGTTTTCATTGAAAAAACGTGTCGAATAAGCAATAGCTTTTCAGATTTATTCAAAGTTTTTCAGAGAAATTCTTTCATTAGGGCTTTGCAGCTCATTTGTTTCTCCTCACGTATCACGAGAATCAAAAAGGTTCAATGGATCTAAAAATTCGGCAATAAAAAAAATACATGTGACAGTGGGTGAGTCAACTGTAAAAAATATTTGATTTCCTTCCATCCTCGAGTATGGCAAAATTTACAACTCTCCTGTGCAAAATGGATTCCTCATAAAAATATAATTTCTTACCGGTGCAAGCTTTCTTTTCTCCGTGAGCTTTTGATTTGAGTTGATTTATTTCACGGGCAAAAACGCCCTTCAGGTACATAAGAATATAAACAATTTAATGGCGATTTAACAAGAAGAAAATTATCATAAAAAGTACAAGGGTGAATAAATTCCAGTTTGACATAGTGCAAATTATCACAAGTATAATTGTAGGATAACACATGTATTATAATCTCACAGACTTATCAGAACATGCCCTCATAGCCGCATTTTTAAAGATTGACACTGATCTCGAGAAGAAATCAAGATCATCTCTATAAATATTGGCTAACCAACAAATACGGCCAATTGGATCAGCATAAAAAAAATGTGAAGTAAACATCGGAATATAGAAAAGTGATGGCTTTCGGAGAATCCTAAGTGGTACATTGAAATTTAGAAGAGAGAGAAGTTCAGGATAGCTGATTTGACCATTGATGACCTTGAAAATGAAGACAAAATCGTTAACTAACCTACGAGCTTCAAGGGTGGTTATGTTGAATGACTTCATTGATGACCGATAATCATGGGAGTGAGATTTTTAAAAGCTAGAAAGCGCAAAAACTTATGCTGAACTCCCTCGATGAGTTTACAATATTTATCATGGTGAGGCGACCAAATCTGAGACGCATATTCTAAATTAAGTCTTACTAAAGCATTGTATAGCGTAATCAGTGTTGAGGGTTCTTTGAAATCTTAAGACACATGCTTCAAAAATCCAAGTTGCTTCATAGCTGTGTTAACCTTTTCACCTGAATTTCCAACATAATTGTAATTCCAGATCGATGACGTACAAAAAATTTACCTGATCAAATTTTTTCGATATCATTTAAATTTACCTAATCGCCTAATTCATTAGCGATGAATGTTTGTAATTCTATGAATTATCAATGCATGGAAGGAATTCTTGCCCGAAAACTTGTTTGTAATTAATTATAAAGGTGAAACGATGACGAGCGAGTACTCGAACGAGTACCCGATCAAGATGAACGTAGAAGGTATCGTTTTTTCGTCTTTTGTTGTGTGTTTATTTTTCCGTTTTGCTTTTCAATATAATGCATGAGAGACGAAAGCTTGGAATTTTTACGGTATTTCGGTCCACAGATGTGTGATTTATTTTTTCATGTCATCACCAGGTTACGAGGCTACAGTTCCTGATTTCACGCTCGTACCAATACATGTACATATACGTGCAAACGTACACCCGCAAGAAACAGAAAGAAATTCGGACTTTGAAATATCGTATGAGGGCTGAACGAAGTGGGTTTAAGGTTTCCTTCGTTTGAAATGAACTTTAAATTGAGAGTTTTTTTTACTTCGACTTCTTTTCTTCTTTTGTTATTTGGAAGACGCATGTCTCGACCTTTGTTAACAGAACCACATAAAACTTCCGTTTGAAAATTGATTCTCACCATCCGATCGATCATGGAATTGTAATCCATGGGCAAACATTCGTATCCGATAATCAGTTACGTTGAATTTACGTTGTGCAATATGCGAAATATTTGATAATGTATGTCACAATATTTTCCATACGTGTATGAAATTCACAAATATTTTTCATTTGATATATGGGTATTCTCAGTTAGGAGGGATAAAATCTACAAGTTTGTGGCAAACAAACAAACACATTTGATTCACGATATTTCATATTGATTAGCTTATTTAGAGGTAACTCATCCATTTACTGAAGATGGCCAACCAATTTCTTCATTTCCCATGATTTTATAAGAGGCCAGGGGAAATATTTGGACCAGGGGAGATACGAGATACAAACTTTTTGAGCTGCTCAATTTTTTCGGTGTAGAGACGATCTGCAATCAAGTTTGGTTGTTGAAATCCATAGTTAGACGTCAATTTGTATGAAATAATGTTGAACGTATCACGTGAAATCTCTTGTAGACACTTTGTATCTTCCCTGGATATTTTGTATTTCCCCTGGCAACTGATCAGTTGGTCAGGGGAAATACAGACAGGGAAGATACTTTTTGGAAGAAATGTTGAGATTCAAACAAACGTAGAGTTTTGACTTACTTGAACATTTAACAAATTTAACAGTCAACTTATTATAGTGTATCAACAATAACGACAATAATGAATAAATCGTTCTTCATTGAGAACAATTAACCAGGGGAGATACCATGATTACATAACCTAGTACTCAAACCACGTTGAAAAATCGGAAGAAGTAATCAATGAAGATTGCTGAACGATTGAATTGATATTTGTTGGCAATTTTACATCATTCCTCACCTCTTACAGGTGGATGGAAATTTTCGTGAAACATCCAATGATTATTCATGAGTATAAAACTATGCCAGGGGAGGATACATCGAAGTTGAGGGACATAATTTGAACTGAAAAAAAATCACTTTCGAGAAATACGTTGGTAGTTCCAACTCTACAACACGATAATTTATTAATGGAAGAACATATACACGAAGTATTATAACAATATGATCGGAATAGGATTTTGTTTTCTAGTGATTTCGTACGACAATTAAACGAGGGAAGGACAGGCCAGGGAAGACGCATTTCTTGCACTTTATTTTAAATTTCAGAAACATCATGAAAATTTCATCACTAAAACATGATGTACCTCATAGATAACGAAGTTATGTATCATGCTAGCCCTTTTGGTAAACCGTATAATGCTCAATTTTCAGTATTTTTCTTTCATTGGCGTAGGAAATACCTTTTAACTGAGAATCACCCATATTAGAAGGATGCCATTAAACTTCGTATTCTGCTTTCTCAGTGTAATGTCCAGTATCCTTGGAAGGTGAACCTCTAACTACCATCTATCACTGTATTCATCGTTGTACTTGAGTTACCATGCAGCGCACAGAATATTCAGAAGGAAAAAAACGTCGTCAGAATATTTTGATAAGATGTGAACAATATCTAAAAAATGTCTGTTGAATGTTCGAGTGAGACTTTTAAATATTCAGTAAATATTCATGGAATATCCTTAGATTACCATTGTGTTATACGGAAAGAAAAAATTTCGGTTCTCGAAGAGAACAATTTGAATATATTTGATATGAAATTAGAATTTCAAATTCAAATCATAGATAATTAACAAGATTGAGGATATAGCTTTACAAAAATTAAATATAATGTATTCCTAATTATATAAAAATTATATATAATCTTGAAAATTTTTCCCAATCTTTTGGATATATTCTCCTTTATAAATTTGAGCGAGTGAGAATTCTACTGGAACGAAAAGATAGTAGGACCATTTTCAAAATCCTCAAGGCCTTCCGCGTTTTTACATCCGAAGCTCCCAAGATAATAAAAACAGACATATCTTGAAAACATCATTCCATTCCACTGAATATATAAAAATCTAATGAAGCACCCGTAGAAATCAAGGCCCACGGTGACCACTCTCTTCCACCAGTCTTTTGAAGAATGAAATTTCATTCTTTAGGCAGCCAGGAGGGACCCTTTTCTACTTGTCCCAGTGGAATCTCAACCGTTGAAAGACTATATAGACATTGGATATTAATCGTATGAAATCATTTCAGAATCAAGCATTTCATGCATTTCTCGTATAATTTGTATGGGCCCTTGTAAAATACATAGGAGCGGGCGGAGAACTTAATTCTCTTCCATCTTTTCCTTCATTATTCTTCGTTACACTTCGGTTGAAATAAAGTTTTGAATCCCTCTGAGGTAAGAGGGAGTAATTACGACATCCCCACACAGCACCAGATATTCCAGCAATGTTGTCAGAATATTATTCAATATTATTCATGTTGTCAGATGAAAGCATCTGAATAATAATGCAGAAATAGACATTTTCTGAGTTTTCATTCCACATTAATATCTCATCTGGTAATGAAATTTCATCAAATTGAGAATAACCCACACAGCACCGGATGTCCCAGCAATATTGTCAGAATATTAGATTTGGAATGTGTAATATTCTGTAAAATATCTCAAGAAGATTGTCAGAATGTCTGCAGGATGTCTCATGTCACCATCTTTGTAACATTCTGGAGATATTCTGAAACATTGTTGAAATCATCGAGGTAACATTCTGGAGACATTCTGAAATATTGCTGTGATCATTTCAGCGATATTCTGTACGAAAAAAAATGTCACAATCACATATATTAAAAAGCTTACAAAATATTACTTTGGGTTAAAAAACAATTTCTTCAGAGTTTATTTCTATAAATGTTGAATGAGCTTGGCCAGAATCACTTGGAGTGGAAGAAAACCTTCATCAGGAAGATTCTCAGAACATTTTCAACGAAATATCGTATCTGCAATATCTATAGAATCTTGTATAAGTATTTCACGCAGAATGTTCTGAGCGAGATATTGTAATATTCTAGAAATATTACTGAGACATTGGGTGCTGTGTGGGATCATTATACAGCAATATAGTAGATTCAAGTGAAGATCTTCAACGGTAGCAACTTTAGCCTGTATGTTTCTAATATTCATAACATGATCCTTTAGCACGCAATTTTGGAGACAAGGGTTTTGTTTTCACAAAAATAAACGTTCTGTATAGTTCTCTTACAAATTATTCTGTACAATGAGATCTATAAATGAAAATGCCGAGGAAGAAAATATTCAAAATAACGAATCATGGTTCAAACCCTGGTTAAAAGAACCCATTCATTCTGACCAATTCTCACGAAATTACAATTAAACGTGGACAATGTTCTGACCAAATCTCACCGGTGATTTTTCAATGAGATTTCGTCAGAACTTTCATGTGAATCTCGTTGAATCTGGCCAAATCTCACTGAATTACGATTAAACTCGGACAATGTTCTGACCAAATCTCATTGAATTTCATTTGTCAGATTCAATGGATTCTTTTAACCAGGGAACACAGGAAAGGATATTAGAACGAACACTAAACGAAATATCCTTATGTATGTACCATCCGATGGTCATAATCTTCGAATATCCAATGTTTTCATTTTTTAAGTATAAAAAAAATGTAATAGAACGATTCTAATTGATTTCAATGTTTTTGAAGATTGAAACAAGATGATGAATAAGAAGATGCATCGAAGTTCGATACTATCCTTATACTATCCTAGATTCCTACTGTATCAACAAACCTCCATAACTTATACCATTCTTCGATAGAAAATAAGATGAACTGATGAACTGCAATGGTACAGACTTTGCTTTCTACCTGCACCTGATAATTCATTCAATTCACTGAATTATCTTTGTTTAGAAAGGAAGACGTTCAATGAATATATTTTCATCTCTAACTCTCACAACACTTGTATCATTGTGCATTACAATGTAATCTCTTACAATCATTATGTACCTCTCAGCATTATTTATTTTTATTTCACTTGTGAAATAATATTCATTAAAACACGAAATTTGATGTATTCGTGTATTTTGAAACGTGAATTAACTTGAGGGAAAGGAAGTCAGCCATATTCCAAACAATCCGTGTCTCTAGCTGATCGCGTGAAAGGCGAAGAACCTGAAATGCTTGTGAATTGGAGATCTTTCTCCAAGCTCATAGCGGGCGAGCGAAAGTTTTGGTCAAAATAATTGAATTTTGAAAAGTGAGTGAATGTGTTAATCAGTTATTTGTAATCAATAATGAAAGAAAGAGTACAAATAGATCTATTGAAATTGAATTATTGCTGAGTTGAAGAACAAAACACAAGGAATCAGAAGTTTTGTTCGTTTTGAGACTAAAAATAAATGTTGATACAATTCACTTTTATCTGAAGACTACGTTAAGATTTGTGAAGAAGTATGTAGTTCCCAGAAATGATATATATCAACACGTTCCCTAGTATTCTGTTAATTTATATTCACGAACATAATATATCCTTATGACAGGAGTAATATTTATAACATGAGCACGTGTTCTAGGTGAGGTCATGTACCTACCGTCACAGGTGGTTCCTTTTCATTCACATTCATTACTCGTCCCAAGTTGAACTCGTATTGTGAAGATATTTTCTTTTCCGTTGTTTCAGGATTCCTGAAAATGATTGACAAGATTCACTTTATCAAATGTTCAGTATTAATAATCGTGATATTCGCAATAAAAGCTATCCAGAGTAATTACACAGATATCAATCTACCATTGAGCCATGTGAAATATTATTTCAATTCTTTTCCAACGATAGCTGAAAAATGCCGGAATGACGCTACCTGTCCGTATAAGGTAAGCCGAATTATTAACTCATTTCGTGAATTTCGTAATATATTTTAGATGGACTGAGAGTTGGAAAATATACCACGTTCAAAAAGTTGATCCGAAGAATTTCGAATTTTCTATAATTGTATTTCTGTGTTGCCATTTGTTTTGGAATTTCTATCGCTTGTTTTTAATCAAAATATTTGCAAATCATTGTCTGCGTCGAAAAGTATTTATATAAAATACAGTATTAAAGGCTGCATTTCTTGAAAATTTTTAATAATTTTCAATCATTTTTTCTCCTATATCCCGAGTGAAAAAATTATATATAAACTATATTGAATTGCATATAAATTATATATAATTCTTACATTTTTGCCACCTGGAATCCATGTATTCCGTATATAAAATTTGATATAAATTTTAGCAGATTATTCTTCAAAACAGGTTACATGCAAATTTTACATTGCCTGTTTATAAATTCTTTCAATGAGATTTTATGTGGAGAAACACTTTGTTTGTTTCATAATTGGGTACGATTCAGGAGAAGAACGTTTCACATGTAAATCTGTACTGGGATAAAATATGATGAAACTCATGAAGTTGAAATCAGTTACATTTAATTAATTGAGATGCACTATTGATTCAACCCTGCAATAGGTTGAGCCATATTTAAACTTGCATGAATTATGATCATATTTTTTCAAATAACTTGAATGTAACATGCTCTTTGAACATATGAATACTTTACCAAGTATTCAGAAATTGATCCTTAGAAACACCTTCTTTTGGTAGAATATTAGGAAATTTGTAGTCTTTGAGTTAGGAGATAGTTGGTTAGATAGTTTCTTATTTTTGTCTAAAGGATTACGCCCTGAATCTTAGGACACTACAGAACCATCAATTCAATTATTTTGAATAGTTGTGGGTAAATTTACACTCAACTCACGATTAACAAGCATGTTATTTTATCACTTCAGGACAGCCTCGATACCGAAGCGTGTTGGGGATATGAACCAGACTGTAAAGCGAAAAATTCTTTTCAAATTCCTTCCTGTCCCGGTGACCATAAAGGATGGGTGGCGACAAAAAAAGCGCAATTGGATACGTTTTATATTCAAGGAGATTTCGGTTATGTACGAGAACAGAGAAAAGAACTAATGCTCCTCTGCGAGCCACTTTTTGTGGTAAGTAATAATATTCAATTAATCACTACAACTCTATATTTTGGATGAAGAATAAGAAAATTAGAACAAATCTTCTTGGTAATGGACTCAGCTTTGATAAAGTATAATTTCTATTATAGTCAAATATAAATCTGGTAAAAAACACCATTGAATCGATTGATTTCTATTTATTCCAGTTAACTTCATTTTCTTATGAGTTTAGATTGTATTTCTGCATGAGAACGCAACATTTCAAATATTTATTTTGTTCTCTAAATGCTAACGTAATGAATGTTTGAAATGTTGAGGGGAAAAATGTTTACTGGAAGTCCTGAACACGACAGGACAAATCAAAAATTTACATAAAAGATATCCTATGAAGGCAAAAATGTTCATTACATGAATAATAATGATAAGTTTTCAATTTGTTCATCTTATTTATTTTTTTATTTTTTTTTTTTGTCATTGAAGGACGATTCTTCTTTAGAGTGTTCAGAGCATATGAGATTTTGTAGAGCCAGAAATATCATGTTGAACTTCACTGATCTCCTACAGAGAAAAGATCCCATACGATATAAGATGGATGTATTGAAAGAAGGCCAAATAGGTGGTTACTGCACGTAGGTAGTTTGTTTTATTTTATTTTTATTTTGTTATCGCTCCACTATCATTGAAATTTCACTCGCATTTCTATTCTGAATATTTTCATTGATGATGCACTTTAAAATAGGAATTGCAAGATTGAAATATAAATGAGATTTTTGTCTAAACAAATATATATGCTCTTTATGAGTGCTCAAGAGACACAATATGTTGAGAATATTTCAATGTGAAAAATCCATCGACGTATTATTTTATTTATTAAAGTTAACAGTCATTTATCATTTCATTCATTATATCTTCAGATTTGGATACTGATTCAAAAAGATTATGATTTGCTTGATACGAAGATACAATCATATTTCTTGAATTAGTTCTTCCTTTCGTAATTTTTTATATATATAATTCATCAATTATGTAGATTATATATAAACAATGATAAAAATTGAACCAAAGCAAGAAAAATAACCTTGTTTTCGTATCTAGGACACCGAAATCACTCCGAATCAGTTCCCAAACCTCAGGATATGGAGACAAACATTTTTTTATGGTTATCCTGTGTAATTTGGCAGAATAATAAACTTCATTTTCTTTCCAATCAGTTTGAATGAGCAAAAGTTACAAGAACACGCGGATCATATAAGCCCGTTACAATCTTGGGGACCTGAATTACGGAATTTCAGAAAACTAAATCAGCGACCAATTGTTGAAAATGACTGTGATATTGTCATCGAGAAACCAACGTTCCTAATGAAGATAGACGCCAGTGAGTTTTATAATGAATTCCATTGTACCAATGATTCCAACGTATAGTAAACTTAGTAGAAATGCTCTAGGCATTTGCCAGGCATGTATAACACTGGACTAGAAAAAAAACTAGACGATGAATAATGTGCCACCGATAAAAATCTGTTTCAGTAGTAAATATGTATCACCATTTCTGTGATTTCTTCAACTTATACGCATCATTGCACGTCAATCTTTCACATCCTTCTACATTCAGTACCGACAATCACATAATGATCTGGGAAAGTTACACGTGAGTATAATCGATGAGAATCAACAATTCCCAATAACACTAGAAATATATGAGAATGGCTTATGCTTCTATGTTTGCAGTTATCGATCGGCGTTTCAAGATACTTTCGAAGCCTTCACGCAAAATCCATTATGGGATTTGAAAACATTTCGTGGACAAACAGTGTGCTTCAAGAATCTCGTTTTTCCCCTGTTACCTCGCATGATTTTTGGTCTCTATTACAACACACCTCTTGTATTATTAATTTTTTTTTTCAATTTCACGACTTGTAAGCCAAGTTTTTGATACATCGAATACTTATTAGTGAATCATTTCCGTCCTCGTTACAGATTTATGGCTGTGAAAAAAGTGGATTATTCAGAGCTTTTAGTGAACATGTTTTACACAGACTGCAAATTTTCCACCAAGAAAGAAAAAATAAGAGAATTCGGGTCACGCTTCTCAGCAGAGACACTCAGTATAGAAAGATCTTGAATGAAGACGAGTTGGTGGCAGCCTTGAAGAAAAACAAAGAATATAGTGTCCGAAAGGTACGGTTTGGTGACCAAATATTCAGGATCGTACTTATAATTGTCCAACAGCTACAACCCTTTTGATTCCAGGTGGTTTATAATAAACATGTACCTTTCAAAAAACAATTGGAAATTACAAGAAATTCGGATATTTTTATCGGTATACATGGCGCTGGTTTGACGCACTTAATGTTCCTTCCTGAATGGGCAGCTGTTTTTGAAATGTAAGTATTTATCATCGGAGATTATTGCCAACATATTTGAAAATTCTGAATGTCCATTTCAATTCAGTTTCACTTTCGTGAAACCACATCGAAGAAAAAATACCACTAATCATGTTAAGAATATAAAAAAAAGTATTCAAATTGGAATTCGGATCTTTGTCAATTCGAACCACTCAATCTTGAAGGATGAGATCGCGGGTCAATATTCCTTTATAATTCATAACTTTACATTTCATTATCTCACCCATTAAAAAGTAACTGGGAATTCAGTTGAATGTCCAACATTCCTATGACCAATCTAAAACAGTAAATGCAAAAAATTGTATCCGGTTCAATTCTCATAAAAATGAAGCAAGGTAAAAGTTATCAAAGCGTTAATCCGGGTGTTGATCCTATCGATTAAGAAAAGTTTATCTCAAAGATTCATCTAATAATTTTTATGACATTTGTAAATTCTAGATACAACTGTGAAGATGCGAGTTGCTATAAAGATTTAGCACGTTTACGTGGCGTTAAATATTTCACATGGGAAGACACTTCCAAGTTGATTCAGCAAGATCCAGTGAGTGCTAGTTTTATTGTAATCATTATTTTCATTCATTTAGATTTATATAAAACTGGATTTTTCTCGAAGGGCACTCATCCTGATGGTGGCGCACATGCAAAATTCACAAATTACAGTTTCGATGTCAAAGAATTCTTACGAATCGTATCTCAAGCTAGGGATCACGTGAAGCACCACAGTGCCTTCAAAGATTTCATAAAAAAATCACAAAACAGAAACGACACCGAAAAAAATGAAGAAAGATTACGAAATTCAGGAGCGAAGAAAATATCTAAAGATGAGTTATAACAAATGTACAACGTTATCGAACAAAGTCCTTATACTATTAGCATTTGATATGTGATAATTCATGATTATTTATAAACTTAAATTCATATGACGACAATACATCACTTTGTTATAAACTTCTTTCTTTTCTACTCATTTTTATATCTGTGGATACTGTATTTTACATTAAAAAAAAATATGTCGTTGAAGTTTGAATCGTTTATTGAAAGAAATTCAGATTAAAGTATGGAAAAATTCCAATCGGTACGAAATTTCACTACTTACTTTCTGAAATTCATCAATTTTTCCTAATATTTTAGTTTTGTTGAGAAAAATTCCAAAAAAAAAACAATGCAAACTGTTTTAGTGTTACTAAAAAACTAAAAAATATTCCAAGATTTTAATAAAAATTATTTTCGAGTCGCATTTTTCTCCGTGCGGATGTTAAAAATTTTTATTTCTTTTTTATTTTGTTAAACAAGTTCGCGTAAAATCATTTCTGGAAGTTATCGTTTATGACTGATCACATTCTGTGATCTTGTTTAATCAGTCATTCATAAGAAAAATTGCAGATATCGATATAATAGATGAATTACATTTAAGATAAATGATGAATCCAATATTAATTTCCCAAATGACGTCATAAAATATTGAAAACTCTTTAAATATGTTGGATCACCGGAAAAATTGCCGAGATGCTTTTCAGTAATTCCATTATTAACGTTCTTCAAGTACTCCTGATTGAGAAAAAAAAAAGTAAAAGCGTCTTCCAGCCAGTTCATCTTCAGTAACAATGATTGACCATTCAATCTCATTGATTTCATCCGTTTCGATGGATTTCAACAGATTTGAAAAAATGCGAATGGTTATTTCTCGTTGTAAAGTTTGTATTGAATTTCATCGGTGAATAGGATTCAATATATTTTTCTAACCGGAGTTGATAAAGTATTTTTGATTTTTCCAGTATCATAATCAGTAATTACATTGATATTTAATATAATTTCTGCATTTACAACATGAAACTTAGTTCGAAGTCATTAGTTGAAATCAGTTTTTTTCAAAATTTAAATAAAAATATATATTCAATAGAGAATTTATTTACAAAGATTAGGAATCATTTATTTCAATCAAATTATAAATGTTATAAATGCATATATTGTATAAAACATTAATATATCACAATTCAGTAAGTGAAGATTACATTGAACATGATTGGATCACGCAAAATACGAATTTTATAACTTCATTTGTATTTTGTATCTATAAAACACTAAGGGAACAAATATATTCACTGCCATATATCCTATTAGAATTTCAACTGCTGTCCATTTATCAACATACAATGTATGAATAAACGTGTTAACAATTCCAGTCAAAATATTAGCCAAGAGAAAGGATAAAAGCCCATTATAGTTGACCGCTTGAAATATTTCCAAAGTGTTAAAAGATTCATCTGAATGATCAATAGCTTCTTTACTCGTTTTCTTGGATATTTTATTTTTACTCGCCGTTTTAACGGTTTCATCTACTTGATATTCTTCCATATAAATAGTGATATTTAAAATCACTTCTAAGAGAAGTAAAAGTGTCAATGCCATGGTACCTAAAGTAAGTATCCAAGCACAATAGCCTAAATTCGCTAATCGTCTTGATACACCAAAGTAAAAATCACAGAGTAAAGTAACAGCGCAAGCTTGAACACATATTAATGATAATTTGATACACAATACCATTGAGTTGTTATAATTTCCTTCGATAGTATAACCAAACAACCGCAAAACAAAATGAGTTTCAGAATGATATGATTTTTGACAAGAATGTTGATATCTGTAAGTCGAATGTATTAATCTTCCAACTGCGATACCAATTAAATAAAGACCTACGTATCCTGGCAGAGAGATTAGACCTTCTCTGTTGGCAGAAATAAAATCAATTCTGGGTTCATTACTTAAAACCCATTCCTTAATCCCAGTTGTATTTAAAACATATTCATGCATTGCCAAAATCCAAACACCAGAAAGTAAAGAATACTTTGAATTAATGGTAGTAGTTATCGTACTTGTAAACAATTTAACAAATGCCAATGTTATGAAAAAGTTCCAATGAACACCATATTCCGTAACATGCTTTTGATATCCCATATATTCCACAGCGAAAAATCTAGCAAAACCTAATATTAAAAGCAAGGTACAGTTTTTTGTGGCAATTTTCATATTTTTCACTAAGGTACGTATGAAATTACTTTTGGAAAGATTATCAAATTCTTTTGCCTCCCTGGTGACTAGCGCATTTGATAAAATGAAAAGACCGACACCTATATCCATAAGACTATATCCAAATACCTCTGTCTTAGCAAACCTGCGTGGGAATATTTCAAAATCGACTGCTAATATACAAATACATGTTATAATATTTGTAAGAGCTCTGAAATTAGTTACGAATGGCCTTCGATTACCGTTGACTTGTATATCATCGAATGATGATTCTTTATATGTGGATTGTATAATTACAATGTTAATGATTGAAATACAAATCATTGTAACAGACAGAATGACAATCTGTTCTAACCATACTGTACAACATAATATACATGGAATTATTACAAATGAAAATTCAATTAAACATCTTACATTTTTATGGATATACCTTTGTAGAATTCTTAGAGTAGTTAGTGCTACGCAAATACCAAAAAGACATGGTAATAAGGTATAAATGATTTCTCTTGAAGCACATCCACTATAATTCAAAATAAATTCTTCTTGAATCTTTCGATAGTGCTCTTTGTTCCACTGAGATTTCATGTTCGATAATTAACCTGCAACATTGATCATTATGTTAATCCTAACGTTAAACATTACAATCCATATATTATTCATGTATTTGCACTAGAATCATTTCTTAATTTCAAACTCACAAAATCTCCAAATTTTTCACAACACTGTTTATCTAATGATAGATCAATTTACTGCATTACAATAGAAACCTTCTATTTAGTGTCAAATAAACACATTATTGCATAAAATTTTATTTTTTGCAAAATCGTTCATTGATTTGATTGATTATATTAGAGATAAAACTGAAGAAAATTGAATGAATTAGATGTGTAGGAATACAATTTCGCGTACGTGATGTGATTATTTTTTGAATTTATTACCAACGAAATCAGCTGATCTCTGATGTTCACTTGTTTTCATTCGGCAGATGGCGATTATGTCGATAATAGTTCGGTTTTATCTGCTACAGAGTGCAACTCAAATCCGCTAACAGTTCTAACGGAAACATCCTTATAATTATGTTAATAATGAGATTAATAATAATGTGATTGAAAAATATTACCGTTAGAACTGTTTTCAATTTTGTTGCGTGCACTGCAAATAATCGTATGGACAATGCGCAGAACCGTATATGCGATCTGCGCGTCTTTATGGAGTTTATGTTTATGTTTACGTTTATGAGTTGTTTATATAACTATTATGCAGTATTATATAGTAATATGTTGCACTTGAAACACATTAAAGTTTGTTAAACTCTATGATGAAAATTGAATTTTTATGAAAATGTTTTGGAAATAGTTTTTCACACTAGTTTGAATAGTATATAGTATGTACAGTTTTTGTATTTGAAATAATGTCTTTGAAATTTGAATTACTCATTAAAACGAATAAATCTGATTCACGACAATGGTCCTGAATGAATTCTCATAAACAGGTTATATTGGTTACACATAATACAGAAAAATTGAAGCTATGTCATTATTATATTTGAATACAAATTTGCTTGAATGAACAATTCAAACTTCAATGACATTTAAGGTATTATATTAATGTTTGAAAATATCTAATATTATTTCCTGTTGCAGGGATGATTATCGATTCAAGAATGTTGCCTTTTCAAAGAATAGAATCTAGTAAAAGAAAAAACATTCAACGAGAATCAAAAAATCATAATTCAAATACATCGCTTATAAGTAAATTTCATAAAGATTTGCAACCAAAAAATCAAGGATCACAATGTCAAAAGCATGATTCGTTAGTGGAGAAACTGAGACCCCAAACACTGAATGATTACATAGGACAAAAGCATTTATTCAGTTCTGATAGTATTTTGAGATGTATATTAAAAACAGGTCGAATTCCCAATGTTATATTTTGGGGACCACCAGGATGTGGAAAGGTATTTCAAGAGAACTTTTGTATGTTTCAAGAATGATATGTGAAGTATATTTTCCAAAATTTATCTTATACAAATACATGATTGATTTGAAATGATTTAGAGTTCATATCAGCTAGTTCCAATTTGTAATCTTCAGCATTCATAATTTTCTTCAGAATTAATAAATCGATAGAATATATTTTTGCCCTACCATTTTTTCAAGTGAAAAATGTTTGAATTTAAAATTTATTTGTTAATTTGTTTTCGAAATATTACGGAACAGAATGATATTGTATATGAAAATTGTTTTTGTTTAGGCATCCTTAGTCGCTGTGATATTGAATGTAATCAAAGAAACTTTCGACAATCAAATTCATATAGTGCAGTTATCGGCCACTACATCCGGAATCAGTGACATCAAAAAAACTGTTGAATCTGCAAAAAATGTATCAAAATTTGGTGGCCAAACCATAATTTGTATGGATCAGATTCATAAATTCAATAAACTCCAACAAGATATATTTTTACCACACATAGAAGCAGGAACATTTACTTTAATTGGAACTACCAGAGAAAATCCATATCATTTAAATTCTGCGCTACTGAGTCGTTGTCGTTTATTTAAATTAGAAAAATTAAAAAATATTGATGTTCTAAAAATTCTGTATAATGCTATGTGTCACTTAAAAGGGCATGTCCATAATCTGCAAGACAGCTTAAATCCTAATGATTTGAAAAAAACATTGTCTTTACAAGAGATTAATTACATTTCTAATTTATCACCCGAATTTTATATCAGCGCAGACACAGTGAAATGGTTAGCCGAAGTTTGTGACGGTGATGCACGTACCGCGTTGAACGGCTTGGAATTAACATTAACTGAAAAAATGTCTAATAAATCGAACGTTGAATTTGAAATTGATGTGATAACACTTGAGGATATTAAGAAAAGTTTATTGACTGCATATATGCTTGACGAAGAGTCTATTAATAGTCATCATTTATATTCTGCTCTTCATATGTCTATAAGAGCTAGTGATTCCAATGCAGCTTTATACTGGTTAGCAAGAATAATGGCTGTTAAAGAAGATCCTGTTTATATAGCTAAGCGATTAATCCAAATATCCAGCGAAGATATTGGTTTAGCGGATATAGACGCATTGGGTATGTACTTTAAGTATCATTTCCTACTACTTTATTCATAATCTTATTTTATTAGGAAGACTCTTGTTACAATAGAATATTTATCTCTTCACTATTGTGCTGTACAAAAAGATTCTTTACCATGGTACCTTATGAAGGACTTCAATTCTATTCAACTGATTCTTATTTTTTAGAGTTGCTTCATCATTTATAATAATTACTTCATCATCAAAATTTTACAGGTGTAGCAGTGCACACAATGCACGGATGTCAAATGATTGGAATGCCGGAATGTGACGTGCTTTTGGGTCAGTGCGTTGTGTATTTAGCAAGAGCTCCTAAATCCCGAGTTGTATATAATGCCCTGAAAACTGTCACTGACATTATAGATAAAAATCATGGCAGTCAACCTAATGTACCACCGCATTTGAAATGTAAATAAATAAACATTGGTGAATACTGAAAATAAGTGAATTTTCATTCATATTTCAAACTAATCCATTTTTCTTCTTTTCTTTCATAGAAAAATTATAAACGCCTAATAAATCAAAAGAAGATTGAAAGGTCAGTTCTTTACGCAATTTGTCTCAGTCGGTAAAAAAAATTGATTCTTCGGAATTCGGGCGATGTACCGCAATAAATAAAGTACTAAAGATCATTACCTGAGAATTTCAGACTTTTTTTATGAATTCAATGCGAAGAATTCTTACCGAGAAAATATTTACTCAGTCGGTATGCTGATGTCCCCTTAACGGGACACTAGCGTCGGTAACGGACCTCTCTTTCTATCATATGATTCTGTCCCTTTCTAACCAATGACGTGAGTTGCCGACGCTAGTAGCCCGTTAACGGGGCACAAGCGTCGGTAACTCACGTCATTGGTTAGAAAGGGACAGAATCATATGATATACGACATATCATATAATTCTGTCCAGTAGCGTGGTGAGAACATTTCTATTCTCTTTCAATTCGCGTGAAAACAAGGATAAGAGGCGGGATTTTCCCGCCTCTTATCCTTTGTTTCGTGTCAGTCGAAGAAAGACAGACAAGCTCTCACCCCGCCACTGATTCTGTCCCTTTCCAACCAATGACGTGAGTTACCGACGCTTGTGTCCCGTTAAGGGCATACCAGCGATCCCCCGCAGATGCAACCCGCCGTACAACCCTTATGAAAATATTTCTACGCCAAATTACGCCAAAAACTACGCCTAAATACTGCATTTCGGACACTTCCGTAAAAAAACGTAGAAAATTCTACGCACTTCTACGTCAAAATACGCCAATCTATAACCAAGAGTTTTACCCGTATGGGGTCGTCCATAAATTACGTAAGACGTTTAGGGGCGGGGGGGGTTCAGAAAATTCTTACCAAATCTTACGGGGGGGGGGGGGGTAGTACCGGAATCTTACGTAAGATGAAGAGTTTTGACAATGCAACTGAATAATAAGGAATAGTTGAAATTATTTTGAACCACATAATCTTTCCTTCAACTTCCGAGTATCTAAAACATTATTATGAGTTTTGTTACTTGACTATTTACAATTCCAGTTCAAACGAAATATAGGAACATGAAAAAACAAACACTTCGAAGCTAAATTTTTGTTTCTTTTAAAATTTTGATTTAAATAAATTATTTTTATCTAATTTATTGGTTCTGTTTGGATTAGGATGTAAATTTAATGTTCAGATATATAGTAATGTATCTGTGGAGTGCTTTCCATTTTCAACTTCAACGATCTGTCTACTATATATTGTATCATGGATATGTAAAAATTCTTGTAAAAAATCGAACACTCAGTGAGCTCTCCTATGGGCAGGAATTTCTAGGAGATTTTTTGAGAATTGATTTGGGATATCCAAGTTGCAGACATATGCGATCAGTCAATGTTTCTCTCTCATACAATTCCCAAGGAGCATAGAACAAATAAGTCATCCAAATTTTCGTTGACTGGCATGTCATTTTTGAACGGAAAACAAATTCGAGAAGAATTCGTACAGTGGATTTTAATAGTATTAGTTCAAGTTCGATGAACGCCACGAAACCAGAACTATGATAGCATTTTAAAATACTTTCTTATGGAGAAAGCCACAAACATGTAAATGTGCAGAAAGGGGCAATATACAGCACAATTTGTTAGAAACACCAAATTTTTAGTAAACAGTATTTCAAATGTTTTTTCTGGTTAAAGTTTCATAGCAATTCATAAGAAAATGGTTCATTTTTAGTAACTTATTAATTCATATTAAACTATCATTCTTGGTGCACTTTTGAATTCATCTTACATTACTGTAAGGGGGGAGGGAGGTCCACGAAATCTTACGATGTCTTACAAGGGGGAGGGGGGGGGGGTCAAAAAACGCCTAAAATCGTCTTACGTAATTTATGGATAGCCCCATTATACTGTGGAGTAAAAAGGTGTAGAAATACGTAGAATGGCATAAACTCTCGGACTTTGTACGCCAAATTTACATATTTCTACTTCACTGCTTCAATTTCGCGTATTTTCGGCACAAATATTCATATTTTCGTCTATGCCTAATTACGTGAAACTATGCCAAGCTGTGGGACGTAGATTGACGTAATATTTCGTAGTTTTTGGCGTAATTTGGCGTAGAAATATTTTCACAAGGGAAGCGTACCGACTGAGTAAACATTTTCTCGGCAAGAATACTCTGAATTAAATTCATGAAGGAGTATGAATTTCTCAGGAATCAATCTTTAATCCTTTATCTACTGCTGTACATCGCCCGAATTTTGAATTCCGAAAAAAATATTTTTTTCTCAGTTGGTAACACAAACTTTTCTTGAAATTCGAAATTCGGGCGATGTACAGCAGTAGACAAAGGATTGAAGATTGAATACTTCTTCATGAATTCAGTTCAGAGTATTCTTGCTGAGAAAATGTTTACTCAGTCGGTACGCTTGTATGGTAGGTTGCATCAGCGGGGATTGCTGGTATCCCCTCAAGAGGATACCAGAGTTACCATCGGAGCACGTTTTCTTGCACTAAAATACTCGAAACTGAATTCATAAAAAAATCTGAAATTTTCAGGGATTTGGCCATACCACCCGCCATTCCCCTACTGGAGTGAGCGCAGCAATACAACCGCGTGTACAGAGAGAGAGAGAGAGAGAGAGAGAGAGAGAATATTAGAAGAATTTATTGAACGAATGTAGATTCACACCTGTTCGAGTTTTTCTCTCGTCATTATAGTTAAATAGCCAATGACACATTTACACCCGTTCGCACCTTTCCCTTTTTACACGTGTTGTATTGCTGTGCGCATTCTCCTGCTCAACGGTAATGCCCATCTGGTAGCTCTGATTCGGGCCAACGTCACTTCGGACCACGATGTAAGAAGAATAGGTGTGTTATCTTTTGTATGTGTTGTGAGATTTTTCTGTCCTAGTTCTTGATTTTGCCACTACGAAATTCGAGTAGCTGAGGCCAAAAAAAGCGGTGAATTCAAATTAGATGTTAGAAATACTAATCCAAATTGATCAAGACAGAAATTAAAATCGTATTATAAGACATAACATTTACAGAGGGAAGTTATTTTTCATTTAAACTTGATTTTATTTTAAAAAATCGAAATTTATCTGGCCTTCACGACACTTTCGCCAACTGGTGGCGAAATTGGAACTAGGACAAAGCCTGCATCAAAAAATGTTCATACCGTCAGGGAAGATAACACACCTATTCTTCTTACATCGTGCTTCGGACCAATGGGTTTTTACCCAATTCGGTACATCCGACTTTCAGGAAAATGAACCTTCGGCACTGCGACACTACCATCCGAGTATCCGACTGCATCAACCGACCACTGGCTGGCATCACTGTTCCACAGTTCAAGATAAGATAATACCTTCTCGATCTTTGATCATCGATAATCATTGTTGACCATCCTTGATTTCGTCTTATCTTGTGGTTTGTAGTATATTGTAGCGATAATTTGATTTCAAGATTAATACATATCCTATCATTTCTTTTCAGGTCAATTACAAGTAAATTGATTAAAAGTCATAAGAGAAGTAGTGAACATTGGTCAAATTCTGCAGAGAAGTTTTAATTCAGCTAGAGCTATTGAAGAAATTATGACACAAAAATGTGGTGCAAACAAGTTGGCAAAATTAAGGGAGCTGATGAAAAATATCAGTACGGACGGATCCAAAAGAAAAGGCATTCAAGCTTTTATCGTCCATACGACAGATGCACATCAATCGGAATATCTCAGAGAACATGACAGCAGACTTCAATTCATCAGTGGATTCACAGGATCTCTCGGAACAGCAGTTATTACTTTTGACAAAGCACTGCTCTGGACCGACGGAAGATATTTCAATCAAGCTCTCAAAGATTTTGATCCGCCGGAAGCATGGACTCTCATGAAAGAACCTCTTCCAGAGACACCTACTAGAGGTGCATGGTTAGTTTCTAATTTGCCTCCGAAATCCATTGTTGGGGCTGATCCTAATTTATTGTCATCAAACGAATGGTTGACTTTACAGAATAATTTGAATGCATCTGGCCACTGCCTGTTACCGCTTCATGAAAATTTGGTGGATAAAGTATGGGGTAAAGATCAACCTAAAGCTGTATATAACGCTATAGTACCACAGCCAATAGAATATACAGGGAGAACTGCAGGAGAAAAAGTTAAATTGTGCTTGGATGCGATGAAACAAAATAAATGCACAGTTCTTGTCTTTGAGGCATTAGATGAAGTTGCTTATCTCTTAAACTGGAGAGGATCGGACATTCCATATAATCCTGTGTTCTTTGCATATGTGATTTTAACTCTAGAAGAATTACATCTGTTTGTTAACATAAACATGGTGTCGTCGGAAGCGAAAGAGCAGTTGGTATCCGAAGGAGTTAATCCAATGTATCATCCCTATGAAGAGATACATGATTTCCTCAAAACGAAAGCAAGTGAAAGTGGACAGAAAATTTGGATACCAAGCAACAGTAGTTACTCCATTGTCATGGATTGTGGTACAGCAGAAAAATATTCTGCGATCACTCCGATAGCTCTTATGAAAGTTATCAAAACTGATGTAGAAATAAAAGGAATGAAAGCTGCCCATGTAAGAGATTCTGTTGCACTTGTGAAATATTTTGCTTGGTTAGAAGATAAAGTTAAAAATACCGATGAATGTATCACAGAAATTTCTGGAGCTGAACAGCTTCTCAAATTTAGACAGTGAGTATAGTAATAATCATTGAAAAATGTTATAAAATATAAATGACATTTTATCAACAGAGAACAAGAGTTATTCGTCGGACCAAGTTTTACTACCATATCGTCCGTTGGTCCTCATGGAGCGATAATTCATTATAAACCAACACCAGAAACTGATGTACAAATTACAGATAAAGAAATGTATCTTTGTGATTCTGGTGCACAGTACAAGGACGGTACCACAGATATCACGCGTACTTGGCATTTTGGTACACCAACGGATTACGAGCGAGAATGTTTTACCCGTGTCTTTAAAGGGCAATGTCATCTTTCCACACTTATTTTCCCATCAAAAACTAAAGGAAATATTTTACATTCTTTAACACGTGAGAGCTTATGGAGTGCTGGGTATGTATGTATGTATATTTGGAATTTATATTCTTTCATATTACGTCCAAATTATTAATGTATAATTTTAATAGACTTGATTTTCTTCATGGAACTGGCCACGGAGTAGGATCATATTTGAATGTACATGAATTACTGGTGCTTATATCTTGGAAACCTAATCCACACGATCCCGGATTACAAGCAGGAATGTTTATATCCAATGGTAAAGAATTCAATTATTTCATATCACTTCATCTTCAACTCACATTTCATATTCACTGTCTTTATTTTGACAATTAACTTACATATTCACTTATCATAGAAAGTATGTTTTTCTTTTTAGAGCCTGGATATTATGAAGATGATAATTTTGGTATTAGATTGGAAAATATAGAGTTGATAGTGGAAGCGAAAACGCCCTATAATTTCATGAACAACAAATTTGTTACTTTTGAAACGGTGTCTTTAGTTCCCATTCAAACAAGTCTCCTTGATACTTCTTTGCTGACCGACGTAGAGGTGAGAATTTCCAACACATACCCAATAAAACTGTGATCTTGTTCTTTTTTTTTCTAATCCCTACAAAAACGCTGATATCAAGATTGAGAAATTCAAATGATACAACTAAGATTTCTTAATGCTGTATAAAAAATTCTCCATTGATTTTACAGATCGAATATCTGAACAACTATCATGCTAAGTGCTATAAAGTTTTGCAACCTTTTTTGCAAGGCCCAGAAAATGCTCAAGCACTTCAATGGCTTCAAAGAGTAACTCAACCACTCTGTCGTGAGACGAAGATGCAAGATTGAAAACTGTATTTGTTATACAGATCACGTGCGTTGTCATGTTATGCGACAAATAGCCAGTAACATGAGCAGTTATTGCAAAATTTTCAATAAAAATTATAAGAATGATTTATTTTGGAAATGAAATTATGAATACGATACATGATTAGAAGTTTTACATCAGAGCATTGAACTTGCATTTTTACTGAAAACTGTACTACTTAGAATTTTTTAAAGGATAAATTTTTATGAAGTGAAAAATTGGGATATGTATTTTGTGCTTTTCTTGTTCATGGTATCCATTCCAGCCTATTATCGTACCCGGTAATATGCACGTGTCTTTTCTCGAATGGAAAATAACGCGAACGCACGCGTTAAGCGACTTATGCGATCTCAGGTTGTCGAAAAAGTATCAACATCAACATACACTAATGCGTAATAATCAAAATGAGACAGAGTCAAAGACTGAACAAGCTTCGATTTAGTAAAAGTAAATAGATGTTTTCCATTGAATCTGAGCTGATAGAATACTTTAGTAAGCGTTTTGAGAGTGGAGACGAATAGGATGGCGCTATTATCAACTTCAATCGAGGGCAGAGACTCACATTGAATGTTAATAAAACGTAAAGAATCATGGTCTGAGATTTGGACGACTTTGAATGAAGTTTTTTCGAATGGCACTAGTCACCGACCCTGGATGTATCGCTTTTAATCCTGATAATAGTATCATCCCTGGCGGAAAAATTTTGTTCGCTTTTGACACAGCACTTCAATGAAATTCAATAAAAATCCTCAAACTTCAATGGAAATCAACAAATTTTACTAAAAGTTATTGAACTTCACCGAAATTTTGTTGAGTTGAATTTTGATAATTTTTCATGAAAACCAAATGTGCCAAAAGTGAACGGAATTAAACAAAATTTTTTCATCAGGGATAGATTGAGTTAGAATCCATAGAATACAAAATTTTGAAGTCAGTGAATTTCATAATTTTATCGTACAGTGCGACCCCTCAATAATAACGCTTACGAATCCACTAATGCGCGAAGCTTTTCAGGGTTTTGTAAGGGAAATGTTATTTTCCAGAGATTATTCATGGTTTTGCAGAAGTGTTTTTAATAGGATACGAAAAATATTCATCAAAATTCAATAAAAAGCCTAATAATCATGTTTACAGTAGGTATTTCTTTGGTTACAGTGAATTAAAAACTTGAGGTTGTGACATAGTTTTTGGAAACAGTTGTCGCAATTTTTCGTATACTTTGAGATCCTAAAGATTCACGTTTCGAATTTCATACAGGGACAAACATACTTCATTTTAAAATTAATTTCCACCACTTTATTGAACTTTTGACATGCAACTCGTACAACTTTCTCCACTTAACTTAACAACATTTTTCGTAAATTCTTTATACTCTTTGAATTGTTTTCTTTAAAAATATAACTCCAATGATATATTTCTTGAATGAAATGTGTAAAGAATTTATGAAAAATGTACTTCACAAAATCTTGATGATTTGGAATGTGATGCTATGATTAAATGAATATATTTTCCTTTTAATAACTCATTATATTATGTTTGTTTGCAACATTGATTCACAATTTCTATCAACTGTAAAAGTACTGGGTGAAGTACAATGATGTGTTTTCAAATTCCACTCTAAATGTAACGAGGACGATATTAAGTACTTTCATCAATATTCTTGGTTCTTGATTTTCAATGATTTCAATTAATCACCATGAAAGCCAAGGAGGTTGTTGAAATTCATCCATGTTAACGTATGTGAGATTTAAAGGAATATTAATTAAAGCAAACGAACGTTTTAAACGTTTCAGTGTTTGTCGTATCATTTTTCCATTTTTACCTAATAAGAAACCAGCAGGAATATCAATCGAGTGAGAAAATGGCATATTTTGATCATAGATCATTTCTACATAGTAATGATCAACCCATAGAGGACTGTCTCTAGATTCCTCTAAAGATAGCGGATGATCGGAGATAATCACAGCTTTTGCACCAGCTTCTTCGGCAACTATAGCTTTTTCGGAGAAACTACATCCCCCTCTTTCGATTAGAGCAACTTTTCCTCTCAACTGATCAGCATTTTTTATGTGTTTACAACCGGTAGGTGGTTCTACAGGAATCAAAGCTATTTTTTGCTCTGAAAAACTTTCATTCTAATCGGAGACAAATGTTTATATTAATCATGGTATGAGATAAATCTTTGAATACATTCAGAATACTTACAAATGGAACACCAAAATCTTGAGCTGGTCTTATTCTATATGTATATTCTAATTCAGGTGGATCTAGAATTTCAAAGAAAATATCTGAGCGTATGGATTTGTCTAGAAAGGATCCTTGTAATTCCCATTGATTCAGGTAGCCTAAAAAGGTGATACAATTGCATTTTAGATTCAGCTGCTTTGTTGAAGTTTGAATTGTTTATTGGAATGAAGTTTGTACTGTAAATATGTAAAAGTGAATAGTAATTGATGCTCTAAAAATATATTATTTTCTGCCGGTGTATTATTGAATAACATAACAATATTCAAAAATTATAAATATGTTTAATTGAAATCTTTCATTTGTTTTGGTAACCTACGAGACTGGTTACACCTCGCAGGGGGAGGTTTTGGGGATCAAAACTTCCTTCAAAATTGGATAAATGTATTGGTATTCAAACATAATTAAAGCCTTGTTAAACTATTCAAACTTCAATAACATAAATAAATATCAGTTCAACGAATTCCACTAACCTCCACAATTCCCACATGCTAATAATTTGAGTAGATATAATAAATAAAACACTATATTTCTTCGAATCCACATTCCTTCAACGATTTGTTATTTTCACATGCTTATCGTCACAATGTGATTAAACGTTTTCAGGTAAAAATATTGAGTCACTCTTGTTGAACAATGTCGTCAACAGCCGTAATAAATAGTTGAATTTGTCAAGATTTGTCAGAACAGTTCACAGGTGGGGTTACGACTATGTAATGTTATAACCTTATCATAGCCTGATATCATTAAAACCATTATTACATACCATGATATTTTACTTTTTTATTCATCATTTCATAATTATAATGATAATGAATATTCACCGATCACAACTTTAAATCGGAAAAAACGAATCCGCTAGTGTCCGCTAGTTCCAAAGTTAACATCAGTCGGTCATTTCGATCGCCAATTTTTTTTTTCATAAAGTTTTGTTTTTTGTTACTTTTATTATTATGAAATCTAACCTCTTTTACTTGGTGTCCAATGCGATCATATGTTTTTGTTTTCATCAAATAAATCATTCCATAAGATGATTCAACAATTGTCACAAGTTCTATTGAAAAGAAATCTAAGTCAATTCAAACAATTTAATACATTCGTTCATATGGGACGATGTTCTTCAGTGTTTAAACATGATTATTCACAGGAACAATATCAACAATGTCATAAAAGAACTTTGAGAAACATTCTAACTTGTAGTGTGTTCATCTATGGAATTGGATACACATTTTTCAAATGGAAAAACAAGAGTATCAAGGAGTTATTTGATGTTTCATTAAATCACATACTCCCTGTAGTCCATGCAAAATCGATAAATACAGTGGATATCTCTGGGAATCGAAATAAATATAATTTCATCGCTGAGGTAGTCGACGTATGCATACCTTCTGTAGTCTGCATAGAAATTAAAGACGATAAAAGGTAAATTTATATAGATTATATTTTATCTGAGAGCATTCAATTCAAAATTTTTGATAATTTTTGAAATTAAAATCAAAGAAAGTACAAATACCAAAAGCATTTGCATTATACATTAGTTAAATAGTTTGAAACTTCAATTCATTCATTCATATTTCAAGAATCCATTGTACAGAATTGTCGTCTAAACTATTTCAGAATTGAAAAATGACATTGAATGTATGAAATAGGTTCTCTTATTCCTTTTTTCGCTTCCTGCTAGATTTGTATTCAACCCAATAATCACTGTTTTGGTAATAAAATAGATTCTTTCAGAAGAAGGCCCTCAAGAAATGGATCTGGATTCATCGTTGAAGCAGATGGTTTGATATTGACAAGCGCTCATGTTGTTATTAAAAATCCATATGCGACCTATCAGGTACATGTAAGTTCCTAACAGTTTCCTGCACCCTCCTCTTTCCTGGCTCCTGAGACACTCTATTCTATCGTTTATTATTAATTGGATCAGAAATTATTTGGTAGTTATGATAATTGCTTCTTTGCTGTTATTAATTCAGGTTCGTTTACACGACGGAAGCACGCATGTTGCACAATTAGAAGATGTCGATATGGTACATGATCTGGCGATTCTTAGAATAAAAAAAGTAAGAAGATGGTACAAGTATTATTATTTTTGATATAACACTGATGATAGTGATTATAATATTTCATTGTTTATACAGAATAATTTACCGGTAATGAAGCTAGGAGATTCATCTACTATCAGACCAGGAGAATTTGTTGTCGCAATCGGATCGCCTTTATATTTAAATAATACTATAACATGTGGAGTAATTAGCAGTGCTAAGAGACAAAGCCAAGAACTAGGAATCCATGACAAGCATATGCAGTATATTCAAACTGATGCAGCAATTACTGTCAGTGTTGAATTTGTATAATTAGTACCGATTTATTTGTAGAGCTCTTAGTTTGAGTTTCTTAAGTTTAATGAATTATATGATTTTCAGTTTGGTAGTTCTGGTAGTCCGTTGGTTAATTTGAATGGCGAAGCCATAGGTATAAATACCATGACAATAGTATCAGGTATTTCTTTCGCCATACCCATAGATTATGCGAAAGAATTTTTAAAATCATCAGAATTACGAAGAAAGAATCAAGGTACGAGGCATCGAGGTCTCAATGAAATTACCATCAATCTAAAATGTAATCTTGTTTGTTTTGTTTTTAGCTACTAAATCGGAAATAACACGATACATTGGTATCGCGATGTTCACTCTTTCTCCTGCTATTCTGTCTGAATTGCAACAAAAAAGTGAAAAAGTTCCACATGATTTAACTCATGGAGTTCTGGTTTGGGGAATTGTTCCTGGATCTCCTGCTGATAAGTGAGTTGTAGTTACATCATATTGACTTGACGGTATTAAAATGAACTTTATTCATCCTTAATAATGCATTTGTATTACGTATTCATTAATTGTAAAAAAATCATTAACCTTTACATATTTTTGATGAATTCCCTTAGTGCCCAAATTTGAAAATTTGATATATCCAAATATCTTTAAAACAAGTTTTAATTACTTTACGCAGCATTTGTTAATAGATTTTGATTAATTGATGAATTGATTTATTATGTCCTAAAGCTAAACCTTTTAAGGACAGTTTGAAATGATAATTGAGTGTAGTCAATATAAAATTTGATAGACTTGATAGTGAAAAATTTCTATTACAATGCGTTACAAGTGCTGATAAATATTATTATTTGTACCAATTTTTGTTTAAATAATTTAAACGATATCTTCAAAAGTTCTTTCATCTAAACAATGTGTAAAAAGATATCCTTTGAATTAATCGAAGACAAGTTTTAGATGCAAAACATATTAAAAACATCTTTTAGATGAGTTTTAGAGAGAAATTCATTTGAAACTTATCTGAAAGTATTGCACAAGATATTTAAAATTTGTCTGAAAGATATGGCAAAGTGACTGATTCAAAACAACAATCCAATATACAAATAAGTTTTTTTTTATTACAGGAGTGGTTTACAACCCAAAGATATAATAACCCATGTTAATAATCAACCGATAACATCATCTGATAATATTCATCAGGTATTGGAGCAGTCTGGCCCTGTTGATATGACTGTTTTGAGAAAAGGAAAAGTTTTTCAAGTACGGGTTATTCCTGAAAAGATAACATGAGTTATTTATAAAATCTTGAGATAAATTATAAGACCACTGAAGTTATGTTATTGCAAACGTTTCCACCTATTTATATGGATATCAGCGAGATATGCAGGTCGGGCTTTCGAGTCATTCGATAATACAACCGTATTATTGTGAGCTTCAATTTATTTTTATGTAAAAATAATTTTCATCTCTATTTTCAAACATGAAAATGCCTTCAAAAGTTTTTATTTTTTTTCAAAAAGTTCGGTAACATTAACATTGAATACATTGGTGTACATATATAAAAGTGTTACACGTGAATTTTTTCATTAAAAAAAATTGTATGGAATTTGAATTTTTATGTGTATGTATTTATATTCTCAAATCAAATAATTCACTAGTCTTCATGCGATAGTTGAGAAATATTGTAGTTACTTTGTTACCCATTGTGATTTTAACATAAGCCGTTAACATTTTATCATAAACTTTGCTCAGCCCATGAAGATGCATAGAGAGTGAACATGCGTTCCGAGAAATACGATCAAAATTTAGCAAATTTTCTCCTCGTATCCGAGTGGTATCTTTTAGATTCGGTTAGAATCTGTTCAAGAATATTTTCTATCAGCATCCAAGAGGATACGAGAGTTACCATTCGAGCACGTTTTTTTTCGCCACAAGATCATTCGGAATTCAATTCATAAAAACATACTCGGACGTGGATAAAGTCACAAAGTATCATTCCTGAAAATTTCAATTTCTTTTATGAACAAAATTTCAAGTATTTTGGTCGAAAAACGTGCTCGGATGGTGCCACTTTTATCCTTTTAATTGCATTACTTATCCTGACCAACAAAATTACAAACAAATTGCATTCACTACGTGCTTTTGTCTAAAGTTTTATTACATTTCTGTCAGTTTCTAATGGAATCTTCCAAATTTAAAATGCTAGACAGAAGCAAATAAACAATCCACTAACTCTTGAACTTATTTCTCGTGACAACAGATTCTAACAGGATATTATTGCAAAAATGATGAATTTTGCTTTTATACAGCACAAAGTAGTGATCGGCGATATTTCAAGGTATCGATATTTTTTTTACAATTTGTATAAAGTTTCGATCGATATTTTATAAAATTCAATATAAACTTGACTAGTTTTAAAGAACTTTTGCAGAATTCTTTTCAAATTGTTTTGTCGTTTGGAATATTGGCTATACATTTCGAAGTTCTTAATTAATGTTGGTATATACACTATCTTTGAATTCGAATGAAGTTTGGAAACATGAACCTTTGTTTTTGCTAAGAACATTCAATACAAGGATAATTATACATATAGTTGAAAGTATTCGGAATGAAGATGCTTAAGAAATTTAACCAGGTGAGATTAATTAAATTTCTGTTGGAGCCATCAGATTACAGTATTAATGATACGAAGACTGGGAGAACACACCTTGACCGGCGTGTAAGTGTCAACGGACTACACGCGAATGCAAGGATATACATATATCGCGAGTGAGAATGCATATCCGATACCGCACGTCCTCTCTCTCCGTTGTCTAACTATTATCGCCTCATACCTTGTTCATTTTATCGGAACTGTTCTTCCATTTCTTCTTTGGATTCTGATGTGAGGATGGAGCTCTATTGCTTGCGATTATCCACGGTTTTGGCATGACTATTCTCGCCTACGAAGAATTCCTTCCCACGTGTATATAGATACCGAAGAGTGACAGCTTGAGTTGAGCCATAAAAAACGAATAGGGGATTGAAGCTGCTGCTGCTGTTGCAGCGATATGGAAACTGATATTTCCTTGAGCGCCTACACGCCTCTCGAGATTTTCTGTGAGAAAAAGTTTGAATGTCTTAATATCTTACTCTTACGAAGATAATACGAAAATTTGCTCCCATCTAACGTGTTATGTTCTCGCGTGAAGGGAAGTATGATACAGAATTGTTATGTGTATTATAGAAATTGTATTATGTTTTCTGAGATCGAGACCAATCGATTCCAAATCTTTTGCAACAAATAAATGAGAAGTCTATAAGTTTTGTTTTAAATTCTGATTTTTGTTCCAAGTGTTATTGCGAGATGAAGAAACTTTGGACAAATTCCAGTTGAAAAATCAAAAAAACGTGCTCGTACTCTAGCAAGTTCGTGATATTTATCTTTTAGGTATATTTCGGAAAATTGCTGTGCAGAGCGAAATTTTGATTAAAACAAAGCGCTTGACCGTAGTTTGTCAAAAACGATTTGGCTGCTGCCACGCCGCGTATCCCTTTAAGGGGATACCAGCGATCCCCGCTGATGCAACCCGCCATACAAGCGTACCGACGGAGTAAACATTTTCTCGGCAAAAATACTTTCAACTGAATTCATGAAGAAGTATGAAATTTTCAGGAATCAATCTTCAACCCTTTTGCTACTGCTGTATATCGCCCGTATTTTGAATTTCGAAAAAAAGGTTTGTATTACCGTCTGAGAAAAAAATGTTTTTTCGAAATTCAAAATTCGGGTGATGTACAGCAGTAAATAAAAGATTGGGGATTGATTGCTGAGAATTTTATCCTTCTTCATGAATTCAGTTCAGAGTATTCTTGTCGAGGAAATGTTTACTCAGTCGGTACGCTTGTATGGTGGGTTACATCAGCGGGGATCGTCGGTATCGCCTTAAAATGCCAGATTCGTTACATTAGGGTTACCAGACTTCACCTACACGGAGAAAATCCTACACTAGTGATTCCTGTAGCTCACACGACACACGACTGGCTCGTGTTATGCCAAAAAATCATTCCAACACTATTGGTTATTATCATTGAACTTTATATCATACTAGAAAGGGGGCGTCCATTAATTACGTGTGGTGTTTAGGGGGGGCGGGGGTCAAGCTAAATCTCACTAAATCTTACTTGGGGGGGGGGGTCTTAGCAAATCTCACGTAATTTTTTTTCTAGCAGAAGACGGTGTAAATATTCGTGAAAGTGAAGTTGAAAAGGTGAAAAATATTTCTAGAATAAACTATGGCAAAATCTAACACAACAGTGTTTACACTAATTTACGCATTTACACCCAAAACACAAATTTTTAAAAATCTCACGTGGGATTTGGGGGGGGGGGGTGGTTGCGGAAAATCTTACGAAATCTCACCGAGGGGGGAGGGGGTCAAAAAGCCTGAAAAATGACCCACGTAATTAATGGACGCCCCCAAAGCGCACTTCTCAAAAATGGCCGGTGGGCTTAGTGCAAGAGAGAAGGTTGCTTTAAGTGGTTCTCTTTTGTTTATATTAATGAATTATAGTCGCATCTATTCTTGAAGAGAGATAGCATCCCACTCGAAATTCAAAATCTCACCGGACTATACTATAGAAAACATGAGAAGTGCGCCTTCCAGTATGATATAGAGTTCAATGCCCAGATAGAAAAATGTCTCAATAATGCCATCATAATGGTGACATGGACGCCAAGAAATGTTCGCATCATGGTGCCAAGGTGTTTCCGCATAAGGCATTGTTATTGGTGGCAAAACGAGGTGATGGCACCATAACGCAGACATAATGTTTACATTCTATGCATCATCGCAAGCTCAGCAGAGTTCATGATAGTACGTTTACGGCACGTTATGTCACAAAATATTCAGAGCATGCTTTTCTATATGGGTGGTTACTATAGTAACACGAATCAGTCGTGTCTTCGCAGTAGAGAGTCGTTTTTCTACACTATTCTCTATTGCGGAGACACGACTGATTCGTGTTATCACAGTAACTACACGGAAAAAAAATCGTGGATTTTTTACATGAAGGTTGTTGAGCGAATAACCTATGGCAACGTATAGCACGGAGTTGATGTTTTAAACGCAAGTCGTTGTGGAAAAAACGCATCGAGCTTTGGGGCATGAACTTGGTGCTATAAACGCTTGATCGTTGCCATAAATTATTTTACTTTTCCGTGCAGTGGTGTTAAAATGATTTCATTGCATGAGACTCTCCCTTATTTATCCCTTATTTCCACGGTTCCCATTTCTCCACCAATTCCCTACCGAAGTCCTAGGTGGAGGATCGGTGGTTGTGCTGTATGGGCTACGTATCATTGTGTATTATACGTCTAGTATTATACTTACCCAACCCTGCCCTCAATTCTACGGAGATGCGACGTCATTCTTCGGCAACTGTCCTGTATGGGAATGTGTGAAATTAACACACTGAATTGTTAAGTTTACATTGAAAATCTGTCAGTTTGACACTCATCTGTGTTGATTTTCAACACGAATTTCGTGTGGACCATTTTCAACACAAAATTTTTACTGTGTATGCCCGAATTTCAGAAGCCCGAAGTTGCATAACCCTGAATAAAGATTTATGATGTTTAGTATAAATCAATTATTAGATACTTTCATATGATTTGCAGCATCGGTAAATCATCAACAGAAGCATATCTCACTTTTAAACTGTATAAAAGTAATTGTATAACTGTATAAAAGATTTATAGTAAAATTCATAATTTTTGCTTCCTCGTTTAGAGGGAAGCTTTGTGATCGTTTCGGGGAGCCGAAAATTTTTTTGTCTCGAAATTAACAATCTCCTAGACCTCCTCAGAATCCGCGGAACAATTTCGTTACCGTGTCTGTCTGTCTGTGTGGCTGTAGCCCCCCCTAAGTTTCGTAAGCGCATATCTCCCGTTCTGCTTATCCGATCGCTTCGAAATTTTTATCACAGTTGTGGACTAGGGTGATAGTGGTCCCATATAAGTTTCAACCTGATTCATTCAGAAGAATTGGGTGACTGAGAAGAACTCTGACAAAAAATGAACATTTTGCGTACGCGTGTATCTTTGCTTCCTATTATCCAAATCCGATCAAACTTTAACCACGTTTTAGTCATGACCCGATAGTGGTCCCATATAAGTTTTATGCAAATCGGTTGAAAACTGTGGTAAATTTTTCTTTGGAATCTGTATTTTTTCTTAAGCATGCCTTCCCCATATCCATATTATCCGAATGTCTTGGAACTCTGAGTATATTCGATTTACGAGATGTTAGTTATATGATATAAATTTCAGGCACATTGGAATTGGGGGGAGTAAAAAAAAAGGAAATCAGGTTCCTTCTTGTCTGTCTATTTGTCTGTGTGTATGTAACAAATTTGCGAACGTGTATATCTTTGGTTCGTATTATTCGATCGTGATGAAATTTTCACCAGAGTCATGTGCAGTGTTGACAGTGGTTCCATATAAGTTTCAACCTCATCGTTACAGAAGAACGGGAGGGATGAGAAGAAATTTTTCGAAAAATCGTGATTTTGCGACCGCGTATATCTCCGATTCCTATTATGCGATTGCAATCAAACTTATACCACGTTCTGGTGATGATCCTATAGTGGCCCCATATGAGTTTCATTCTAATCGATGGGATGAAAACTGTGGGAAATTTTTGTTTCGCGATTCACATTATTTGACAATATTTTGAAAGCATGCCTTCCCCATGTCGGTATTACCCAAATGCCATGAAACTTGTAGTATAATCAGTTCACGGGGGGTTAGTTGTATGGTATGAATTTCAAACAAATCGGAATTGAAGGAAGAAAGTGGTACAGCACTGAGCTTCGAAACAAAATTTGGAAATTTCGTAAACATTGTTAACATGCGGATAACTTCCGTTTCTATCATCCAATTGTCATGAAATTTCCACCACAGCTTTATGCAGTGTTGATCGCAGTCTTATATAAATTTCAACTTGATTCTCTAAGAAAAACGGGAAAGAGAAAGAAAACATGTATTTTTTTTTCAACACAAACGAGGAAGCCATGCGCCAATTGGCAGAGGTTTTATTTGAGATTATGCAACTTCGGGCATATGATTTTAGGGCTTACGATACTCTACCCAGGGGGCATAATCTCAAATGGAACATTCTCAAACGGATTTCAGCGCTGCCGTACGGTAGTACAGTGAATTATTTGCCATAGATACAACTAACACAAACAATGAACAAATCACACCGATTTTCGAATTAGTGTTAGTGTATACATGTAAAATAGTTCACTGTACTACCGTATGGCGGCGCTGAAATCCGTTTGAAAATTTTCTATTCGAGATTATGCCCCCTGACTCTACCCTAAGCTCAAAAGTATAACAAACGAGAAGACATGTTAAGAGCTTTGAGAATCAGAAAATAGTTCACATATATTGCAGAAATAGAGTATAATATTTTAAAATACTTGTATCACAATAAATTTATGGAAACGTTTTCACATATCTTGAAACCACATATAAAGCGAACAACTTATCATGTATTATGAAAAATAATTAATATATTAAGTGTATAACTTTGCTTCCGCCGTTTTGCGATAGATGGCTGTAGCGGTCAGTCGTAGTTGAAATAAATAGATCATAGATGTCATACAATAAGCTTGGGTATTTGTAAACGTAACGCCATCGAAATATTAGTCGATTTGTGTCTGCATCATAAAGTTATCCTCGATCAAACATGTCAGCTTACGAGCCAAATTCTCGTCATTTGCGGGAGGTTTTAATTTTCTGCTTTAATATGAAGAGATCTGCGACTGAGGCTCATCGAATGCTCTCAAATACCTATGGTGAGGCCGCTATTAGTGAAAGCACGTGCCGAGAGTGGTCTTAACGCTTCAAGAACGGTGATTTTAACCCATGAGCGTCTGAACAGACACTTTTGGACACCAAAGTTCAGAGATTCATTGTACAATGAACTTGGTCGAAGAAAAATTCTTGAGCCACTTTGTCCTATGTTTCGAAGGTCGCTCTTTCGGATGGTGATGTTCAGAAGTCCCAAGAATGAGTTTCTTCGTGTGAAAATTGCAAATTAAAAAAAAAAGAACTGTTTTTTGAAAAAAAAATTTTTCAAGATCATATTTTTGTTTGCTTTTGCATTTTTCTACATATTCAACACCGATAAATATCGCGTCCATGGAACCTCAACTGAAAGTTATTGGCTTAAGATTAATAAAAAAAAAAATGTTTATTCATACAAAAAGGCGTCCGAAACAATAAATTTTACTCTTAATCTTCAGCAATTTTTTTCTTGATTTCTAAGGACTTTGGGACAAATTTCCTAAGAACAACAACGTCTCAAATTGGTCAAAGAATATCCTCAAATTTTTTCAAAACCGTAAAAAAACATTTTTGATTTTCCGGAAAATAGAAAAATTGTTTAAAAAATCTTAGAAAATTTTAGGGTATTGTTTGACTGATTTTAAGACTTTTTTGTTCTTACAAAATTTCCCGCAAGTCCATAGTTATTGAGAAAAAAATCGCTGAAGTGTTTCTGATGTCTCCAATCATAAAGCTCTCAGGAGTATCGGATTGCAGCGTAACAGCTCATCTGAAGACCAGTAATCTCTTTGAGATTTACGATTATTGAATATTGTCGTAATTATTATTCCCGAAAAAATATCCAATTCATTATTAGTTAGCTGATACCCGTTAAAATTTGTACTTTTTATAATACATTCTTTGAGAGCACTACAAAAAAATAACTCAAACAACTGAACTGAGGATAAAGTTTTTAAAAATTTTTTTGTTTTATCGGGAAGTAAAGTATTATTTTTGAGTACTTCATGATATTGCCTTTCTCCCATTATCCATTCGTATTTGTGATTTGGGGATAATTTTGTCTGATTTTCCTCATAATTATTTCGTACCTGCCTATAGGACACTTTTGAATATTTGTTATGTCATTTGAGAAATCATCTGATTCTGTGTCAGATTCAGAACTTGAATCAGAAGATCCGGAATCATTCGAACAAGGGATGAAGATAACATTCGTAATGCCATTTTCATTTTCCTCTACTTCAATCCCTGGTTAAAAAATCCGATTGAATCCGATAAAAAAACATTTCATCGGAATGGATTGAGTTTCTGCATCGGAAATTTCCCATTGATACCGATAAAATAATTTTTAACTGGATTTAATCGGCATTTTCCCTGGTGAAAAAATCCGATTAAATCCGATAGAAAAAACTTATCGGAATGAATTGATTCCTGCATCGGGATTGACTTATTATCGGTATTTTATGATGGATGGAAAATTCCGATTGATATCAATACAATATTTTTCAATTGGATTCAATCGGTATTTTATCAATTATGAAAATTCTAATTGATAAGAGTCAAATATTTTCCAATGGGATCCAATAGGTATTTCATCAATAATAGGAATTCCGATTGATATCAATGAAATATTGTGTAATTGGATTCACTTGGTATTTTATGATCAATGAAAATTCCGATTGACGCCAATACAATATTTTTCAATTGGATTGAATCGGTATGTTATTAATTATGAAGATTCTAATTGATACCAGCTAAATATTTTTCAATGGCATCCAATAGGTATTTTATCAATAATAAGAATTCCTATAGATACCAAGAAAATATTTTTCATTTGATTAAATCGAGATTTTATTGATTATTGAAATTTTAATTGATATCAGTGAAATATTTTTCAATGGAATTCAATGGGTATTTCATTAGTCACAAAAATTCCAAATGATACTGAGAAAATCTTTTCTAATTGGATTCAATGGGTATTTTATGGTTGATAAAAAATTCCGATTAATACCAATAAAATATTTTTTAATTGGATCGAATCGGTATTTTATTAATCATGAAAATTTTATTTGATACTAGTCAAATATTTTTCAATGGGATCCAATTGGTATTTTATCAATAGTAAAAATTCCGGTTGATACCAATACAATATTTTTCAATTTGATTCATTCGCAGTTTTATCAATCATGAAGATTCTAATTGATACCAGTCAAATATTTTCAATGGCATCCAATAGGTATTTTATCAATAATAAAAATTCCAATTGATGACAATAAAATGTTTCTTATTTGATTGAATAGGTATTTTATTGATCATTAAAATTCCAATTGATATCAGTGAAATATTTTCCAATAGAATTCAATGGGTATTTCATTAATCATAAAAATTCCAATTGATACCAAGAAAATATTTTCTCATTAGATTCAATGGGTATGGTTGATAAAAAATCCCGATGGATACCAATAAAATATTTTTTAATTAGATTGAATCGGTATTTCATTAATCATGAAAATTTTTATTGATACCAGTCAAATATTCTTCAATGGGATCCAATTGATATTTTATCAATAATAATTATTCCGATTGATATCAATGAAATATTGTGCAATTGCATTCACTTGGTATTTCATGACCAATGAAAATTCCGATTGATGCCAATACAATATTTCCCAATTGGATTCAATCGGTATGTTATTAATCATGAAGATTCTAATTGATACCAGTCAAATATTTTCCAATGGCATCTAATAGGTATTTTATCAATAATAAAAATTCCAATTCGTACGGACACAATATTTTTCAATTTGATTTAATCGGCATTTGATTGATCATTACAAGTATAATTGGTACCAGTAACATATTTTTCAACGGGATCCAATGGATATTCCATCACTGATAAAAATTCCGATTGATACCAATGAAATATTTTATAATTGGATTCTCTTGGTATTCTATGATTATAGTTTCCTATTCCAGCAACTTTCCCATTAGTTCCAATACATCGAGTTCACCAGGGATTCCGATAAAAACCAATGATCTGATGCAATGAAAGAAATTTCAAAACTGAATCGGTTATTGCCGGTACATACCTACAGGACTTTAGAATCTGTAAACTTGCCTATTATTTCCAATAAATTTGAATGTTGGAATAATCCAATTAAAACCCATTGATCAATGAAATCGATACATCCTGAAATGCAGTCAGAAATCTCCCATAAGAAACCCATTCATCATTCAATTTCACGAATTTTCCCATTAGTTCCAATAGATTGAAATTGTGGAAACTTCCGATAAAAACCGTTTGCCTGATGGAATGGAGAAAATTTCAATCATCCAATCAGATATCTCTTATACAGACCAATAGATTATGTGAAGTCTGATTAATCCCCATAAAATGCACATTTCTTAATTGGTGAATCCCCGATTGAAACCTATAGAAAAGAGATTCCGATAAACTCTTATTGATTTTGAATCGGGGATTGAACTGTCCCAATTGATCCTATGCAGTCCGATTAATTCTGAATCGGTTTCTATCGGATCTTATCGGATTTTTTAACCAGGGATGAGTTCTTCTCGAACGCGTTTTTGTCTTTTCTGTTGACGTGGATGTGACCACGATGTAAGAAGAATAGGTGTGTTATCTTTTGTATGTGTTGTGAGATTTTTCTGTCCTAGTTCTTGATTTTGCCACTACGAAATTCGAGTAGCTAAGGCCAAAAAAAAGCGGTGAATTCAAATTAGATGTTAGAAATACTAATCCAAATTGATCAAGACAGAAATTAAAATCGTATTATAAGACATAACATTTACAGAGGGAAACTATTTTTCATTTGAACTTGATTTTATTTTAAAAAATCGAAATTTATCTGGCCTTCACGACACTTTCGCCAAGTGATGGCGAAATTGGAACTAGGACAAAGCCTGCATCAAAAAATGTTCACACCGACAGGGAAGATAACACACCTATTCTTCTTACATCGTGGATGTGACATTTAAAAGAGTAAATAAGCAAATGACAGTAGTTCATTTACTTTTGATTACTTAAAAGCGTAGGAAGCTCCTAAAATAATACGGTGCAATATCGAAGTAACGTGGTATATTGATGTAAACAATGTGAAATATTGATATATGGTAAATATTTCCATGTGATAAATGTTTGATTCGATTGCATCTCAGTTTGAACAGAATTTGAAATAAATAAATGAAATCACAGATTTATTGAGAAAATATATTTTGATATTTATTACATACTAATAATTACACAATGAAAATGTTGAGTTTGTAATTGGTGATCTCAGAAACCATTCAGCAATTTTTTTCTCAATAACTATGGACTTGCGGGGCAATTTTGTAAGAACACAAAAGTCTCAAAATCAGTCAAACAACACCTTCAAAATTTTTCAGATTTTTGAAACAATTTTTCAAAAATGCCAATTTTTCCATTTTCCGGAAAATCAAAAATGTTTTTTTACGGGTCTGAAAAAATTTGAGGGTATTCTTTGACCAATTTGAGACGTTTTTGTTCTTAGGAAATTTGTCCTCAAGTCCTTAGAAATCAAGAAAAAAATTGCTGAGGATTAAGAGTAAAATTTATTGTTTCGGACGCCTTTTTGTATGGATAAACATTTTTTTTATTAATCTTAAGCCGATAACTTTTAGTTGACGGTCCATGGACGCGATATTTATCGGTATTAAGTATATAGAAAAATGCAAAAGCAAACAAAAACATGATCTTGACAATTTATTTTTTCAAAAAAACAGTGCTTTTTTTTTAATTTGCAATTTTCACACAAAAAAACTCATTTCAGGGACTTCTAAGGGCTCAAAAACTTTTCTTCGACCAAATTCATTGTACAATGAATCTCTGAAATTTGGTGTCCAAAAGTGTCCGATCAGGCGCTAATGGGTTAACGTGGAAGACCAGCATGGCGGTGGAAGAGAGAAGGTTTTCGAAGATGCAGAATTGGAGGCATTACTTGATCAAGACTCGTGTCAAACGCAACAAGAATTGGCAGGATCATTGGGAGTGACGCAACCAGCCATTTCAAAACGCCTGAAAGTCACGGGAATGATTCAGAAACAAGGAAATTGGGTGCCGTACGAGTTGAAGCCGAGAGATGTTGAACGGCGTTTGTGTGTTTGTGAACAGCTGCTTGCAAGGCAAAGACGGAAGGGATTTCTGCATCGCATCGTGACTGGGGACGAAAAATGGATTCATTATGATAATCCCAAGCGCAGAAAATCATGGGGATATCCCGGCCATGCTTCCACGTCGACGGCCAAACCGAATATTCACGGTTCCAAGGTTATGCTCGGTATTTGGTGGGACCAGCTCGGCGCAGTGTATTATGAGTTGTTAAAACCGACTGAAACAATCACAGGCGATCGTCATCGAACGCAAGTAATGCGTTTGAGCCGAACATTGAAAGACAAACGGCCGCAATACAACGAGAGACATGATAAAGTGATTTTACAGCATGACAATGCTCGACCCCATGTTGCGAAAGTGGTCAAGACATACTTGGAAACTTTGAAATCGGAAGTCCTCCCCGACTCGCCGTATTCTCCAGACGTTGCTCCTTCGGACTATCAATTGTTTCGGTCAATGGCACACGGCCTAGCTGACCAGCACTTCCGGTCTTATGAAGAAGTAAAAAATTGGATCGATTCGTGGATCTCTTCAAAAGATGACTAGTGTTTTCAACGCGGGATTCGTATGCTGCCCGAAAGATGGGAGAAAGTAGTCGCCAGCGATGGACAATACTCTGAATCATAAATGTATAACCAGTTTTTTACAATAAAGCCTCGAATTTCGGAAAAACGGCGAAAGCAAAGTTATACACCTAATATAATGTGCAATTAAGCTCATATTGGAACATACCAGGACATTACTGCACTTTTTGGCTTTTCATATAGTGGGTGTTTTTGACAGCTGCTGCACAGTGTGTGCAGTGCGCGAAGTGGTGCTCAATTCTTAGAAATTTTTATTCAGGACCAATCAAATGACAGCATGAAATGAATTGAACAACGTTTCGCGCACTGTGAACACGGTGTAGCAGCTGTCGCAAACACTCAGTTTCACGTTTCAACGTTCAAATATAAAAACTCATTTGAATTGTACAGTTAGTGTAACAAGTCCGTTGAATTCTAACGGAAATATCTTCATATAATATGCGTTATTGCTGTTATCTGAGAATTTCTAATCCATCTGAATGATAGAAGGAACATATATGAAGGTATACAATCGAAGAAAAACATTAAAAATTCATTAATAACAACATATTCAAAGATATTTCTGTTAAAACTGTGAACAGGCTTGTTACACCGACTGTACAGTGTTTTCCCTGAATTAATGATCAACTATAAAAATTAGACTTACTTCAATCATACGACTTTGGGGATTCCTTCTTTGGGGTGACTATCGTTGCTGCGACTTTGAATGATGTACAAAGATCTATATATAAATCCGATAATCCTATAAATCAATCAATCGATATAGGTTTGTTCGATTTCTAAAGTAAGGCTGTCCTGCAAGTTGCGGCAAAATCGTGTGATTTGTGGATTTCAAAAGATAAATCAGAAATAATCAAATCGATTATTTCACAGTAGTTTGATGTTCCTGCCAATGATGTGACATTCCGTCATTTATCCACAAATGTGGTTGGAAGCAGATCTTTACTACTTGGGTACACCCTCTGCAATATCAGGACGTAGATATAATTCATTCCTTGAAGAGGACAAAAACAGCACTGAAGAGACAAACCAGAAACCCTGTCAAACGTTTCTTGCACATCCTGAAAAGAGTACATGTCCTGGTTTCACCAGCCGTATGGTAACCTTACATTGGAATGAGAGAATTTGACGGGGATCTACGCGGTTTATTTTCCTTTGAAAAATGCTTCACAAGTGACTAACTTCAACAGCACTTGGAGAGCTTCAAGACGTTCTAAAAACGCACGAATTTGTCAAAAACATCCTCAGAAAGTTTTGAAAATGTCCAAGAAACCTGCTGCCGTTAGAGAATTCCCTAGAAGTTTCCATCTGAGGTTGGTCTCCCATGCAACCGGATTGTCCGGAACGGAACGATCCTAATTGGTAAAATACTAGTTTCATTTGGATATAACTATAACAATACTGAGGATCCACCAATTATGAGCGTTCCGTTCCGGACAGTCCGGTTGCATGGGAGACCAGCCTGATATTCCAAACCTGCACACCTCCAAACTGAGAAGAAGGAAGATCTTTCAATGGCATAAATATGGAATTACGACCATGTCGGATACATGAAATCCATTCTAAAATTCTCCTTCGTCTTAAATTGGAATTGCAGATTTAAAATAACCTGAGAATATTGGAGAATTGGTCAGTTTCAAGTCGTACTTTATGTGGAAAAACCGTATAGACTCCAGCGAAACTCATTTAATTGAATTCAATTGATATTTTGAGCAAGGATCCCTTACTTTGTAGCAGACATTAGCCCTTCATAAGTTCTATGATGTGAAAAACGAATCGGGTGAACCGATACGGAATTCGTATTTGGCCAACCGATTCTTTAGCTCCATTGAAACAATGTAGGTTCCTCAGGTCTCACCGGGTGAAGGTTGCTGCTAATAGAGACCTACCCCCCTCCTCTGTCTTCACATTATTCTTTTTTTCCGGAAAATTTCATCCCGATAACTCATCAGTTGCACGACACTTTGAGATATCAAACGATGAAATTCGGGACACGAAAGCGAATACAGAGATCTTTCGCTACGACTGAGATGGGAATTTATTCCTAACGGTCTAAGCAGAAATCAATGATTCGATCGTTTATGTCTACTTAGAGATAATTGCATTGCCAATAACTACCCGGGATTTCGTTTGAAAGATTTTCAAGAAGTAAAATTGGCCTTCCTGTGGCAGCGATTATTTCTAACAAGACGAAATATCATACCCGAAAACCGGCGTGAATCGGAATTGGAATTACGTTAGAATATTTGTGTTCCGGCATAAATTTTTTCTTTCGATCGTGATGTTGGACCCCATCTTGCCAAACGTGAAATTGTGATCACCACGTGTCTGTTGGAAAATTACGTTTCAATTGATCCGATACAAAACCAGGAGACGGAATTTTGACCGAACGACCGACAAACGTTTGCTAATAATCCGTTCCGTTTATGACCTTGGGGCAGAGAATATTATGTCATTAGTATCAGATGCATATCATATGAAAAACGATTCGGAAAGAATATTGAGCTACCGCGTTTAGTGATGCCGCAAGAAACGAGAGAATCGAGACAAGGCGAGTAAGATTCTATCCAAGGAACATATGAAACGAGAAGAGTGATTCGATGGGAAACGAAAATTTTGTGTGAAGGTTAATGAGAAATGATGTTGCCCAAAAAAATTATGTTGGAATGTCGAGACGAGACGAAACGAAACAACGGACCAAAAAATTGAAACGAGACAAGAATGCCATGGCGAACAACGAATCGATACCAGAGCGATTCGATGAGAAACAAAAATTCAGTATGCAATAGTGAAGAACGATGACACCCAAAGAATAATATTGGAGTATCGAGATGAGACGAAACGAGAAAGACTCTACCCAAAAAATTCACGAAATGAGACGGAAGTGATTCCACCAGAAACAAAAATTCAATGTGAAATAGTGAAAGGTGAGACTACCTACAGAAATGTTGGAATGTCGAACCGAGACAAGAGCCCATTCCCGTCTCGCGGCATCACTAACCGCGTTGGAGCTACCTACGCCCCGTGACTATGAACGGGTAATTTACCGCGCTTTTCAAGATAGAAAACAGAATGAGGTAATCCTTGCCCAAAGTATATTGAAAATCCCGGAAATATTGCAATCAAGTTACAATCAAATTGATATAAACGGAAAACGCATAGTTACACCGATCAACCGGAAAATTTTGGCTTCCAATTTTTCGCTAACACGTTGAATATAGTTTTGAATGAGTAGGGTGTGGGGAAAAATTGAAACCGAGTTCTGATCCGAATTTTTCCTTTGAACTCAAAGTGGTAACTGTTTTACCGCGACCGACCGAGATGTCTTGGCTACTGATCCGTTCCGTTTATGACTTTGGTGCAGAGAATATTTTCTGATTGGTGTAATCATGTGGTAACAGGTTTGAAAGGGACTTTGAAGCTACCACGATGAATCTACCCGCGTGCCGCCTTGAAACTTCCTCCGTTGGTCCCCTCGGCATGACCCGACTGACCGAGACCGAAGTCCCTGCATGTTGCACGTGAGGTAGGATGGAGTCTCAAGAAGGCTCTTTTGAGACGGGAATTATCATGATTAACGAATAGTGTACTGCGCGTGTCGAATTCGGAAAGGAGAACAAATTATCTTTCCAACAAAGTACATTGGAAATTGCGAGAATTTTCCACTCACGTTATAATCGACCCGACACGAAGTGCAGGAACGAATGGTTTCACCGACCGATTGAGGCACTCATCTTTCTAATCCTGCGGTAACGCTACAGATATGTTGATATCATTCCGAGTAAATATAATGTTAGATTTTATTCTGAGCATTGCAATAATCCATTTCATTTTGACTGGATTCGGTATGCCGTTTTCATGGCGAATGGAATATATGACTGCTGCTCCATCAGACTTGGAACAGAATTGAAATAGGATTGAACCACAGGAAATGACCACTCAACAGACGAGTACATTTTTTACAAAGAATGCTCGGATTGCGATGAGATAATTCCATTTCAATCCGGTTTTATTTACGCCTGGTGGAAACATAGTCTATTCGTATTATTCGATACGAAATTCAATTCTTCGTAACAAATATTATATCCATTCTAGGCATTGTGGAACAAATTTCTTAACGACTAGATATCAGTAACGTCAGGTATACACAATTCTCCTTCCGCTGATATCCGGCCAGACGGACAAGGACAGACAGAGAGTAAGGGGGAAGGAAAAAGAAAGACAGGGGGGAAGAAAAAAAAAGAACAAAAAAGACGGCCACATAGAAAGGGGGCCACCATGAAATGAAAAAGACAAACACACAAACAAAAGGACACAAACAGTCACATGAATAGGAAGAAAGGAAGGAAAACATAGGAACCAAGTCTCTCGGAGACCCGCTATGGAGTGCAGGAACTAATGGTTTTACTGACCGACCGAAGCACTCATCTTTTTGATCCCGCAGTACCGCGATTAATTTACAAATAATTTCTCTATTCAATATAATGCGAGAAAAAATTAGAGTCAACGGTAGTGAAATGAAATCGCATCTGTATGATCAATTATGCGAGTATGGGCCTGAGGTTTCTTCTGAAGTTACATTCGTCTTATTAAACGCGAAATCACCATTACCGCGCGTTCATAAGGGAAATTTACGAATATAGCTTCGCAATGAGTGGGATGTAAAAAGTAGTTGATTTCAGAAACGGATGTGACATGGAGTCCAAGTTACGTGGTACTATTTGAGTCCCATCGTCAAATTTTCATTCTGATCTTATCATCTGACCCGTTATACCTGAACCGATGGTCCGATTACCACGCTGTTTCAACCTGAATAAATTCCCATCGAGTGAGTTCCAAGAAATGAATATACCTACCAATATTTTATACACAATTAACATCAATGAAACTCCAAAAAGTATGTCACATGGAGAACAAATCGTACAATCCGTTGTTAATGTGTGCTGAAAGGAAAAACAGTATCGTCATATGCATAAAATTCAATGACCAAGCCATAGGCAATGTGATGTGAATCAAGAAAAATTTGAATACAGTATGGAATTCAAATCGACTTTACATTCTGTTCCCATACACTTTGCATGAGTTCCCTCATCCATATCATCCCTTATATCCTTCAAATTTCCATCAATTCAATATTCCCCAACAGAAAACCTTCTTTGACGCATTTGTAAAATATTTATGTTCAATTTCAAAAGCATTCTCACATACCTGTTGGATTCGGAAGATGTGAACAAATAGGGTCTCCTCTCCCGTATCATGTATAATCCGCTCTATTACGTCTACTCCTGAACATTCTGCTCACTGGTTAGAGGGCAGCTTTGTGATAGTTTCCGGAGACCAAAAACTTTTTTGTCTCCGAAATCAGAATTCCTTGGACCGAAATGTTTCTCCGGAGTCTGGGAAAAATATTGGTCCCACGTCTGTCTCTTTGTTTGTCTACCCGGTAACGGATTGCGAACGCGCATATCTTCCGTTCTACTCTCCAGTCTGGATGAAATTATTATCAAAGTCGTAGATTGGGAGGAGAATGGTCCCATATTAGTTCCAACCTAATCCATCCAGAGCGATTGGATGGAAAAGGATGAATGTTGTGAGGAATTTTGATTTTTGCGAACGTGCGTGACTAATCTTTGAATTTTCTGATCCCCACGAAACTGACAGTACGTGACAGGGATGGTCCCACGGTAGTTCAATATGAATTTCAGTTGAATCAATTTACTGGTGACCATTTGTTCCTCCAGAATAAATACGCGTAGTGATCTTTCCATAGCATGCCGTCTTTATATTCTGATGATCAAAGTATCATGTGATTGGTCGATTCAACGGAATTGATTCGTACTGTTGTATGGAGGAATGATTGGAGATACTGTCCATCTCAAACTCGTTTCACTCATCGTGAATGGAAGTTGTCCTCCATACTACATTTCATCATGAATATAGAAACACACGACGATTTCTCAAAAGAAATCTGTGAGCTCTGGGAGAAGTCTGATGAATGAAACGAAGGTGAATTTGTGATTTGTGCAATGAAAAGATGGTTATGGTGATGAGGCAAGAGAAGATGGTGGAGGTGATGATGATATAAGACTAAAAATACTTAGAACTAAGCGAACTGAATCGGAAAAAACAGCAGGGCCCATTGCTGTTTCTTCCGATTGTATTCCACGTTATAACGACTCTGTCGGAGATTGAGCACATATTGATATTGAAACAAACGAAAAAGGACACCGCGAGTTAATCTCAATTCAAGAATAGTTATAACCTAGGATGCAATAGTTATGTTGGTAGAAAACACGCACATATGCGGTCACATCCATTCCATTACAAATTCCTCATCTTAGGAGTACATGGGTGTGATAATATATTCGAGAAAATATCCGCAAAAGTTTTTTCAATATATGGAACATTCTTGAATCTGGATGATAGAGTTTACATTCAATTATTATATCATCAAGCTGCGTTATATCGAAATGGTTTGTTTTTCTAAACACGCTCTTCCAGATATGTCAAATATACTAATCGATATAAACTAATGGTTCGTATCAAATCTTATATCCGTTTTGAGCGTTGCATGATCATATTTCTTTTCCAACGCGATTCGGAGCACCGTTTGTCTTGCGCATACAGAACATCATCCGATACGAAATGTAATCTTTCGTAACGAACATTATATCCTTTCTAGGCATATTGGGAGAAATTTTTCAACGACCAGATATGAGTAACATCAGGTATACGCAATTCTCCTTCCGCTGATATCCAGACAGACGGACAGAGACAGAGAGTGGGGGGGGGGGGGAAGAAAAAAGAAAGACTGGAGGAAAGGAAAAAAAAAGAGACAAAAAAGACGGCCACATAAAAAGGGGGCCGTCATAAACTGGAAAAGACAACCACACAAACAAATGAACATATAAACAGCCACATAAATAGAAAGGAAGAAAAGAAAACATGGAAACCAAGTTTTCCCACGACTTCGGAGAGAAATTTCGGTATCGGAGATTTTCATTCCAAAGAGGAATAAATTTTAGATCTTTTGAAACCATCACAAAGCTTCCCTTTAACGAAGAAACATTACTCAGAATTTATATCATCTCACGTTGCGATAGGATAATTGTTTCATCGAATGCCCTCTTCTACTTGAATCGAATATACTACTTGATATAAACTAATGGTTCGTATCAAATTTTATAATAATTTTGAGCATTATATCGTTCAATTTCATTTCCAACGCGATTAGAGATACCGTTTTCATGGCGAATAGAATATATTGTTTGTTACAAGCTGCAATCCTCTGTAACAAACATTATATTCTTTCTAGGCATTGCAGGATGATGAACTATGATCCATGTTGAGGAAAGTTCCATTAACCATCCTTTGCCTCTAGACTTGCCATTTTTGAGGCGAAAAAAATCATCTGCTTCAGAAGCTGTGCGATCAATTCATTCATCATGAATGCAGTTTCTGATCAAAGCCCGAATATTCCATTTCGTCAAATCAAATGATGTGAAATCACACAACTTCATTCACAGAGCTGATGATACAAGAAAAATGGAATCAGATTCCTCTCAACCGTCGCCGAACTGCAATGACGCGAGTATCCTTTGATTTCCTAAACAAACAATACATATATTGGATTGAAACTCGTGGGCTTATGAATAAATATTCAGAATTGAATCATTTATCGTTGTTACTATCATTACATAATATTTGAAGGAAATGTACTTTGTTATTATTTTCGCAATCCAATTCTTTTCCTGAATATTATGCAGTGCTCAGGCATCGGATTATCATATTCAAAGTATATTCCATGAGATCTGAACGAATTATGAGGATATAAACTCACCTGTTTGGCGACACAGCTTCGCGAGGTGACGACCGCTCGCTGCGAATAATCCTCAGCGCTCAACTGTACTACACGAACGCTGAAGCGCTTTTGAATAGGATAGGTGACAAACTGGACTGCTGGGCCCCGTTCCTCTCACTCCCTCCATTGTCCTCAGTATCATGTATGGATAGGAAGTTCACTGATTGATTGTTTCGTTCGTTTCCTGTTCTTGTGTATTTGTGAATTTGCAAAAAACAAGCGAAACATCATAAAAATCAATCAATCATCGCTTCATTCGAATTAATAAGATTGATTTGTTGATTGCAGAGAATTCCAACTGAGAATTTGATCTAATTCTTAATCGGAGGAAATTTCAATCAAGAATTATAATTTGATTGTTAATTGAACGTGAATTCAATCAAGTTTCCATTGAATCACTTCCAACCCTGCTCGTGAACTTATGAATATACATTTTCAATTGAATTATTCATCATTGTTACTGTCATCATATAATATTTGCAGGAAATGTAGTTCGTAATAGAATTTGCAAACCGATCCTTTCCCTCAATATTATGCAGTGTTTCATGAAATCCAAACGAATTACGTAAATAAACTCACTCATTCAGCGACGATTACTCCCTGCGAATGATCCTCAGCTCCCAACTGCACCACACGAACCCTGAAGCACGTCTGAATTGTATAGGCGACGACACTGAAGTGACAGCTTCCTGCTTCTGATCTCACTACTGTCCTCACTACTTGTGTATGGTTAGGAAGTTCACGATCAAATGCCGCTCTTCCTCAGAGGTCTCTACTCATAGAGTTTTTCGATATGGGGATCGGCTAATCACGCGCTCCCTCGTTTGACGTTGTTCATTGACCATTTGAACTCGAGTGGGGATTGCGAAAAAGAAGAGCCCAAACAATGAGATCAAAGAAAGCAGAAGCAGTTGGTGATTTGAATTATATGGATTTTGAGTGGAGGAAACGAAAATTTTCCCTCCCTAATTTTTATTTCACAAACTATTCATGATAAACAAACATCTTTCATGAGGAGAATGTGTATTTTGATGATGTCCTAACAGGCTTTATTTTTGACTTTACATTTTGACAAGCTTTCTCTCCCTCGTTCTACTGGTCTCCTGGAGCAGATCCGGGATGTGTTTGAGCGATCGGTGAGTTATTAAATCCAGGCCTTCGATTCTACAATTGGGAAAGAGGAGCAGTCCTTTCCATTTTTGAATTCATTGAATTGTGCCGTGCTGTCCGAGAAGCTTCGGTATTCAAGAATATTGATCATTATTCTTCCAGAATATGTATTTACAAATGTCTAACATTGCGCATATAATAATGTCGAAATCAGAGTGGCCACAGACCGGGAAAACCGGGAATTATCAGGGAATTTTATTTAACCGGGAATTATCAGGGAAATTTATTTAACCGGGAATTATCAGGGAAATTTCAGGGAATTTTCCAAGTGATCAGGGAATTCTTCATTTTCATAGAAATCTTATGTGAAACGCTCTACTTTGATGATTTTTTTCATATAAGGGTCAGAATTTCTAAAATCAGCTCGAATTAAATTTTGATTCTCATAATTCAATGAAATGTACCAAAAATGATATTGATATGAGCTCTTTATGTTAGAAATGAGTCTGCCAAATGATTTAGCAAAATATTTTTTTTTTATTATAAAAATCGGAAACTTGATTTACACTATATTCCCATGCGATGACCCATGCGAACTAACTGGGAATTTACAGAAGGGTACTTACTAGAAGAATGGGGTATATATTGATTCTTTATAGTATACAACCTGTATCCTGAACAGAAAACTTGCAATAAAATTCCGACATCTTGCGAGGACTAACTGCAATTCGTAAGAGCGGAAAAAGTATCCGGAGAGAAATGTTACATTACAAATTACTATATCGCTAGCAAGTACGAGACAGACTTTCCTTTATGATGACATTTACTCCAGTACTTTCTGAAAAATTACTATATCCGATAGTAGAATATGCAAGGATCCTTCTGTATTATACCATCGGATACAGTAATTTTTCAGAGAGTCCCGGAGTAAATGTCGGTGTGTTTATAATATAACATTTCTCTCCGTGTATAACTTCGTTCTAAAACCACATTCCTTCGTTTCAATGAATTAATGAGTTCAATCAATCCATGTATTTTTTTATGTGACTCAACATTTTTTTCAAAACGACATTCAAACAAAGAGAAACGTCTAAAATTCTCAAAAATATAAACATCTGAATAATTTCAATCCACAGAAATATGTTTAGGAATCGGAAACTATCTTTGAGATCTGAATTCAAAGCAGTGAATAAGATTATTCCTTTTCATTGTCATAAAAGGTGTTTTTATATCGACTGAAATTGTTATTGTTCCTGAAAACATTTATTGACTCAAAAAACGACGCTGAAATTAGCTCGAGGATGTAGCTCAAGTACAGGGCCATAACATGACGGAGTAATATAAATTTGAAACTCCTGCTTATGAACACAAAAATCGGGCTACTTTCTGGGACTAATTCCAGCATCGTTTCAAAAATTGTTATATTTCTCCCCTCCTGATCCGCTTGAAAATAGAAAATAATAAGTACCTGCATTTTCTTTACAACTGGAATGAGATGCAAGTATTGATTATTTTTCATTTTATTCACTCCTACCTGAAAAGATAGACACAGAAATTCAGGATCTATTAATTTCTGTATAGAGAGAAATGAATGCCGTTGAGCTGTACTCTGAAAAAAAAACACTACTTCAGATGGAGAAACCGTTTCTTCCAATAGAGACAAAGGAATATCCTCCCAATTTCATGTATATTTTATTGTATCTATGACCATTTAATCGAATCGATAAAGCATATTTTGGAACAAAGAAACATACATTTGAATGAGAGAAATATTTCCTTTCCACTATTGGAAAGAATGATTTTTTTGTCTAAAGTAATTTTCGCTCACAAGTCTACAATGAGATATTGGAAGCGAAAAACCTACCAAACAGCGCAAGGATACTTAAAGAATTCAAAAGGATTCATTTGGCGTTTTTGAATGGTCCCCGTTATGTCTGCGCCTAATGAACGTTTTGAGAATTGATTCCATTCAAAATTCAAACTGAATTTTCGATGAATTCTCTTTGAATATAATGAGTTCATAAGCTGTTCATTTGGTGCAGCCATTACAGGAAGTTCATATGGAATTACAGCGTGCTGTTTGGACCTGTTTGTTGAAATGAATGTTAATCGTTCAGCACATGATTCTCCAATTGACTACGTATAGTATGATATCCGCAAAAAATACTGAGAAAGTTGAATTGTTTTTCATTTGGATTATTCTAGATCCAATCACTGATTTGTTTCCAATAAATAATTAGAACTTGAAGAGCATATATCATTCAAGTTACACTGGGAAAAATATTTATTTATCCTCTCTTCGTGAAATTTATTTTTAGAAATCAAGTATTCAATTTGATACAGAAATTGATGATGTGTGGGGAAGGAGTTGTTCATCTGGAAGATGAATTTATTTAGGGCAAGCATTCTATTATTTGATTTAATTGAATATTTCATCAATCCCAAAAAATGTACTATGGAGAGAAGAAAAATAAACTGTTCATTTGGCGAGACGGAATTTTTTCAGTGGATATGAATATGGATACATATTCCAAACGATAATTACCAATGTTTAGTTTTATTCCAAACTTCATATAAAGAAGTAGAAGAGCCTTCGAATCAATTGTGGGAATTCCAAGAAATCGTTTCTTCCGTCATAATTAGTGACATTAGAAAACTAAACTCAGGGCATTAATAGGTACAAATGTGTATCACAGATTGATAAGAATTCGATGAAATATTTTCTGTGATGAATTACTAGACTTGTTCTGATCAGAGAATCCTTCTGTCAGTATGATATTTCCCTTGGTCCCTTTGAAATAATATTTTTTTCGTAGTACCTATATGCGTAATATCTCCATGAATTAACTTTCATTGATGATGGTTTACTTGCAACAATTATATAATTCTCTCAAATATAAGTCTCTACAGTTCCACCCGAATCAAACCAATTCTTACATGGAGACCGAATAATCTTTCACTTCAAGAAATCTATAACATCGAAGGCATCTATAATAAGGCATTATAACATCGAAGATCTTGCGATGGATATTTGCATTTTTTTTAGAATAATGTCTTCTCATTTTCTTTATCAACATCATGTCATAATATTTCGATTCCCGATTCTGAGGTAGTGGAATATTGTATACAATCACTATTGTATTGTATTGTATTTTTTGAACTATAGTTCAATTTTATTTATTATTAATTTAATGGATAATATGATTCCTTGATGGGAGACATATGAGGTATGTCTTATTTTTACTCTAGAACTGGAGAAAGACTCAGTGTACTTAAATGGATCCAGATTATGGTGAATAACTTGCAAAAAAAGTTGAATACCGAAATATCAAGGAAAAATGTGCGAAAAGTCCTGGAAAACCTGGAAGTACCAGGGAATTTCGTCAGCCTTTTTTTGTGGTCACCCTGGAAATGTATTTCAATTTGTTTCATATTCATTCAAGGTCCGTTCAACAAGAGGTTTTCTTTGGAATCATTGTGTACCGCTCAGGTATATCGAAGAGGTATAGAGAACGGATTATTGATGATAAACGTCTCTTTATTTATTCGTCGTGTACCATCAGAGTTTCCAGATGGAACATTTTCTGCGTGTTCGAATGGAATTTTTGACATCTCCCGGTTCAAAAGAACTGAACAACCCTAAACAAAAAATCCTCTTTAGGACTACTTCCGATATACTATATGTTTTTGTCTCTTCAATTTCGGAAATAAACCTACACATTGATTACATGCATCATTTCCGAATAAACGGGAACAAAGACTTCAGTATTGTTTTCATATTTCATTCATCGACTTACTTATGACAAGTTCAAGTTACTATGAAACAAATTATTTCATCATACTTCCGCAATTCAAACACTGGATACTTCAGGTTCAGTTCCGCATTTTGGGGATAAATTGATTCAGAAATTTTGCATTCAATTCTCCGAAAAAAATGGAATACAAATGAAATAAAAATTTTTTCCGAACTTATTTCAACATTCAGAACATTTCGTTAATTCATGTTCTCTAATTCCGCATATGACTTTAGAAATTCATTCCTACTTAATGGGAATTTGAAATATCACGAAACCTACCTACTTATAAGACCTGCCTACCTACCCTCTAAGCTATCCTAACACGCTCCTCTGAAGGCGCATCTTGCCAAAGATACTGTACAGCTGTTCAAGGATTTAATCGCGCATGCGTGATTGGGTTTTCGTGCATTCCCTAGTAGACCTAAGAAAAGTGTTTCCATTCATTTTCCATCTACTTCCGAAGAAACATGCTTTAGAGCAATTGACTTTTATGTCCGCATGAATGATTTCCAATGACTTAGGTACATATCTTGGGTTATAATCTGTTTAGGTTCACTTACGAAAAATCGGAAATAAAATTTTCATAAATGTTTACGCGTCGTGTGATCTGATCAACTTCCGTGAGATGCCGTTTAGGCTTAAAAAAGCTGTTTCCGATTATTTTCGATCCACTTCCGAAGGAACATGCTTCAGAGCAACTGACTTTTATTTCCGCATAAATAATTTTCAATGACTTTGTTACATACCTTGGGTCATAATCTATATAGATTTACTTATGGAAAATCGGAAATAAAATTTTCATACATGTTTACGCGTCGTGTGATCTGATCAACTTTCGCGAGATGCAGAAACATTTATCAAAGTTTTGTTTCCGATTTTTCGCAAGTAAACCGAAGTACACCAAAACCCAAAATACCCCCAAGTAATTTGGAGTCATTATGTGTATACCATTCGTAACTGTTCCTAAACTTATTGGTACGAAAATAGAGTTGAAATTTACGGAAGTATTTACTTTAGGTTTCAACGTAAACTCGCGGAAGTCGATCTAGTGACAAGATGCGGAAACATTTGTCAAAATTTTGTTTCCGATTTTTCATAAGTAAGCGGAAGTAGATCGGTGCCCAAAGTGCGCTCAAGTAATTTGAATCCATCATGTGCATACCATTCGTAACTGTTCCTATGCTCATTGGTACGGAAATACAGTGGAAAAGCACTGACCCAGTTTTCTTCCACTTTTCTTTAAGTGAACGGAATCTTTAATATACTTCAGGTAATATGTAAGTGAATCTATGCTCTTTTCATCTGAATTGCGGAAGTCGGCGGAATCAACTGTGGTGCGGAACAAAATCGGAAGTAGTCGAAAGAGCTCTCAAATAATTTGAAAACATTTACTTCAAAAATCTTTATGTTCGTTTAGATATTTTAACCAGGGCTTGATTCTCCATTCAAAATGGACGTATCTTGAGAATTCGTATAATTGAAAAAAATAGTGCTTCGTTGTGGAAAAATTCAATACAATAATTTTTGTGAGAATTTGTTTCCAACCTGCAGGCAAATGATATTCCCAACAATACTTGATGAAAAATACACTGAAAGAAGACCAATTCGGAGGTTCAGTAAATAGTATTACATTTTATTGATAAATCTGAATATCACTGAACTTTCAGCGATGTTTCATGAAACTTCGAAAAACATTACTGAAATTTTGCTTTACATTACTCAGTGTAAACGTTCAGGAGTTGTGTGACACACAGCGAATTTGGTCATGAATATTGAATTATATAATAACAATTGTAGAGTAATGTGAAGCAAAATTTCAGTAATGTTTCTCGAAATTTCATGAAACACCGCTGAAAGTTCAGTAATATTCAGATTTATCAATCAAATATAATACTATTTACTGAAGCTCCGAATTGCTCTTCCTTGGTGAAAATGAAGCGTATACACGAAGCGCAAAGGAAGCGCATACGAAGCGAAAAATGTTTCATATCCCTCTTCCTCAAACCCGTGATGCTTGCCGGCTGTAAAGCGATGAAATCATAAGTTCCATATACGCTTCATAAGCTCTCGATCCCGTTTCACACACGCTTCATGTGAAGTAATAGTAAGTTACATAGAGCGTGTGTGAATCATTCCTATTCTGACTTCGAATAATATCTTTGAGCGGTTGATTCCAACGGAGATTCATGGCTCAGTGGATAAAACCCTCGTCCGTCATGGTGAAAATCGTCGGTTCGATTCTCGCTGGAGCTTTCCGAAGTGTTTGACCTGGGGCGTCTGAGGCGTGAACTACGGGTTCCTATTGGTTCATTCCACGCCCGTGATGCCCCGGGTTACACACTTCGGAAAGCTCCGCTATGGGGTGCAATTTTTTTTATTTAGCTCCCACGAATTTTATACGTTTCCTTTGAATTAATTCCCTCTTCACATACTCTTTGTATCCCTCCCATTCAAGCTTCGTATACTTTTCTTCAACTTTTCGGTTATCCTCCAACATACGTTTCGTTTACTCTCCCTTCCCGCTTCCATTTCCACCAGGAAAATGTGAGCTCACAAAATCTGATGAAATATTATTATTTATCTTCTCAAATTAATTCTTCCAGATTCGGAACATCGTTTGAAGAATGTACTACAAAGATTTTGGGTCTTTCACAGCCGAATATTCCGCCAGTCCATTACGAATTCGTTTCATCAAACGATTCAAACTTCGGCAATATGAATTTGAATATTGTCCCCCAAACAGTTGATGTGATTATTTCAATTTCTCTCAGTGTATACAGGATTCGAGAAATTTCTTTTCTGAGAACAAGAATAGAATTCTTCCAGAACTGTTTTCAAACTGATGGGTTTATAAAAGGATTCGTCGATGATCAAGAAACCGAACTTTCCCAGAGTTCTTTATGAATTCATCAGGTCGAAAAGAGTTTCTCAAGAATTCTGTTCTTGAGCTTGGCAAAGAATTCTCCGGGTGCTATATGGGTATACTTAGGATAGACAGATTCACATAAAGATAATTTTATTGAATTTTTTCCGTCACGAACCACCATATTTTCAAGTATAATTTTCCGAGTATGAAATCTCTTAAAATACATCCAAGTGTGTAATATAAAATTGAAGAGTCAAAAAAGTTTTATTTGAACACGCAAAAAATATCTTATTCAAAACAGTTGATGTTCTTAACGATAAATATATAGACATGTTCCTAATTGAATGGAAAACACCGATTCAATACCGTGGTTTTCTGATGCGTTTGTAAATTTTTTGCAACATAATTGACACCAGCATTATACCAAAAGCCGATTTTATCAGTTCTACACCAAACGATTACCCTGAATACTCTTAGTTGGAGTACAGTTACACCGCATTTTGACAGAATCCATACTTTTTCCCTACTGAAAAAGAATCAAAAGATATTGGTGTAAAAAACTCACAAATACATCGGCTTTCCATGGTGAAATATCAGAATATTTTGAACTGGCACCGAATTTTTACACCACCAAAACACGGTGTCACACTTTCATTCGGGGTTTGCTTATTTATAATCCGCTCTTTATACCTCTTCGATATACCTGGGTGGTACACAATGATTTAAACAAAAGCTTTTGGTGAACGAACCATGATTCGCAATGATAATCTTCATACGAAAAGAAATAGTACATTTCCGTTTGCTTGATATAATTTGAACGTCCGTTCAACAAAAGGGTTCCGTTCTCAGGTAGGAATATTCTATTGAATCCTATTACGAATGCTAAAATTTCTGATTGAATATCATTGAAACCTATTAATTCTCCCATTCGTCAATGAGATTTTATAGATTATTTGCAACAGGGTTTGGAATCATTGTGTATCCCTGTTGGAAAAGTTGGATGGAAATGGATAGGATTTAATATGCATCCATTTGAATCCTATTTCTGTTTCGGTTTTTCCTGATCCAATGTCATCCACAGAACGCATAGGATTCTAATCAATTTTAATCCGCAAAGTGGATAGCAGATTATTGGGCCCCATAGAAATTGTATCCAAATGTATCCATATAATATCCGGGGCCTGAATATAAATCGCATCCGGTCTTATCCGGTGCTTTACGATACCACCCTAATGAGCTTTATCCGTTTCTATGCCGTCATGCCTAATGTTGCTGGGATGCAATTTATCCATTCCAATCCGGTTCTTTCCAGAATGTGTATCATCCATTTTTATCCATTTCCATCCGATTACTTCGGAGAAATCGTATCCATTCCTATCCATTGACATCTCTGATAGTCCTTCTTTACTTTTATCCATTTCTATCCACGCCTGTCGTTTTATAATGTATCCGTTCCTATCCGAACTCGATGTTTCCAGCTCTATCCGTTTTCATACATTGCACCTTCACGATAGCCGCGGTTTTATCTATCCAATTCCGTCCATTTCAATTGTTTCATAATAGATTCGTTCCTTATACGTGCCCTAAGCTGCTCCAACTTGTACCAAATCAAGCACATCCCGACTGTCAATTCCCAGTCATGGATTCCCAAATTCGCATTGGTCTCGCATGGGAATCACGTGGGTCGACCCACTCGCTTCGCATGTGAAGACCCATGCGATCCACTTGATTCCCATGCGAAGACCTATGCGACCCACTTGATTCCCATGCGAGACCCTTGCGAATTTGGGAATCCATGACTGGGAATTTTCAGTAGGGATGACTTTTATAATTGGAAGCATCGAATCACAAATATTTGGAACAAGTTGAAGCAACTAGGAACGTGCTTAACAAATCCAGCTCATAGCTGAATTTGTTCCACGTGTTCCATGTTGTCTCAACCTGCTCCAAATATTTTTTATTCACTGATTTCAGTTATAAGAATGATTGGTTTGGCACAAGGCGGAACAACTTAGAGCATATTAGAACAAACGGACCTCATATATCTTGCGTCATCCGGAATAGATATTTTCAGGGTAACATCTCAATGTCCCAAAGGTTTAATATCTTGAAATTTTGTATCTCGAGATTTCTAAATTTGATATGTCGAAATTTGGAATTTGAATTTTGGCACATAAAATGTTTTGATATAAAATTTCGGGATAAGTCACTTCGGAATGACGAGATATCAGTTTTTATCTAATCGGTCTAAATGAAGCTTGCCTCTTCCTCCAGGATGAACAAAAATGAAACATTAAAAAATGGATTCGGAACTACAATTCCGCGACAGCATACACAGAGAGAAGAGATCTTGAGAAAATAGTAAAGTTCGCTCACATACGTAGCAGGGCCGCCCCCGATATGTGATATGGGAAACTTTATTACGTCGCATATTGATTTGTAGCGCATAAAAATTCAAATTCAGTGATGAAAATTACAGAAATTCAAAATTCTCATAGTGATTCATAAGGATACGTTCTTCAATATTTCACATCGCATGATCAATGAATTACATAGTTCATTCTACTGAAAACATATTAAAGATACTTTCTACTACATAAAATAGTGAACTATACTATTTTCCAAGGAGGTACTTTTCTACGCGTAATTTTGGATTCAGACGGATTCAAATTTGACACATTTCTTCGATGGAAACGGATACAGGTCATTGGTCGGATACATTCGAATCAAGTCTCTATCCGAAAGTCTGGATCAAATTGGATTGAGCGCACTGACATGATGTCAAGAAAAATCCTCATTCATTCTGATTGAAAGGTCATACGTCCAACGGATGAAATTGGACAAGGCTCTGAATTCGGATTCAATCGGATAGGATTCTCATCTCTCCTCACGGATGAAAATAGATTCAAAAACAAATTCACATCTCAAAAATGTAATGTGATTCGTTCGTATAGGAAGTCCATCCGTTCTCTGGACACGAACGAATAGACATTGTAGTTCAGATCATTATGGATGATCATTCTATTTTCTTGATGGACAAAAACGGATCGGCAACGCTTCTGGATTGGAAAAGGATGCAAACGGATTGGAAGCTTCCAAAAATCCCCCAGTTCCGCATTAAAGCTGATAGAAGTTCTCTCTGCATGGACAGAACTGGATACTTATGGATCACTTGTCTCACTACCGGACAAAACCGGATTGATATGTATAGAAAATGTTTAAATTCAGATCGAAGTCCTATCCAAATCCATCCATTTCAATCATTTTTTCCAACAGGGATCGCTCAGGTATTTCGGAACGGTATAAACAGCGGATTGTGAATATCGAAGTCCTCTTCATTTATTAACCGTATAACATAAAAGTTTTTGAATGAAACATTTCCTTCGTGTTAAAACAAAAGTCTTTTTCATCTTTCGATTCAAAAGAACCCTTTCAAAATGAAGGCAATTACATTGATAATTGATAAATAAAATGATATTTATTTATCCTCGAAGTAGGAATTTCAAAAACGTATTTACTTAATTCCCCACAATTTGCTATTAGGACCCGGTGTTGTACGGGAAGTGCTCTTAAAAGGATACTCTCCAGAGGCAAGTGCTCTCAAAAGGATGCTTTCAAGATAATCGCACGGAGAAAAAATGGTTTGCTACTATAGCGCCTACAAAGAAATTTGTTGTTCTTGCAAAAATATTCGAGCAGCTGAGACGTTAGTTCTGTTAACAAATTTGTTTATGTCAGCAAAAAAATCTAGCTGTGTCAATTATTTTTCTTGCTATTTCAACTAGTTTTTTTTGTAGGTGCTATAGGAACAGACCTGCTTGTTATGCCAGCAATACTTTTTTCTCCGTGCACACACCTCTGGTAAAAGGAAACGATAGGGAACGATAAAAAGAGTCCAAAACCGCATAGAAAATGATTTAGAGTTGTTTCTATCATTTACCTGTTTCTATCAGTTCTTATCCGCCTCTAAGCGGCTTTAAACTCTTCTAGTCATCTTCTTTCGTTTCTTTTTCCCGCAGTAGGTAACTCAATCTTATCGTGTTTTTTTGTTAAATCATCCGAAATTGAGTTCAAACAAAGATCTGAAATTTTCAGGGGAATTTCAGCTATCTTAGATAGCACAAGAGTTCTGAAAGAGTTCTTTATGAATACATCGCATGCATTATGAGCTCTTTTAGAACTCTCATGCTATCTGGGTATGGTTAAAAATTTATCGGAACTGAATCCAGTAAGTAATTAAATTTATTCAGACTCAATCTTATTCATGGAAAGATGTTTGATCAGATATTAATCATGGTATTATTTCCACATGCTGGGTCCAGATTTGAGTTACAAAAGTGACACAGAAACATTCAAATCCTGATCCATCGGTCTCCAGCTGGTAGTTCAAATATTGGTCAAACGTATTTCTACTTGGTTCAATGGGAGATCTCTAATGGATAAAATGTCTCTAAATTGAACCGAAAAACTCTGAATCTCATAAAAAACTCTTAAAAACTCTTGTTTTTTCACTGAAAATTTATGCGAATATCTATGAATATCTCTGAAAAACTCTGAATTTGTCTGAAAAACACTAAAACTCTGAAAAACTATGAATTCTTCTGAATTCCTCTGAAAAATTCTTCCCTGAAAAGCCCTGAAATTTTCAGACATTTCAGTATATTTTTTTCCACCAGGGATTTCTTAGCGAAATATTTCCATACGGGTTTTCAAAACACTTTTGTGGCATATTTCAGATTGGATCAGTCGTCCTTGTAAAGATAACTTTACGACACTTTTTATGAATGTTCAAAAGGTCTCTTTTGTGGGATATTTTCTAAACATGTAAAACACATGTTCAGCTGGCAAATACACCCTGGTACAAATAACATGAATACAATACTCACAAACTTTCTCAACACAACTTATTCTTTTTTTATATCTCTCACCTTGATTTCTGATTTTATTGAAATTTTTTCCAACTCAAAACATCTCCAAGTAAAAATAATGTCAAATGAACCAATAATCTTAAATCGCGTGTGTGACTTTGATTTGATGAAAATGAAAGAAACAATGATAATAAAATGAACCTTCGCTTCATCCGTAAGGAGCGATTGTTCACTGATTAAAATTTGAATTGCATATCCGGTGGCACGTCGTTTTAAATAAATTCAGATCGACTCGTATAGGAACATACGGCAAGAGTAACCAGGATTTGGTCCCGGATCATCGAAGCATCACGTACAAATGCATCAGACCAGTGTACGGATTCGGTGAACGGATCGGATCCCCCTTTGTCCTTCATCGGTTTTCTTCTGGTTCCTGGTTTGCAGGGCATCGTATACAAAATACGTACATTCGAGCGTGTGTATACTGGGTATTCAATGTGGGCACGAACTCGCGTCCTGTCAGTAGGTATATATATAAGTCAAAACGAGATCGGTCGCAAGGTGCACAGTCAGAACAGTCTTTAGGAAGTAAGGAGGTTTTGCTGGTACCTGGAAACGAGTGCTGGAAAGAGCAGGATTGTACGATGCGAGCGTTGGTGAGTAAATTTGTTAATTAGCTTTGTTCGTTCATGTGCGTTTATAATTTGAGAAGAAAGTGAATGCAGCATTATAAAAAGTCATGCACTGGGAGTGAATTGGTCAATTTTACCCCTGAAAATTTCTAGATTGCCTGTTGTAAAAAATCACATCAAACTTCGGAACAATAGATTTGGAAAGAATGAAATGATCGGGTATTTGGGATGTTTATTGTTCCAGAAAATTCAGCTCAATAAAAACACGGAGAAAAATGTAGGTGGAAAATATAGTAATTTTTGATAAAAATTGGAGAATATTCCTTGAATTTGTAATAAAGATAAAACGGTTCGCATTTTTGTTGACTTTTAGTTGAAAAAGAATGAAACATTATCCGTACTTGATTAACCAATTTGAATTTTCCAGAAGTCACGCATGAAATTCTACAAAATGTACCTGTAACAAAATTTCGAAATTTTATTATTTATTTGTGAAATTTCATGCGCGACTTTTGGAAAGTTATTTTTTTCTTCCATTGTTTGTGAAGTATAGGAAATTTTTGATTCCTTTTGAAGTAAAATTCAACAAAAATGCGAACCGTTCTATCTTTATTACAAATTTGAGAAATATTCTCAGATTTTAAGGAATACTGAATACTCTCCAATATTTATTGAAGATTATTATATTTCCCACCTGCTCTTTTCTCCGTGAACTTTGCTAAAAATGCCTGTCAGAATCCGGCAAAAAATAGCTGTCAGACTTCGAACGGTCAAAAACTGACAAACTTCTCCCCCAATTCTGTTCGAAAATACCAAATGGAACATCCTGCGTGAAAAAATGAATTTTCTGTGACAGCAAATTATCTCTCAGCAGAGTGGAAGCAAGGCACGTCGAAGTCTTTTGTACGGAACGACAAACGCTGAGAATTTTAGAAATGTTGATGAAGAATTTGAACAATTGTTGTTGAATAAATTTGGAACATTCTGTACATCATTTTTTCAGAGTTCACTAGAGTTTTTTTTATGGCGTTTCAGACAAATAGGAACGAATTTGCACCCTCAAGAAATTCTGACGAAACTTTGACAAATTTCTAACATTTTCCTAACTATTGAGAACCAATTTTCCAATCTTCAAACGTTTCATATCATATGATATTTATTCAGATATAGCACATGAATGTTATTTATAAAATTAAAACAATTTTCAATAGTTGGGAAAATGTTAGAACTTTATCACGGTTTTGTCAGAATTTTTTTAGAGCACAGTTTCCTTCCTATTTATCTGAAAAAATGTTCATCAACTTTGAAAAAAGTTTCAAAAACTCCTGTGCAGAATATTCCAAATTTATTACATTTTCTATCAAAAATTCAGGAAGTCTGAGAGTTTGTTAGAGCTTTTGTAGAGAAAATGCGATGTTTGTCAGAGATTATCCACTGTTAATTTAGCAAAATATTTTCGTACGGGCTGCAGCAAAATTTGTTCCCCATTCTGGAAAGGATACTAAATTTTGTTAGCCCAGCAAAAAAAATGCTGGTCTCAGTAATTCAGTTAGCTGTGACTGCGAACTTTTAGCTAGGTTAGCAAGAGGAGTTGCTGCGTTAGCAAATTTTCTTCTCCGTGTGTTCAAACCTGGGAGGAAAACTTTTTTCAGCTTTCGACTGAATTTCGCAGTCTGACTTTCCAACAGAACTGGTTCGAAATTCGCTGGCAATTTTTTACAGGATGCTCTAATTTGATAATATCGAATAAAACTAGGTAGAAATTTTGTTAGTTTTTAACCGGATTTCCAGGAACAAAAACCATTCAAAGCCTGACAATGGTTTTTTATAGGCATTTTCAATAAGGAACATTTCGTACTTGATCATATGTCCTTCGAGATACCGGAGCCTGAAAGACATTTTAACACGTTACAGATTTACGTTACGAGTTCTTATGCGGATTTTCTTTTCACCAACATTTATTGTGTTATTTTTGAAGAAATTGAAATGATTTCCAATCCAACGATTTCAAAAATCATTTTGAGACAGTGACGCACGATATTTCACGATATCGATATTTTTTACACCGAATTTTATAAAACATTGTTAAAAATTCTATACAAATTGTCTATGAAACATCAATATCGTGAAATACCGCGAATTACTATTGTGAGAGTTCTGTACGTTGCCGGTACAGAAATTTCTTCTACGATTTTTAAACGTTGCATAAACGTCCCAGTGGTTTTCCGTGTTGTGTCTGATCGGTAATTGTTCTGTCAGGGTGTTTCACGTTTATTTTTTTCTTCTTTTTGTTCAGAATTGTGACCACTTTCATATGGTACCCCAACGTTGTTTTCGACACAGTTTTGAATGTTTCTTTTTTTCCTGGACTATCTTCAGATTTGTCTTCAAAGCACGTGATTTCATTCTATAGACCTCCGAAAATGTCCCATACACCACATACGGTTTCTCACTACATATGGCATATTCAAATGATTCCACGTTTCAGTCATGTTATTTTTGCTATGTGTGTTTTATGGAGTTGCTTATTCCAAGTTCCATTTGATATCATATTGAATTGAAATTTTAAACCCCCTATGCCTTTATTATAACGATATTTAATCTTCACAAGACACCACATTTCGAGGAAGTTTTATAGCAATCGTTGGCAAGAAGAACTGAATTGTTCCGAGGGCTGTAACGAAGTCGCTCTTTTAGGAAGAATTTTTACTATCGCATATAAATTTCATTGAATCATCAATATTTTACGATCCATTGATGTTCAAACGAGATTTCGTATATTCGTTCAACGCATAATTGAACGTAAACTCGGTAAACGAAGAACAATCACTTATTTTAATGATGTGTACAAATTTAAATTGAAGATTCAACAGGGTGGATCTATATATTATATTGCGTTGAATAGAATATGCGAAGGAAAATCAAGTACCACGTATCACATCCATTGTAAAATTGCGGATCTCCAAGTCATTTTCAGGTTCACATGTTTTTTTTTCTTTCAAGGCTAAAGCCTATGTTGATGTGAGAAGGGTTTTCTCTTCATTCTGCCTTCTTCGCTTTCGTTTGTTGCCGCTGGTTCTGTGAGTATTATTGGATCGTAAAGAAGACCTGAGATGCCGCGAGGCTCATGCAAGTATAAATTCACCCCGTTTCTACCTTCATTACGAATCTATATACGTATATAGGTATCCCAAACATAAAATTCACCTCGGACGATCTGGATCTACGGAAGAAGAGTTTCAAATCCTTGATGCGTTTGTACCCTTTCTTCCTTAAGAAAATAGTCTTCGGTCGCACGAATAAATCCACAAATGCACTGACGTGCAATATCGTATAGCAGATAATAGGCCCAAAGAGATTTAGCTTGTTGCATCGTTCCTTATTATTGGATTTGATTTCCTTTTGTCGTGTTAAATTTCGAAACTTGAATAATCGGTTGAATAGAGAGGTAGAAATAATGCAATCTTTGAGACCATTTCTTTTCAAGTTTACGGAGAAAATGACGGCTACAATCCTAATCTGAAACACAAGAACAAAATAAACATTATTTTCCTCAACATGAACCTCAATCTAGTTAAAATTGTGCATTTTCTTTAAGAAATAATTAAAAGTAGAAAAATGATATTTTTCACTTCTTCCTTGGAATAAAGAAATAGAGTTTTAATTGCAATTTCATATTCTTTCATACGATATGAGAAAGTTCTGTACAAAACTTGAGCAAAATCGAATCATCGATTATATATAAATTATATATAAATTTGAAAATTTATTCACATGGGCAGTTTTTCCGTAGTTTTCTACACCAGTTGAAAAAAATGCAATTCATAAAAAAGTGCGTTTAAAGTTTGCACCAGAAACAACAAATGAAATGTAAGAATTCTTTGAATTATGAAACTTACCAATCAATCCGCGATTTCGGGACTTTGAGACTTTCAACTCTCTCATACAGCTGTTTTTCAAAAAACGCTTTCTCTTTTCGTGCTTGTCGAGCTGCTTTTGATGCGAACGACGATTTTGACGCTCTACGAGCATGCAACACAAAAATGACCATAGCACTGGAAACTTTGTAGAGATATTTTCGAGATGTTTTTCTATTATTTTGTGAAAAAAAATTCGATTTATGTAAATAAAATTTTCATAAATGCACATGTATATTAAATTGTTGAATCATTTGACTTGATTTATCATGTTTCAGATTTTATTGGTTTCACTCGTTACCCTGACCTCGGGTAAACCTTTGCAGTTCCTACCATACACCTATCTTATTCGAGATCCGCTTCCGTTTTACCATCAGTCACAGAACACGTTGACTGGCGAACATGCTTACAGTTATTCCGGTGGACCCTCGGCCAAGGAAGAGGTTAAAGATCTCGACGGTGTGACTCGTGGATCTTACAGCTACGTCGATGCTCATGGTATTCCACAGTCTGTATTCTACGTTGCCGACGAGAACGGTTTCCGGGTTGCGGCTACGAATCTACCCACCGATGAGAATCTTTCAGTAATCGAGATCAAAGAGGCGAAAGATGCCGGAGAACCCTCGTCCAGTCGTAGAAAACGTAGTCCGAAGGAATCGACGGCTGAAAAGGATAAAGAGGAGAGTCACGAAGATCTGAAAAAAGCAGAATCCGTTGTTCTTGGCTCGATTGTTCCTGAGAATGGATTTAAAATAGCCGAAGAAAGTACAATCGCGATACCAAGCGTACCTATCGCTACATCTCATCAAAGTAAAGTTCAAATTCATAAAACTGTACGGTTAGAAAAATCTGACGAGGCATCGGAAGTCCCAATTCAACCCATCGCTGCCATATCCAACACAATAGACCCTTTGATAGAGGCCATTCCGGAACCGGCCGTGGTCTTGCCGAATGTTCCATTAGCAACATCGAATCAGAGACGGTTTCAAATCCATACGAGTTCTCGACTCACGGTTCTCAAACCACAAGAGAAATTTATCGATTTGGAGTTGTCTGCCCCTGTCGTTCCAGCCGCAGTGATTTCGAATGTTCCCATTGCCACGTCTAATCAAAATCGATTACAGGTTCATCGAAATGTGCATTTAGAAACTCCAGGCCCTATCGTTCCAGCCGCAGTGATTTCGAATATTCCCGTCGCCACGTCTAACCAGAATCGATTACAGGTTCATCGAAATGTGCATTTAGAAACTCCAGGCCCTATCGTTCCAGCCGCAGTGATTTCATATATTCCCGTCGCCACGTCTAACCAGAATCGATTACAGGTTCATCGAAATGTGCATTTAGAAACTTCAGGCCCTACCGTTCCAGCCGCAGTGATTTCGAATATTCCCATTGCCACGTCTAATCAGAATCGATTACAGGTTCATCGAAATGTGCATTTGGAAACTCCAGGAGTCCAAGATATTTCCAACAATCCTGCAACAATCTTCTCGAAGCTTCGGGAGAATCGTCTTGAAATTCATAAAAGTCTTGGATTGGAGGGGCCAATAACAGCCGATGCTGTGAAAATTAAATCCTTCGAACCACTTACGAGTTTCAAGCTTTTTCAAACTTCAGTTCCAATCACGTTTTCGCGGATCGTCTCTTCCCATTCGAGTGAAAATACAAGTTGAATTTTTTGAAAAAAAAAAGAAAAATAAATAAAAAAAAATGGAATGTGTATTAAATCTAACATTTCTAGTTTCAAACTTTGGTTCCTATTGTCGTTCTTCGCTTTTTTTCACACTGTGTCTTTGTATTATATTATATATTCAATAATAATAAAAAATTAAAAAACGAAGGTGTGAAAAATAACAAAAAATTATGATAAATTATTTTGAATGAATGTAAAATCTCAGTCTTTTTATAGCCCCTGTTCTTTTGAATTTATGGTGACTGCAATGATTCCAGTCGATAACCTTGATGTTCCACTCGAATATTTTGTACTTGAACGGACAAGGCGTGGCTGATCTGAGCCTTGTGATATGCGGAAGAAATTTTCTTCTCGAATTTTATTCCATTTATTATTCAGTCTTTTATTACTTTGGTACAGCGGAAAAATCATTAAGTGCATACCTGCGCGGAGACTTGAGCCAATTTTCTTGTATGTAAAACTGGGGGAGTGCTTCTGTATTTAATCGTGATGTCTACTTACAGGAATTTTTTTGTACATCCATTACCTTTTAAAATTAAGTAATTTTGCACAATCATTAATTGCGAATGACGGTAATATCACGGTTTCTCAGTTTTAATGTCTGTTTGAAAGACTGTTGAGGTGAATTTATAAATTCCATGTTTAGGTGGAAATCATTGATAGTCAAAAGGGTGGAAATATGATGAAATGCAATGCATTAACACAAAAAAAAATTAATTAGTTATGAGAAGAACAGCGATTTTTTAACTACTATAGCGTAATTTTTGCTGCTGCCAGTGTTGCAGAATCGCTCGATTTATCAGATTTTTCGATTTCCGTCAATGTTGCATGAAATATCGATTTTGGACTGAATTTCAATGATTTGTCAATTAATTTAACGAAATCTACCGTTAATGATTGGCCTATTCACAAGTCACTCGTTCTTTCCCGCAGAAATATTAAATTTCGAGGGCTATTTCTATTTAACACGCAAAAAGAATGAAATACTTGTGGCAGTTATTCACTTTTTTAGCACCCTTTTTTCACCGGTATAGCTAAAATAATTACAACTGTAGCTATTTTTTAGCTATCAAAGTAGGAAATCGTAGCTGTAACTGCACAGGTTTCGTGGTTGATATTTGGATATTTCGCTGCAGCAGCTACGTTTCTTGCCATTACCGTTAAGTGAGTGTTAAAAAATATGACAGCCAAAAAATAGCTTTCGTAGCTAATTTTTAGCTATCCAAATAATGGCTAATTATTTTCTTTCCGTGAAGGCTGATTGATAATTATCTCTCAATAGATTTCTGTGAGTTCTTCACTTTTTTAGCCAAACTGTAAAAAGTTTCCCTTGTGGGTTTATAGAACAATTTGAAAGTTTTTTTACACAAACATTTTCCTCGGTGGATTCCTCAACAACGTTGGCAGAAAATCCAAAGTTTTAGTCGACTAACAAAAATGTTTGATTTCCTCCAAATTTTGTTGATGAATTCCACCAGACTTCGAAATTTTTTTGTGAGTCCACAAAGAAATTTTCTACAGTGCACTTGCTATTATTTGGAGTATCAAATGGTGAGCGGAGTGAGCGTCTTCGAAATTTAAGAATGCGAGCAAAGCGAACGCCTTTTGGAATATTAAATGGCAGGTGGAGTGAGCGTCCTCAAATTCAAACATTGCGAGCGAAGCGAGCGTTGATCAGACTATTAAATGGCGAACGTCTTTGGATTTGAAAAGTGCGAACGGGCGAGCATCGTTTTGGATAATGAATGCTGAGCGAAAACAATTTTAATCCAGGAGTGCGAGCGCGGCAAGTGTGAATTTCCAGACCAGTGTTGTAAAAGCTCTCGATTTATCAGAGGAAGATTGCAGCAATTACATGGACAGACTGGATTTATCAATAGTGAGAAAACCATTTCCTGAAAATTTATCTGCATTTCACTGAAAAACAATTCATTGGGCACGTTTTTTCACTGACAATTTCTCTGAATATCTATGAATATCTCTGAAACGCACTGCAACACTCTAAGAAACTATACACACCTTTGAAATCATTCGGAAAATTGTTTAGTGAAAACCTTTGGAATTTCCAGGATCCCCACCAGGATTATAAGTTTCTGGGTGGGATAAAACGAGAATAGAACGATGGAAACGGTTGAATTTTATTTCACTTGGTAGAGCTTCGATGTTTGGACTCGACAATATTCCAAAAGTTCAATTTCATGAATACTGTTCATAGGCTCGTCTTCAGAAATCTATGAGACATTAGTGAAATGGTCTAATCAGATTTTTGCGGGATATTGAGGCTGTACCAACAATCCTATCATGAAAATTGAGAACATTGAAATCCGATTTTTTTTAGAAATCGTGTTACCGTCTAATCAGTTAAACTCTCGACTTTTCAATACCATATCTCCCTATTTTAGATTTCATGCTTTTTTATCCCTGGCTGCTGCATTAATAAGGCTTGTTTTGAATTCGATGAAATCAATATTTTTTTCACATAAACTTGATTCAATTTTGTCACAGAATTAGAAATTCTGATTGAATATTTTCCTATTTCCAGAGATCTACGCGCGGTGTTTTCTGCTGTACAAAGCAAAACAGCCGTAACACAACCTTTGTCGAAAATGAGATTCATGTACCATTCTATTCAGAAAATTTCACTGCGCCGAATGACATAAGAAAATTGAGTTATGGCTTTCTTACTTTGTACGGCAGTTTTATTTGAAAAAGATTCGCAGTTTGCGAGCGTGCAGTGAAATGCAACGAAAATTTGGGGATGTCGTTTATTGATTCACACGAGTACACATCACGTTGTTAGAATCCAATAAGATCTATGGATCTTGAGCGTCATTCTCTTGTTGAGCTATCCGTTAACGACACCTACGCTCTTAGCAAGATCGACCGACCTCACCGGGACCAAACATCGCGAACAAAAATAAGAGTAAACGTGCGGAAAACAAGTTTTATCTCGTAACAAGGGTGAGGAGGTTCTCTTGAATGCACTCACCGGAGTCTTTTACTACGCTTGTATACGCGCGAACTGCATGCCAAGCCGCACGTGAGCCATACACGCTTAAGCGTATACATAGTATGTGCATTAAAGACGCATTTTTCCCATGAATGCGATAAGCGCATTCCTCTTTAAATTTATCGTTGGGGTATGAATTAATGTAGGCATGTAAAAATCTAAGATTTTTAGAACTGCAAACGTTCAATGTAAAACATAAGATACCTAGTCATTTGAAATATTGTCACACCTCATTAACAGGCTTATTCTTTAATTTTAATTTTTTTATACTGACTCAAATTCGAAATTGTGTTGTAACAGCAATTTAAATAATTTTTCCATTTGCATAACGGTATTGTCTCTCTGCTTTCCATCGTATTTCTTGTACTGGAATTTGTTAATGCGCTAAGAGAATAAGAGTACACAGCTCAGAATCCTGTATCCTAGATCTTTATGAGTTTTAGAAATATGTTGCGGTCGATAATTTTTAAAACGGCTCAATCATATCTATCATTCCTTTGAATTCCCGTGAGAATGAAGGAAGAAAAAAAGGATGATCCAGCGATATCCACCTTTATTTCCTCCTTCGCTCTTCCCAAGGCATTTATTCGAATAGAATGCGAATAGTGGGAAGGTTGACGATGATACTATATGTACAAGTTAATACGCTCCTGGATCGTGTATTCGAGATATTCCAGTCATAGTATCCTTGCCCGCAGATGCAATACCATAATATATTCAGGACAGTAATAATCCGGATTACATCGAATGTTGGGAGGTCCTGGTATGCTTATACCAGGTTACATGAACGACAAATCAATGCACCTAGATAATAAGAACTCGTTACATTCCAAGATAAATGTATCGAGCTTTGTACTGTCTATATATGCACTGACATTGGCATCGATATTGTTTCCGTCTTGATATGAAAGTTGATGAAATTCAAACTCCCTATAAATCCAATCAGAGATTGTAAAGTTTCAGTTTTTAAATCGAATTCATAGATATATAAGAATTTATTAAGAAAATAGAGATGTTCACGTACACTGTCAAAAATATGGGGAGTTTTTCTTCACACTCTTGGTGGATTTCACCCCCTCATCGTGGGGAAACTGTTTTTGCATCAAAAATGAGGGACTTTTCCACCACATTGAGGAACTATTTTGTTTTTTGGGTGTTGGATCCTCTGCAAATAAAGGAAAACTCCATCAAATCATGGCGAAAAATTCCCCGTCTATGGAGGAAATTTGCTGCCACCATTTTTTGAGGGAAAATTCCACAATCATTTTTTACAGTGTATCTGATATCAGCTTGAAATTTATATGAAGAAAATGTATTTGTTCCACTTCAAAATTAAAAATTTGCAAATTACAGACAAATTTTCGTATATACAGTTCTCGAGAAAACGACAAATCGAGTTGTATTTTGAGTTATTTAGACACGTTCCTTGTGATGTAGTCTACAATCCTCTTGATAATGAAGTTAGATGGGCTTCGAAACGTCGAAATGTTATTAAAAAGAAGTTATTTTGACAAATTCGAATGATTACACGGTGCTACACTGGTTAGGCACTTTTCGAATGACCTAGTGTAGGTTGTTGGTCTGGTCGAATACAACACAAAACCATGTTTGAAAAATTTTTTACACCCTCAAATTTCCAAGTTATGGTCAAAAAACTGATTTTTGGGGATTTTGTACATTTGAAAATTTCTAACTCGGCCATTTTTTGACCAATTTCAAAATTCCAAACGGGTTCTGAAAGGGGAATGTTGGCACTTTCGAGACATGTATATGGTTTTGAGTATTAAATAGAACTAAGTGAAAATTTTTCCTCAAGAATTTGAAATTTGCACCTGTTTTTTTCATTTTTTCTATTTCAAAAGCATTCTTTTGCAACTATACTTCAAGAATCAATGATTTATCATATATAGTATTGAAGTGTATTCAATTCTGTGTGAAATGAGTCGCTGTTCATTGAAATCGATCAAGAATTGTCGGAGTTATACAATTTTTTCCAAAAAAGGAAATTTCGGTCTGATACGAAAATTGATGTGGAGTTCAATTACTAATATTCTATGCATCATATGACGCATTATGGCATCGAATATGATGTTGACTTGTTCTACCATTACGCTGAGAAAAGAATATAGGCCAAATAGATAGAACTCAGGCTAATATAATTATATTATAATAATTTTAATTTTTTCTTTTTTGTAGTACTGTGTTATCACTCCGTTGTTAACTTTCTATGGCTTTCCTATATTTCTATCAATCTGTGATAAGAAATTTTAAGTCTTCTCCCAGCCAACAAAATGAAGGCAGTGCTTCTGGCAGTGGTGCTACCATTCGCTTATACAATTAAAAATCTTCTGTACATATATGGCTTCATTTATTTGTGGAATTTTTCCCCAAAAATTGGTGGCAGCAAAGTTCCTCCACAGATGGGGCTTTTCTTTCGTTTGTGGAAGATTCAACACCCAAAAAACAAAATAATTCCTCAAAGTGGTGGAAAAACCTTTCATTTTTAATGGAAAAACAACTCCCCCGCGATGAGGGGACAAAATCCACCAAAAGTGTGAAGAAAAACCCTCCACATTTCTTACAATTTATATTAGAGAGCAATGGTTCCAATACTTTTGCCTCAATTTTTTTTCAATCCGTAAAAAAATTTTTTTTCGAAATTCAAAATTTTGGCTCTGGAGGGGAGACTGGGGATAGTTGACTATAGGGGTAAGTAGACTAACGACGGAAATCTCGGTGAAGACGGAAGTGTCGCGTTTTTCAACCACAGCTGAATGATTGTCCTTATTAACCGGTTCAGTGTTCAGGGACGCAAAGTCACTGTCGCGTATTGTTGGGGAGCAGCAACAAATTTTCAGTTTATGAACCATGTGAGTTAAATTTATCTTCCGTACATGCTTTGTTGTGACGTGGACAAATTTATTGTTAATTACTTTCCTATTGATCCAGGTATTGGTTTCATAGCTATTCTTCATATGACATAACATTATTCTCGAGTCACTGTTGTAAGTTAAGGTTTATATGTGATCAAACACAAAAATGACCTTTGGGGCTAGTTGACTAATTACCCGTTTCAGGGCTGGATAAGTGGTTACCTCGTGATCTCACACTAATTACTACACGGAAAGACCGAGTTTACTAACATTTCGAAACATAACTATTAATTTAGGGAAAAAGAGCATCACTGAAAAATTTTCCTAGTGATTTTACCAAAAGTACTAAAAGGTGATAGTTTCATGGTTATTTTTCACAGTGAATTCTTCAGTGATGGTCCACTTCCTTGAATTGAGTCATTCTTCAAAATATTAATAAACTTGGTCTTTCCGTATATATTTATCAACTTCCCAAGCGTGAAGTCAACCAACCCCGGGCATGGGGTATATTGACCAAGTGTAAGTCATGTTAGAAAATAAATTAGATTTGCACTACCATAGTTTATTCTGACATTTCTATGATTAATTTCGAACAGCCTAATAGTGTCTTTATCTAGTATTTAAATAGTTTACATACGCATCGGTATTGAGGCAGAATGAATATAAATATCCTTGCAAAAACTTGGTCAACTATCCCCGATCTCCCCTACGGACCTAGATTAACCTTCAAAGAGTCATCCCTCAAAATTTCAGACTTTCTTATGAGTAGTCCAGTTTCGAGTATTTTTGCACTGAGAAAACACCAGGTTTGGCTCCCAGGTATGCGTTGACAAATGTACCAAGCTTGGTGCCAAGCTTGAGCCAATGCTAGTCAGCATTGGGCCTAGCGTGGTTCCCAACATTGGCACCAAATTAGATTAATGTTTGGGATGATAACAATGTTCAACGCTTAGCATCCAAGCTTGGTTCAATATCAAGATTCAATCCCTGGTAAAAAAAATCTCTCTGAATCTCTCTGAAATCTCTCTGAATTTCTCTGAATCTCTCTATATTTTGGGATGAATTTCAGAGAGATTCAGAGTAATTCCAGAGTAATTCAGAGAAAGTTAGAGACTTTTCTGATAGTGATACGTTCTGAATTCTTCAACTTTCTCTGAATTTCTCTGCATATCACTGAATCCCTCAGAATTTTATACATTCAAATTTCAAAGCTCCCTCTGAATTTACCTAAATATCTCTAAATTTCTCTGAATCTCCCGGAATTTGATGTATTCAGATTTCAAAGCTTCCTCTGAATCCCTCTGGATCTCTCTGAATTCCTCTAAATATCCCAGAATTTAATGTATTCAGATTTCAAAGGTTCTTCTGAATTCCTCTGAATTTCTCTGAATCTCTCTGGATTACTCTGAATCTTTCTAAATTTCTCTGAATATTTCTAAAAAATTCCACGCACAATTTTTCTCAATTTATCTTCCTTTGGAAGTCTCTGAAACTTCTAAAAGGCCTCTGAAATGCAGGACCAAGAATTGTAGTGAATTCATTCCTCTCTGAATTTCCCAGACCCCCCTGGATCGATTCAAATTCCTCTGAATCTCTCTGATTTTTTCTGAAAAATCCCACGCACAATTTTTCCTAATTCACCTGTTCCTGTGAGTCTCTGACACTCCCTGAATACCTCTGAAATCCTGAACCAAAAATTTAGCTGAATTAATTTCTCTCTGAATTTCTCTGAAACATACTGAACCTTTCCAAATTCTTCTGAATATTCCTGAAAAGCTCTACGCACATATTTTCCTTAATTCACCTGTCTCTGTGAGTCTCTGACACTCCACGAATACCTCTGGAATCCTGGACCAAAAATTTAGCTAAATTAATTCCTCTCTGGATTTCTCTGAATTCCTCTGAATCTCTCTGAATTACTCTGAATCTTTCTAAATTCCTCTGAATATTTCTGAAAAGTTCTACGCACAATCTTTCTGAATTCATCTATCTCTGGAAGTGTCGGACACTCCTTGAACGCCTCTGAAATGCAGGACCAAGAATTTTACTGAATTTGTTCCTCTCTGAATTTCCCAGAATTTTACTGAATTTGTTCCTCTCTGAATTTCCCAGAATTTCCCTGCATCTCTCTGAGTTCCTCTGGATTTTCCTGAATCCTTCTGAAAAATCCAAGGCACAAGTTCTCTCAATCCACTAGTCTCTGAAATCCTCTGAACCACGCTGAATTGCTCTGAATTTCTCTGATTATTTCTGAATCTCTCTGAAACGTGAAATTTTCACAGAGATTCAGAGAGATTTTTTTTACCAGGGATATTGGTTTTATGTTTTGAATTGATATTGGTGCCATGATTGATATACAATCAACCCAAGCGAATAGGATAGTTTAAGTATTGGCTTCCAAGCTTGATTGAATATAATATATTCCGACACATGAAATTTCGCAATATTGGATTTCGACACTCGCCGTATCCAAATGCTTACGGGTTTCGCTCCACTATTTTTTTTCTCAGTGCGTCTGAGAGAATGCCATCAGATGGAAACACATATGCACTCGTATCCACTTATAAGACTTATTCAATAAGTGTCGAAAAACACAAGCGTTTTATTCATTTTCTTCCATAAAAATAAATCACTATTTTCTGAATTCGCTTGATGAGAACCTTCATCATTTTACATTTACATTTTTATTCACATAAAATAGAGATTTTTAACATCAAATTTGAAAGCACTTGACAAGAAAAAGTATTTCAAGTACAAAAAGTAATTGAGGCTGCCCATGCCTATGACATAAGATGACATTACTCCTTAACGGGACACTAGCGTCGGTAACGGACCTCTCTTTCTATCATATGATCCTGTCCCTTTCTAACCAATGACGTGAGTTACCGACGCTAGTAGCCTGTTAAGGGGATACCAGCGATCCCCGCTGATGCAACCCGCTATACGAGCGTATCGACTGAGTAAACATGTTCTCGGCAAAGAATACTTCGAACTGAATTCATGAAGGAGTGTAAAATCCTGCGGAATCAATCTTCAATCCTTTACCTGCTGCTGTAAATTGCCCGAATTTCGAAAGAAAGTTTGTGTTACCGACTAAGAAAAAAATTTTTCTTAGGAATTCAAAATTCAGGCAATGTACCGAGATAGATGAAGGATCGAAGATTGATTCCTGAAAATTTCATACTTCTTCATGAATTTAATTCAGAGTATTCTTGCCGTGAAAATGTTTACTCGGTCGGTACGCTTGTATAGAGGGTTGCATTAGGGGGGGGGGGGGGTCGATGGTATCCCCTTAATAGCCGAAATAGATTAGAGCAGACCTCGACAATATAATCGTTTCTCCAACAGAACCATGTCTGAGGGACGTATGTGGACGTTCTCCAGACGTACGCAGGTTTTGATTCTGTTGGGGTTTTGAAGTATTCATGAAGAATCCTCTATGAATTCTTATAAACTCATCTTAAAGTGTATAGTCCTGTGTGAATGGAACATAAAAATCAGTGTCCAAAGTTCGGATTCAATACCATTGAATTCCATTGGAACCCACTTAATTTTCCATTCGTCCTTGAGATTTTATGGAATGTTTTTTAACAGGGTGTAAACGATAGTTTTCTTCGTCCTTACAAATTTTTTAAATATTTTTCACACTTCTTTCTCATTCTCTTTCCTCGTTTTTTCTTCAAAACATCGGGAAAGAAATGAACAGGGAGAACTTTGCAACGGGAACCCATTGATGCTCTTTCACCCATTCTATTCCATGACTGTAACGTATTTGAAATTTAAATTTATGGAATAGAACACGCATCAAAGAATATCCTCACCTATTATCTATACTTTGATATTAACTACCGTTATTCGTATCTGGTGGCAGAACGACTCTATACTATACGAATACACTCCGACCGTGATTTGTATTTGCGATAATAGAAACATTCGAAACATTGTTGTGTGGATAAAGAGATAAATTCCAATACGCTCTGCGAGTTGGGGACATTGTGTGTAGATATTGTTCGGTGCAAAGATAAACCGGTAATGATAACGACGAGGACGAAGGAGAATACATTTAATGATTTCCGAGACATTCTCAGGGAGGTTTGTATAATATTCCTGTGCGCAGAACATATAGTCACATTTTATGTCACACGCCACACCACAATTGTATAACCTGTATAATATAAATATGAACCTTGCTAGCCGAAGAAAACGATACAAAACACTTATTCGGTGTTTTTGATCACCATCCGATCTTAATATCTTATCCG